>CM036337.1:10002744-11202744 GCA_020615435.1 Telenomus remus
AATTCGTTTGGAACAATACCGTCAACTGATGATTCAAAGAAACTGAACAACGGGAACCAGATGCGAGTTCGATTTGAGTCGCGCTGCATCAGCGCCTGATTGTTCGCTAACGTATGATAATACAGAAACAGTCTTGATGTTATGTAAAAAGCAACGAAGACGTCTATGGAGTAATGTTCGTGTGCGGCCAAAATAAAAAATATTCCAAACATGTTGAGCATCCATGAAAATGTGTGGAGAAAGTACAAATGCCTCGGTGTATCTGCAACATTAAAACCCAAATTTAACATTTCAATTTTTCCCTTTTTTTAAAATCTATAAATAAATGAAGGACTTTTTAACTTACATTCTGTGATAAAAAAGTTAAGCATAGTCAGAGCAACTGTGTGACCACTGAACATGTAGTCTCCACAAGTTCGAACACCTTGAATCGAAAGTCCTGCGTTTCTCCAGATCACATACGCCGTGGCAATTTTATTGTACAATTCTCCATACGCCGTTCTGAAACGAAAATTACATTTACTGGAATGAAGTCTTAACTTCTAACACAATTGAAAAATCGAACCCAATCTTACCCCGACCACTCCTCGTCAGGAACTTTTCTTGGCTGACACTGCAGATGCGCTCCAGGCACTGACAAAGAAGTAATGAGCATCGTAACGCACCTTAACAAGAAAACTGTACCTGACAGTGCAAAAAATCTGCGCAACAAAATAAACCTGAAAACAAACAAGTTTGTAATTAAACCGTCTTTTATTTAACTAACAAAAAGTCATTTCAAATTCAGGATCTCATTGTTTGTACCTATACTTATGAAAAATTAAGACTATCATCCAAATAGCAAAGAGGACTGTTCCAGTGACTTCGCACATGTCAAAGGCCCAAGGAATGTGGGGTACGTTGTCAAGAAAAATATCCGGCAAAGGTGGATACTTCTTCATATCTGGTACTCGGTCGTGGACAATCACCATCACGAAAGCTGTGATCCAGGTGACGATGAAGAGGTAACCCAGACTTATAAACGTTTTCCAGATCTCCGGTGGCAGGTGGGATGCGTGTCCATCGTCCGAGATTGACGCAGAATAGAATTCATGATCGATCGAGCTATCGTTGTTAGTAGTCGTACCGCTGCTGAGTAACTGTGTATGAACGCGCTTATGCAATGACGGCATTAAATTTTCTACTTTGCCACAAATATCATGCAATGTAATATAATAACAAACAAAGTTACGGCACTCCAATAATCTGATTCTCAATTTTTATGAGTAACTGATTGAAAATCAAATGAAAAGAAAAATGTTCTATTGGAGTTGACATAGAAAGTTGAACTTTCAATTGATATCAATTGTCAATAAAAATGAAACTACGAAAAATCAAAAACGATTAATGAAAGCTGGTTTCTACATTGTAACAATTATTGTGTGATTGTCTTACTTCTTGCCTTTGGGGCGAGTAGTAACTGTTGGATGAATGCAAGTCTATACAACCCAAATCAAAAAGCGTCGCGATATTGTCCCTTTGGAGTTGCTTAATACTGATGCTAAGTCGTTTTAGTTCGCCAATCTTCCATATATTCATCGACTTTAAGTCTTCTTCTCTCATAGTCAACAATGCCTTGCCGTCGATCTCGTGTCGTCGTACAAACAACTCTTTGTACTCGGAGTACCCATTCTTGTCCAGCCAAAGGCGCACATCTTCCTGAGTCCATTCGCTCACCGGTTTCGACGACATTCTGTTCCAACATTAACTCATCCTTCATTTAAATACCTGAAACAAAGGTCATAGATAAGTTAAGTTGACTATGACTCATTTTTTAATACCAACATCAACAAAAAATGATCAAACAAAGTGATATTCTTTGTAATTACCAGAAAATAATTCGTTACTATAAATAAACTAGTTCTTTTTAATAAATATTTAATTGATAAGAATCTGTTCTTTTGAACTCTGTTCAATAATTAACTTAACGGTGACTAGATTAACTAGACAGTAATAGTAAAAAATGATAGAGGTTGATGGTTGTGAAAAGTTTTTGTTTTGTTTGTCTGAATTAATTAATTGTCTGGAACGAAGTGGGCTTGTTTTTCGCTGAAATTTCATGCTTTGACTCTTGTT
Organism: Telenomus remus; assembly: GCA_020615435.1. NCBI lineage: Eukaryota > Metazoa > Arthropoda > Insecta > Hymenoptera > Scelionidae > Telenomus > Telenomus remus. The sequence continues at coordinate 10,004,860 of CM036337.1, forward strand.
GCTAATCGACAAAGATGATATCTGAGATATTTTGCAATGGAAAGTTAACTTGTGTAAACACGATACCAACTTTTTTTCTTTCTCTCACTCTAAAGAATCAAACATGAATAGAATTTGTGTATAGTTACAATATGATAAGCTGCTGTATAATCGAATAACAAGTTTCTTTTCACTGTTAAGGTTTCAAACACAATTCGTTCGGTTACACAAAGAAAATAAAAATTGCTCTTTGTTATCACACTAACAGCTTAATGTTTTTTGTCTTCCTTGAAAAGCACACACCCAGTCGGGACAATTATTAGATACGGATCTAATAAATTGAATTTAATTGAACGAAGATGACAGCCACTGGTGGGGCTTTGGCATCGACAAGCACTGTCAAAAGCGGAAATAACGAAAAATTGAACTTACGCCCGCAACAAAATTCATGACTCGCAAAACTGCCAATTTGTCTTTGTTATCATATTAATAGCACCTTGATTATTTGTCAACGATGATGAATAACAAACAGTCGTGTCCAAATCGTGGCTCTGAGGAGCTCGGACTGACAGTTCATAAGTTATTTGCGAATAGAAGTAGGACATAACTGTACTGGCAAAAGTTATAATTTGCAACATCATGCATAGCGTTATTTTTCCTGAGCGTAATTTCGAATAACAGCAACTCGCAGCGATTAAAATGAAGTTGAGAATATAATGTGCACACGCAATCAAGTAAACGTGCAATCGCGATTAAAAGCTGACAAAGACCCTTGAGGATTCATTCATTATCGACCAAACTGTTTTTGCAAACAAAAACAAAACCGACCTTAACTCACTTTTTTTCCTTTCCTTTCAAAACCATCATTTTCTTTAAAAACTTTGTGTAGTTACTCCAATCTGTCAAGTTGAATGTTGACTTGAATTTTTTTTGTTTGTTGGTTCTCTGTGTTTTTTTCAGTATGATTGTAAAGTCAAGTTGAAACAATGAATGGTAGCAAAACAAAGAATTTTATAACCTCTAAGGCAACAATCAGCCGAAGCTTTATGTCCAGTTGGCCACTGTCAGAATAATTGGAATCCGCGAACGTGCATACTTGCAGTGCAACCACCTCGACACAAGTCTGAACTGTCAAAATCGTCGCAGACAAAGTCACAGTCTTTTGTAAGGAGAGATCTCTTCCTCCACACTCTTCTGCTCGTGACGTTTCACTTGCTAAATATTAACGCCGCGTTTGCAATGTTTGTTTTTATCCGTTTTAAATAAACAACAAATTTTTAGAACACGTAGTAATGTCAAAATCTTGTTTACCGACTGTGTTAATTGATGTCTTGCTCTAAAAATGCGTGCCAAAAGAAGACAGAATGATAAAGTTCAGACATCAGCCGTCAGCGGCGCTAAAAACGGGACTTTGATTGATGAAAGTTCGCTTGTGCATCACAATGTAAACACGGTGCATATTATTGAGTTTTTGATTAAATGTGGAGGCTTCTTGGTGTTTCGACTGCATCGTTAGCACCTTTTAACTTAACGGTACAAGTGTACAACTAGGGCTTATTTTGCATTACACAAACCGCCGGTATTGTGTACACGTTTGTGTACGTCAGTTTTCACATTTTCTTAAGGAGTTAAAAGGCAGCCTGTTTCATTAGATTCTTATAACAACCGACGTGCCCAAACAGAAGCCTCTGTTGGCGCAAAGTTTGTATCAATTACAATGGATAACATTCCACGAACTCACAAAGGTAAGATTTCTCATGTTTTTCGTCTTGTTTCAATTTCGAAGCTGATTCAGAGCACCATGCTCCGAATTGTTTGACAAAACTCGGTCGGACAATCTGATTAACCTATTTCGCTAACTTGGAAGTGAGGCAAATTGTCTGATGGCATTTTTGTTTTGATTTTGCAGAGATCGAAGATCAGATCTTAGAGATCCAAGCGAAGAAAAAAGACTTGCAGAATGCAGTCACCGAAAAGGATCAGGTGGCGCTGGGAAAGACTGGATTTTATGACAAGGATATTTATGATGGGACCAACAACAAGTTTGACGGGTACATGACTTCAATCGCTACGAACGATGAAGTCGAGGTAATGTTTCTTAAAGTTGATTATATTGTTGTTTTTCTAGACTTCTTATTGTAAAAGTTTTTGTTCTAATTTGTGTATTGTTTTTATTACCAGGATGAAGATTTTGAACCCAACACATTCACTACAAATAAAAGACAAGGTTACACTGCACCAGCTGCTCTTCTAAATGACATTGCACAGGTAAATATAATTTTAATGTTTGTCCTTTCAGTCCCGAATTACTTACGTTGCAAGAGTACAAATTTGTTGAATAATTGCGTTTGTAACAAGTCACTCATTTTATTATTACGTATATAAAATATAAGTTGGGCAATATTGTTTTCAAGTGACATGAGGACTGAAGAGGCATATTTTTTAAAAATTATTGATAAATTTATTTTAATTTTAAAAATCTTAAACTTTCATAATCAGAGCGAGAAGGATTACGATCCGTTTGCTGACAGACGGAGAGCGACAATAGCAGACAGGGAAGATGAATACAGACAAAAGCGGAGGCTTAGGGCTATTTCGCCTGAACGTGTTGATCCATTTGCAGAGGGTTGGTATTCTCTTTTTTTCTTTATTGCATTAATACCTACACTTATGAAATTAAATAGATCTTCTACCTCTATGGATTTATTTCTATTTTTTGTCGACTACATTTTCACTTTTCATGTTTTCAATTCACAAAACTGAAATTCTAGTTTTTATAAAACTACTTCTCTTCCACTTTTCTACTATAAAACGTTAGTTTGACAGTAATTGTCGAAAACTGAACATAAAATCGACTTGAAATGAGATATATTAAGACAAATTAATTTTCTCGTGCATAAATTTTTCTAGAGGTGTATCATATTCTCGCAATGACCAGGTTACCAATTTTGTCTTTCTTTTCATCATAATTCATTTTCTGAAATATATTGTAATTATCCACAAAATTGATTCATAAAACGTTGCGTGTGCAAATTGAATGAAGTGTGTTGAATGAATGAGTTTGGTTCCAAATACGTACTAATGTAAGTATTTTTTTCCAATCTTAGACAAGGCCCTGACGAACGGAGTCGTCTGTTAACCATGGATACAATATCGAAGGTTAAACATCGCTATAAAATTTGTGCTAAAAGTCTGTCTGAATCAACAATAATTTTTAAATTACAATATTTTATTTCAATACAATGCAACTCATGAAAAAATTTAAATGAAAGACATTAAACTTGTAGGACAATTTTTACAGTAAAAAAGATGGAATTAAAAGATGAAAAAAACATTATTGATGGATTTAAACAGGCTTTTAGTTGTGAGTAAAGTCAAAATATAGAGTGTGTGGGTTGAATGCAAATATTATTAATAAAAAGAATCAGTTGATTTCTAGATGGAATAAAGTATTTAACAATACGGAAGAAACGAGCAGGACAGTGCTCGCTGTGCCAGCTATCCCACACGTACGTATGTTGAACAACGGCTACTGAATTTAACTCCTCTACCCTGACCTCCAGTTATTTGTCCATTTTTTTATTGAAACCATAATGAATGTCAAAATTCAAGCAGGTTAGAGAAAGAGGGAGATTCAGTAGCCCCTTTTTGGAATAAGAACAATTATTCTGAGGCCATTAAACAATTCATTCAACTTGATTAGGAACACATGATTAATCATCTCAAATAACACGAAATATGAAACTAATGGTTGCGCTTTGCGTGAATTTTGATTCGTGATTGCAGGTGGAAAGACGCCCGATGTCGGATCCAGGACTTATACTGAGATTATGCGAGAGCAGCTTCTCAAAGGAGAAGAAACCGAGGTAAATGAATAATATTTAAAATTGATATTACCATTTAGTTTCAAAGTAGATTCTAATTATTTTCTATTTTCGATTTGCAGCTGAGGAAAAAGTTAGCCGATAAAGCAAAGGATGGTACTTTGAAAGCAACTAATGGAGAAGCAAAACTTGCCCCAAAGAAACGAGGTCGGTGGGATCAGACTGACGATGCACCCGCAGCGAAAAAAGCTGCTGCAAGTGTAACCTCCTGGGATAACGCAGATGTAAAAATTGTTCTAAATGCAGAAAAATAAAACATACAAAAGAAAGGGGAAAAAATGTTTAATTGTCTTCATGATGTGTTTCAGGTAACTCCAGCAGCAGTACGATGGGAGGAGACACCAGGTCATGGAAAAGGAGGCGAAACTCCAGGCGCTACTCCAGGAGTGAGTACACGAATGTGGGACGCTACTCCGGGACATGCAACTCCAAGCGCTGCAACTCCTGGAAGAGAAACTCCATCGCATGACAAGATCATTTCTAGTCGACGTAATCGTTGGGATGAAACGCCCAAAACTGAAAGAGGTTTGTTAACAATCAATAACTCTGCTTTAAACTGGAATACGGAAAAAATATAGAAAATGAAACGGTTGAAAAGAATTCGGTAACATTAAATTGTTGATTCGCAGAAACTCCTGGTCACAGCAGTGGATGGGCAGAAACTCCAAGAACGGATCGTATAGCCGGTGATTTGATTCAGGAAACACCAACTCCGTCAGCAAGTAAACGAAAGAGTCGATGGGATGAAACCCCCTCGAATCAAACTCCTGGGTCAATGACACCCCAGACGCCAGCAACTCCTCTGACCACCCCGCATCACTCGTCCTCTATGATGACTCCAAGTGGGGTCACTCCGACCGGTCAAAAAGCAATGGGATTAGCCACTCCAACACCTGGTCATCTGATGTCCATGACTCCGGAACAACTTCAGGCTTACCGTTGGGAACGCGAGATAGACGAGAGAAACAGACCCTTGTCTGATGACGAACTGGACGCACTGTTCCCTCCCGGATATAAAGTTTTGCAACCACCAGCTGGTAAACAAACTTAAATTTTACTCAATTTGGTATCATTTACTAAAGTCTTCAATATTGATTGATAATTTAATATAACTTATTTTTATCAAACAGGATATGTGCCTATCAGAACACCAGCCAGAAAACTCACAGCCACTCCAACGCCAATGGCTGGAACTCCGCAAGGATTTTTCATCCAGCAGGAGGACAAGAGTGCAAAGTACATTGACAACCAACCGAAAGGCAATCTTCCATTCATGAAACCAGAAGATGCGCAATACTTTGACAAACTGCTTGTTGACGTTGATGAGGAGTCGCTAAGTCCAGAGGAACAGAAAGAGAGAAAGATCATGAAATTGTTGCTGAAAATAAAAAATGGTACGCCTCCGATGCGAAAGGCTGCACTTCGTCAGATCACCGACAAAGCTAGAGAATTCGGAGCGGGACCTCTGTTTAACCAGATCTTGCCTCTTCTCATGTCTCCAACGCTTGAGGATCAGGAACGACATCTGCTGGTCAAAGTTATCGACAGAATTTTGTACAAATTGGATGATTTGGTTCGTCCTTATGTACACAAGGTGAGGATGTTTGTTAATTCAGGATGATAATTAGTTTCAATTTAAGAAACTGAGTTAATTTTATTTTTACTTTGTAGATTTTGGTAGTCATTGAACCACTGTTGATCGATGAGGATTACTATGCTCGTGTCGAGGGAAGAGAGATAATCTCAAACTTGGCAAAGGCTGCTGGACTGGCCACTATGATTTCTACAATGAGACCAGATATTGACAACATCGATGAGTACGTGAGAAACACAACTGCTCGAGCATTTGCTGTCGTCGCTTCAGCTTTGGGTATTCCCTCGTTGTTGCCGTTCTTGAAAGCTGTGTGTCGCAGCAAAAAGTCGTGGCAGGCCAGACACACTGGTATCAAAATCGTCCAGCAGATCGCGATCTTGATGGGTTGCGCCATTCTGCCCCATCTCAAGAGCTTGGTGGAAATTATCGAACATGGTAAGAGCTTCTTTTTGAATCTAATATCACTATTTTATGGTTTAACAGTTTGCTTTTGATGTTCAAAACTGGAATCAAAATTGTTTTCAGGTTTGGTTGATGAACAGCAAAAAGTCCGAACAATTACTGCCTTGGCGATCGCTGCCTTGGCTGAAGCTGCTACGCCGTACGGTATTGAGAGTTTCGATTCAGTACTGAAACCGTTGTGGAAGGGTATTCGAACACACAGAGGCAAAGGTTTGGCCGCGTTCTTGAAAGCCATCGGTTATTTGATCCCTCTTATGGACGCCGAATATGCGAATTACTATACTCGAGAAGTGATGCTGATCTTAATCCGAGAATTCCAGTCGCCGGATGAAGAGATGAAGAAGATTGTTTTAAAGGTCGTGAAACAATGTTGTTCTACAGACGGCGTGGAAGCGCAGTACATCAAAGACGAAATTTTGCCTCATTTCTTCAAACATTTCTGGAACCATCGAATGGCGCTGGATAGACGTAATTATAGACAGGTAACTTGAGTGGGATTTGATTAAAATACTCAAGCATTGGGAACTTGTTTATGAAAGGGTGATTGAATGTATTTTGTGCTTATTTAGTTGGTAGATACCACGGTTGAAATTGCCAACAAAGTAGGAGCATCTGAAATCATCAATCGCGTAGTGGATGATTTGAAAGACGAAAACGAACAGTACAGAAAGATGGTCATGGAAACTATTGAAAAGATAATGGGCAACTTAGGCGCCGCTGATGTAGACTCGAGATTGGAGGAGCAGCTTATCGATGGCATTCTATACGCATTTCAAGAACAGACCACTGAGGTAAAATTGCGGTTTATTCAATGTTGTAACAAAAACAGCAGATTTTTTAAATTATTGATATGATTTTTTAAACATTGTTTACAGGACGTTGTCATGCTTAATGGGTTTGGAACGATCGTTAACACATTGGGAAAAAGGGTCAAAGCTTATTTGCCTCAGATTTGTGGTACAATTCTATGGCGACTCAACAACAAGTCTGCCAAAGTACGGCAGCAAGCGGCTGATCTCATTTCACGAATCGCCGTCGTTATGAAAACTTGCCAAGAGGTAATTCATTATTTTTCTGCATTTAGAAAGTTTAAATTTATTTCTTTTAATCTTCAAAAACTAAAAATAATGAAACAAATCAAAATTGTAGGAAAAATTAATGGGGCATCTTGGCGTTGTCTTGTACGAATACTTGGGTGAGGAATATCCCGAAGTTTTAGGAAGCATTTTAGGTGCTTTGAAAGCGATTGTCAATGTGATTGGTATGACGAAAATGACACCACCGATCAAAGATCTGTTACCACGATTGACACCGATTTTAAAAAATAGGCACGAAAAGGTAAAACTTTGAAAAAACTTTCGAATAAATCTTTTTGATTTATAGGACATTCAGAAAAACTAAAATGAATTCATTTTAAAGGTACAAGAAAACTGCATAGACTTAGTCGGCAGAATTGCAGATAGAGGTCCTGAATACGTGTCAGCCAGAGAATGGATGAGAATTTGTTTCGAACTTTTGGAGCTTTTAAAAGCACACAAGAAAGCAATCAGAAGAGCTACTGTTAACACGTTCGGTTATATTGCCAAAGCTATCGGGTAAATATTAAACTATTTTTGAATAACAGTAACAAGTTAATTTTCAATCTGTGAAAATAATTTCAATTGAATTTCAGTCCCCATGATGTACTGGCGACACTACTGAACAATTTGAAAGTACAAGAGCGTCAAAATCGTGTGTGCACCACGGTTGCTATTGCAATAGTCGCCGAGACGTGCAGTCCCTTTACTGTGTTACCTGCGCTGATGAATGAATACCGAGTGCCCGAACTCAATGTTCAGAATGGCGTTCTCAAATCACTTTCGTTCCTATTCGAGTACATTGGTGAGATGGGCAAAGATTACATTTATGCAGTGTCACCATTACTTGAGGATGCCCTGATGGACAGGTATAAATTTTGAAATACAAATTTCTAGTCAATGTTCACAAAAGTGAAAATAAATGATATCAATGAATTTGATTAATTGCAGAGATCTGGTACATCGTCAAACAGCTTGCGCTGCAATCAAACACATGGCTCTTGGAGTGTACGGTTTTGGTTGCGAGGATTCGCTAATCCATTTGCTGAATCACGTCTGGCCAAATGTATTTGAAACTTCTCCACATCTTGTTCAAGCTTTTATGGATGCCGTCGATGGATTGCGAGTTGCTCTTGGACCAATAAAAATTCTGCAATACACTACTCAGGTATGAACAGCTTATAATCAAATCCATAAAAACTACGTACAAAATCATTTAAAAGATTGATAATTTATTACTTTTTCTGATTATCCAGGGTCTTTTCCATCCGGCAAGAAAAGTACGCGACGTTTACTGGAAGATTTACAATTCGCTTTACATCGGTGGACAGGACGCTTTGGTAGCTGGGTACCCGCGAATATTGAACGACCCGAAGAATCAGTATATTCGATATGAACTGGATTACGTTTTATAAATATGTATACTGAATGTAGAAGTAAACGGTTCGTATTATTTAAACTTTTTTTTAATTACACATCTTTTTTCGAGGACACACTGTCGTTTTGTTAAACTCTATGAATTTGTGACAAACGAATAGCTTGTATCTCGCAAAATACACGTACAAACTACGAAAACATTTCGGTCTTATATAATTTACACGCCTAAGTTTATGGAATTTACAGTCTAGTATTAACTGGTTTCATGTATATGTTTGTATTGTCAACTTTTCAGATTCACAAATTTTGGAGAATAAATAATGAATTAACTCATTTGTTCTTAGTCAATCATTCAAACTAGAATTTCGGAGGTTCAAAAATGAAATTCATTTTAATCATTCATTAAAAAACAAATTTAATGACAAATGTTCATACTGGCATACACAGAAGTTTAAAAGTTTTGAGTAATTCTACTTTTGAGCACCGTTGCCGTTTTTTATATGACTCCTGTATCCTTGGGGGTTCAAAGTTTGCCACTTCCAAAAATCGCGACCTAAAAACAATAATTCTCCATTAGTATAGATTTTAAAATTAAGTGCACCCATTCGTAAATTGAAATTCTTATAAGAAAACTTACACATCTCCTCGACATTGTATTTCGTTTTCCAGCCCAATTCAGCCTCAGCCAAATCCGTGTTGGCAAACATTGACACAATATCTCCCTCCCGTCGGTCTTTTATCACATACGGAATTTTTGTTCCCGTGACTTTTTCAAAAGTTTTAACCAGTTCTAAAACGGAAATCCCCCGGCCAGTTCCTAAGTTGTAGACTTTCAAATTCAGATGCTTTTTACTCAACAAATCCAAAGCTGCTACGTGTCCAGCTGCCAGATCCATTATGTGGATATAATCTCGAATACCTGAAATATCAAATCAATTAAATAATCAACACAAATCTTTGAATACAAATGGTCATATGTAAATTTGTAGTCGGGTTGACGTAACAAAATTTTATCATTTTTCCTACCTGTTCCATCCTCAGTAGGATAATCGCCTCCGAAAATTACAAGTTCTGGTTTCTGACCAACAGCAACTTGAGCAATGTAAGGCATGAGATTTGTAAATTGTTTCGTGGGATCTTCACCAATCAACCCGGTCGGATGGGCACCCACGGGATTAAAATATCGAAGTGAAATTATGTTCCAGCACTGAAAATTGTTTGTTTCAATGTTAGTTTAGTCTTCAAAATAAAATGAAGTCTTTTGTGTTCAAATTTAAACAAACCTTTTCTGCCCTGCAGATATCTTTCAGCATTTCTTCAATGAAGTATTTTGTACGTCCGTAAACGTTCGTTATATTTCCAGTGGGATGGTCTTCTGTAATGGGAAGTTTTTCTGGTTCGCCGTAAACTGTACAGGAACTACTGAACACTAGATTGAAACAGCCCGCGGCTTTCATCACCTGTTGCATTCGAAACAATTATAAATAAACGATCTCGTCATATAATTTTTTTTTCGCTCAAATCTTAATTGAGAAATTGTCAATCTTCTAATTGCGATTGCGGTTTTCATTTACCTCTAACAAATTGATTGCACCGACGATGTTATTACGATAGTAGTGAAGTGGGATTTGCATCGATTCACCAACCGCTTTGATTGCGGCGAAATGTATGACACAATCGATTTTGTGCTGAAACATCAAATCCAGAATTAGAATATGAAATTGAAAAGAAAATTAAGACTTGAAAAAAATATTTCACCCAAAAAGTTTGGTTTCGAAACAGAACATTTTAAGATGTTCTCTGTAATAAAAATTCGATAACTGATCACTGAACCCGCTCCAATTCAGGTGAAAGTTTTATCTTATCCCGCGTAAAGTTTACTTTAAAATCAAAGTTTATTTATGGAATGTTTATGAGTTTGTTTTATGGGACTATTCGATATTTTGTAAGAATTTTGGGATACAAATTTATAAATTGTTTCGAAACACCAAAAAGGAAAATCTATACCTTATTAAAAACTTCCGTAAGTTTTTGTTTATCTGTCAAGTCGCAGTTATAAAAAGTGATGTCCTTTCCAGTGATCTGTTCGACCCTTTTAAGAGCTGCAGAACGACCGTCATTCTCGATGACACTGTTTGTAAAGTTATCAACAGCTACCACCTCGTACCCGCATTCAAGAAGTTCCACAACGCAGTGGCTGCCAATGTAACCGGCACCTCCGGTCACAAATATCGTTTTACCTGTTCCTATCATTTTCTAAAAAAGATTTTACAACTTTTTAAACCAAAGTTTATAATTTTATAGAAAATTTAATTTATTTTCATTCTGCATATTGAAATAACAGTCGAAGGTGTAAGTGCAACTGTGAAGTAGTTTGCTCATCAAGTACGTCTCCCATTGTATTTAAGAGTTTGAGAAATAATGTAACGGTAACCATGACATTCTTGACATTCCACTTCTCCACAATCATCACACGCAGTCTACTAAGAATAATTCTCAGATGTTGATAGGAAATTTTAAATGAAAAAAAAGTTATCAATAATTAAGGCAATTGAAATTTCAATATACAACAATAAAAATGCTTGCTTATCTGAGAAAAAGTATGAATTTTTTGCGAAAAAAACAATAAAAATAAAATGATGAGAAAATGAAGCCGCCTAAGATGAGTAGAGAAAAACTACGATTTTTGATAAAAAAAAAATTAATTTGTCTTACCTCTGGAGGTTAGCGTATCTTTGAATTATAGGAAGATTATAAGTTGAAAATAATTCAGGAAGAATTGTTGTTTATAAATAATTTTTGATTTGGTCAAATTTGATAGTAATAAATTATTTCTGGAATGATTTAAACTGGAAATACTGTTTGTACTGATGTTAGTCAAAGACAAGATGTACAGAAACTGACAAGAACTTGGTCCCCTCTTACTTCTTAGCCCAGCTCCCTTCCCTTCATCCATATTCCCTTTCGTAATTATAGTCCTGTCTACGTGTAGGGATGCACGCATCAAGAATTTTGTTTACTTAGCGATCGTATAAAATGAAATACATTACTTTCTATAAAACATATTCTTTCTTTGTATATTATAGTAAACGAATAAAAACCAATAGTAATGAAAACATGACATAATTTAGGTATTTTGTGAAACAAAAAATAAGTGAACAGATATTGTTATTTTACTTTGCAAAAATTTGCAGTATTTATCTCAAAATGGCAGGATTTATTATGAATTTTACTATAATAATATTATGTGAAGATACAAAAATACCTTGATCGGGACAAAATTTGTTTGTTTGGATTCGAACGTAAGAATAAGTTTTTGGATACCAAGATAATCTTTCCAGGTCAAAAATTGTTCGAGATCCATCAGTGATGAAATAATAACGCAGATAAAAAATAAAGGTCAACTTAAACATCAAATTTTGGCTTTGTTTATTAGTACACCGTAAATAAACGAAACCAAATCATCGAAGATAAAACCGATTTGGAGAAACCAGTTGATCCACTTTGGAAGTATAAAATACGACTTAGATTGAAAAACAATAAAAAATAAGTACATACAAGTTTTTAAAAGAAGAACACGTTTTCAGTTACTTTCAAATTTATTTATTGAATGAAACTTTTTGATATTATAATTGATTAATTATTGAGATGCCAATTTTTTTACATTGTCATCATCACGTTGTTGAAATCTATAGAAAATCATAGGTGATAATCTGCCAAGTTTTATTTTTCCAACAAAATTTGAATAATAAAAAAAAACAAGTAAATATCTACTGTACAAGAGCATGACTAGATATCATGTTTTAAGTTAATGATGTTCCTCTGCATCTTCAACATATCCATCGACTGTAGCATTAATCTTAGGGTTAAACCAGGCACCGCGCTTTCCATCACCCCATGGGAATGGCTGAAACAATAAATATACATTGTTGTCAACAATAACAACACATCAACTGAACTTAGAGGACTTTCATTTACATTTAAAATATGCTTGTCTCAAGGTTACCATTTATTTGCAAAATAATTGCATTGATTATTGCAAACTTTTTGTTCTTTTGATTATGAAGAACGTTCTAAAAGTATTTAATTTAATATCGAACTGAATAAACATAAACGTACCTTAGTCATGATATACATATGTTCATAGGGAATGAACGGTGGACGATGTGGATGGTCGTGTGTCATATAACAGTAAGCTCCAAACACAACCATCAAGGGCGTACAGATCCCCCAGGAGATGTACCCGAAAACTTTGTATGCATGAGCTGTAAATAACAAAATTGATTATATAATTTAAAAGCCAACTGTTGAGGTTAGAACCATAATAATAGAGTAAAAACAAATAATCCAATTACCTGCTGCCTGGTAGTCTGGAACGAATTGGTTCGGTCCTTTTGCTGAATAATTACGAACAAGAGTTCGTGCAACTTGTCTCGTTGCTAGTTTGCTGAGCAACATTTTTGCAATCAAGTTTTTCCTAAAGAGATCACCAATGTCTCCTCTATCAATTTCGGAGCACTTAGACAGAGTCTGCGCAACTAGTGCTGTCTCCTTCTAACTTCAACTGTTTTCTTTTCCTTCTTGTTTTTAAATAAGCAAATCATACTCATGAAAATAATTTTCAATCTTCATGTTAAGATTGTTTTAGAATGATTTCAGTCAGTAATTTCAGGTGGTTTGTTTTATTTCTTATTAATTAATAGTTTAAATGTTTTGGTGTTCTGAAAAATCAGTACGACAAGTGCGACACCTACAGTGGATGATCTGAAACATCTTATACAAAAATAAATTGATGTTGATAAATGAGGTTATGTTAAGTTGTACGAGTGTTCCGGAGAAGCAGTAAACGGTGTTATTATAAACAAGATTCAAATTGTTGATTAAAAATTGACACAAATCATGAGAGGTCGTGGAGGGTAAGTACTCAAAAAACATAAATAATTCGACTATAAATTCAGATTGGATTAAATGTATCGTAATAATTTTTGGGTGATGTCATTCAAATGTTCACGAAATGTTCTCAATAACAAAAATTCCTTCTCATTGTACTGACATATTGAACTTTAAAAACGTTACTTTTTTCAATAAAAGTTCATCTGTTTAATTTACAATAAACTTTTTACCGAAGTTTACCCTGTTGGATGTCAAAGCGGGAGGTAAAATTTCATGATTAATTTTAGATCTTTCCGAGGAAATGGTAAAGGCGTGAACTCAAACATGAAGGTTCAAAATAGAGGTGTTATTAAGAACAACAGAGGCAGGATGAGGACAAACATCAGTGTTCGAGGAAGAGGAGGTAAAGTGGTCACAGATGCTCGGATGAAAATCATCGAGAAAAATAGACTGAAGATGACAGATGCCCGCGACAGGCTCGCTGATATCGCCAAGCAGAGCGACGCAAGACTTAAGCTTGAAAAATTGCGCGCATTGCAGCTCAAAAAAGAAATCCCAGCATTGGGAATATCACGAAAGACTGGCAAAAATGGTAGGATAACTCTGTCGACTAACAAAAATGTTGTGCCACACAATAAAGGGGTGAGACAGTCGTATCCTCCACAACTTGGGATCAGCTACGAACCTCCTGTTATTCCCATGGAAACCGGTTATAATGATTTGGGTAAACAAAATGTTTCATATATTCAATATTATTTTAATAATTTGCTATGTTTTTAAAACATGTTTGGAGATAATAACTTTTGTTTGTGGTTACAGATTATTTGGACCCTCAAATTTTAAGGCGCACAGTGAACAATGAGTACGCTCCAACACCCCCACCACCTCCTCCAATTTTTCAGATAAAGTCCACGTCACCTTACACATGGGTATGAGTTTGAAAAAAATCAGATTATAGATCAATGGAAAATGATTAACTGAATAATTAATTCAAATCCGTTTACAGAAAAGACCCAACGCTTTCGCTGAAGACTGGAGTTTTACTCCAAAAGCAAGGTAATTTAAATAAAAATTTGACTTTGTAAAAACTTGTTTTCTGTTTCAATACAATAAAATGGGTTTGTTTCTTTTTAGACCGGCCTCGAGCAACACTTTAGACAACAAATTTTTCAGCACAAAAACTCATCGTGATGTCCACGTAAAATCTCGTTTAGACTCTATGCCAAATAAGATTGGAGCCATGAGTGCAATGGGACGACCAAAATCGAGCAGCGCCAGTAATGCAAGTGGTTTTAGAATTGTCGTCTCGAATCTGCAACCCAACGTCACTCAAGAAGATATCAAAGTAATGAACAGTTAGAACATTTTTTAGACATTGATTAAAAATTATTGCAGATGAATTCTAATTGAATTTATTTCGGTTTCAGGAACTATTTGAAGATGTGGGAGATCTAATGGTGTCTCGATTGATACGTCCTGGCATTGCCGAAGTTGTTTACAGAACACTGAAAGATGCAATGAAAGCAGTTGATACGTACCATAACAGACAGCTTGATGGTCATCCTATGAAGTGTCTTTTGGTAAACCCCACACCAAAATCAAGCCCCAGTGTGTCTTCTGTGAGATCGTTGAATGAGTGAGTATAAATACAAAATTTTTAATCGCACTATTTAAAAATTTACGATTGAATTATTTTTATCTCGTCGCAATCCAAGATTCAAATTTTATGTTTAAGCAGTAGGCGAAGAGGGAACTCGAGTTACGTCGAGCCAATCCTTGGGGCTGTTCATCGGGCACTCTTTGACGACTAAGTATCTATTTTCGAAGCTAGAGTGTACAATTCAGCAGATTCTTTTTGTTTGCCAGTTGAAAAAACAGCATTTCTTATTAGTTTTAAACTGGGTCAGAATTTTGCACTCATTTTCAGTACATTTAATTGCCATTCGCAAACGAAATATTTAAAACTTAGAGTACATACGGTTGTGTATGAATTATCATCTGTTTAGATTCATAACATTTAATCATAAGTTTCAATGCCGAAATAACAAACAAGCATTACAAAACTGTAATTATAAAAAAAAAAATAATAATAAATTTTCAAAATTCCTTATGCTATTTTATTTTCTTATTAACAAATGTTTATCAATTATAAGTACACTTTCAGTAAACTCGCAACTCACTGCCACTTGTTGATCGGGTTATTTTTCATATTTTTCACGATCGTTAAGGTATCCGCGAGCAGTTCTGCATGGATCTCCTCCACGCTACGTTCGGCATTTATAATCTTCCAACTGTCCTTATCCATAAGAGATCTGAAATTTTTCGCCACCTCCTCTTGTATCTCCTTCTTTTCCAACCTCTCGTGTCCAAATTGCGATCGCAGTCTCAGCTCAGGCAACGAAACTTCGAGCAAAAATGTTCTGTCTGGAGCAGGAAGACCGACGTCCGGAGACTTGCACCAGGTTAAATCCTTTTTGGCATAAGCGCTGGAAAAGGCAGCTCCTGAAGCGACGTACCTGTCGATAATAAGTGTCACGCCTCGTTCCAATTTACTTATCAAATTGTCTTTCGCCTCCCATCGATTCGCAGAAAATAGTAGGTGGATGGTCTCAGGTGGATAGTCGCCTTTACTCGTTAAATAATTGTCTATAACTTTTCCAATGTCAGTCGATCGATCAGGAAAAACATGCAACTCTGCTGGGACGGATAATTCCTTCAGAGCGTTGAGCAACATCTTCGACTGGGTTGTTTTGCCCACTTTGTCACAACCCTCCAAAACGATCAAAGCACCTCTGTTCATGTTTGATTCTGCAAATTATAAATTACGGTTAATAAACAATAATGACCTTGTATAGTTGAAAACTGCCACTCCATTATGTTTTCAGACTTATCAGATAAGATTATTTTACAAATGAAAGTTCTATTGATCAAAATAAATTGATTTCAACATTTTTCGAGTTTTTTAAATTTAAATCCATTACTGCCAGTAGATGTCAAGATTTTTTACTGAGTAGATTTTTGTTGACAACAATGAAACTGTAAAATGTTTGAATTCTGATTTGAATTTCGTTCATTTGAAAATGAATTATTGATTTACTTACATTGCAAATTTGTATCTTATGAGTACACTGTAGGACGTGTGTGAGAAGTAAAAAGGCACTGCACTTTTGTGATTCAATACACAGCCAAGATGTAATTTAATAAACGTTAGGGTAATTCAATTTTGCGATCTTTAAATTCTGTATACCTGTATAGCTGAGACTTATAGTAGGAAAGCTTGTATGAATTTTGCTAGCGCATGCGAACATTGTGAATGGGCGCCGTGGTGGCGGTACTGTCTCAAGAATTTTATTCAACGCGGTATATTTCTTTGGATTTAAAAACCCCTTTTTTCCTGTCAGATAGAGTGCAATGATTGTGATATTTAAAATTTATTCGATTCCCTTTTTTAAAAACATACAAAATCAAACCTCTAATTTTTTTGAATAAAAACAGTTAGATTGTAATTGCAAAAAATGAGAAAGTTTTCATTTATATAATTGGCCTCAAAAGAAATTATTTTTCTTTGAAAATTGAATTCCTATTTTAATTAGAAACAGATTACGATATTATATTACAAAAAAGGGTAGAGAAACATGAAAGGGAAATTTGTTAGCATCAAAAGGAAATTGAATATTGAGGGGAAAAAAATCGTGTTTATCAATCGGTAAAAAGTCGATTACATTTTCTCTCGTCGGTTGTATTTTACTGTTATATATTTTCATATTTTTTTATGGAAACTTCCAGCATCGCTAATGGAAATTTCCGTCATCCGGCTTTTCTTTTTTTCACCGCGGACAAAATTGAGTGGCCTCGCGTCTTTATTCTAGGGCTGGATAAACAAATTAAAAATGACATAAAATAACATCACAGCTCTGCTTGAGAACCGCTAGTATATAATTTGTCGATGCGCACATAAGTTCTCTTGTATACATGCTGCTGAGTGGATGTTATATTAATATCTTGTTACATACGATATGCATTTCGCACTCACATCGTCACATTGGTGATGTTAACTAATCAATGTTCGCGACATATTTGTGGCACACTAATTGTACACCAACTACGGTGTTCTGTTTCAATTTCATAACCAAATCCTATCTAATAATCCCTCAAATCGACCAAATGACTCAGACCAAAATACGCATTTCATCTCATTTTCAAGTTGCAGACAATTCAATACTTTTTTCGCACAAATTTTAATACTATTAATCTCAAGATACTGATAAGATCATTTTATCAAAATTTGAAGAAAACGTGATCTCCTTTCAATGGTTGATAAAAAAAATCATTGAATCATTGAGTACAATGTATAAATTTATTACGTATCATTATGAAAAGCAGAGATTTCTAAGATAAAAAACGATAAAAAAAGACTCAGACGAAAGTCCGTCAATGGACTTTTAAAAAAATTATCGATAAAATTAAGGGTTTTGTTATCTGATAAAAGTTTAGTGCCTCTACTTGAACTTTACCATTGAAAAAAAACAAAACAAAAAGATTGTTGTATTTTAAAAAAATTTGAAACAAAAGTATCCTGAAGTATTTTTGTTTCACCCTCAAGTGCCTGTTTTGCTCTTCAGAAAACACTCCCATATTTGACATTATTAACTGCTCTCTTGAAGTTATAAATTTCGAAAAAATATGGTATTCAGAGAATTTATCTGCATTTTTTATATTGACATGAATTACTTTTAAAAACAAAGAATATATTTCGTTATATTTCACAAAAATTAAACTCGTGGAAGAACTCCTTATTGAAAAAGAAAATGAAAAAAATGTTTTTAGATTGAATAAAAAATGGAGACAATTGAAGACGATTGACGAGAACATTTTTTTTTATTTTTATATGCGAATATTTGTTTTCTCCTTTCAGTTACTTCCAGTTCAATAAAAAGACAGAATATCGTTTGCCCCTGTATAGTACTAATTGAATCTCTTTACACCCACAGAGGTGGTTACAAGTTTGTAGGTAAACCACAAGTGACGTGAACCAGAGCGCAAATTAAAGGGACATCAACAGAGGGTGGCTGTTCAGGGGAGGTTACTGTTCACCGCACCTTAGTATTTGCGCGCAGTCCTCGTTTTCGCTTCATCAATGCTTGTCCTCGTGTTGTATTAAATCGACTCCGGCTAGTAACGTTTGCAAGCGCCGCTGTCTCATCACGATCTTCTCGCGCGAGTGCATTTTCAACCTTTTTTTTGTTTTTCGTCTATTTTAATATACGCGCGTCTGTTTGATTAATTCAAAACCATCTGTACACTTCACGACTCTTTTTAAATAAACTAACCGACCGGGTAAATAGTTTGTTGTCAAAGCCCTTCATCCCTTTTTGTCTTTGGTTCATGTTACTTCATCAACGCAAAATTCATCAACGCACACACAAAAAAGCGCACTTGCGTGTATGACCAAATGACCATCCCATGGATGTATGGATTATCGGCTTTCACAATTTATTTTTGGAAAATTGAAGAAAACAATTTCCTCCCCGCCATCACTTTTTAATGTCTTTTAATGTGGCTTCAGTTTTCTCCAACTTAGTTTTATTTTCGCGACTTAAACATTATTCACTCTGCTTTTTTATCACCTTTTTTCATTTTTACTTTTCAAATCATTGAAACACCATATTGTTTGGTTTAAATAACGTGCATAAACCCTCGACTTGTACTTTTATGTTGAGATCATTCGCGTAATTGAAACCTACGAACGAAGAAAATTCTAAAGATCACATTCGTTTTATGGTTTGAATAAAAAAAGTGAATAAAAATGTATGTGAAACTCGTGTAAACGCTCATCCCATGGGTGCTCCAATCATCATTTCAATCCTGCTTGTGCAGTCTAGAAGTGATCTATGAAATAAACAAGTTTTAAGACAATGAAAATTAAGATGCTTAATTTAAGACTATATTCACTTTAAAAAAAAGTTGCTCAGAAAGACATCTTGTTAGAAACGACGAACTTCAATGGATTTATTCTTCGTTACGTAAAATGGCTTTTTGTTGACTTTTTCTCTTTGACGTAAATAGGATAAAAAAGTGATCACACAGAATATGCGATATGAAAAAAAAGCAAGAGAAAGATGAAAGAAGTATTGATGAAAATATTGCGATTCAATTACAGTATGTCATGTAAAAATGGAACTTTTACAAACGAAATCAGTTCGATCAGAAGCATCTCGTCAGATGAAATCGCCTGTACAAAAGCCAAACGCAAAAAGTCCTGTTGGGCCCGAGCGACTGATCCGGCGCGCCGAAAAGGACGACGAATACAATTGCTTCAGATGCTAGTCTTACCTTTCATCCCTATTTTGGCTCTTATAATACAAACAGCAAACACTTTACATGATATTCTCATCTATCGTCAAGAAGTTTCAGAAATAGAATCACAGGTAAGATATTCAGTCAACAATGAATATTTTCGGTGTTTGTTTGAGGATGCGAAATTTTTTAAAAGTTTGTTCGCTTAGACTCCACAAGTGGAGTAGAGTTTTGAGCTTGATCAATATGCATGGACTTGAGACATGTTTTTGCATGAAAAATTGGACTGCAAAAACGTTTAATAGAACATTTGTTTTCTCAGGTTACAATAGCTACAGATTTAGGTAAAGTTGTGACACGAATGCAGTTGGAACGTTCAGAAGTTGCTTTTTTCATTTACACCAATGGTAGTACGTTGAGGTAATTCGGACCTGAAATTATTGAACCGAATTTTGGCCCTCGAAAACGAATCGATTGATTTTATAATAAAACTCTTAATTTAAGTTTTCTCAATTTGCTCGTTTTTGTTATTTTTTAAACATTCTATATTTGTTTCTGGAACGTGTAGAAAGTGTTAATGCAAGTTGGTTTTAATCCGAAGAAAAATTAAAAGATAGAAAGATTTTTAATCTTTTGAATCTTTCATTAAGAGTGTCAGAATGAAATTGCAAATTGAAAATGTTGGGAATTGATGATAAACAGATGTTTATATTGTTTTGTAGGTCGAATTTGACCCAAAGATTCGCAATTACAGATCAAGCTTTACAAAATATGACAAGCTGGCCTCTGATCTCAGTACCACGAGATGAAAGCAACACTGCATCTTACAGTGTCGACAATAAAGAGGCATTTCGAACTCATCTTAATGATTTTAGGTAAAATTCCAATACCCATCTTCGGTCAATTTTTTTCAATGTACTTTCATTAGCCGGAGCCAAAGTGAGTCATTTGTTACAGAGAGAAAATAAGTTCTGAGGAGAGTAGTATCGGAGAAGTTTTGACGTGGTACACGAGCGTTAATGCTGCTATGTTGAACCATCTAACTAACCAGATCAAGGAAACTGATAACAGCGGAGTTTGGAGGTACTCTAAGCGGGTTTTGTGTTTTTCTAGTCGATGAAATTCGTCTAATTATAGAACGAATTTGTGTGACATGATTCAAACATTCTTCGGTAGTTTTTTTTTATTTTAAATCTGTTCAAGGTCTTATGTTTTTACAGATACTTAATTGCATTCAAAAACTTGTTAAGAAGTATTGAAAGTTTAGGAATCGCTTCTGTTTATGGAATAAATTACTTCGGTCGGGGATCGCTTTCGAATGACAACTACGTGAGTTATGTACGTCACGAGGCTCTTGGACGTGACTTGTTGAATGGATCTCTAACTTATGTGCCAAATTTGAAGACATTTTATATCGAGTTAACTCGTACGATGCCTGATTATGGGCTTATTAAAGCAAGGTGAATCACGTTTCATTATTTTTTTCTCCGATTTTGATTTGATTTGATTTTGTTAATTTCATTGATGAATTTTGATGTTACTTCAATTGAATCAGGAGAAATGAAATTTTGAAGAACAATCGACGAACCGCAAACGTGAACGATGCGATCAATTATTTTGATTCTATGGCGGCGTATATTGATGAGCTTCGAAAACTACAAAGAGAGTTACGTCGCATGATTAGGTAATCCGGATTAAAAACATATTGACCCGAAGTTTCGTTTGTATAAAGCTCCAATCGGGAAAAACGTCAAATGAGATTACATTTTTGTCAAGCGAAACATTAAGTCAAAGATGATCAAAATGTCTTCGTTTTTTATTACAGAGAGTATGTTAACTCGACACTGCAAGATGCAAGTAATAAAGAAGTTGCAGGCATACTTATAGTTGGATTAGTTTTGTTCATCTCTCCGATAATCATCATTTTGATGCGCAACGCTGTAGCAACTATTCAGGTATAGAAACAATCAGATCGATAATTTTTTATAATCTCAGCAAATTACGTTTGTAAATGAATCGAATATAATGACAATTATTTGGGCTAATTAAAAACTTTCGCTTTTTATTCATTCCGATAGATATACGCAGCAAATCTGGCACAAAAAGCTCGCGAACTAAAGCACGAGAAGAAAAAGAGCGACTCCTTGTTATTTCAAATGTTACCACCAAGTGTTGCTCAACAGCTGAAACAGACACAGCAAGTGCCCGCGGAGTATTACGAAGCAGTCACGGTGTACTTCAGTGATATTGTTGGATTCACTGAAATTGCAGCTGAAACAACGCCATTAGAAGTAAGATATGAAATTAAAACTTAGATCATCCAGCAATTATTATTTCTCCAAAAATTTAAATGATTCTCTGTTGTTTTTTCAGGTGGTTACATTTCTCAATTCAATCTACAAGTTGTTTGATTCGAGAATTGAACATTACGATGTTTACAAAGTAGAAACAATTGGAGATTCTTATATGGTTGCATCTGGATTACCAGTTCGAAACGGTAACTTAAGGAGCTAAATAAAATCATATCAATCAAAAATTTGAAAAATGATAGATGAAAGAAAACTATTGCAAAAAAGAAAACTTGTCTATGGAAATTTTTTTTTTAATCTTTATTGTTTCAATCATTGTTTTCAGGTAACAAACACGTTACTGAAATAGCAACAATGGCCTTAGATTTGTTAGCCGCCTCATCGATATTTCAAGTACCGAAACGTCCAGGCGAACGTCTTCAAATACGCAGTGGAGCACACACAGGCTCGGTTGTTGCCGGCATAGTTGGAAGTAAAATGCCTCGTTATTGTTTGTTCGGTGATACGGTCAACACTGCTAGTCGCATGGAATCCACCGGAGAAGGTGATTATCAGTATTTTTTTTTATCACAGCACGCTTATCCCGTCATGCATATGTTTTCCTACGTAAGAGATCATGCAAGTTCAACGAGAGAATATTATTTTAATTTTCAATGACGACATCACTCTATTTTTAAGCTGGATCGATTAATAAACTTTTACGCTTTGAAACAAAGATAACATAAAAAACACGTTTTTCAAAGTTGACAAGTTTTTAAACTTTTTTACGAGAGAGACCGTTAAATGTTGATCACTTTTCAGCTTTAAAAATTCACATCAGCAGCGAAATGAAAGAGTCCTTGGAAGCTGTTGGTGGTTTTCAAATTGAATACCGAGGATGTGTAGATGTTAAAGTAAGCTTATATAAACATACTATTCGAAAACTTCTCAATAGGAATTCTCAATACGAATTCAAATAGCAACTAAAGCGAAATATGTTACAGGGTAAGGGGCTGCTGGATACGTATTGGTTGATTTGCAAAAACGGTGGGATAGACAGAGCAAAAGAATTGGATTTACCATCATTCTTCGAAGATGTTCGACCGGTGTTTATGAGACGGTTACGAGAAGAAGGCCCTCTTTGATGTGAACCGTACTCTCGAAGAGATCTTTGGTACATCAACGCGCCAAGACCGAATCCGTGTATTCGACTGTCGCAGCCAAATTTCCTAGACACCTTCCAGCCAAGACACATGATTATCAGAAAAACACGCCTTTCACACCCCGACCTACACCCAACCCAGGAAACTTCAGAAATCTCCCGTCTCAAAGTTGATATCCGAGCCACAGACGAAACGTCCTCCAGATCCCTGACTATATCGACAAAATCATCACCAGGCGGTCAACGTGGACCACGCTTTTCACAGCCTAATTTGCCAAGTTTGTACTCCTACGACCGCCGTCAGACTGAAAGTAGACGATACAGGATGTCGCAACCCAGCCTCTATCACAGCTCACTTTCCGGCTTAGAAGGAACGAGATTTTCATTCTCGAGTTTGTCAGAGGAGGATAAAACATCGGACCGGTCAGTACTTCCAGAAACTCCTCAAGCCACACCTCGAGTGAGAAAAATGTCTAATCGATTGGAGTTCACCCTTCGAACCAGTGTCATTGGAAAACGAGAAAGACTTTCTCAACCTACATTACTCGTTGGTGACACGCATCCAAAGGCGCACCAAAGACTGTCCCAGCCAACGTTGGGATACGCATCTAGAGAGTACCCTGCTTGTCTTCAGTCGCCTCTTTTCAAAAAGAAAAGATCAAGCCAAACGTCCAATATTTATCTCTCGCCTAAATCACCTATAGCAATTACAAACGCGATAAAATGTCCCAGCTTGATGTAGGAGCTGCAAGGTACACTTTTTTCCAACGAAATTTTAGAATTTGTTGTTTTGTGATTTTTCTGAACTTTATTTCAATTTTGCAGGTTCCAACATCTAAAAAACAAATACAACCGAGACAGATTCTCCATTCCAGAACTCGAAACTCAAAACGATCTGAAACTGATAGCTGGTACACCGAAGCAGAGATTCAGTTTGGACAGTCAACTGAATCCAAAAACAGGGAGGTGCAAGAGCAAACTACTGCCGATTGCCAGTTCACCTGAGTCTGAACTTCAAAAAAAGTTGCATGGACTTGAACAGCCAAACTTGCCCATGAGAGGGTTCGAAAATATCTTGATTGCAAGCACAACACCAATATTGCCGAATGAAAATAACTTGTTCAAGGATGTTTTTAATTTTAAACCGAGTTTTCTGACTTCGGGTTCGGAAGGAACTAGAAAACGAGGGATGTCAACGCCAGGTTTCGCAGGGGTAGCTCCGCTGAACAGAGAAAGAATGTCCGTCCCTGAAATTCGAAATTCCAGCTTAAGAAGATTGTTAGACCCTCCGGTGGCTAAACAAAGACACAGTATTACTGGTGGTACTCCCAGACAACAGTCGTTGGCGGAGAAAAATATCGTAGGTGAAATTCAACTTAATTCTAATACACTCAATATTGGGGAAAAAAGTTCTGCTTTGTAAATCTTACTTAATCGGTAATATTTACAAGTTAAACTTTTTTGCCTGTTAATTTTGTCATAGCAATATTGTTGACTGATATTATTGTTACAATTTGTAGAATCTGGAGATGTTTAAGAAACCCATGGACAACATGGGAAGAACGTCGCCAACCTGGTGCGACAACGACGCGATTATTATTGAGGAACCGAAACACATCCAGAAGCACTATGCTTACACTTACGAAACGGAAATATCGACCGATGCAACAAGTATTAATAAATTTCGGTTGACACCGCTACCGCGAAAGAAATTTTTGGAGAGTAACTTCGACGAGAATGAAAAAGTGATAACGACGGTGATAGAAACCGAGCTACCTTTCTCGGTGTCGGATCCGAAGTATTCGAAAAAGACTCACGCGTACTGCAGCGATCCGCCGAAGTGGATGAAAAAGTATTTGAATAATAACGAGTCGCCTCAAGAGTCGAGGAAAAATAATAACGTTAGAGAGGCGACAGAGACTAAGACGCAGCGACCGCACAGGTCGAGAAGTCCGAAAACCACGCAAAATTTATTGAGTGTGCCATCGTCCCCTGGCAAGAGTCGAAGGAAGTCGTCGAGTTCGAGTTCGAAGCACAAACAATGCGAAGCTTCAGAAAGTTGTGATGTAATATTGAACATCCCGAATTGGAATGTCGGGGAGGCTTGTCAAATTGTGTATGAAACGTCGCATAGCGAAGGGACCAGTGAATGTGACTCGGATAGTTCAACGTCGATTTAATTTTTCTGTCGGTGAACATTCAAATGAGTACGAAAAACAGATCATCGTATAATCATGTTTAATCAAATAAAGTCAGCAGGTTCAGTTTGGTTAAACTTAAGTTAGTGGATCTGTTTAGAACCTGTTAGTCGACTTTTGGTTGAAAAATTCGAGTAAAATTCAATTTAATTTATTATTAAATCATTAAATGTATTTGATTTTCATATTGTGATCAAACATGATTAAACATGGACTGAATTTTAAACAAAATTCTCTCATCCAGAAGAGACGCATATATGTCGAGTTTCAGGTCAAATATTTGCAATTTTTTCTATCGTTGCGTATTTTTCGATAAAAAAGTATGTCTAGCACGAATCGTATCGCGAGGTGTATTTTCGATGCAATTTAAAATGAGCATTGTTGAGTAAATAATAAGATCTATATAAACGTTAATACAAGAAAAATCTTACAAATAAAGTTGTAAAAAAGTTGTCAGCCTTTTATGCAAATCTAAAAATACTGTGTGCGTTCTTTCGATTGGGCCGACAACTTTTGAATTGTTGTTAAGTCATGTATTGAGTATGCTTATTGATTGTTATATGATAAAATTTATTGCTTTTATTCAAAATTGTTTTTTATAGCTACTACGTAGTCACTTTGTTGTACTGTTTTAATGAATGTAAAATAAAAGACAATATAATCACAAAAATTGATATTGGATTGCAAAATTCTCCATTTATATAACCACCATACAACTTTCGATTAAGATTAAGCCAAAGTTAGTAATTAAAAAATACAAATGATTATTTGATTGAAAATACCATAGATAGTCAATACAAGATTTATCAGATCAATTTTTTATATAATTTAAAGTTTTGCTAAAAACAGAGCGTCAGAGGGAACATCATCCAAATCACACGTGTTACTTTTTTATTCTTATGCAAATTTCTCGAAGCTTAATGGAATAATCAAACTTGACAAGACGATGATAATGCCTTTGCCAGGGACGTGTTTAAGAATGATTAATTTTATTGTTCTGCATTTTGCAATATTTACGAGATACTAATTGTACGTATGAATAATCTACAAAGGTTTTCAAACTATGAGTTCATTCCGATCGATATTTAGTATGAGCAAACCTGACTGCTTATCAACTTGAGATGAGCAACTTTGATTAGACGCTTTTTTATGAACTTTGCAAAAAATTTCATTCTCTCTGAGACACTCTGATTTTCGTGTTCATGAAAATAATAGTATAATTAAATTTACTCAAAATTTGCATTACCTGCAAATCATTTCAAATGAACGATAGTCAGTAGAAAAGACGACCAATCACATTGTCTGATAATGTAACAATTTTTAGGTAATACAGCAGATTTATTAGTTAACTTCAAGTGTCCCAACTGCAGAACAAAGATCAAGATAGTGATTGCTTAGAGATCAGTAATTGATAACTATATGACTTTTTGCGAATAAAAAAAAACTCAAGATAAGTTTCTTATCTGGATACCTATGTGAAAATGTGGTCTTCAAGATAATGCACTTTTCGATCGGAAACAATGTTAGTCAAGCATACAATAACTGTATGTTTTTCCGACGACTCATATCTATATATAGAAATAAAATTCGATAAAAAATAACGTCTATCGATTTAATAATAATCATTATTCACTCCTTTTAATCGAGTCGAATCAAATTCGTCATTTTAATATTGGAACAACTGTTTTTTATTTCACTTTGCATATTTGAATCATATCATGCGTATGTTTAAACTTGTCATTCATATCTCATGAAAATCAATTTCAACTTTTTTTCGCGATTTGAGATGTCTCCCTTTTTTAATATCGATCTTCATTTGAATGTTTGATAAACTGCTTCGGGAAACTATCGAAATTTTTGAATCTTAATTTTGTCTATTTCATTTACATCAGTTTTCAGTGCAAAAAATAAGTGCTGATGCTGTTGATAATTTTTCGAACTGGCCACTTTCAACCAGATGATAGATTAATTTATTTCATTTTGAATTTAAATTTGCATGTTTATTAAGTTTAATTATTGTAGTAAAGATTATTATCGATAAAATTGCAAAAATGGTTAGATAGTTAGAATTATTTACTCGCAGCTATAGAAGTGGCTGACGAGAGTGAACGGCGGTTCACGTAGGTCAGCATGTCAACACAATTCTGACATTCAGAACAAAAGTCTTTTATGGTTTTATAGTATTCAAACAATGTTGATTAAATTCATATGAATCATTTTCATTACAATCAATTGTTTTATTGTTTTATGGACAAAAATTGTGTTCGCGATAACTCTAAAACAGCATTTTAAGACGTTTCTCTCATAACATGAGTCGGTGTATTTTTCGAAATTTTTATAGCTCACCCATGAAGCCGTTCTAGTAACTAATAAATAATCATCGACCGCCAGTATAATAAACGACTTGTTACCACACTTTTAATGAAGGAAAATAATTTCTAACAAAATAATCTTCATAACAATCACCCGACTGACTTTCTTATCACCAATAGATTGAGTAATTCAGGATTTATCAAATTTATTGCTTCAAAGTAATTTTTTGCAATGGTAATGTTGTCAGTTCGAATGATTATCTCTACACTGTATGTATACAAAGTAAATATTAACAATAGGACAAGAAGGAAATCTCGAGTGAAATTAATTTTTATATTA
Organism: Telenomus remus; assembly: GCA_020615435.1. NCBI lineage: Eukaryota > Metazoa > Arthropoda > Insecta > Hymenoptera > Scelionidae > Telenomus > Telenomus remus. The sequence continues at coordinate 10,032,722 of CM036337.1, forward strand.
AAACTAAAAGTAATGCAATAAACTTATTAAAATACTAAATCATAAGAATATCAGCTCTTGCCTGGAACCACACTTTAAGTAAGGTATGAAAATATAAAATGTCTTGGGACATCATCTTTAAACGTTTGTAAATCATTTTCAGCAGATTTATGGCTTGCAAACTTATATATTTTTCGTGCCTCAATTTAAAATGTTTGATGGATCCTTCACTTTCACAATTTGCAATTTTTTATAACTACTGCTTTAAAAATGTATTAGGCTTTCAAAACTAAAGTGAACCGATTGTAAATTGAATAAAAACATTTTTAACAAAATAAGAAAAAATAAGCTGGACTGATTTTGATTCGAAGGGCAGGTCTAAAAAGGATAAATTTTATTTTATCATGTCAAAAATCTTACGACCATTAATCTCTGAGTAGTGACGTATAAGTTATCCCCTAAACACGTGAAGGCCACGATATAATCACTATAGACAATCCTGCGGTACCTGTGCATTTATGAACAACGTCTTGTACACTCGCGGGGGATTGCGAATCGCACAACAAAAGTACATATGATGCGCTCGCGACTGGGATAATCGAGTTCAAGCGCTGTCACTCAGTCAATATCGCGACTCGGTTTAGACAAGTGCAGAAACTCAAATCGCAAGATACAGTTCGTCTCACGTATAATTGTTTCTTATCGTGTAAGATATTTTGCACGGCTTGCCTTGGTCAACGTACTCGTAACTGTTATGATTTGGTGCGAAACAAGTAGTGAGCGTTTCAATTTGTTCAATAATTTGCTTGCCGGTTTATGTATTTTCTGTTGGAAATTTTGTCATATCTCGTGAGAGCCTATTACGTTTTATCGGTCCTCGAAAAACAACTTGCTGCAACAAAAGTTACAACATTTACCTTTTATTTTTTGACAATCACAACAACATTGCGATGAGAAGAAACGATTCTCGGCTTAATTGACTACAGATATTTAAGTCTTTCCTAGCTGAGTGAAAGTTTCCTTTCGGTTTGAAACAAGGGTCTCTGCGATGAATGGACACAGTGAACAGTTCGACCAAAAGGTAACTTTTGCCTCTACTAAAACCAGTATTAAAACATTATCACTGAACCTTTTTATGGTTCCCAAAATGTTCAATAAAATAGTAGAAACTAAAATTTTTCAAGTTTCGTGTCGCTTTATTTCGTGTGGTTAAAATCATGCATGTAAAATATTCCATTGACGAAAAAAAAAAATCCAAATTTTTGAGTTGCAATAATTGGAACCGGTTTTCTCTCGCCGATGAAACGCCGACGAAGTCTTTCGAGTGTCATAGACGTAAATATTTAAATTCGCGCCGATTGTTCAGACTGATTTGACACAAAAAACGTCATCGAGTTTCTATCTTTGTGTTTTATGAGAAGAGCATTAATTATGATAAGACGAATCTGAATCATCTGATTGCATTATGATCAGGCAGACGCGCTGTTTTTAATCGACATACTCTATTATCTCTTCACAATGTGTGCCTTAGGATTTCCTAATCGACGCGAGATGCATAATTACTAGAAATATTTAATCCTTTATGATCATTATTCAGATGAAGCTTTTTGTTTGATTGGTTCTTTTACGTCATAAAATATTGGATTGGGTATATACACATTCTTTTTATCTTTTACTTTTTTCGAATTTCTTAAGATCTTCTATTTTTATATTAGTCCTTTTAGTTTCAAATAAGAACTGTAAAAAAAATCTATTGCACTTTTGGATGGAAAAAATTTTTTTACAAGGTTTTGAAAAATTATACCATATTCGACTTATACATGATACTTATACCTGAACAGATACTGATTTGCCATCATGAGTGTAAAGTGAACCAAGGTAAAAAATGCAATTTTTATGAGCCACGTTACAGTGAATTGTTACTTCAATGCCAATGCAATTCTTTTTTGTTTTCATTTGAATTTCATTTGATTTCAAAGTTAAAATTCATTCGTTTATAAACATATTAACAAAATTTGCGAACGAAAGGAAAATTTTGTTCATTCAGAGTCTTCACTCTATTTGTTCTTTATAAACTGAGTGATCAGTATCAGTGTTTACAGGATATTATTTAAAATCTGTCGCGTTGAAAGAATAATAACCACTCTAAATTTAGCAATTGTGAAATAAAAGACTTCTTTCGGCCGTTTTTAATTACCCTATCTAACTCTGCTTGCATTTATTTTCCTTATATCACAAAATGCAAGCACACGGAAAAACTGAATTAAATCGGAGGGCTGATAGAACAAACATAAATTGTTATCTTTTGTGATATCCGATTAAAAAGATAACTTTTCAATTATTCTTATTGATTAAACAAGAGTTCCGGATGATTAAAAACTATCCGACGATTGGACAATATTATACATAATTTTTTTTTCTTTCAGGATGAATTCAAGGAGGAAGAAAAGCGAAAATGGGATAGGAAAGGATCAATCTGTCAGGTTCGTTTGAACGACTTTTTCTCCAAATGCAAATACGTCGAACAGCGAGTTAACATTTAGAATGTAATTGTCACAATCTTGACATTAAACGAGATTGACATTCGCATTTCACGAAAGCAAGATAATTTACAATTTTGTTGTCTGTTTTATGCAAATCTGGAGGTCTCGTGATTAGAACGCTCTAGTTATCATAAATCTCATAGATAGCCTGTGATATCACAAGCGATTTTTTTAGCAGTACCAGACAGTCATAAGACAATCTGATAACAAAGTTTATTTTTTCCCAATTTGTCAATTTGGAAAATTTTACGACTGTTGTTTCATTTCTTGCAGATATTCATGTGCATGTGTGCTAATTTTGCGAATATTGGACCAGCATGTGCTTTCGGATACAGTGCCGTTGCCCTGCCGTACTTAACTAGTAAGGATAGCGAATTAAGGATAGACGAAAACGAGGCATCATGGATAGGTAAAGTTATCACTTGAAAAGAACTTTCAATTTGCATTAAATTGTACTTAGTTTATTAATAGAAATCTAAATGAAATTCGTTATTGACTGGTCAGACAACCAACATTTAAAATAATAATTTAATAATTGATGTGTCTCAATATCCTGTTTAATAATTTTAGGAATAATTTTACTGAAAAATTTTTAATTTTCAACAGCAAGCATCACAACAATGGTAACTCCAGTGGGCTGTATGATGTGCGGTTTCATTCTACGACGAGGTCGAAAACTCAGTTTCTTGCTAATCTCACTGGTTTCTGCAGTGGGATGGTTAGTTATATTCCTAGCAACTAGTTACAGTCACATTTTAATTGGACGAGCCATTTCCGGTATAGCTGTTGGTCTGGCTTCTGTTTCCTGCACAGTTTATAGTGCAGAAGTATCTTCCCCCAAATGGAGAAGTATTGTCGTTACCTGGACAAGTATTTCCATAGCTTTAGGAGTACTATTTGTGTACATTTTTGGATACTTTTTACCTGTAAGTACCAAACAATTTATCACAAATGTTTCCAGCAAATTTTGTTTTAAAATTGAAACAAATTTCTTGATGCTGTTTAATTTTACAGAACAACTGGCAACTCGTAGCTCTTCTGTGTGGTCTTTTTTCCGTGGTCTCGTTTCTGTTGACAATAACTGTCATGATCGAATCTCCTATCTGGTTGAGGGAACGCGGTCGAATGGATGAGGCAATCGCGGCGCTGAAAATTTTCCGAGGAATTCCACCAGACGTACCCCTGTCTACAGAGATGCTCATTGATCTCAAAGGGAAACCACAAGTGAAGAAACAAAACGTATGGAAGCACCTAATAAAACGGACGTCCATCATCCCGTTCCTTATCATGCTGGGATTTTTCTTCTTCCAACAATTTTCCGGTCTTTTTGTTTTGATCTTCTATGCAGTTGACCTGACCAGAGAAGCCGGCGTTAAGATTGATGCTTATCTCGCGACCATTCTAATCGGCCTGACCCGACTCATTGGCAGTGTTTTAGTAATGGTGTTGTCTGGAAAATATGGCAGACGATTACCAGCAATTCTATCAGGAGTGGGCATGAGTGTTTGTATGGGAGTGTTGTCTATTTATTTATTCTTCGAGAACAGAGGCTACGAAATGAGAGATTATGGAGTGATCCCAGTGCTCTGCATCGTCTTGTACATCTTCATGAGCACCATGGGATTTTTAGTCCTGCCTTTCGCTATGATTGGAGAACTCTATCCTGCCAAAGTCAAAGATATCCTGTCGGGCCTAACTACTTGCGCTGCCTACATATTCAGTTTCATATCAATCAAAACGTATCCTAATCTACTAGAAGAGATGGGAAAACACGGTGTATTTTGCTTCTACGGAGTTTTTTCCTTGTTGGGTACGATTTTTGTCGTCTTATTTTTGCCGGAGACTAAAGGCAAAACTCTGCGAGAAATTGAAGACTTGTATGCGAAAAAGAAGTTGACCGACGAAGAAAGTGTGCAGAAAATTATTCCAGCGATTGCACATTCTAAATACTAACTAGGATACTGGTTTTGTACTTTTGTAAATAGAAGTTTGGAGATCGTTGCGTTGATGTGTTTTTAGCAATGAACAGGATTTTTATATTCACTTTATTATCAACGACTACTTAACGAAACAATTTTTGTAAATAGCGTGAAAATCAAAAACAAAAACATATATTGTAATTTAATTTAATAATTATTGTCATTTCTTATAAAATTTATGGTCGTTAAAATCTCATTAATATACATTCAGCTATAATGAACAATTTGAGAATAAAAAGATGTTTTTCTTACTAACATTCATCTCTGAATTAACTACTTATTAACTACTTTATATTTAAACAAATTAAATATATTTCTACTGTACTTTATCTAAAGCCTAATGCTTTTTAAGTAATGCGATATGTTTTTGACCTGTTTTATACTTTAAACAGAATTTTGCTTTATCTAAAATGTCAGTCATTCAATACGTTCGATTTGTGACTGCACTTTATCTTAATCAGTATGAATTAGTTCAAAACATCATTAAAAAAGTGACTCAACCCTTCATAGAATTGTTGACAGGTAGGATTTTAAATGAATGTGGTTTGTTCATAAATATTGTGTTTATTAAAACATTGTGTAACAAAGTGTACATTATACATACTTAAAGTCATAGCCACGATGTTACCTAAAACAAACTTATAACATTTGAGAAGCGATAAATATAATTATATTTCATATAATTAATTTTACTCAAATGAAGAACCACGATAGTGAATATATTTACAAAATTATGATTTCTTTGTAAATTCATTAAATATTAATGAAGCTATCTTGTTTAAGATGAAGAATAATTTACAAAGTATAAAATGACGAAAAAAAAGTAAACCTCTTAAAAATGTTTTGTGATGTAACAATTACTGTGCTGGTCAATTTTCATCTCGCTGTTTATAATCATTTGTACACAACTGTGTCGACGGACCACTGTCAAAATTAAATACAAACTATAGATCGCAGCTAAATTATAAATTAAGCATACAGTCAGTCATTGAAAGTCTTCGTACCTGTTAAAAACAGCTTAGAAAAACTACAAAACGGTGGTAAAGTCTGGTGCTAGTTTTTACAGGATTAATAGATCACAGATAAATGTTTGTTTTTTGTTTGAGCCCCTCGGCTGAGACCTCAGCGATTCCACCACTTAGAAAACTAGTAATTTCAATTCAAAATTACATCTTTGACTTAGAGAGTACATGCGAAAACCAATAACATTTTCAGGTCAACGTTTGAAACCCTCAGCGTTTTTCGAAGTGCAGACTGTAAGTGTCAACAGGGATAGCAAGATAGCCAATGGGAATGTCGTACGTTTCTCCCTCGACGGGAAGAATTGTGAAGTTCTTAAGAATACTGGCGATGAACACAAAACTAACATACTGAACCAGCTTGTAACCCATGCACGACCTTACACCGCCTCCAAACGGTAGAAAGTGGTCTGGTTTGAGGATGCCACCATTATGGATAAACCTTTCTGGCATGAACTCGTGTGGTTTTGTCCACAGCTTCTCAGACATCTGGAGGTCGTAGTTGTTCAGGAAGATGAAGTCGTTCTTGTGAACTTTAAATCCTGAAAAGCACACAGAAATTAGTATCACAAATAATCTCGCTATCTGTATTACATTTTGGTATAATGTTTTTGAATTACCTGCAATAGACGAGTTCTGGTTCGCCACGTGAGGAACAATAGGACTGCAGACAAGTCTGATAGATTCCAAAATGATGGCTTCGATGTAAGGCAATGACTTTCTATCCTCAAGTCCAACAATGCTGCTAACAATTTGGGCATTGTCGATTTCCTGCTGAGCAATTTTTTGGGTATGGGGATGAGTAACCAAGAAGCCAAATATCTTCATCATAAAATTGCCAATGGCTGAGTGACCTCCAATGATGTCTTCCAAGGACATTAGGCTCATGCTCCAAGGGATCTCTAGTTTGGCTCCAGGCTGAGATTGTTTAATGACGGAGTCCAAATAATCCACATCGGGCATGTCACTGTCAAAATTATCAATTCGAGCTTGCACAACATGGTCGAGCATAAACTTCCTGATGCTGGAACTCCAGTTCTTCATTTCCTGCATCTTCTTGGAGTAAAAGGGCAGAGTAGAGGGCACGAAGTCAACGAGGTAACCCATGTTAACTTCGTAAAACACTTTGTCATAGGTGTTGATCATCTCTGCAAATTGTTCGTGGCTGCTGTCGAACCGTTTTGAGCAAAAATAGTTGATGAAAACGTTGCCACAGCTTTGTAAGAGCGACGGTTTGATTTTAACTTGGTCCCCATTGGTGCTTGTTATGAAATCAACCAGGGTCGCAGCCTCCGTGTTAATAATCTCGTTTAATTGGCTGTATTTCGAAGTGTAAGAATTGGGAAAAGCGTGCGGCTTGAGTAGTTCTCGCCTCGCCTTCTGTATATCGGACCAGTCGCAAAATGCAAGTGCTGTAAAAATGATTCCATTTTTTTTACTGATGTTTGTCTTTGTTTAATTTGTTTTGATTTTGTTTTTGCGATTTTGAATAATTGTTCGGATTATTTTCTGTTCATTCTTTAACGGAAATGCAAGGTCGTAATGGTGCAATCAGCAAGCTCAGCAAATATTCAAAATCGCCGTGTTATCGTTCAACAATTTATAATTACGATTATTACAACACGGAAATACAATACGGAAACAAAAATTGACTGAAAATTCGGAAAGCTATGAATCTCTTAAAAAAATTCAAATCTCAGATATAACATCGCAAGAAAAATGTATTAATTATAAATGCATAATGTAATTATGTAAAAGCTGACAAACTGGATTGACAAATTGAAAAATTAGAATGCAAAGTTAAAACATCACATTAAACAAATACCCAAAAAAATATCTAATTTGATATTAAATGACGTCACAACACATCTCTATTTTTGGTACCGAATTTTTTGCTGCCGTGTGTAAATAGTCCGAAATAATGCAAAACGCATTATTTCGGAAGTAAATTACCGATCTGAATCAACAGAAATATTTCAACTAAAAAAACGAAATTGGATCGAAATACTCACAGTTCTTTCTGTCTCCATCGAAGAAAGCGTCGAATCGTTTGAAATTGGGCCTGGAGTCAAAGTGCGAGCCCTTGTGAATGAGAACTTCCTTGATATTTTCAATCCCATTGACGACGATGCAGGAGACGGAGCCGAGTTTGATCTTGATGATGTTGCTGTTGTAAGTGTCGCGCAAGTAGCCGAACGCCTTGTAGGGCACATCATACTGGCCGAGGATGTGAAGCGAGCCCAAAACGGGCCAGGGCGTAGGACCTGGTGGGTCCTTCAGGACAAGGTCCTCGTTGCAAAAGTTTGCTTGTTTCTTTCTAGACCTGAGATGATCGATGACAAATATGACGAATAAAAGCATCGCAACAGGTATGAGAAAATAAGAGGCGGTGCCGAACATGATGGCCATCTCGAAATGAAAAACCGAACTGACACTTGGAGTTGAACTGTCAAGTCTGAATGTGGAAGGTGGCGCGTCGCGAGTTTGACAGGTGTTGACTGTGAGCCGGTCAAACTTGGTTTGACGCAATGAGATGCCCGGGCATTTTATATAGCTACGTAATGTAGTCAGCACATTTACTCCGCGCAACCCTATAAATATGGATCCCCATTGCAGGACACGATGAGGTATAACAAGAGGTGAATTTCAAGAAAGCGTCTTAGAGGGAGGGGAACCACGGGGCACCGGAGGGGAGCTCTAAATGAGAGATGGAAGGGCGCAAAGACATAGATAACGAGAGCTCGAACAGGATGAGCGGGGAGATCATGATAATTAGTCGCCTTCCGTCTCCAAACCGAAGGGGCGTTTTTCAGCTCAGGTATTCCAGTTTTATCACCGGTTCCAGCCGCTATGCCTTCCGTTCAACTTTTGCGTGCTTTTTCACCAACTTACCACTTTTCGGATGATTCAACAACGGCTTTTTCTCCAAAATCACCTGTTCTATTACTTTTTTTGTACATTTTGATGATCCAAACTGAAGCAAAAAGGAAGTGATAAGAAACTGATTTGCAACATGCATCAATGATATTGTACAAATGTATGCCTTCCGTTCAACTTTTGCGCGCTTTTTCACCAAGTTACGACTTTTCGGATGATTCCACAACGGCTTTTTCTCTGAAATCACCTGTTCTATTACTTTTTTTGAGTTTGACGTTCGAAACTGAAGTAAAAAGAAAGTGATAACAAACTGATTTGCGACGTGGATCAATGAAATTGTAAAACGTGTCGTAGACCACGTACTAACATTCTGTAATTAATTATTGTTGTCAATAAATGAGTCATTCTGTTTATTTGTGCAGACGTTGTTTGCTCTTGAAATCATTCGTTCGGTCATGACTGCTTATCAACTAGGAAAAATTTTTACATGATTGAAGTTTTTTTTTACATGAACTTTGGGAAATGCTTAAGTTAAAAAAAAGAGAAAGACTTTATCTAATGTATATAAGAAGTTAAATTTTTTCAGTTTAAACCTTGGAAATTTTATGAACAATTGATGCATTTACAAAACGTTGTCTTCAAAACGAAAACGTAAGTTTTTCCGGTTCTCGACGTTTCGCCATCCTAGAAACTCTATAACGTCATGTATGTTCGAATTGGCTTACCCCACGCGCAAATAGATATTTTCTATATGGGATCAACTTTCATAAATAAATCAGTAACTAATGGCACAATATGCCTAGAGATCGAAGTTTAGACAAACATGTGAGCTTTTTTGCTAATTGTTTACCTCGTCGTTTCACAATATAGAATATCCAATTTTGCTCATCGCTTCACGCGTACACATATAATCACCTGACAGTCATAACACGGAGAAACTCAAAACCTATATTATTGACAATAAAGCAAATTTTTGCGCAAGATTTGACTCGTCAGTTCGGACGTCAGAAAATGATGATTCGATTTTTCGAGAAACCTGTAACCCAATTCATGATACCTACAATACTTTTTGTCAGCCAACTCAAGACTTTTGCATGGCACGAAGAACTAAATTCTTACACACGTGAACTATGACGTCACTCAGAATGAAAATGTTTCACTGTATAGTCCATTACAAGAACATAATAATTCTCTTGGTAATGAACTTGAAAAATATGTGCCACAGATGCTTCTCAGACACGGAAAACGCAAGGTTGAAATTCCTCAAATTCATTAACAAGATGAATTATTTATAAAGAAATGGACTTGTTTTCTTCCACGTTTTTTTTACTACTGTACATATCCGGATTGGATGAAAACTATCGGCAAAGATCAATCGATCTTTCCGGGTCCTAAAATTGTTGGAATTTAACGGGAAACTTTATAGCGGAATGTGTAGGCAGTTTATCTTGAAAATAATAACTATATAAAAGGAAAAGAAAATCTGATCAATCCAGTGCAATGTTTACGTCAGAAAATTAATCTTGTGGGGACAGAATGAAGCGTAGATGCGACGGGTGTGTCATTTACTTTCACGCGGATGAGTGTGAAAGGGATCTGAAGAATATCAAGAAGGAAGCTTGTTGAAAAAAAGAACATTTTTTTCTTGCAATACCGTTATTTCGCGATAGCCATCGTGAATCACCAACCAAAATAGTAAACAAGATTTTGACAGGCCAGCTTGACTGGGAATTTACAGAACGAAAATGGAATACGAATGTTTTTGTGGTGATCATCAAATGATCATCGCCCGCAAACAAGTTTCAATTTGACCCTTTTTTAACAGACACGGTCAATGATCTAGTCGGTCGAACGCAAATCGTCACGTGTGCAAACATTTGTTGTTTTGCCTCGAGAGTGTGATTGGAAAACGTTCCGGAACGTTCAGTGACCTCTTTTTACGTTTCCGTATTTTCGGGGTAGACATTTCATTTTCAAACTGAATTGTTACATTTTAATCACATTTTTACAATAATAAAGACATACTTTCTGCCATTTTAAAACTCATCTTTAATATACTCTTTTTCAATTTTCAATGAAAAGTACATTTTTAATACAATAGGTGTAGATTGTAAAAATTGTAGTCAGAATTAAAAATGTTAAAGTGTGATATGTTTGGACAGTAAAAATTAAAATGCTTATTGTTTTTAAAACAAAATTTCCTTTCATTGAAACACAGAATTTAATGAAAAGAAAATATTGGCCTGACCAAATTGCATTTGTCTTGAACAAGTGATTTGAACAAGAAAATTTCCTGTCGTTTTTTACAAGACGGTCCTCTGAATAAAAAGTTTGTATTATTTTTTATAAAAGTGGATAGCTGTTGATTGATCGCTTTAACGGAAGAAAACCGAATGTTGAAAGAACAGGAATACGATTATAGATGTAAGTTACGTGGTAGAATTTGTGATGCGCTTCTAACTGGTTGCGGAATTATACGAAAAGTGTAAATTAGATAGTCGCGACTCGCGTTACGTGCTTGTTGTCACATTAGTGAGAGGGTAAAAACGGGAACATGGTCAATACAAATTCTACCGCGGGGATGCAAAATGTGATTCGGATACATTTATGGAGCCGCGCCGTTACGTGGTTCTTTCTTACGTTCGCAATCGGTTTGGTTAATCATGCAAATTGCAACCGAAGGTAAAAGTTTTTTTGTCATCGGGATAATCAGAAACGTGCACGGGGCCTCTCACGCGCCAGGTAAACGGCTTCCCACAAGTGCGACGTCCGCGCTCCAGCCGATGGATTATGCAGTATGTCTTATCGAAGTACGTCTACAGTTTCGTAGTGAGAACAAAAATAGATACGTCCTGGTCTCCTCTACGATGGAAATTTCGGCTTTTATACTTATCACCCACCAGATCATTTGAGTGCACTTGGATAACCATCTCGGACTGATCCAAACACAATTACACAAATTTACGAGTATCGCCAATTGAATATCAATTCCAAAATATAACAAATAATTGTCTGAAAACCGTGGATTTGGAAATGTACACATCCAATTTTTTTAGTTAACATAGTAATTTTTTCTGTTTGAACTACAAAGAGAAAATGAATGTCCGTGTTGCTTTCATTATGAAAAAAGATGCAAAGAGGATTTTTGTAGATCTAGTTCCTGCTTTTACATTAGGAATACACATTAGAATACTTTTACATTTTTAAACATAAAGTTTGAAATATTTTCGACGTTTTTAACAAAACATCATGTTAATAAAGCTTTGTTACTACTCTCTTTTCTATTAACATTTAATATTTTAGAGTTGATTTGTCATTTTCAGACGTTTGTTTAGAATTTGATTTTTCAAGTTCTACACACTATAAGAACTAGTTACACGACTGGTTACTGTGAGAAAAATATTTCTTAAAGTACTATGTGGTATGAAAAATTCAGTAGATTGTTGTATAGCATGAAGTAGGACATTTCGCCAACTGTTCATAAAACTGAATTTCAATTATTTATCATGATAAACTGAATAAATCTTGACCTTACATAAACCAGTAGTGGTATTGGAAATAAAAATTAAGAAATGTCAAAAACAAAAATTCAAGTTTTTAATGAAAAACAATATTTTAATCTGAATGATCAGTTATTTTTGGCTCTGTGCAAATTAAATTATATAAGTTTCATTGATAAAAATACAAGAAACCAGAAGCATTCTCTGGTACAGACAAGTTCAGTCTGCCCTTGTGAATTTTAAGTTTCGTTAAAGATTTTTTTATCAAATTAGTTAATTGCTTGAGTGAAGCAACTTTTTCCACTTAATGTTAATTGGTAAGAGGAATATGCCAGCCATCTACTGAGATTTCTATCAGTGTTTAGAGACACATCAGTCAGGCAGATTGCCACAAGAGGAGGCTATTTATTTGAATCGCAATAATATTTTAAATGACTATGAACTATAAAAAAAGTTTAATGAATATGTCGGTTTTCACTCATTGACACTACAATTGCCACAATCAATATTACTGAACAGAAAAAAGAGAACATTATAGTTTGTTGCATTTTCAGTCACCACCTGAGAGTTCTTGATTGGAGAGGATGTTGTCCTTGACCGACCGCCAAAGCTTGTAATCGCGTTCGGCCGAGGTCGATGCGCGAATTTTTCCATCGTCAAAACATTCCTTCCGGGGTACTAATTAAAATCAAAGATCAGCAAAAATTACTTTTCTCATTTAGCAAACTTAATTTTTTTCATTCATCGTTCTTATTTTGGTCCTGAAAAGTACCATAAAAAAGATGTCCAAAAATGATGATACGATAAAGGAAATACAAAATAACTGTTATGAGCGGTGACGTCAGGTAGGTCACTCTTTTTCGTTTGCTGCGTCACAAAAACTCGTATCCCTTTTACTGAGCACTTTCGACAAAAATTCCAACGCGTATTTTTAATGCAAATAAAGAAATTGTTTTTTTTTGCCATTGTAGTGTTTATACTCGCGATGTCATTTTATTTATTTGGAGTTAAATTTAAGTGCCATGTATATGAGAAAAACCAAAACAGAACAGAATAGCCGCCCAATAAAATTGTTTAACTTGATTAAAGAGATTAATCACGTGACGCCTGAGTGAATCGACAATTATAATTTGCTTCGAAGAAGAAACACTTGGAGAGTCAAGAAAAACTCTTTCTGATTGTTATCTACGTTGAATGGTGCATGAAACATAAGCAGTGGTCAACTCATACATAATGAAATTTCAATTTACATGCATCAAAATACGTCTGTGGTACCTTAAGAAAAACTCATCAGACATAGCGATGCTCATTCATGTCAAAAACATGCATCTCTGTTCTTGCTCTCAGACAAATTCAAATCAACGTCTGGACAGTTGCTGTATTACATAATTGACCACATAAGACAACAAATTGTTAAGATGCACTTCGCAGTGACATGAAATTACTTTATAAAATAGAAGTAACGAAATCCTCCAAAGATTCTGAAACAATAGAACGTTTCCTACATTATATTTTTCAAAATTTGTTCATGCCTTCGTTTTTCATTGATTTAATTGGAAGTTGGTTGAAAATTTTGATTTTTTGATTGTTCAAAATTTTATAGAAATAAGTTAATAATAATAAAATTCAAAAACAATTTCTGTGAGCTGTTGTGCAACGAATGATGGGACAGACAAACAAAAACTTTTTTGTTCCCAAGAAATGAGCTAACGGCCTACATCCAGGACTCGTTCATACCCACATCGTTAAGGAAGATCGAACCTGCCGGACAAGTTAACGTAATTCAAGATTGGAATTCAATATCAAATGTAAACGTTCAAGGTCAAGATTTCGAGTTTGGTTAAAATAAGATCTGTTACAGCATCCTAATACTGCTTGATACTTTTTATCACCTTCCCCTGTCGATTAGAAAATAGGCAACCGGTTTTAGTTTGTGAACTTTGCACGAACAAAATTTATACAGGAGAAAGCTCCCGCACAACTTTACTTTCGAAGTTTATCTTTTCGCAGGGAATTTCATTGCGAATAGTTGTGAATCACGGTGGAGAATGCAAGGTGGAGTATGGCCATTAATGTCAGCTCCGAATGCCGTAAGATGTTATATAATATTCTTTATTCATACTTCAATCTTTTTCTTACTTTTTGTTTATTCAAATTATTACCTTTTACGGTTTACTAAAACTATGATTACCATTTTGAATTGAATCAAAGTTTTTAGATTTTTAATTTTTGATTTTAATTCAATTTTATACAAATATTAGAAATAGTTCATTGTCAAAAACTCAAAATGAATTAATCTGACTATTGTGAGAAATCTTCCGCTCTAGAAATTTGATTAGATTGATAGTCGATGATAAATGGGTTTATAAAATTTGAATAATTAATTTTACTCTGATACTAGTGAAAAAATTTCTTTTCTCTGGCTGATAAAATATAATTATCATTTCCCTCACTTGTAGGAGAGCGGCCGATTCTCCCACTCGTAAGAGAATAATATATTATTTTGATGTTAGATAAAAATGACATAATATTTGTTATTTAATATGTTTTCAAAGGACTCACACCAAGAGTCGAAGCATTAATAAAAACGTGATTATAACAAGTATTCATTGGTCGTTAATCAAATAATAATTTTTCAAAAATTATTCAAACGATTCAATTAATTTCAAATAATAAAATGTTAGTCAACATTGTTTATTTATGCACTAGTTAGAAATGTTTACAAAATGTTATGTATCAGTCTGCTATTTCACTCACGTTGTTCTGAGTCGAAAAAATTTTACAAGGTTTTGTTTACGAAATGTCGACACTAAGGTGTATGACATAAACAGCCCAACAGAGCCAACCGATTACGATTTCCATACAAAACAATTCTAAACAAATCATATACAATATTTGGAATTTATAAAACCTCTGATTGTCTTTTATTTTTTGAGATTCGAATTTGTTGATGGACAGAGCAAATTTCAAATTCAATATGCAAAAGGTGAGTCTGGCTGTTGTCAGGTGTGGGTTTTTAAGTTACATTTCTGCATGTATCAAACAGGGTAAATCCATGTTATCTTTGACAGTCACTAATACATTCGATGCGAATTACATAATTTAACATACAGCCGATTTTGAATTTTATATCTCCTGTATGGACTGAATTACATTATCTTAGTAAAGAAAAATCTATTTAAGTATTCAATTTTTATCTTTCATTAAAAAACGTGTAACTCCAGTGTTGAGACGAACTTGTCGAGTGCAAAAGCTGCACTAAATTGGAACTCCAGTTGTTCACCCTCTATTTGAGATGATGCCGTCCGGCTTGTAAACATGAGTTGTCACACGAAGACGATACGAGTAATTCGGGCATACCCAAACTTTAGGGCTAGTCAAAACGCACTTTTGTGGTTGCGGCTGGTGGGTTCGAAATCTTATTGCGATTTTCTTAAACCTCAATATAAAGGTACATTGTTGTTATTTTACAAGTGTAACTCCACGTTATTTTTATGATATGACTTATCATCTTCGAATTTAATGTTCACTTTACAACATAATAAAAAGTGAAGTAATGAACAAATTCTCAAATAAATGTCTAACCTGGTGACATTACTCCACTGACCTAGAAATTGTAACAAATCCAGATAAGAACGCTATTTTGTGTCAAAAAATTTTGGTTTGCAAAAAAGTCAACAACTGTACTTGAAGTAAGAGTTGAATGGAAATAACATGTAAAAAAATGCAACGATTATTTAGCTCTATTAGGTAAGTAAATGGATTTTAAATAAATACTTTAAAATTTGTTATGAAATTTGTGTGGCACAGCAAATTATTATTTTGGCAGAATCAACATGATCAAAGTCCTCGCACGTGAATCTTTTTCGTCACTCAAGTGGGGTTCGCACGAGCAAAAAAGTTTATTGTTGATGCTGTTGTTTCGCTATTCCACGCGCAAGGTGAGCATTGGCATCCCACTGATGTGTTAAAATGACGACACTGTATGAAGCACGTGTTCCAACGAAGCACGTGCTGCACGTTGACGCCAACAAATTGATGGACAAATAATCAAATTTCAAATGTATAATCAAAATTTTCGTGTGCACAATTAATTTTGACGTCAAAGTTTACTTTGAACTTATTCGACAGAAAATTCATTTTCTGATAATATGAGAATCAATCCATTTTAATAAGTCATAATATGATTTGTAAAAAGAAATTTATTTTTCATCTTAAAATAACATACAATTGTGAAAAATGCAATTTACCCATTGATTTGATATGTAATAATCTCAGCAACAATGCCGAATTTATTTGCTAACTATAACTATGTTACTGATTCCATTTTTAGTTCCATGGGTAAGACTAAAATTTTGCACATTTATAAAATCTAAAATAATGCCATCAAATGCAAAGTTACGAACTGTATGATTAAAAAGACTACAATGTTGAAATGCAAATATTTTATTTTCATGTTTTGCAATATCAGACTACAAACATGGAGCCTGATCTGAATATAATTCAGGAGTAAAGCTAATTATCTAACAACATATGCGAGAAATTTTGGTCGCTGAACAAAAATGCAGATTACTAAGGTAGATATTACACTTTGATGCATAGGTAACGGTGTCAAGTTCCACAGCGAAACGAGACCAAGAAAACTGGATAGAATTATATCACCAGTGTTGTAATGAGAGGAACTCGTCGAGTGCAAAAGCTGCACCAAATTGATACTTCATTTGTTCACTTTCGATTTGAGATGGTGCCGTCCCGCTTGTAAACAAAAGTCAGTACTCAAAACGCACTTTTGTGGTTGCGACTGGTGAGTTCAAATCTTCATTGTGATTTTTTTAAACCTCAATATAAACGCACATTGTTGTTATTTTACAAGTGTAGGATCTTTGATTGAAAAATAAACGACAATCGTAATAATTCAGGTCGAAAAATGTAGCTCAGAGATAGAAATCTTTATGTGAGGTTTCGCTGCACAATTCATGCTGGACATCCAACAAAATGAGAAAAGTCAAGGGTGAATGAAAATAAAGCAGCATTTATTAACAAAAAGCCTTGATCAGCGATTTTTCAGACTATATTTTTTCATGTTTCCACAAACTCAAATACAAAATCTCCCTATTGCTTATAAACAATGAAGCCTGAATCTCAGAATAAAAAAATAAAAGAAAAAGAAATGTAACATATCTTTTCATCATAACTCTAAATACTCGAGTATGCATTTTGATTATACACAAGTCTTTTAATGAGAACTAATTATGGTCTTACTCGAATGTATGTGATTATGGACAAAATTTTGATTAAATTTGACAAAAAGAAATAAATATTTGAAGCTACTCAAAAAACTACTAATAGCTGATAATCCGGTTTTCAAATTGAAAAAATAGAATGAACCTGACAGATTGAAAACGTTATCTGACTAGACGTGAATTAAAGTTTATGTTTGAATCTAATTTGAATGTAATTAGCAACAAAGAATGAATATTAACCAAGGTTATCATAAACTTTTTGAATTTGGGACTACCTCAACATATCAATGTACCAAAGATAGTATATAAATTGATGATAAACTTTACAAAAAATTATTACATCTTGAAAAATTAATTATTCATTTCATTGCTCACCAAACTATTCTTATATCTCAGAATGATCAATTATAGATATGAAAGAAAAAATATTTGAAAGGCGTTGTTTTATGGCCATCATATTTTTTCTATAAATTACAAAAACGGACATTGATTTCTTTTTCACCAAAAAAAAACATATCACTTGTAGATGTTGCAAAAAAAAGCGATCGTTGACGTACAAACGTAATCAGATATGATCGAAACTAAAATACTTTCATGTCAACTTTTAACACTTTTAAAAAATAAAGTACGTTATTTGTGTAAACACAATGTATCTTCATTTAATCCTTCTATTTTTGACATTTTACTCCTTTAACTCAATTACGTTAGAATTAAGTTAAAGTGGATTGACCTGTCTTACGTTGTCATGACGACCCGAACGTTGTTACGACATCCGCATTTGACTGTTGAATTCGATAAATGTACAGATCGACAAAAGGAAAGTATGACTAGTGAACAGGAAGAAATGTTAATCGTCAATTCGGAAGACATATCTTCTAACGTGAACCGGGTAGAAAATATGCCTCGTGAGATAGATGAAGAAATGTTAACCGCCAATACAAACGACATATCTTTTGATGTGGGCCATAAAGAAAATATGTCTGGTAAACATGAAGAAGAGCTAACTGTCGATATAGAAAACCTATCTTCTGAGACGGACCATAAGGAAAACATATCTGAAGCACAGGAAGTAACGCTAACCGTGGATCCAAAAGACTTACCTGCCGATGTGGACCATAAGGAAAATGTGTCTATTGAACAGGATAAAATGCTAACTACCAATACAAAAGACTTGTCTTATGTTATGGACCATGAAGAAAATGTATCTAGTAAACATGAAGAAGAGCTAGCTGTCGATATAGAAAACCTATCTTCTGAGGTGGACCGTAAGGAAAATATATCTGAAGAACAGGAAGTAACGCTAGCCGTCGATACAAAAGACTTGTCTTATGTTATGGACCATGAAGAAAATGTATCTGGTAAACATGAAGAAGAGCTAACTGTCAATATAGAAAACCTATCTTCTGAGGTGGATCTTAAGGAAAATATATCTGAAGAACAGGAAGTAACGCTAACCGTCGATACAAAAGACTTACCTTCCGATGAGGACCATAAAGAAAATGTGTCTGGTGAACACGAAGAAGAGCTAACTGTCAACACGGAAGATATATCTTCTATCATGGACTGTATAGAGAGTACGCCTGATGAAGAAATACTAACCGTCAATACGGAAGACATACTTTCTGACGTGAACCATGAAGAAAATACGTCAGGGGAACAGGAAGAAACGTTAACAGTCAATACGGAAGACGTTTCTTCTGATGTGGACCACGTGAAAGATTCAGCAATCGAGGAGGAAGCAGCGGTTCTCGTTAGTTTGAACTAACTTAAAAATTATGATTGCAAGTAATAAATATTATCGAATTGATCAATACAAAAAAATGTTATTTTTACTTCAAGACTGACGACGAATTTGAAATTTTGGTTGCACCCAAACCAATTATAAAAGGGAAAGTTTATCCCAAAGATCCCAAAGATCGAACGTTAAGGTATCCTGTCAGAAATACAATCGTAGATCTAAAAACAGTGATCGTTTCAGAATTAATACTTTTAAATTTATTTCGGGCTGTTTCAGAATGACAAATGCTTATTTAAAGCAACACTGTAGGGAATTAAAACTATACCAGACGCCTAGGTTGAATGACGTCTTGTATCTACATTACAAAGGTAATAATTTTGAACTAATTACAACATTTTTTTCTTTAAACTGTTACTAAATAATGTTTATTTTTTGTGTTCAAGGATTCTCATACATTGAAAATCTAGAGGAATACTCTGGATTAAAGTGTCTCTGGTTAGAAAACAATGGAATAAAAGAGATCGCAAACTTAGAAAACCAGAGCGAATTGAAATGTTTATTTCTGCAGCATAACATTATAAGTAAAATTGAAAACCTAGAATATCTGACTAAACTGGATAACTTAAACTTGTCCTATAATTGTATTTCGAAAATTGAAAATTTGGGTGAGTTACTAATATAGAGATAACGATAATTTTATTTTCTCTCTTTCTAAAACTAAAATTATCATTGTTCAAGGCTTTCTACAAGATTTGAGTACTTTGGATTTAGCTCATAATTACTTGAACAGCACAGAGGATATCGAACATCTCCGAGAACTTCATAATGTTACAGTCTTAGATATATCTAACAATAACATCGATACTCTGGATGTTGTTGATGTAATTGCAATCAAAAATGGAAAAATCTAATGAATAATGATTTGCAAAAAAACCAACAAATAAAAAAAGTTTGTAAACCATGTTTTAGATTCTGGGCGATATGAAATCTCTGAGAGTTCTAACACTAACTTCCAATCCAGTTGTCAAGAGTATCAAAAATTACCGCAAAACTTTAACATTAAGATGTAAACAATTGACTTACCTAGATTTCAGGCCAGTTTTTCCAGTTGATCGAGCTTGTGCTGAAGCTTGGTAAAATTTTAAATAATTAATAATGAAAGAATATATTAATATTTATTGGATCTCATTTAAATTAAACTATTTTATTTGCACTGTAGGGAAAGAGGCGGATTGGCGGAAGAAAAAATAGAGCGAAAAAAATGGAATGACTTAGAACGAAAGCGCATCGACGACAGTGTGAATGGTAATAAAAAAGTTTTCAAACACCTTTCTCTTAACATTCAAATAAAAAATTGTTACTTGTAAAAGTTTCAAGTAAAATTATTCAGAGTTGTTACCATTTGTATGGGAAATGATTTATTTTTTAATTAAAAAATATCTGAAAGAGAAAAAAATTGAATGACATGCACTTGAATGTTTGCGGAATTACTCAAGCTTTGATAAGCCGAAGAAAGTCTCAGGAGTCATCGCAAAGTGCCGAAGCAGTTGGGGCAGCATTGAAAACAGAATATTCGAATGAAAAAATGAGTGACGAGAAGGTAAGAACTAGTTTGTTCAAGGTCTGGTACAGAGTTCGTGCTTTGCATTGAAATAAATACGACCTGTTTGTCAAGGAGTCAACATTGTGGGATAAAAAAGTGTGCGATGGAGGCGAGTTTTCGAGCGAGGAGCAGGAGGACGAGGAAGGGGATGACGAAAAAGATTGGGTGAAAAGTGATGAGCGTGCGGAGATCCCTGAAAAAGATGATACCCAACAGGGCAATAACGATGTCCTGTTGCCATGGATGGTGCAAGTAATTATCCTCAGTACCTGCGACTTGATAAATCTTGCATACTTTTCAATCCACCACGTTCTATATTTTGTTTCAGTCGACCATAAACGAGGGACCATCGAAGATTTTGATTGAAGAAATTGAACCAAAAAGTACCTTAGACATACACCGTTTTGGCAATGACGCTAATGAAATACCTGGTCAAGAGTACTACAACTCTTTACAAACTGGTAATTCACTTTTTGCCAACAACCAATTTCAATTTATGATAAATCAAGTATCAGACTTTTTGTCAAACCAAAATTTTGAGTAGTCAGTTTTCATTCCAGCTTGAATCGTTTCATATAAATATTTATTCATTTCAGTTCATTATTTATTCTTAGTCTGTTTATTTACAGATTTGAAATCGACTTGTGAATCAATGAGCGACTTAGATTCAGAAAATGATCTCAGCGAGGAGAGCGACGATGTGTCTATATGTAAGACTTTAAGCAGTATTCGTCAAGACATGCAGAATTTTAATGCAAATTTTGATGCATTTGAGAAGGATCACAATATCATAATTAAGAATAAAGAAGTGACAGGATTTTGGGGACAAAAGAAAGAAATCCCGTTGATTGAAAACGAATCCGATGAGGTGTTACAGACAGATTTAGTTGGTACAAAAAACACATTTTTATAAGAAATACTGAAATCTAAAAACATATTTAAAAGTAAAAAAGTAAAAATAATAAAAAAATATACTAATTTATTACACTTATATTTGAAGATGAATCGATAGACGAAAATGTAACTTTAATGATCAGTGACAGCGATCCTGCAGCAATGGAGCAGGTAGTAGATGATAATACTAATGAAGATGAAGTGATGAATGAATTTGACTCATCAATGGAAGAAAAAGGTACTCTAATACTATCGAATCGCGATTACTCATGCAGTAAAAACTAAATAAATGTCTAAAATAAATGGGTTCATTGATATTCAAATTATTCTAAGGCACCCAAGCTGTGACTATCGTTTCAGAACCGGAAAATTTACCTAAAAATCTCGAAGATAGTATTACCAAGAAGGACGAAAACATTTCCAAAAATGTTGATTCTAATCTGAATGAGGAAAACTGTGTTTTGTCATTCGATGATAATACGGAAGGTTTTCTTGATAAGCAAATATCTTCACCACTTGTCGAGATTATTTCTGAAGATATCCAAAAGGTAGAAGAGACAATTTTTCGTTATTTCTAATTTTATGATTTCAAAGAGTCAATTTCGAAACTTATTTTTTATTTCACAATAAGAATTCATTACAGACTTGTTTGAAAAAAATGTCGTGATTGGTCTAAATTATTGGATGACAAGTTCTTTTGTTTTTGATTTCAAATTTAAAAGTCTTAACGCATCAGTTTAATATGAAAGGTTAATTTCAGATTGATGAAATGCAAGCAGACATTAGCACCGACGCGAAAAACGTTTCCGGCGACTGGCATCAAGACGTTATCAAGGCTAGCCAATCTCATCAGGAAAAGATGAATTCGCCGGGACGTAAGCACAGATTGTTCGAAGCTGGGGATGCAAGTGAATAATACACTGCCACATTGAAATTTCAACTACCCTCGTGACTTCGTACGTAAGATCACGTCGGTCGGTGCAAAATTAAAATTGTTCGTACAAAAGCTTTTAGACCTAAGCAAGAAAATGAAGTATTAATAAAAAACACAATAAAGAATAAAAAGACAGCGAAAGCTTATTGAGTTGTTTTGAAATATTTTTATTCAGTTTTAAAACTCCCGATGAGGCTTCGCAAGAGCAGGTTTCTC
Source organism: Telenomus remus (assembly GCA_020615435.1). Classification (NCBI taxonomy): domain Eukaryota; kingdom Metazoa; phylum Arthropoda; class Insecta; order Hymenoptera; family Scelionidae; genus Telenomus; species Telenomus remus. The sequence continues at coordinate 10,055,247 of CM036337.1, forward strand.
AGTTCCCTCTCTATCCGAGTCGCTGATGTTGTGTTGCGACGGGAGTCTCGGTCCCCGGCGAGGAAAACTCCTGTGAGTCAGCCGCGTCGACTAAACGAGCACACGCATCAGTTGCAAGCCGTAAACCACACAGGTCACTTTTTCTCGAAATAATTACTCTTACTATGACTAGAGGCTTAATAACGCTAGTCCTCTCGCGACTCTACTTTCTTCATTGCTAGACTATAACATCGCACCATAAGGTGTTTGTTAGATTATTGTTATCTCTCTTTTGAAACGCAAATCAGTGAACGCACTCGGGGGACAATTATAAAAGAGAGATACAGTCAGAGACAAGGGGATCGAGAGTCGAGATAGAGAGAGAGACAGGAAACCGTGAAAAGTATGTCGAAGAATAATAACAATAATTAATTTTTTCTGATGGAAAAAAAAGTAAAGCCACATTGTAATGATTTACACTCAAACGAAACTGAAGTTGACGGAAACAAGTGGTCGATATCGCACGCTTGTCGTGCCGGCAAATCGGCAACGAGCTACGTCAGTAGAAGAAAGTTATCAAAAAATTGGATTACAAATTGTCCATACGCGGGTTTCGAAAGGGTCGAACAGGGGAGACACGCCGCGCTGTTCACACAGGATCGAGATTATATTCTTTTTTATTCATTTTTACGACGTAGAAAATTGTTTCGTCGGTGATTGGTGACTCTCTTTATAAGACAAAAGATATTCAGCTTTGTTTTGTTCATAATCACTTAACATTTCTCCACGTTTCACTTACTTATGATGGATTTTTTTTTTAATTATATCAGACAGACACCGAGACTCAAATCGGGCCCGAGTTTTTACTCGATCACAAGCCCGGGTGTCGCGCCTGCTTGCACTTACAAACTATGATTTCACGTTTATAAACAAATTGTCTTAATAACCACGGACTTGATCCATGCAAAGTTCAGCTGGATTTATATGTATTATAAGATTACGTTATTTTTATGTATATATATAAAAGACCATACAAATTCATAACGAACTATACAAATCTATGATAGCTGATAATGTGTGTGATTATCGTGTGGATGTGAGTGTGGTGTTTTGTGTGTTGTGTTAATTCTTTTCTTCATTTTGTGATGCGCGTAAATCCAGCCGAGCCCGGTTACAAATTGACCTTTGCCTTGATTTGAACACTTGCAAAAGTTCTGCAGCGACGCGATTCTCCATTTTTGAAGATGAGAAGAGGGGCGCATGTTGCGCTTTTTTTTTGAAAATGAGCTCTTAGTTGGCATATGAATGGTAATGGTCGACGCTAATGGCGCAGTTTTGCAAAGCTCGAAAATTCGTAAAACCTATAAACATCATTCCCAACGTCTTTGATTCCTTTTTTCATTTGGCTTTTGAATTTGCCTCTGACCCCTCTCAAACGTTGCACTCAACTTCGGCGCCTGCTCGCGTACTTATTAATGTAATGTACGTATGGTATGTCTGTATGTATTAAATATCAATAATTATATATAAATTACAATCATTATTAATATTAATTATTATTATTATTAATATTATCATTGTTATTTTTTGTTTTTTTTTTTAATTTAATAGTAGTTCATATTATTTTATGATTAATTTTAAATGCATACACAGTTTTGTTTTTTGTTTTTTTTTTTTTCATTTTGTTGAAACATCTATCGGATAAAGGTGTAAATGAAAAGGAAGTCGAGGAAATAGCGGAGGAAAACGGTTATCGTTCGCTGACAATGAAACGTTTTCTCATGAGACACGTGACAAGTGCACGGTACGAACACAATGATACGTGGTCTTCGTGCTGCTCCATTTTTTTTGCTTTTTACTTTTTTTGGCGATTTGGATTCGGCTACTTTTTTTTATATCGACAAAGCGATTGACCGCCTCGAAACGGGATCTTGAACGTTGAAAACGTGAACAGGAGCTCTTTGCAAAGACAAAATTTTAACGCTGTCATAAAATCTATTCAACATTACCATTAATAAGGCAAACTAAATTTTGTAAGGATTTTTCAGGAAAGATGTTAAACCAGATTCAAATGAAGATAAAAAAAACTTTATTAGGGTGCAGATGATGAAGAAATAGATTGGATATAAACGTGTCGAAGAAAAACACATAGTGAAGAATGTTGAATAGATTCGTTTTCCATTCATACTAATCTTTATTTGAAATACTGATCCTCTGATCCATTACACAAAATTGCTTATGTTATTTTTAACAGAGAAACATCTAAAACTATGTAATTGTACAATTGACGATCGCAGATCGTTTTGCTTGGTGCTTGACAGCTTCACAGATTGCATTTGCGCGTTGGTTCTGATAAATAATTGTCGACGTTAACCTGTGTTGCGCGTTCGACCGAATCATCTTCATTCCTCCGATCTTGATACTTATTGATGACGATGCTGCGATCGCCAATCACATGATGACCCTCAAACTGTCAGATAGATCCTGTTTCGGGGCAGTGTTTTTTTATAAAGTGATGGTAATTTTTCATTCTTTACATTTATATATATATTTTATATAATATATATATATCATATATAATATTTGGCAATGAACAAACAATAAATATTTATAGTCGTGTATAAAAGTACAAGTTTTGCGCGTGTCGGAAACAATATACGCAATAAATATATTAAAATCCGTTCAACTTAAAATCACAAACCTCAAATGCATTTAAAAACGTTCATTTATATCAATTGTCCGTTTTAAAAAAGTAACACACCTATTACCATTTTAATCGTATCTCGTATTTTTTTGTTGTTTTCAATTCATTCATCTTTATAACCATGATGTAAATTTGATTAAAAAACCCTTACGAATTTGTGTATCGTAAAAATTACTATTTTTATGATAAATAGTTTGTGAGTGTGGGTCTCGAGTTTGCATTTTTGCAGTACGCTAAACATTTTTTGGTTTCTTATTGTTTTCTCTTCTTTTTTCATCCATGACAATCTCAAAACAAGAAAATGATGATTCCTTTGATTAAACTACAACTGAAATTCAGCATTGCGAAAGCTTACCGAGAATGCTATTCGAGTTTCTTCTTTTTTTCTTATTCATTTTTTTACATATTTTTTTATCGTTTTGCCCTCACATTCTCATTGGTCGCAGCAAATGAAAGATGCACATAAAATTATTTGCTATCAACTAAACGATTACATGTTTACCATAGTACTCCTTTTCATTATGCTACGCGAAACTTCGAACCAGAATTTCTGTACCTTTTTCAATGGCCCACACATTATGAAATAAGAGTCTCCGGAACGCAATAACAAACAGTATGGACATTGAGAGATAATGCGCATGATATTAAAAATCTACATAATGTAATAATAACCGAGAAAACGAACAAAATGAAAAAAAAAGTTGTTTGAACGCGACCCTCATTCACTCGTACTGAAACTCTTTGTTTTTTGTCTTTTTTTTTTAATAATTTTTGATTGGCAAATATCATACGAGCACACACAACGAAATTAATAATAACCTCCACTCAAAACTCACGCGACATATACGAGGATTTGAAAAATGTTTTAACCATTTGTTGTTAAATAATGGTGGCTTAATATAAGATTACATTCGAATTGAACGGTACATTTGCTCGAACAGTATCCGCTGCTCCTTGTCGTCGCTGAGAAAATCAATGACTTATTAATCCTTGACTATAAACCAACGTAAAAAGACAAACAAGGCGAGAAACCTAACGATACAAGAGCAGTGCGTTTCAAAGTAGATAAACAATGGCAAAAACGACTATACAAAATAAATACATAACAGTACGGTTACACGCTAATTGTAAACGCTGTGCGCGAGTGATAGTGTAATCATTGTCGTTCCGTTTAAAACGAAGATAACACCGAGATGGGCGAAGAATTGTCCGCGCGTCGATGCAATTCTTCTTCATTCATAACGACGACGTAACGATTCATCATCCTGTTCATACTTTCTTGTAACCCCTTTCTCTCACAACTTATATGTTTTTTTTGTTTCATCAATCATATCCATTATCAATTATTATAGTTTTATTTATGATTTGTGTTCCACGTGTGCGTGTACGTGTAGCGCCCAACGCTGTGTGAAACCTCGCGCAAACTCGTATGCCTAGCGAGTCTTGTAGAAAAAAAAGAACAAAAATTAGAAAGAGTTCGGCTCAGCGGAGCATCAGCCGGACCTTTAGAGTTGTCGCGCTAAGGAAAGTCGATGAGGGTGAGACAGACAAAGACTAATAGAGGCAGTAGCGTCGACTTTCCTTTACGATCGTCTTCTGCTGTTTTGTAATAATAATAATCCAGTTGGTTGTGTTGCCGATTGATTATTTCATGGCGACTTAGTCGCCGATTGGGCGCGATGTCGCGCGCCAACTTGTGCTCCGCCATGTGTGCTCGCGTGCACCAGCGACGCGGAGTTGATGCCCAACTTCAGTCCGAGAAAGACTAGCGAGTAGTCGCGCGCCAGCTGACGCTACTTATGCTTACATTAGGGTTGTGACAGCTGATTCTGGCCTGCCGAGGTGATATTTTTCGCAAATGACGTTGTCAGCTTAGTTCCAGATGCGCAAGAACGAATCCCACGAACCGGTTGCTACAGCCATTCCGTCCTCCGTTACTCCTAGGCACGACACACGATTGTCGTGGCCAGCCAAAATTCCTGCAAAACAAAGTTCGTAATTAATATCTGATATCATAATCACAATTTCAAGGAACCTAACAAATGAGTTGCTACAGGTACTTAAGTTGTTTTTCAAGGTTTTTAGAGTGTCCGAAATCTACTTTTTGAATAAAATATTATCACAGGTTTTATTAACAGAAAACTGTACAATTAAAACGTTTCAAGAATTCAAACTTTCATAATTTGTTGAAGTTCTCCAAAACCGTTACTACATTCAGCGACTCGAATGATTTTGTGAACAGAAAGCATTGTTCATTTAATGATACAAAGTGAACCGAGTTAATTATCAAACTTCCATGTACGGAAGGAGAAATCTCATGATTTGAAAAAAATTCAAGCCGTTACAGTTACGTCGGCGTGGTTGACAACTGAAATTGACGGTTGTGTGATGTGAATGTTCTCAAGCTCGACACTTACCAGCACGCTCGGTTTTCATTGAATCCCAGACGTTGCAGTTGAAGTCGTCGTAGCCGGCGAGCAACAATCTGCCACTTTTACTGAACGCTACGCTTGTGATACCGCAGATAATGTTATCGTGACTATACATCGCTAGCTCCTGGTCCGCTCGGATGTCAAACAGTCGACATGTCGCGTCGTCGGATCCCGTTGCAAAAGCGAATCCGTTGGGGAAAAACTGTAACGTGAAATGGTCGACTTGATTAGCACACTTTTTTATAGTTACCCTTATTAGTCTTCAGCTAACCTACTTCTCTGTGATTATGTTAACAATAACAACTACTGTAAATAAATCAATAATATGCAGTAAAATCGATCGAGTGATGATTATAATGTAGCTACAAATACCAGTTTCGAGCTTGTTCACATATTTTTTATTTGTTTTTTTTATTTCCTCCGTACTCCATACGTGTTTTCTAACGTCTTCATCGTTGTTATAATTACAAAAGATGATTATGAGAACGATGCTCTGAAATGATAAAAGAAAATTACCGTGACGGCGTTGATGTCGCTTTCATGACCCGGGAAAGTTTGCTTACACGAGCCTTCGCGAATGTCCCACAATTTCGCACTCGCGTCGCATGCACCAGATACAAACGTGTTCATGTCCGGCGATAATGATAGCGACATTACGTCACCTGTGTGTCCTACGAACGACGTGCACTGTTGTCCAGTCTCAATGTCCCAAAGGGCGCTGAAAAAAACATCATTTATCTTTTAGCATCGCCCCTTTTTTTAATTAGCAAGTAGTACAGATAAACAAAACAAGACAACGAAGAAAAAGAGGTCTATGCATAAAGGGAAGATAATTACCAACTCATGTCGCCCGAACTTGTGACTATTTGATTGTCATCGATAAACCGACAGCAAGACAAATATCCGGTGTGACCTGGAAGCTCTCTGCTGACTCGGACATTGCCTTCTCTAGTTTTTAAACTGTAGATGGAGCAAATATTGTCCAGACCGCCGCAAGCTACGAAGCTTCCAGATGGCGCGTAAGCACAAGTCATTACCCATGACGAGCGCAAGGGAATTGCGTGAACCTTATTGGTGGTATAGCTGTCCCAAACGATCAATTTTCCGTCCTGCGATGCTGAGACTAGATTCCTGCAACAACTTATAACATTTTAATCCATTCGAGCGGCTTCGATCACAAGACAGACAGTAGACGTAATTCTAGTTTTTGTGGTTTTTGGTTTGTCAAAAAAAGCTGATCGGCATGGATGACAATTGGAGAGCGAGGTTGTCGATAGATAGAGGCTGACGAAGATAAACAAACGTCCGAATTGCAACCCGCAAACGAGTGGCGTTGCAACATGAAAGCACGACAAATTAGCACGGAAGTAACAGTCACATTTATATTCGTCGCAAGTTTCAAGTAATGCGGGCGCTTTTACAAGCGAGAGATAATGCGCACGAGCGGCTCGTTTCAGACGGCCAAATTGCACCCGACAGTTCTGAATGATGGAGCAATTGTGCTTTTCGTTGTACCCAATCGACGACGTTCGTTTCTCGCGCAAATGTTATTCCAATTGTGTTTGATCTTTTGCATGAGGGACAGAAGCTTTGTGCTGCGTTGCAAAAAAGTATGTCATTAATTTTCACAATCATAACAGGTTCTTTTTATATTATCTACCAATCTTGTTCTACAAATTCAATGGTGGCTGAAGTGAATTTTCACAATAAAATGAAACTTCAAAGAAATGCATTTAAAACGTCCGATAAAAGTTTTGCTCATTTGGTAGTAACTTTCAAAATTTAAACGAAATTACCCTTTTAACTTCTGTTTTCCACTATTTTAAAAACTCAAAATTCAACTTTAATCATTCAGATCGAATGTGTACATTAAGTTTTCAACTTTAGAAAATAGTTTTCCTCATTTGATAACAAAATCAAAAATTCACTTTAGTTTCCTGGTTAATTCAATCTCAACGTTTAATAATGTCCATGCAACTTTAAACTAGCTACAGGCGAGTGTTGTGCGCGATGATTCTGGGATTAAAGTTACCTGGAATCACTGCCCCAGTGCATCGCATAAATTTTGGCTAGATGACCACGAAGTGTGCGCCTCGTTCGCATTTGTATTCGGCCGATTTGTTCCATCCCCGCTGTGGCTTGAACAAGCGTGGTGTCGCATGCTGCTTTTCGGGCGTCCTGTAAAATTCAAATCACTTATTAAAATCGATCCTTCACAAACACTCCTTTAAACTTCACTTCAATTTGAAAATAAATTACTCAAAAAAGCCTTATCCTCAAAGGACGAGTAAAGGGAATCAACATTTCGCGTTACTCCTTTGACATTCAAATTTTTTAATTCAACGTTACATTTTGATGAATGAATGGAAGTTTCTGTAAAAGAGTTTTTGAAGGCAAAAAAGACACAAAATTGTTTCAAGCATCTTTTGCAAGGAGATCTAGGTTTTCCAATTATTATAATTAGTGGCTGCATGACTTTATAAATACCCTGTCTTGAACGAGCGACAGAGCATTAACATTCATCGGTTCATATTTCTTTCTGTTTGCAGCAACCCCACGTCTGCGGTCTTCTTGCGCGTTTTTCGTCATGCACGTGCACTTACTCAAGCAAGCAAAAGTGTTCGCTTCTTGTTTCAAGTGAGGATCCCGTGCCTAAGGGGGCGATTATGTTTTCAAACACGAGATAGAGACGAGAGATAGACGCTGGTTTATTGATCAGAAAGACGCGCTTATGCCGCGCCCTACCACCACCACCACCATCACAAAGAATCCGGCAGAAGCCTCGCCATCAATCGCCTCGGTCTCTCTCAATTATTCTGGACGCTTAAACGGCTGCCTTTCTGCACAAACAGGTGCCTGAGCACTCGACCTCAACCTATACCATCAATCGAACGTTCATAACCAGACACTTCTTGTTGTATATTTTGCCCATTTTTTCTTTTTTCTCTCCACTATTTATTACCCGGTGAAAATTTATCGTGAGGTATTTTATAAATGGGTCGTTTTCAGATTGCTGACCTATGATCTGGTGGAACATCAGCTTTGCAGATGAAAAGAAAAAAAGTTTGGACGGATTTTCGTTGATCCCCCAATAATCTTAAACTGTGATTTATAAATAATGGTGCCTCTGATTTATTTAATTCAATCACGATAAATACTTGTTTCATTAAAGCGAACTTGTTGGCAGCTGAAATTTCACATTTCCTTTTCGCCTTTCAGCTCTATTGTCAAATATGATTCAAACTTTATCGTCAAACTCAATTCACTTTTCCAATAGAAGAAAAAAAATGGAGAAAGAACAAATCATGAGCGGTGACAGAAGCATTGAAATGTTGAAATACACTCCGATGCATAGAAATTTGGCGAGTCGAAATTTAAATGAAAATTCCGTTCATTGAGATGCAAATTGTTCGGAGCTAATTAATTGACGGGCTGACTAATTTTGTTAGATTGATCGAAAGCGATCGTGGCTGAAGTGGGGGTGGTGGAGAAATTCTGACTGTGAATAGACGTTGATTGGAGTCGGTGCCAAGTGCACTCGGCCTCGAATGTGTCGAAGACTCTCGTGACGGAAAACAATGCGGGGCTGTTGCGCTGGCTCGAGGTGTCTTGATCGAAAGCGCTATCAAAAATCCGGTCGACCGCCGCGCGTGACGTCAAAGCGCAACACCCACCGATAAGTCGCGTAACAAAACGCCGGCATGAGTCGTGATTTTCGATCTACAAAATTAGTTTGATCGGGGGTTGTTTATTGACCGCCGATTGTACATAATTCTGTCACAGAAAACAAAATCACAATCTTTTTTCTCATCAATTCACCACTACCGATCAATGTTCGGTTCACATTTTTTTGCAAAAAAAAGTGAAATAACTGTATCGAACCCGCGTCCCTTGAGGTGATTTTTTACAGTGGATCCACAACGATGTGGATTTCATTTTGTTATCGATTTTTAAAATTTTTTAGAGACTTGAAGTTTTGAAAAATGTGTTTGATACTAACCCTGATGGCATTTTTGAGTGTTTCCGCCTCTTGGCGTAAATTGTCCAACTCATTCATGTTGCTGTTTGGTGTATGAACTTAATGTTTAACCACGCGTGAGAGCGCGTGGATGTCGCGAATGACTATCGGATGTCGTTTCTTCGGTCAATAACGGACCGTTGGCAGGAGGTTGTAAGAATGGCTTGCACGTCGTCACGATGATCCGGTGCTTCTCACGCAGTTTTCCGTCTCAGTCGCTATCACGAACAGGACCTGATCCTGAACCGAACCGTCGTTGAATTTTCCACCCCACGCGCCAGCTTCGACGGCTTTTCTTTCCTTTGATTCTGCTGCCACTTCTGAAACCATACAAATTATTTCAATTAACTTTGAACAACATTAATAATTCACATTTATAAAACTTATCATCTATCACTCTAATCATTTTCATGTTCAAGTTGCAGATTTTATAATGAATAATTTATATTTTAAAATCTTTAGTGTTGCAAGTCTGTAACATAGAATAATTGGTCAACTGTACAGGTTTGTTCATAGTCGGAAGAGTACTAAAATCAGAAGGGAGATACGCGTCATAAATCCGAGACCAATCATTCTGACCAATTTATTTTGCAGCTGCTCGTTGACAGACGCTTCTCACACGTGCCTCAAAGTATTGAAGCAATGCATTTTAATCGCCAGAATGAAGAACAAAATGAAAAAAAAAAGAATTATTAAAAAAAACTGATTTCAATATCTGCAACGGGGTGATGTGACCAACAAAAAATTCTTTTTGGATGAAACTGCAACCAACTAATACTAGCAAATATTTGACTGCTTATCAATTTCTTATGCTCGTTTATGTTTAATTTTTGTTTAATATGTTGATGTTTTCAGTTTTCTAAATATCATTTCTTTAGTAAAAAATGCTATTATAAGTTGTGAATGAAATTGGATCAATAGATGAGATGTTAATTTGTAGATGTCTGAGAAGGGATGTTGATTTTAGGAATAAAATAGAGATGAATATCGAAAAATGACCAGAGACACTAGGAAATGGAATGTCAACTGTTGTGCATGTGCACGTCGTCTCTCCTCAATCATTCTCAATATCTATACTACGACGCATGCGCTCTCTCTCTCGTGCGTTAGGAAGTGTCGGATATTTTGAGAAAGCCAAGCATCTCTCGGATCGTTGAAATTTAAATACAACACAAATTCAACGTTACAACAATATTTCAACCTTCAAACTTAATTCAACCAAATTCAACCACTATTCAAATCAACCAAATCAAGATCACTTTTCAAAACTTGCACTCAATATTTCATTGACTATTATTGTCCATATCATCCTATCTAACTTGAATGTTGAATCAATTTCAACTGTTAAAATCACTCCAACTAGTCCAATTAACATAACACGTCAATTTTTAAACTTCCAAAATCGTCTCAAATTTGCAGATCTAAAACTGATGTCAAAACTGTATAAAAACTGACATACACAGTTAAAATCATTGGTGGATTTTAAACAGGCCGGAGCGCACGATGCCGGGGCCGGCGCACCGGCGAGATTTGGTCTGTCATCTGAAACTGGTGTGCAGAACTAGACCAACCGGAAGTGTTTTTCGCGAGTCGCGACAAGTCAACGATCGCACAAGAAGAGCAAGCCAGGTCGATGCTTGTGTATGCTTGGCGCGCAGCTTGACAGGTCACGGGTTCCAGATTGTCAGCAAAACACAGACCACACCCAGGCAGAGCAGCAGCGACTGCCGCGAGGAACCTCCACCAAGGGAAAAACGCCGATTTAGAGGGTGGGGGCGACGCGCGGATTGCGACGCAAGGGATGATACACAGGGACGAATCTAGCCCTTTTCAAACCACCATCCTATCCACCATCCTAATTTGCCAAGTTCAGAATAATTCAAACATCTACTTTTCAAACAATTTTTAATCAACAAAATTGTGCAATGATTTGATTCTTGATAATAATGAAAATATTTGTTTCTTGTTGCAAAATTTCAGTTGGGTTTTAATTTTTTTGTTTCTTTTAAATTATTTTGTTACAATATTGTTCTGCTTAAAAAGGAATGAAAATTGTTTTATAAACAAAGGTGAGATTGGAAACTAAATTTTGGATAGATCTGAGTCATCTATGCTTTAGTTGTCAAAGCCATCATGATGCTGTTCGGTCAGGGAAAATTATAGATTTTCCTTGGGGGTTCCCGTTGTTTTGGTCTGGTTACAGGATGAAAATTGAGATAGAAATAGAGACTGAACCAAAAAATTTGATTTGATGAATACACAATATTCAAATTGTTTTACATTGAGCTTTTGAAGCTCAAAATTGTTTTTGATTTTGTATTTGTTTAATAAACTGCATGTAAATATGCAAATATGCAATTACGTGGATGATATTTTCTGTATGAATTTTGCTTTGAATAAAGTTATTGTTAAAATTGAATGGACGAAATGAACTTTCATGATTTTGGTTTATGTATTCAAGCATTACACGCAGTGGCACGTGTTAATCGTTTGTTATTCCACACACCAATCAAAAATTATCCTCCCCAACAACTCATTTTTAATCAAAACAACAAGTTACTTTTGGTATGAAACGCAAAATTTGTTTTCACAACTTTTTTTTTAATTCAATCAGATCTAATTTCATCCAAGGGTAAATTTTGCATCTCACCAAGATGAAACTAACCCAGTAAAAATATTTAATGAAGTGTTGGTAAACACAAGAAAAAAATGATAATTAAAAAAAACTGAAAAAAAGACTCGACAAGTTTATTTTGCAATTTCCGGCAAAGTCAATTTGTGTGATTAAAAAAATCAGTTGAAAATGTAGTAGCATCCTTGATCATTTTTTAATAAGATAAAAAAACGTTTACTCTGTGTTCAATTATTTATTTCATCAATTTTGATTGAAGCGATTAAAAAAAAAGATTGTCTTTTACTTCAATTTGTTATTTATAAATCTTGAACGATACGATTGATCACGCCATTGTATGAAAGTGGAACCTCAGCTTTATCATGATTCTTGTTTATTACACCTCAGACGACACATTGTTCATGTAACATAAAGCTGGGTTCGAATGAAATCTTGTTGATTAGATTATTGATTTTATTCAACGTTCCGATTCGGTGCAGTGAAAAGGAGGTCTTTTTCGATCACCCTGCCAACCAATGTAAATTGTTACCATCAAAATGATCACTATTTATAGACCAAAAACAAATTGTCAATTGTAAAAACTCAAACCAAGTGGCACTTATCAAACTGTAATTGTTATTTCAAAAAGTTACACATTCATCTGCGCCCTAGAAAAAACACAGCCCCAAGTTGAAATATTATTTACATTCCTTTCTATCTCCATTTTCACTCTGAAAATATCATTTCATATTTTAAAGGCATTCGCGAAGTCATCAAAATAGAATGCAAAACAAGTGTGTGTACATTTCTCGAGTCTATACTGCAGTATTATTTTCGAAGTTCAAGCGTACCAAGTTTTAAACAATCCACAAGCGCCAGAGAAACTTTTTTTTTTCTTAGCCCAGCGTCAAGTATCAATCATCGATCTACTCTAAATCTCAAAACTTTGTTTCCTCCCGTTGAGCCAACCTGGAGATTACATACTTGGCAATCTGTCAACTCCAATTCCAATTTTTCTCTCAACAATTTTCAATTCAACAGTTCTGTTTACGTTTCATTCAAGACAAGTTCGTCAATGAAGAACTGAAGCAACAAGGAATGGAAATAAAATTGCACAAATAAAAAGCTATGAAGAATAATAAGTGCATTTATCAAATGCCACTAGTTTGAGAAGATAAATGAATGTTCTGTCATTGGAAAAGGCGACGGTGGCGCCACCAACATCGGTTTAATAAGACCGCCGGCGCGTTATTATATCACTTGGTGAGATGTGTGGCAGGTTGTCAGCGAGGCCGTTTGTAACTTTGATAGCAGACTTACGGGGAACGGTGAAATTGTCGGTGGCTTTCGCAAATCGTCAATCTCGCGTATAATCCGATTCAGTGAGATGAATAACTCAGTGACAGAGGGTGGGCGGTTGCAGCGCCACCTGGACCACTGACTGCCTACGTTGTGTTTTGAAATGCTCCAAATAAACGTTGGACTTTTATTTCTGTTGGGAATCCGAGCTATGACGTCACGGTCGTTTTGTTTTCATTAAAATCGAGGGCGATTAAAAAGCCGAGTGGCTAAATTAAAAATGAAAAACTAAAAACAAGACTGCGCTTTTGATGGCCAATAAACGCGAGCAGTTGTAAAACTTAGGAATCGGTTTTTTGTTTTTGTTTTGTTTTGAGAATGAGTCTCGTGACAGACGGCAATTTTGTGTTATTGATTTTGGTCGGCGTGAGAGACTGTTTCGTTAGATCAGTTACATCACGTACTTAAGATTAACTTTCTTTCTTTGCAAATTTCTCACATGTCGTTCGGCTGGGAAGATGATTGATGAAGTTTGGGAAATTTACTTTTTTTTAATTTAATTTGAAGATGAAAAAATTGATTTAAAATTAAAAAAAGGTCAGCTTTATGTTTGACGCAAATATATTTTGATGGAAATAGTTTTAATTGGATTTTGGCGCTGGGATGGTTTTTTTAATACAACAGTTATGATTTGAAATTGAGACTAATTTTAAATCCGATGTACGAGGTGTTGTGTTTGTGTACGCGACGATTTATTTGTGCCGTTTCAATTTTGTCGTGGACGAATTTAAAAATACAAAAAAATGACAATTTCGCTCGCTCGCGTTTTGATTGATGAGTCTGTGATTCATCATTGAACGATTAATTTGGGAATATATCCGATACACTGATAAAAAAATGATGACAAAAATTGTTTCAATTTCGTAATGATAATGAGAGTAATATAAGAACATTTGAATGGAAAATATTTCAGTGTAAAAAATTTGGAGCAAAAGATTAATTCCATGAAATAAGAAGATAATTCGAGTTTATCAAAATTAGATCTAGAAAAATTTAATGAAGAGCTAAAAATTAATTGTCAATTTATTTCAGGACTGTAGACTCATCGAACAAAGTCCATTCACAAGTCACGAATTTTCCCAAGGCACTACGCATGGCCATTAGAAATTCCATCAATTGGAACACTACAGCAGTAACTGAATGAAAAATAAATCCCATTCTCTGTTGCGATGGAAACTTGCAAAAGTCAGGGTTTATCAAGTATAACAATTTTTTAATTCAATAACTGACCTTTCTTCCATTCAGACTTAAAAATTTAGCAGATATTAAATTAAAGATAAATCAATAAGCAATATTAAAGTTCATTTAGAGTGAAAAAAATGATGAAAGTAAAGTACGAACAAATGTACAAATTCGTGGTAAAAATTATCTTTTCAATTTTGATGAAGATAAGAAAATAAAAAAAAGACTGTACAAAGAAGAGAATACGAAATACGAAAAAACATTTCTACATTTCGAAAAATTTACATAAATTCACGTCAGGATAAAAAGTCTCATCAACTTCAAAGTGTTGAATTCTGTTTACCTCGCGTTATTCGCACATAATTTTGCCTCGGTTCTGGCTAGCTTTTACCAGCTCGTGATTGAACAACCTTAATCAATAACCTTTGCCGAGCGCATTAACACCGTCAAGCTGGTTCTACACGTGTCTCGCGTGTTAGTAATAATTTCCAAAAAAACCTTTCCAAAGAACTCCAACCTTCAGCAATTCCAAAGTCAATTTCCAAGTAAATTTTTAAACTCAATGACTATTCTGTTAAACAGAGCACTATTTATTTGGGTAAGCAAACGAACCAAAAATTTTCCGAAACTATAAGACAGAAAATGGGAAACGAAATAATTGAGCGATAAAGTTGCAAGCAAATTTGGTCTTCTGGTTTTCCCAGCGGAATATAAAAAGAAAAGAAATGAAAAAAAAAAGAGAGCAGAGTTGCGCACGGGGTTATCGAAACGGCTGTACCGAGGAGTCGTTGGAGTGGGGGCGGGGGGTGAATCGACGTAGACAGAGATGGCAGGTGAATGACGTCAAAGCAGGCTACGGGTGACGTCAAAGCAACATATATTACACCTGGCGGATGCAGTGCGTCGACGCGGGCCGAGTACCAATTTCTCTCTTCCGATGCGCCCTCTCCCTCGCTCTAGCTTGGCGAAATTGCATTTGCAAATTTATTTGTCTTTCTCTCGCGCCGGTGGGCGTGTTTCGGCGCTGCTACGTCAATGTACTCGCTCTCAAAATCATTTTCTAGTTGACATCAGTACCGACTTAGGTTAACCAATAAGATATTGATTCCTTTTTTTATCCCCCCGCATTTGCTATTCTCGATCGGCTTTTCATTGATCTGAAAAGCATAAAACTATCCAATTTCTCCACCGGTTTTCAAATTCGACAATTTTTCACACTCTCAAATAACGCCGGAATTCGTTAGTCACAGCAAAACAAAATGCTCCAAACCAAATCAACGTACGAAGTGGTTTTTGTTTCTACCCCTCATTCAGCATTTATTCAGCTCGATCTGACGTCAAACTGTAATCGAATCAGGAACTGGCCTTCTTGTAAAATTCAACGGTTTTGAATGTGAAACCACGGCACAATTTTAATTAATCCGCCATGCAAAATTATGCAACGAGATTGATCCTAAAAAGTATCTCTGTGAGGAAAAATGAAAAAAAAAGGTGAAAGAGAGAAGAGAAAAATTTTATTTTTTCTTTTGAAAGGGGAAATGAAATTAGTCTTTTACATTCAGCTGCCAGGGAAAGATGGAGGAAGAGTAAACAATTTGGATGCGCTGTGTAAGAGGAAGGGAGTGTAACGTCAGAGTCAAAAACGTCAAGCTGTCCTTCGAGCGTGAGTCGTGCGCCCTACTAACCGTTCTATGGAACTCGGCCGTTGTTGTGTGCCAGCCGGGAAAACGGTCTCATAAGAGTTGAGCAGAGGGTAACGATGAATACAAAAAGTCATCCTCCTCAATTAATAGTTATGCCAAAAGATCCTTAACCTGTGCCCGATCAAACTTTTATGCCACTCCAGTTGTCAAGTACCTGGGGTATCACATTTTGTTTTCCTTTCATCTTACAACTTGACTTTTGTACTGTCAAGAATGATATTGTCGTTTTTGTTCTTACTTCATCAAAAACTATTTCATTTATTTATTTATTTATTGAGTTTATTTGGATGCATACTTTTAATATCAATAAAAGAATAGGAATTTTGAGTTAAGAATAAATCTGTGGTGATTAGGAAGAACCAGTTAAGTGACATTTTCAAAAGCGTCAATGTTTCTGCAAAAATCGCGTGTATTTCTGAAAGTATTCATTTCAAAATGAGTTTTTAAATTCAATTTATATTTTGTACTGTAAATGACCGAAAATTGTGTCACTCATCATGCTTCTTCGATTTAAAAATGTTGTATTCGAAATTTCAAAATGTCAAGTCCCAAAACCACTTAACTGGTTCTTCCTAATTACCACAGAAATAATGTTTATCAAGTTTATGTTCTGAATATTGAATTTCAATTACTTAAATTAGTTTCAAAAACTAGAATTAAGGAGTTTGTTAACATTGTTGAAGATTAGAAATATTGAAAACTGTATTGTTATATTGAAAATTCGTGACGTCGTGTTGTCAAAGACAGAGACAGGGTTTTATAGCGATTAAAGTCAATTAGTACAGCTGCAACAGCAATTGACCAACTAATAACAACGGACGACTTGCATTCGAAACAGTTTCTCATATTCTCTGCGTGCTTCGCTTCTTTTTCCATGCAACAAACAAAGCCTGTTTTATGTTCATAATCAGCTTACTATTTATTTACGTGAAATTAAGTTTAACTGTGGTGCCGTTATCTGAATGCACCTCACCAAAACTCTTTCCCTCTCTACCTCATTGTAAATAAAAAATTTTCCATCTCACTCTGTGTTAAAAAAAACGTTGATTTTGTTCCCTCCATTTCGAGACGATAAACATGAAAATAAGTTGGACAACAGAGACAGACAGCGATAAGATAACTCGAAATTGCATTCGTTGATTGCGTATTTTCGAATGTCATTAAAAACTCATTATTCCAGAGCCGTATACAATTTCGAACAAAGTCTGTTATTGAATTTGTTAAAATCAATTCTTTTTTGTTCTGTTTTTGTTTTCCTAAAAGTCACATCTTTTCTCGATTCCAAAAGATTCATTGATGATGAGATTTTTCTCGCCAGGTATGGAGGAGGAGCACCGTTTATTTTTATTTATTCCAGTTTGCAAGTTCAGTGACCTTTTTTTTATTGATTTTTTTGCTGTCACAAAAGCCTAGGCGTCGGTTTTCCTCTTTGAGAAAAATGTCGAACGAGAATGTTCAACATCTTTTTCTTTTTTATGTTCATTATAACAAATTGTTTTTCATTTTCTTTTGGAAATGTCATAATTTATCGAACAAATGCTTAACCTACATCTGCGGAGCATAAAGTACAATACCGAATTGGAGTTAAACCCCATTCCAGGCAGTGAAAAACATTGTTAAAATCTTCCATTCAGTGTTATTATTGTTGTTTTTTTAAAATGAATTTCCAATGTTATACTAAACCTAAGAAGAAAAGATTAAAATATCATATATACACGGAAGGGGAAATCTGAGTATTGATCGATGCATCATTCAGGAGTGTCATTCATAAATTTCACAAACAAACAAGCACAACCAAGTACGAAGATCTAATGTAGGTCTAATGATCTCAAACGTGATTGTCGCGAAGTTGCTCAAACATCATAATTCTTCGATAACGAAATTGGAGCAGAGACTTTTATTGAAATAAGCAAGGCATATTCTTCAGTTGACACATTAAATGCGGCCCATTAAAAAAAAACCTGAAACTGTGTTTACAGCACTCGCCGACTGTTATTTTTAATCTGCACTGACGTTCCCATACACTCAGCTTGATTAAAATTTAAATTAACCAGCAATGAATTTGCTGAACTGAGGAAAAAGAGAAAAACAACAATCAGACTCAGAGTTTGTGTCGGAACAAAAAGCGCCGTCATGTCTATTTAAAAACTGTCAAGGGCCGATGGAGGAAGAAAGAGACGAGAAAAGGCGGGCGTCAGTGTGTCCCGGGTTTGTACAATTTTTCATCACCGACACCACGACGATCTGCGTCATCGAGGCGGCCAACAATCCAACCTCAAAAAACCGCGATCGGAGCAGGAGTTGCGCGCTCCCCTACCGACGCTCGGTTTTTCGGTTTGACAATCAAGCGGCCATATTGAAAGGGGGGAAAATAGAGAGACAAAATAACAATTTTGGATTTGATGTCAATCGCGATTTGACAGGGGACCATGTGGAACGGGAACCAGCGAGAGGAACGAGGGAACGAGATGACAGGATGAGAGAAATTGGGGATGGAAAAATATGGAAGTGCGTAAAAATGAGCGGCGCTGTTATCGATCAGGAGCTGAGAGTCGCGAGGAACCAGGCAAAATTACCTTGAACTTGGTGATGTGCCGGCGAACGAACCCTCACATTTGTCGTTGACACAAGACACTTTTTCACGTCGCGGCGGCACTTTTGGAGACACCGGCGGAACTCGAGCAGCGACGCTGCAGCTCCACGACAAACCGACTGATCGATGCCGGTCCGCGCCCGTACCTCCTTAGGCTCACCCGTACGAGAACGCCTCGAATGCCAAGTTTCAGCGGTGCCGACTGGCTTTCGGCATCGACGCGCACCAGGACAACTGATTGTGCGGCACCTGGAGCGGAATTTTTGTTCTTGAGCGTACGCACTGGCCGAGACGGTGTCTACAGGCTACGAACTGCCACTCGCAACGGCGCTAGTGCGCTGCAGGGCGGGGCTCCGTGCTTTCAAACAAGTAGACCCCGGTCACGGAAACACACGAACCATCACGAACATGACGCGCGCGGGTTTTGTTTTGTTTTTATTGTTACAACAGTCTTCAATAATGTTTCATGTTTTTCAGATTGGATAACATTTGGAAATAAAGTGAGAGAGATGTTGAAAGAAAAATTTGATATAATTGTAAATCATGTAAAGACTCTCCAATAACACTAATTCAAGTTTTTAAACATTTGGAATCTATGCGATACAATTTCCATCGTGAAAAGTTGATTGCCTTTCGTTTAAAAGTTAGATAACGTATCAAAACATATGAATAATTTTTTCTAGCATCTTATTTTCTAAGAGGTCATAAGTTGGATAAGAATAATTGAATGTCACATATCAGAGTGTCTTATGAAAAGAAAATCACGCACTCGACGACAAAATTAAAACCATATCTCAGAACAGAAAATTTTGTTACTTATTTTTTTTCGATTTTTTATCACATTTATAAAATTTGTACTTTTATTGATCAGTTTTAAGAAAAAGTATGATTGAATTATTAAGAATTGAGTTGTCATTTTCATTTTGTTTCAAGCTTCAAATCGACTATTGAAATTTTATGTAAGTAACAATGATAATCGCAAAAACACAAATGTTCAATTTTTAATTGATTTTTATTATCTGTTTAAAATTTGTGGAATGTGATAGGAAAATAATGTTTAAATATACTGCGCATGTGATATTGAACATTTGAGTAAAATGCCTCATCTTCTCCATATTATGAGTCGTTGAAATTCATAGTCAAATTTTTTAATTTAAAAAGACCGTAAAACATCTTTCATTTTTTCAAATGTTCATACACATTCGTTGCGAATAAATATGTTGAATTCCTGACAATCTAAGCATTGACCTGAAAACATACATTATTTCAATTAAACATTCTTTTGCGTGTCAATCAAGAGACACGGCAGTGTCTCTGGCCAAGTTCTTATTTTTTATTATACAAATTCAGGTTTCCATTCAAGTATATCGAAAGTATTTTTATTTGTCATTCTTTTCGAATTTATATTATTTAATTTTGCTACTGCGCTTAGTTGTTGTCTAGGGTGCATGCTCTTGGAGAAGTGTTTGCATGCCTTTATACTGAGATTTGCGACATGCAACGTAGTCAGTCTACCTAGTTAGCTGTCCGTCAAACGGGGCCTCTGTTTCGTTTTCGGCTTGACCTTCAAAGCTGTTGTCGAGTGTGTGGCACAATTTTTTGGAGTGCGAGTTCGACCGACACCTCCTCGTGGTGCACTCTGGGCATTAGGCTAACGTCCCCGGCCACACACTCGACCGCAGCTTTGTTCGCGACCTCTAAAGCATAAATTTACTTCCAAATTTTCATTGCCAATAATTTTGCTTTGTATAGTTCTTTTCTTCAACTTAAAACGTCTCGATTCAATTCCATTTTTAGCGGAGATGAATTATTGAAAATGAATAAAATAAAACTTAAACGATCAATTCCCGCTTGATTTCGTTTTATAAAAATGCATT
The DNA here is from genome assembly GCA_020615435.1 of Telenomus remus. Classification (NCBI taxonomy): domain Eukaryota; kingdom Metazoa; phylum Arthropoda; class Insecta; order Hymenoptera; family Scelionidae; genus Telenomus; species Telenomus remus. The sequence goes on from CM036337.1 coordinate 10,075,705, forward strand.
TTTTTCATGTTCATAATGTTCGAATTTTCATTCGAAAAATGAATTTTAATTTTCGAACATCTTTAAATCGCTTCGCAGTGGCTGCGCAACAATTGATTTCTCTATTTGGTGTTTTTCAAAACAATTCTTATCAAGTTCAAAACACTGGTCATTTTCAGTCAGTCTATCCCCAAAGAGCAGCCTGACACGTTTAACGAAATTGATAGACTCACTTTTTCATTATATCTTACTTTAATTGTAACAATCTACTTCCTAAAGTCATTTAAATTGAAGTAAGTACACTTTTCAACAATCTTTTATTACAAAAATCAATTAATGTTTTTAATTTTTTTGTATTTTTTAGTTCATAAATAATGGCTAAACCAAAAAACTGAAAATGTTCAAAATGTCGACTTTGATGTTTTGTCGGTTTTGCTGTTTAAGACTTTTTTTAAGATTTTAAAATTTCAATTAAAAAAACTTAAAAGTAAATATAGCATTGCAATTAATGTATTTCTGCTCAACAATTTTTTCTTAAAATAGTATGTAACATTTTGTGTTTTTTGTAGAAAAATGGCAAATTTCGCTAGATATTACAATTCGCCAGATTTTTCTGACATGAAACTGCGTGTAGGCGATAAGGAAATGCCTGCGCACAAAATCGTCCTCGCAGCCAAAAACAAAATATTGGATGCATGGATCCGCAACATCGGCCCGAGTCAAGAACTTATAGTAGATCTCAAACGCATGAACAGTGCGTTCCTTACTTTTATCAAGTTTTTGTACTTAAACAACGTTAACCGAGAAGACGTGGACATCAACTTGCTCATCGTCGCTAATCATTTTGACGATTCGAATCTCAAACATGTCTGCAAACATTATCTTCAACAATTGAACGATGAAAATGTGCCGATGTTGCTGAACGTTTCAAAAAGATATTCTTACAAGCAGTCGCAAGAGAAAGCCAACCAGCTGCTCCAAGCTAAAACCTCTACCGAAAGCACCGAAACCGTTTCTCTGGAGCAAATTTCTAGTTTTGGATTACGAAGTGGTAAAAATCAATATTCAATCGTTTTTAATAATACTCTTCTATTGACTAATGAAAATTAACAAAATATAAACAAACTTTTTTCATAGGGCTAAGTTGGAGGAAGTCTAGTACGACAATAATCGAAATCAACATTTCGAAGTTGACTACTGAAGTCAAAACTTACTCAGATGTTGTGTGCTTCAATATTCGTGATCAGGACTGGGGGGTTTACGCCCGAAGGTGTAAAATTAAGGTCACAGGAGAGTACATTCCCCATTTGGGACTATACCTCAAAAAATTTTGGAGGACATCTTCAGAAGAAAAAAATTGTTTATTGAACGTGACGTTTATTTTCACGTTGATGTCAACCGACAAAACAAAAAACGTTACGAGAAGTTTGGGACCTGTCAAATTTGAGGAAAACGGCAAACATAGCGCGTATGGTACCCCGGAGATGTTACCATTTTCTGATCTCCTGGACTCTACCAACGGTTACATCAAGAATGATGTAATTTCAATCAGAATCAGTATTCATACTGACGTTTCAATTCCAAAAGACGCCAAGACGCCAAGCGTCAAGAATGACGCTTACAACTCATTATAAAAAATATCTGGGGAATTGTATATGTGTTCGCTTTATTGTTTTTGTAATAAAGTAAATAATCCCAAAATCAAGATTCTCGTTTGTAATTTGCTTTTTACTATTCCAAATGATTTTGAAAATAAGAACAAGTTTTTTACTGTAACTGACTGAAAAAGTTTAAACATTTGCTTGCATCAGTTATGAACTTAACATTGTTTGAATTTTCAGGCATTACGGCAAATCAGTACCCAAACTTATAGACAGCTGGTAAAGTCAGAGCAGTTGATAAGAAGGTTCGTATCTTCCATGGACCAAACAGTTTCCTCCCCTGAAAACTTCTTTTTTATATAAATTCAAAAACTGAAACAAAAAGACGAAAACTAAATATTTAAATAAAAATCTTTCAAATTTCACTCAGATAAAAAATTGTTAGAACATAAAAAAACTAAAAACAAGAATAATTCATTAAAGAAGTTTGTTTCTGTTTATAAGAAAATTTGCAATAAAAAAGTGTTCAATAAACTGGGTTCGAAAAAAAGGAGGATCCGAAAAATTGAGATTTTGGCAAGATTTTCCAGATCTGAAGATCGAGATGAAGGGTCGCGGGGGAGACCGACATCAGCGCCACTCGCGGTTGTTGAAAGTTCGCTGCCAGCCATCGTATCAAGTGGGAAAGAACGAAGCTCCAGTGCTGAATGGAAAACCGCCATGTTGTCGTGGGTTTGACAAACGTTGTTCGCTCGTCATAATCGCGATAGCCCCGCTCGAAATAGTTGGCTTGATTAGCGGCCGCGCGTTAATCCCAACGAGGATTCGTGACGCCGACAGCTGCTCCGCTGGCCGACCGCGGCCGATGAGTCGCGCGCGACCACGACGCAGGTTAAAGCGCGCGCGTTCCGCAATGCTTTTTGTTGCGACGAGTGTTTGTTTGCGTGATCACAATTACGCAACTTGGGCTCACAATTTTCAGTGATCGAATGGTTTGCTCCTGCGTTGCACCCGCCGGAGATGTCTGATCGCCTTTGCCGTCGCGGAGAAAGTTACCAGCCCACTTTCCGACCGATCACGATGCTCTCGGAATGGTATAACAAACAATTCTGCTCGCATCATTTTTCATACCCAATTCCCACAGTGTTTGCCACCTTGCGAATTTTCCACGTTCTGTCCATCGTCTCACAATCAACAATCGGTGACAGAACGTCGTTCAAGGCTCTTTTTTTCATTTCATCTTTCAATTTAAATTTATTCTAATTTGCTTCATAAATCTGTTTTGATGTCAGTTCCTTTTTATCAGAGTTCAACGTGAAGCAAAGTAAAAAAAAGTTGGCCCCGAAAATTGATTTCATTGCCGGACGTCAATTTTGAACAATTTAAAATCTATCAAGACTTTGATTGTTATTAATTAATGCTCGTCAAGTCTGCTCTAAGCAAACTGTTTTTCACGCGCCGATGATAATTTGTTTGCAACAATGAATAATAAAAAACGCAGAACAAAAAGAAATCTCTATAATTGTTTCGTGTAAATTGGTTTTGTAGCTCGTTGTTCAAATTGTTTATCCTTACTTGTTGCTTTTTCAGGGCGATAAAATAGAAAAAGCGTTTGGTTGTACACCAACTCGGAAGGCAGACCGAAGATTAAAATTATGCCTGGCAAAAGAGTTGATTCGAAATGTCGAAAACTCAGACGCAATCTTGTTTTATGGGTTGCGTTTAAATTATATACAACGAAATGAACAGGAGCAATAAAACCTAACGAGGCTGAAGTAATAATCGGCAAACCAAGAAAAAGACGTTGCACAAAAAAAAGAGAACTAGATCAGTCCGTACGTATAACAGGGGGGGACCTAAGTAACTCAATATGTTGGTACACTTTTTTTTTCTGTAACACAATCTGTTATCTAAGATTTGCGCGGTTATGACATGTTTTTATACCACTTGAACGTGCAATGCATAAAAATGTGCACGCATTTTTGTTCGCCCGATTGGTTACAGAAAGTCGGACGCGATTTTTTGTTTCTCCTTTTTCATTTCCACGCGTGTCCAAATAATGAGGGAAAAAAGAGACGAAGAGGAGGAGGCGTTTAAATTTAAAATGTTCCTGTCTTTTCTTTTCGAGCGTTTCATAATTGAGTTATTTTTACTGGATGAAAAAATAGCACAGGGCGATATAGAATTGACACTTTTCGTACACGTCTTCATTGATGAGGTAATCGGGTGAAATTGTTGTCAGAAGGAGAAATTTTTGCCGTCCGCGGTTCGGTATAATTAGCTGAAAAGCCAAAAGTAAATCATCAAAACAAAGTCATGTGCCAAGAATTTAGCTATAAGATGTTATATCTTGCAGTTCGCCGTCGGCCAAAAATTGAAATCAGTCTAATCAGTGACTCATCCCATTTTTTGAACAACCTTTTTTTCACCCAAAAACCATTTTCATCATTTCAGAACCACAAATCATGGCGGACGATCAAAGTTCCAAGCAAGATGTGCCCGATCGAACGGTAAACAAATTGATTAACCAATAATACAAATTAAAAACAAAATTCCAATCTTATTTAAATCGCAATTGATCCAATTGGTTTGTTACAGTCGGGACAAGATTCTTTGGTCAGCAGCAGTCCGCCACGCGGACCGCGGACATTGCTTCTGCGACGCGGCGAGAATGGCTTCGGTTTCACGTTACGTCACTTTATTGTCTACCCGCCGGAATCCTGTTATGTGAGTGTGAATTGATGCAAAGGTTGAGCGATCGAGTGGCCCTTGTAAGTCATCATCTGATTTTGTTTTGACCGTAGATGTTGTCGGGACACGAGAGGACGAACATTGACGAGCCAATGGACACGATCTTTGTCAAGAGGGTGCACGCTAACTCGCCCGCCGCTGAAGCCGGCTTGCGAACGGGCGACAGGGTCGTTTCGGTAGATGGCAATCGAACCAGGGGAGAACAGTATGCCAGCGTGGTGCAGCGTATTCAGCAAGCCGGGCCTTGGTTACGGTTGCTTGTTGTATCGAAGGAGGATGATATTTTGCAAAAGGTAGAAAACAAAACATAATCAAAAATGTCTGGCTTTTCATCGACATTCGAATTCTCAAAACTCGGAAAAAGTCAGGAATATAAAAAGCCTCAAAAATCATAAGAAAGAAAATTTAGAAAAGAACAGATTTTTTGCTTAACACTTGAAAATTAGTTTTTTTAGTTCAATGTTTAACTTTGTTTCATGCAAGTTTTAGTTAAAGTTATTCAAATTACGTCAGATGTTTTTATTCATACAGTTTTAAAAATTGTCAGTGTTTCAGTTTTTAATGGGTTTGTTCATTTTTTATTTGATTTTCAGAAAGTGGAAATACTAATATTTAAACGAATGAAAAACATTTTGGTCTTAAAAAATAGTTTTTGGCTTGATCACTTATGACGTAAAACGTTATTTGAATGAATTTTTGTTGGATGAAATTGAAATTATGAACGTTTTTATTGAAGCAACATGAGTAAGAAAAAGAGTAATCTCTGACATTCTTTCGTATAAAGAATATAATTATAGGTTTTTGTAGTCATAAAAAATGATACTCTATGTATTGCTGCTATAAAACATCCATAATTATAACGTAAATAACTATATTTTTGATAACCATTATTTCATTACGACATAAATAACTCCATGCCTGACAAAATTTGGGCTACACTGTTTATAAAAGTGTTTATAATTTCATTAATGTAACAAATTACTTTGCTTCTTTTTGCAACATTGAAATAATAAAGGTCTTAACTATCATTTTATGTTTTTCTTAGATGATATAAACGCGTAGTACAAAAATATTACGCGCAAATTTAAAATGAGAACTGAAAAATAAGTTTCTAAGAAACGAAAAAAAAAATGATTAAAAACCGGCTATTCATTAAGTAAGTCATATGTTTACACTGAATTTGGTATTGAAAAATCGTTAAAATTCACGTACAACAAAAACTTAACATATTACTTTACTATGCAAGAAACCTTGAAAATTAACATGTTCGATCTTAAAAACCGAGGAAAAGCCTTGAATTCAACATTCAAATTTCGCTGGACATCCTGAGAACACACCACAACCAGCTGTTTTACTATCATTTAAACAGAGTATCGTAAAGCTTTCAAGTGAATCAACATACTTGACAATAATAATTCCGACTTGACTGATAAGTTATCTGTCCAATTGCAGTATTTCGGCGAGACAGCTCATAATCCAGAGACCAATCAGCGGCCTCGATTGTGTTCACCCGAGCGGCTCTCTCAGAAGCACCGTCGGAGCGTCGGTATGTTACCCAGCAACTCGTCCCGGATGCGCCAGTCATGGGTTTGTTCAGCCTCCACGTCTTCGCCAGGGTTGGAAAGTCAGCCCCTCGAAGAAAGCAAGCTCTACGGCTCAGCAGCGCCCATATCTTCACAAACAATGCCCAGGAAGAAATCCAGTCAGGATCGTTGGAAGTCAACCTCACCACCTGTACAACACCCGTCGACTCCAAACGTTTCAGAATCGGCCTCTGGCGCGGCAGCGATGTCTTCCTCGTTGCTCTCACGACTGCGCGGACCGTCGGTGTCGCACCAGGACATCGACAGATTCCACACATACGACGGCCGAGGTTCCAGACCTGGTTCCGTGTACTCTCGAGCCGACAGTGAAAGACTGTATGATCGAATCAAAGATCCAATTTACGAGCGCGTGAAGAACGACAAAAGTATGACCGAGTCGCTGGACAGGCACAGGTTTCCTGTTTCGAGAGCTGAGCCGCAAGTTCCTATCTACAGGTCGGTCGCGAGACGATCAGCGACAGCGCCCCGACACCCGACCGAGGAAGCTGAAGGCGACCCGGACTCTCGCAGGGGTTCCGTTTCGCCAAGCAAGGAAAGTTACTCGTCCTTCGACTCGAACTCAACTTTGACCGGCGAGTGCCCCGGTGACAGCGTCATCATCTCGAGGATCAGGAAAAGTTGCGAGCAAAAGGAGGAGTTTCTGCGTCGTCCGAGTCGTCCCATCGGTTGGTTTTTGGCTGAAAAGCCAGCTGCACCGAGAAACCCACCGAGGCCCCAAGGAATCATCCAAAGGGAGTTTTATGCCCGACCGCAGAAACTGCAGAAACAAGTCTGGCCTCCTGAGGGTCAGAGTTCGGCTGCTAAAGCCGAGTCGAGTAAAGCTGCGAAACCAACTTCGTCGGCTAAGGGCGAGCAACCGGTGGTTACGAATAACAACAACAATAACAACAACAATAGCTGCAATAACAACAATAGTTGCAATAACAATCACCATGCCTGTTCAGCAAATGGTACTAACGGGAAGGCCGCGCCGGTTTTTGTGTCGACTCTGTCGAGGATACATGAGAATTCGGCAGGGTCAGCGCAGCAACAGAGCCAGGAACTTCGGAACGGCACTTCGTCCCTGCCCTCGTCGCCGGGGCCGGAGAAAAAGATTTTGGATAAGTTCCCGGTGCCGCCTCAGGGATTGCAGATCGTTTCAAGACGAACTAAGCAGTTCGAATCGGGATGTTTGATGAGCGACGAGGATGAACCTGTGATAGGAGACCGGACACATCTCTACAAGAGCGAGTTGTCGCGGTTGACCAATAAAAAGAGTGTGCCTAACGTCGCTGTTAGAAAACGTGAATTTGAGTCCAAGGTCGAGAACCAGGACCCGAGACGGACTATCAACCGGGAGAGCAAATCTCTTGAAGCTGGTATGATTGTTTTCTTTTTGTTTGATAATTGAATTTTTTTTAATTCAATTTTCAGCTTAAGTATTTTTCGTTATCAGTAGATTAATATCATAGTCATAAAATAAGTGATCATTAATATCGCCATTCATTCGATTTGCTGAATGCACAATCATTATCATTCAGGTAGTGGATTATCTGGAAACAGAACAATACCGATAGGCAGCAAGCACATCCATTGCGAAGTCCCAGGTGACCGTGAAAAGTACAAAGGTAGCATCGCGTTCAGTGTGACTGGTCTTGATAAAGTCAATAACTGCATCACTTCGGTTCATGCTTTCTAAAACAAGCTTTTTTATCGTGAATTTTATTGTTTGAACATTTTCAGGCACGAACAAGAAAACGAAAAATCTTTTGCAACTTGTGTTTGTTCGTTTGGTTTTTGATTTTTGTTACTAGAATCATACATTTTTTTGCAAATTTCGCGAGACTTTTTTTAAATCAAAAGTAAAAATGCATGATACTGGCAGAAACGATACTCCTTTGAAAGTCGTTCCAAACAAACTTGTTATTATTATGATTTCAGCAGCTTTTCATGTTTCATTTGAGATAGCCGTCGTTTATGCTATTTTAATTTTCAAACAGCTTATGCGAGACCTGCAAACGGAAAATTTTTTTCATTTCAATAAATGCAAATTTATTCTCATGTTTTTCTCTTATTGAGTGATTTACATTTGTCCAAAGTCAGAAAAAGCATCTTAATGATGGATTTCAATTATATTTTCTTTTGAGAAAGAATTTTTAATCGACACGATAGGCTCTTATCTTGTTGTTATATGGAGATAAGAGTGTTGACTGTCATAAATCTGTGTCATTTAAATGGCCAAAACAGTCGGAACTTCTTTTGCTGAAACAATTGTCTATTTTTGGTTCCCTCAGTCTTTCATTCACGCTCAACAAGTGATTATCTAAATTCTAATTGATTGATGAGTAATTAAAGAAACATCAAGGAAATTAAAATAAACAATCGTGAATCAAAATTTGAACAGGAAATAATTTCAAATTGAAAACAAGCGTAGGTAGTAAGAAGCTTCTGAAAAAAATAAAATTTTTGTCTTAGTAATAGTTAAAGTTTGAAATACGATCAGTGCATGAAAATCGCAGAGCAATAAACTTATCATTTGTCAGCTTATCATTAATCGAGAAAACGTGTCGCATGTTTTGACGCTTTTGTTTGATTTTTAATACGAAAGTTTGCCGCACAAAGTTTACAAATCATCATCGTCATCATACAATGACTAATTAAGAAACTTAAATAAATCACTATCTGATGTAGTGAGTATACATTGTACCTCATTTGTTGTGATTAATTCGAGTCGCGTGGATTGATTTTGCGACCTGGTGCGATAATTTTGGCATGATCGCTGACTATAAATAGATATTAATTCATAAACTTAATGATTTTGGCAGAACCCACCGCGACGAGCAATGAACCTGTTCAACTGAGAGCGCGGAGCAACAGTTTCGAATCTTGGGCTGCGATCAATGAACCGACGTACAAATCAGTGCGACACACGTGGCAGGATCAACCTGAAGAGGAACCAGATGATAAGAGAAACATCACAGCTAAAAGACAAGACAGTTACCTCAAAGCCGTTAGAGATCAAATTGGTAAAATAATCAATTATTTACTAACAAAATTTGAATCAATTTTTCGAACCAGATTTTATTGTTTAATTGTTTGTTTCAGTATCCAACCCGAATACGAACAGCAATGGAGTGGTTCTTAGGCGACCTAAAAATACCCAGATTTGTAAGTTGATATTTCTTTTGATATTTGTAATCATCTTTGAATGTATTTTTTGGGATTGAAATTGAATGAGGTGCTGTTTTAGCTGATGAAGATCGATCCACAAGACGAGTTTCCTACTTGAAAGCAACATGGGCTGAACGGATGCACATTGACAGCGATTTGGAACTTAGTGATTCTGAGCCGGTTCACACAATCATAAACAGGTGAATATAAATATTAATGGCGCGTTTCGTTAGAAAAGATAACACAAAATTAAAATATCGATATTAAACTGACGTTCAACTTTTGTTATCTAAGAATAATTAAAAGTTCAATTCTCAAACTAAAACTATTTTTAGGGACAGTATACCAGTACAGAGTATACCGACTGAAAGTACTATGGTTCGTGGAAGCGATGTCGAAAGAGAAGGACTTTTATGCGTGAAATTTACAGTGCTCGATGGCAAGGTAAAGTTTAGTTATTGAAAATTTTTGTTAACCTAAATTTATTTGATATCTAACGTGGATTAATTTTATTATAGCGATCTAGTGATCGTTCCTGGAAGCAAGCTTGGGGCGTTTTGCGTGGTCCGCTTTTGTTTTTCTACAAGGATAGGCATAGTCAGGTAAATAGATCGATGGAAAAATTAAAATTGACATTGACAAACAGAATATTCCAAAACGTTTTTATATTTTTTTTCTTGTTATTTTAGAGTCCTTCGATGACAACAGATGGAGATACCGTCCCTAACGTTGACATCAGGTGTTCAGTTGTCGATGTTGCTGACGATTATACAAAACGTAAAAATGTGTTACGAGTTGCCAACACAAACGCAGAAGTTCTTTTGCAAACTGAAGATACTGTTTCGATGGCCTTGTGGTTGAGATCTCTTCAAAAACATGCGGCGGCAGAGAAACCATCTGTAAGCTTAAATTTATTTAAAAAATAATAAAATATAACAACTCGTTTTGTAAGATGTAACATTTAAACTGATTTTTTCGTTTATTTCAGGACGCATCATCAACCTCAAAACAACTTGCTGTTCCCCAAACTCCGACGAGTTCGGGAAACAGTTCACAACAAGCACAAAGACTGAGTCCCCTTCCGGGTCACAAAAGCATTCGAAAGTTAACATCGTTTAGGAATCGATCGCCAACTGGACAGTCACCAGTCAGCAAGACACGAAAACCAAGTCAAAATTTCGATATGCTGGCTACTTCGCCGTCACCAAAATCGAAAACATGGAAAGTCCGTGTAGCAAAACAACTTCGAAAGATGCACAGCCAAACTGGTTCGCCTTCTTCACCTACAACAACACAATTACCACCAACTGGTGCTACTTTTAAAGTACCTTTGGAGTTTTGTCGTTCGGTAAACATCAATTATTTTTATAATACAAAAAACCAATCATAAGTAAATTCATTTTGATCCAACATTAAAACTCCAACATAAAACTGTTTCATTTTTAGTCGTCGTTTTCGGAGTACGTGCCACTGATTGTCGAGATGTGCACAAAAATTGTTGAAGAACGTGGGCTGGAAGTTATCGGCATTTATCGTGTTCCTGGTAACACAGCCGCGATATCTCAATTAACAGAAAGCGTCAATAAGGGATTCGAACATATCAACGTGCAGGTATTGAATCAAAATCATGATCATAATCTTGATTCAAATTTGAAAAAAAAAGTTGTCTAGATGATGTAACAATGTTGTAAATGTATTTTAGGATCCAAGGTGGAGTGACGTGAACGTGATATCATCGCTTTTAAAATCGTTCTTTCGGCAGTTGCCAGATTCCTTGTTGACTGCAACGTTGTATCCGATGTTCATCGACGCTGATAAAATTGAGGACCCACAGAGACGAATGGCAACGATACGAAAATTGCTCAGGGATTTGCCGGAGCATCACTTCGAAACTCTGAAACACTTGATGTTCCATTTGAAGAAGGTCGTAGAGCACAGCGAGGCTAATAAAATGGACGCGAAGAATATGGCCATTGTGTTCGGTCCAACTCTGATGAAAGCCAGCGGTTCGAGAGATAATGTCATGACAATGGTCACGGACATGTCTCATCAATGTCGAATTGTCGAAAGTTTATTGAATAACGTTAGTAGATTTTTGTTTTGCCTTTTGATATACGTTTAAACGATCCCTTGAGACTTTTATGCTCGAATATTGAGATACGACGATAATGTAACGATATTTTTAGGTCGACTGGTTTTTTACGGACGATGATTCCGATGACTTGAGCCGATTGAGCATCAATTTAAGTTTACCAGCAGACAGCAACGATAACATGGACACAAATAGCCCATCAAATCACAATCTTCTGTTGAATAATATACACAAGATCGAAGGTACTAAATTGTTTTTTACACTAAACAAAACTGCGAGCTTGTTTTTGCACTGTGTAACATCTCACAATCGTTAAAAGATCTCGACTTGTTTTTTGTTTCATTTGTAAAAAAACAGTATCATCTTTCATTTGATTTCGTTGTAGTTAGAGGCACATTTTATTTGCTTGTGTTTGTTGTATAATTAGGTATGCGTGAAATGATCACGGCGAAGGATATTGTATCCTCAATAATATCTGCAGCCAATCGAAAAATGCAACGCAGAAAAAAGGGACCCGACGAAACGGACAACGACGATCATGAACAACATGAGAAGGTGAATTTTTTAATACAATAGCTTTTCATAATATTACGATTGTAAAGATAAATGTTGTTTCAACGAATGTTGCTTTCCAGCTCAAATCGAAGCATGAGACTGAAACCTCGCCGGTGATACGGCAAAGCATGGCCCTAAACGAGCGTCTGTGTTCTGTAAGCGAAATAGTACTGATGCACGAAAACAAAACCATCCACCGAGAGAAATACGATCGATCAACAATAAACGAGGCAGCTGACTATCCAACTCCAACACCGCGACAAAAGTACACCAACTGTCAGTCTCAAAGTGTGAAAGACAAAAGTCAACCGGAGGTAACGCAAGATCAACAGGAGGCATCAAAAGTTGCCTCGGCATGCGCGACTCCGGACCGGATGTCTATGATCTCGAGCGGATCCACCGACACGAAACAAAGCAACGATGAGGTGACGATAAGATCGTACGCTAATTTGAGTGCAACCACCCAGGAACGGATACGCCGCTTCGAGCAGGAAACGAAGGCTATGTTGCAACGCGATCAGCACAGGCATCGTCGCGAGGCGGAAAAGAGGGAAGAGGACAAGAGGAGGATCGAGATGGAATGGCAATTGGCAAAGAAGGAGATGGAGGAGGACGAAGATGACCTTGACAACATCGTGTCGCCCAAACTACTGGCTGAAAGATGGTCGAGTTTGAACGATAGGGGTCAGAAAAGTGACAGTCCAGACGCCAAAAGTTCCAATCAACAGAGGGAAGTTGACAAGAATGGAATAAACAAAAAACTCAAGACTGATAAAGAGGTTCGTTTCAAAATTTTTTGTTTTAATGTTTCCAATTTTAGAATGGTAATAATGACTTGTTTTTGCTTTTTCTTAGGTCTCTCCAACGTTGAATCTTGTTACTGCATCGCGATATGGAAGTCTTGACTCGTTGCATGAATTCCACAACTCAACCAAAACTCCATCTTCGCCAACAGCTCACCATCAAGGCCAATCTGGCGAATTTTCGGACGATGGTATGTTAACAACTTTTTGATAATTAGAACGTTTTAGCAGTTCTGCACAATGTTATAAGTAATAATGATAATATGGGACTATACGTTAGACTTAACTCAATGATGTGTTATACACATAACAGAACGCAACTGTTCGAAATTCAATCCAAAGATGGAATCCAATAGTTGACAATAAAATTGTGTACATCTTCACTGTTCGTTTTGCATGCGAATTTGAATGTGAATAGGTTCTTCGTTGCATGACGGCATGAATTGTAAGCATTCAAACTATTCAATAATTGCTTTCAATCCGCATACATCTATAAAAAGTAAATTCCTTGCAAACGAATCAAACAAATTTGTTTCAAATTTGTTTGGATTTCAAATTTTATTGTCGATTATTGTTTAGGAATCGAATTGAATAAGTCTATTTTCTGTAAGGAAAAGTTGTGACGCTGTTAGGTATGAACAATTTGGTATTGACAAAAAGAGGAGGATTAGAAGCATTTGAATTGAAAAGTGACATTGACATGCAAATCATCAAAACACTCATCTATAAAAAAATGTTATATTTCATATTTTTACAGAGGAAACTTCTCTTCTGAGCCTTTATCGCATAGTCATTAACATACACACGTGGTTCTTACACCTGAAAAGGTACTTTAAAAGAGCATCCCGTATCACGAACAACATTTTTCGTATCATCCCGAAATGTTGGAAACGACCATTGTATTGGCCAGTGCATGATTCTTAACTAATTCTATATAGGTTCTATTGATTTTTTAATGACAGAGTACAAATTTTTATTCACAATCAAATAATAATTTATACAAATTATATAACACATTAACACATAGGGTTAGAAGCTTCCCACTCTAGTTAATAATCACAAAAATTAAATTCACTCAGACAAGCTTTTATAAAATGCACTGAACAAATTAGAACATTCATCAGTCAGCAAACTAAAATACAAATGAGATGCAAAACTATTCATGTGACATCTCGCATAACATTTTTATTACAATCACAACACAGTTGCAATATTTGCAAATTACAACTTTTAGGGTTGAGATCACACGACTTTTACTTTGTCAAACGCCAAAGCATGTCATCATTTTTTCCACTTCAAAAAAAAACAAACAAAAAAGTTTTTGTACAGTAAAAATGAGACACGTAGGAATTAGTTTTTTTTCTCTTATCCACTTTCGGTTTTGCCTTAGCTATGGTGTCCAGAGCAACTGTACATTTCATGGCATGCAAAACACAGCGATGATTTTGCACACGATATTTTTTAAATTAAATATTTCTTGTCTTGCACATATCTTGGATGGAAACTCAGATGCAAAAATGCAAAAATCAGAACGAAGAATCATGACTCAGATGAGATTATGTTTCAAAATTCTGGTTAAAGTAGTGGTTTCTATTCGGTACGTGCAATACAATTAAATTGTTTTATCATCTGTTTTTTCAATACACATTCTCAAAGCTAAAATTGGAAAATATTGTTAATACTGTGAACAAAAATTTTCAAAATTCTTTACGTTTTTAAAGTCTGATAAAAGACTTCTAATACCTTTAAGAATTAAAGAAAAAATTTCAAAGATTCGCAGCAAAGTTAATGAAGGGTTTTAAAGTACAAAATTTCTTAGCATTAATAAATATTTTCCATGCAATGTGGATCGATGTTATGAATCAAGCAAGGGCTTGTTTTAATTGAAAGAAAAAAGCCCTTGGGAGTTTGTTGCACTTGCGTGTTATACAGACATTGCGAATTTAGCAATAAATTGACAATGAGAAACACCCGATGTAGGCAAACGCGGGGAGGTTTGTGGTGTTACATATCAGGGGGGCCCGGTGGCGCCCCCGCGAAGACACCGTTGCCAAAAGCAGCAACAGGAGACTGCTACCCGGACGGGGACGCTGTCGCGGCAGCAACAGCGGCAACGACCATTGAAATAGCAACAACGCCGCTAACAGCGGCGATGCCAGCAACGCCCCTGGCCGCCGCCGACGCCGAGCCAACGTTGCTCCATCAGTTGCTTGATACCTCGGCACCACAAGTGTCCTCCAAATACATATCTAAGTTCCTTAGAGGTAATTTCAGGAGCTGCTCCAATTACACACGATGTCATAGCCTCATTCGTCCCCCTTTTCAATACAGCTTTCTATCACTTAATCGAGGCTCTCACACATCTTGCCCTTGCTCAACTTTTTGCTTTTTAGCTACAATAAAACAACATAACGACCCAATCCTGTTCAATCAAAAAGGTCTTGAAAATTGATTTTATCTATTGAAAGTTTCCAGTTCAGTTGTGAAAAATGTTTTCGTGCACTTTCTTTCTGTCCTTCTTTGATTAAACATTGAGAGATGCAAAGTAGTTTGGATACGATTGATGATTTTGGAAGTTGACACATAAAATGAATAATTGATTGATTAATTTGTAAGAGGAGAAGAAACGAGTGTTCGCCTGAGCTTTATTACATTACCAATAAAAAAATATCGCTTTGAATTTGTGTTTTAGCCAGCCGCACAATAAAACCTTCAATGTGTCTATTTTGCACGCAACATCAAGCTGTTGACTTAGATATCGTTGTTGCGGACGACAACCGACGACCATATTATTTAATCTTCGGCGATTCATCACTGTGCAAATTTCTTGTAACGCGTCTTATTTCTGATGCTTTGTTTTTGTTTGTCAGTTACTCGTGGCACACCACGACATCACACAAGATTTCTCTCACATCTTCATTTTGCTTTCGTCAATCCAACGTTGGACATGGCCCGGCGATTTTGCGTTTTTGAATTTGTTACTTTTGTTGCGCTGCCCGTTTATCTTGTTTTTTTTTGCGCAATCTTTGTATGTTGGAAACCAACACGAGGTGAACGCAAGTGTAAATGGAAAAGAAAAAAAAAACAAAATTTTACATCGAATCATGAACAAATGAGCTATAGTTTATAGACTGTATGGTTTTAAGTTGCTGCTCATATTTTAATTTTCAGGGATATTAAAAGAATGACTGATTGGTTACAATTTTGGTTGTTTTTGCTGAGATAACAAACTTATGATTCACAAATTTTGTACATGAGCGCGCGACAGCTTTCAGTGTTACGAAACCGAATAATCGGAGTTGAGCTTGGAATTGTTGTTATGAACTGTATAATTTCTATTTACAGGAAGCGACCTGTTGACCAGTTTGACATCGACCTTCGACCGCAAGTGGAAGTCGCTGAATCCGTCTTCCATGGCAGGTCCTGGACCAGCATCTACAACTCTGACATCGTCGCCATCATCTTCCAAACACTTTCCAGAGTTTACTAATGATGCAAAAGATGTTCGACAACTGGACACTGAAAAAGTTCCAGTCAATGAGAAAACTGAATGTGCAGAGATGTACCGGGACCCAAGTTTACACAAGGCTCCAATGGAAATAGTTAAATCTAGTACCATCTGTGCAGATAATGTAATTTTTCATTTGATTTTCAATCTATACGCATTCTATTGAAACCGAACACTTAATACAAATTTGTTTGACGTTTACAGATTGCTGGTGAAAAGGATATCGACTCTACAAGGACACCTCCACCCGATTTGATTCCTAACAACGATCGTCTGATATCGAATTCAAGTAAGAAAATAAGTCGTGCCGAGTTATACCTGGACGCGACTGAGAAAGATTTAGTGAAACTTCTTGAGTGTACAAAATTGAACCAGGCCGAAGAAAAGGAAAAATCATTGAACGAGAATGCAAGTTGCAGCGGAACGACCAACAACGTTGATCTGTCATACTCAAACAAGCTCGAGCGTTTTGAACGACTGACAAAAGCAAATTTGGAGCCGCGCTCTCGACTCAAGCGATCAGAATCGTTGAACAAGCGGACGGAAAACCGTAATGCTCAGTCCAAACTGAAGCGTTCCGAGAGTCTTAATAAGTCGGACGGGTCGGAGCAGAACACAAAATTGAAAAGATCTGAATCGTTAACAAAGACTGAAAAGACCGAGTCAAACATCAGCAAACGCCGTCAAAGTGTGAGAAAAGAAAGCACCAAGTTAAAGAGGAAAAATGGAATGCCTGAGCGATCGATCAAGAGAAGGCACACTGTTGGGGGAACTAAAGATTTTGATAAAATACATTGGCTCGATAATAAACTACAGGACAACAAGACAGCCTGCGCTGAAGATGCCTGTAACAGCGATTGTGCCAGCGGCAGACCTTCCATTCACAAAAGTCAGCTTAGAACAAGTTCTCCAGATTTGAGCAGCAACAGGTACAATCTGACTGATGCGAGTTTTCTCATAGAAGTAAGTTTCAGAGGGCCCAGCAACGTTATCTTTAACGTTACTAACGCAAGCAATGCCAGACCGCAGAGCTTGCCTGACGCTAATTTGGCATCCAAAGTATTCAAAGTACCGTTGGAGAGCCATGTGTAGATGGAGCAGTATTTAAACAGTCAACATTCTTCCAAATTAGTTGCGATTTTGCTTTACCGCTCAGTATTTTTTTTCAAACCTTTTAGTTTCTTTAAACTCATTATTTTCTTATGGTATTTAAATGTATTTAATTTATTTATTTGTGTATTTAATTTTGCTTTTGAGACGATTCTTCTAACAAAGATAAAAATTTTCTGATAAAAACATGCTTCGATATGTAAATAATAACTTGGGTGCAATTTACAATTTATTTAATTTTGATAATGCTTGTTCGTGTTATTGAGGAACTCAATACGTCTTACGAAAAACATATTGTTTCAAAAAAAGCTTGAAAAAGAAAAAAAACATTTTGTTTCGATTTTTGTCTGGAATACATCGTTCCCTCGCATCGTTGAAGGACAGTAGAATTCAGCTTCAGCTGTCTCAAAGTTATTGGTCCCTCGAATAATTGGCTCGAGAATTTTATATTTATCAGAAACCGAGATTAAAATCAGATTTTATCTTCACTCCGATCTTCATCAATCAAATATTTCTGAACCAGACTGCTCCTCAAAATGTTAAACTCTTCTTTGGTCAATGTTTTGGTCATTATATTCAAGGCTTCCTTGAAAGTTTTCTTCCTTGAAAAAATGGCTCCAATTTGCCAGATTTCAAGTTTAGGTTGATGGACATTCCAACAAGATGTTAAATTTTGCTCTGTGAAATAAATATAAAACTAACTTCATTTTTTTCGTTGGATAAAAGTACATTAATTGACATATAAACTAACGTTTTTTCGGATAGCTTATAGAACAATGAATTATAAATCGGTGCTTTTGGAGATAACGGAAGTAACAAAATTAAATAAACAGTATGATTAAAATCTGGCTTTGCCAGTGTCAAACAACACGTCTGCTCTCTCAGTCAAAGATGAGCGTCAGGAAGACGTCCGATAGACTCGTCCTTCTCATACCAGCAATACTAAAGAGGACAGAGGTTTCGTTGAAACGAACTACTCGTTGTCTTGTCCAAGATCTTGACAATCGGCTGTACAGATTTATAAATTGTTAATACTGAAAAATCGAAAAGTTATAACAGCTATAAAACCACATACCAGTTGAAGATTCTCGTTTTCCGTTGCTCGCAGAACACGAAGAGCAGCAGCATCTTTACTAACTTGATTTAAATGTGATTTTTTTGTAGCGGCATGTTGCAATTGTACACCGTTCACTACAGTGACACAATCATAACACTCAGATTCCCTGTCCTTTTGCCGTTTGCCCTTCGTTCTTCCAAGTCTGGCACTTGTTGTGGGACCAAGTTGTAAGCGTCCGATGTTCCCGCTTGACTGCTGGTAGAAAGAAACGTGTCCACCAGTCGTCTTTTAGTCCTTTTTGGTGGCGTATCTTCGTTTTTTCTTTTTAGTGGAATTGGAAGAAGTGTTAACGTTTGAAATGAGAGATGGTTCTGGGATTTAGAACAAGATTCAGAACCGGACTTTGAATCGTTAGATTCAGCTTCCGCTATTTTAACCTTATCGAAAATTGTCTTCAATAATTTGGCTTTTTTGGCACTTTTTCCTTCATGAGAAGCTGAGCTGAAGAATGTTTTAAATGTCTTTGAATCGCTTCATCTGTCCCTTCCCCCATGACATCTATTCTATCCTTCAAGCTTTTGAGTTTGTTTGAATACTTAGAAAAGTACTTCATAGTATGTTCTTGAACAAATTCTGCACTCATTTCTGGGCTTTTCGGTCTCTTGAGCTCAGGTTACTCATCTAAGCTTTCATTTTGAAAACAAAATGAAATGATGGAAAATTAATCAATTGAATTAACGCTGTAATGATGAGAAATCATGAATAATATGAAATTGAGCATTTGTGATATTGGAGCGTTTGGTGAGAATAACGGCTCATTTGCGTATATGTAGGTAAATTTCGATTTATTATTTGTTGCTCAGCTTTTGGGACGAAATTAAATTGTTGCAAAGAATCAGAGGATGAAACGACACTCTGGTAAAGGAATGTTGGCGCATTTATAGCGCTGTTTTAAATCGTCTAATGAAGAGCAATGTCAATTATAAATATGTCGTTTGATATAAATTGTGTTCGTGCAATTTTTTGTAAATATAACGTTTAATAGAAAATAAAGTGATTATCAGATAGCTGTCCAGCATTTTAGCATAAACAATCATATTTATAATCGTTATTTTATGAAACAACGCTCATATTTGTACTCATTATGACAAATCTGTACTAGGTTGGCTTTGAAGCTCTAATTAACAAACAATTAATAATAATCGAACATCAAAGGTTTTTCGGCCAACTATGAAGATTAATGCGTTCTGATTTATATTACGTTTGGCCGCAAAAATCTCAATGCAAGGATAATCATAATTTATAAATGCATATTTTATAAGTAAGTTCAAGGGCAGATAAAGAAAGTATAAACAATCGTGCAAGCGACGAAATACGCATAATTTATACAATCGTAATAATCAATGTTTCAAATTATTTTTAAGCTAGAGAAGCACATGAAGTAATGAAGTTTTTGGAAAGCAACGATGAAGATGTTTTGTAATGAAGCGTAGTTTACATTTTTGTTACCGTGAGACGGACTAATGTTTTTTACGTAGATCATGCAAGCAGTCTGAATGTGTAAATATGTATAAATGCGATAAAAGTCTTCATGCATTGTTTGTTTATTAGGAATAAATGATGTATAAGTTATCTCACGGTACAGAAAAAATATACAACAAGAGTTCGTTTATCAAATGCAAATTTAGAGGTGCGTATTTTCTTTCATTAACAAGGCACAATTTGTTATATTTTCGAGTAGATATTACTGAAAAGAAATTTTTTCATACAAAAAGTAAATATTTTTAATATTGCATTTATACGCAAAAAATCTTTTTATGACGTCACAGCCCATTTGTTCCCATTATAATAGAGTGGATCCTGTTTGAGCGGGTGATTCGCCAATGCCGTAAAAATTTTTGCGTTGTTGCAGCTCATAGCTTCTTTTACGAAGACGATTATTAGTGGAATAATACCTATTCTTCTCCAGACAAAAACGTCGAAAACCTCTTCGGAGCGTACGCTCCGAAAATTTTATTTCTTTATAATTAAGGAACCACCTCGATTAAAAAGTAAGCTTCCAAGGAAAGTTAAATGTAATGTCGAACACCAATCTGAACTTAAGTTTAAATTGTGATAACATATCATGCGATTTATTATAATTGCGCAAATACGTTGTTAAGTGTTGAATTTGTATGCTTTGTATAAAAGAAACTATTTTTTTCATTGTAATTCGCTAATTTTCCCTTGAGAGGGATGTTATATTTTGATTTTTCTTATTTCTAATTTGCTTATTGATGACAATTTGTTATTTATGGTCTGCGTTCAATGCGATTATTTTTGTTAAATTATAAATAATATGTTGTGTCATGAAAGTTTAATACATAAGTTCGATATATGTATAAGATCATGTTTCAGCGTCTAAAACTGAAATATAAAGTGCAGATCGCTGTTCATATAGCTATCTTTTCATTGCAACTCATGTCATTACACAATATTTTAATATTTTCAATATATTTATAAGATGAATTGTAAAATAATTGAATAAAAATAATATTTGAACATTCTATCAAGCCTTTTTCATTGAAGTGATTTAAATAGCGATTTAAACTTTTTTAGAGATAATGAATGTAACACAGAAACACTTTTTCCATCTTTTTCAATTTTTATTCATTTCGTTTAATAACAAAACTAAGAAACATTATTCGAAGGTATGTACACTTACTTGACCAAGAGGAATTATACACATGGACTCATCAGACAAGGTAATTTATACAAAAAAAATTCAATATTTTATGGAACTTTTATTTGAACGCTCACAAATAAGGCTATTCAAGGCAGCTTAGGGTAATCATTTTCACGCGAAGTTAATTTAACGAAACAACAATATTGTACAAAAAATTATGAATAGTCAATTTTAAAACTTTGTAAATCTATCTCCTGTCGCAGTATACCAGTCAAAATGAGTTCCGTCGAATGAATTGTAACATCTTTTGGTGCTTTACCCGCAAACTTTTTCGCAGTTTCAATATCATTTTCAGCTGTCACAATGACTATATTTCTCGGCCATTTTCGAGGACAAGCAGTTAGAGTTGAACCACCAGCAGTTTTTATAATTTCTGTAAAATATAGAAATAGGTCTAAATTGTCTACTTTTTTTTAAATTCTTTTTATCTTATTAAATTTGATCTCATTTGTACCTTTCAAATCTGCTATGGGAGGAGCTTTGATTTTAGGTGTCAATAAGATGGTGTAGTCCTCGAACAACTTTTTGGTATTTGCTGATTCTAAACTTTCTTGCAAATTGAATCCAAATTTCTTTTCCGCCTCAGTATCCTTTAAGATGTAATCGTTAAAATCGAGGCATTCATTTTTTTCGAGACTGTCCTCAATCCATTTAACTGAGATGATCGGAATTCCACGACCGAGGGCACACAGAAATTTCACCGTTCTTCTAACTTTATCTGTCAGCAGCACTGAACAAGTTGCGATGTCAGTTGCTTCAGACACACCTGCAAAATTGAAAATTGAAACAAATCAAATAGATTTGAAAATATATTTTTTTGATCAATCATGAATTCTAATAAAATGTGTACCTAGTTTGGTCAAACTCTTTTTCCATTCAGCAGCATCAACGCCAGTGAAAAGCACCTTAAGCTTCGTTCTTCTGGACTGTATTGTTATATTGAGAGCACTCCTATTAAGGTCACTTAAAGAGCGATTAAAGGTCTGATCCGTGTCAACATCCAGATTGTTTCTTCTTATAGATCTTCTATTCAACACAGGACTTGTCTTCTGATCTTCTACCATCAATGTTTTTTCAGTCTTCAGTTTTTTACTTTGAGCCTGACTCTTGGTGGCAATTTCATCCTTCTCCTCTACATTCCTTTTTCTTCTGGGTTTGCTGCCATTTTTGTTTTTATCTTCCATCGGTTCAGTCTCAACGTGAGAGTCTTTTATGAAATCAACCATTTTCATTGTTAACTTTCTAGCTCTTTTTTTTGTGCTTAGCAGCTCTTGATATTTGATGTTCACATCGTCAGTGGTGTCAACATCCATTCTGTTTTGAGCAATTTTAGTTTTCTGGGAAGAAGTACTTGGCTTATTAACATGATGCAATTTAATCCTTAGATCCTTCATCTCAGGTTCCAATTTTCCTTTTTGAACAGCCAAAGGACTCATCCTAGAAGATGAGCTTGTTTCCAACTCTGCCTTCTTCTTAGCTCGTTTTTTAGCAGGTTGACTCGTACTACCAACTTCCTCCGTTGCATTTCGAATGCTCGTTTCGTCAGCCGAATCTTCAAATTTTTCACCGCTCACTGGGTCTACAATATCATAAGCTGATTGTATGTTCAATAGTCGAGATCCAATTCTATTAATGATATCTAGATCGTCAATCTTGTTGAAGTGAGGACTCGATTTTAGTTTCTTCATGACCTCGTTGAACTTCAAAGTTCTTGGGGTCAGACTTTGAGCAGGCGCATCGTCAGACGAATTCGAAACTACTGAAGAAGGGCTTGCTGGATTTGAAAGCGTATTAGGGATTCGATATTTCGGCAGGTCCTTGAACAAGTCATCTTCATCGTCGTTCAAAGGCTCATCGTCGCTCTCTGGTATTATTTCATCATCCTCTTTTTCCTCATCAATCTCCGGTTTTTCTGAAAGATTTTCGTTCTCTGTGATTTTGTTATTTGCCAATGCGCTAGTCTTACTACTCTCTCCACCGAAACCTTTGAAACTTGAATCACTGGAGAAACCTTTGAAAACTGTTTCAGTTTTGGAACCAATCCGTGAATCTCTCGCTTCTTCTTCTTCTTTTTGCTCATTTGTTGTTCGTTCCGAATCTTTCTTTTCGTTGTAATGTTGGGTTGGGATGTCGTAAATAGTAGTATCCTTAGAACTGCTACTTTTCCGATCATTTTGATTGGAAAAATCTTGATTGACCTGAGTGGTGGCGTCAAAAATACCGCTGCTCTTAGCGCCGCTACTTTTTGAGTTGTTTTGAGTAGAAGTATCAAAAATGTCATTATCACTTTCGATACTTTTATTGTCTTTTGACATTTGGTTTATCACAAAATCGGAATTCTTCCTTGCGATTGCTTCACCAACTTCTTCTTGCGATTTAGTATCTGATACATTATCTTGGGATGAGATCGATTTAGAAACTGGTCCAGCAGTTGGTAGATGTTGTTGGTCCTGAAGACAATAAGTTCAAAATTAAAAACTATCCAAAGTTTAAGCATGTCTTTACGAAAAATATGTATGTTGCTAATTTACGTTTGATGTATCAATGGAACTGTTGTTTGAGCGTTTCAAATTATTTTGGCACGGAGATTCTGGTACAGCGAAGTTTTTGTCGTCGTCATTACAATTAAATATTGCACTCACTTCACCGAATGACAACGTATTCTTAGGCACCAATTGATATGACTTATTAGGTTTCAATCGTTTCTGAAAACAAAAAGTATTATGAATAATCAATTCATATTAAGTTTCAGGCAAGTCATAACAACCTGCTAAATGAATTGTCACCTGATTTATTACTGTTCCGTTGGAAGAATCAAGATCCATTATAAAAATGGTCTCCAGATCGTCTGCCTCGATTTCGGCATGTCGCTTCGAAACCGTCTGAAAATTTAGTTTCAAAAATATGGTACAATTTTCATAAAGAACTCATCTAAAAGTATTTTAAGGTATTGAAATCTTACCAAATGAGGTATGACTATGTGACATTTTGGATGTCTTCCAATTAAATTGATTCCTCTATAAATTGGATGTTTTACATTCTGAATTTCTAACGTTGCAACCTGCAAGAAAATCAGTTTTAATTGTGTCACCGACTAAAAATATGATTAATAACGAGCAATCTTATAATGCTCAAATAATGTTAAAAACTTAATAAAAATTACATTGTAATGTAATTGTAACACTAAAAAATATAAATTACCTGTACTTTTTTATCGGCTTTGAGAGTCGAGTTTGTTCGTTCGGTATTGAGATGGTTATCACAACTTTGTTGTGTTTGAACCTGAGAGAAACTTTCGTCCATCATTTTGGAACATTTGATCACGTTTCATTCAGATATTTTACTTAAAAAAATTACTCCAATGCTGAAAAATATGAACAATAGATAGTTAATATCAAATTTTTATTTTGATGTAATTAAAAGTAGAGAATACAAAAAAGCCGAGTGTTTGAACTAACTTTCTCTTAAGTTTACACGAACAAGTTTTTCAGTCCTGATTAGTCGGACTCAATTCTAATAAAGTAAATTAATTCAACATTAACGGTTATTTATTATTTTAAAAATGATGACAAACTTGCTCTCAAACTTCACAAAATAAATTAATCACTCCTTCATTTTAGACGCGATATGGAAAACAACAAAACATACGTTCTCGTTGCTCTCCGCCGACTTTTGGAACACTGTTGCAAAGTGTTCTAAAACTCTCGACAGGTTCGCAAGGTGCGATCTCTGTCACAACCAGTCACAACAATGAAACAAACAGAACCGATCAAAACTCCAATGACGGCTCTTACAAGAATACAAAAACTGTGATAAACAAAATGAATCAATTGTTTCTATTCAAAATAAAACTCAGGATTAAAAAAATTTGAGTCTTACAAGACGAAATAAAATATCAACGATGTCAAAAACATGAGAAAAATGACAGTTGTGCATATCGAGATCAGCTGTGGTTGCGCATGATCTGAGCGGGCGTGGTGGGGAGGAGCTGCTGACATTTTGTGAGATCACAAAAGTGCAATGTTTGGACGATGGATTTTTGTGCGCGTTAATTGTCAATCAGGCGGGATGTCGTAATTGGGAGAAATGCGTCGATCGTCGTGCGTCAAGATGTAAGATCGAGCTCGAAAGCGCGTCGAAGCAAAAGGTAAGCCAAAGTTTTTGGGAGCTGATGTGTCGTCATCTCGTCACTTCTGGCCTATGTATCGATCCCTGCGAGCGGCCGATGAATGTCGCATACGAGCCTGAGCATGTTTGTAAACTTTTGACCAACTGAATGAGCCCAGCCATGGAAATTGTCGGCGATTACGAATACAACACCAAGGACCTCATCGGTCATGGTGCTTTTGCTGTCGTTTTCAAAGGCAGACATCGCAAGGTAAGCCACATGACCACCTTATCCATCACCATTTTTCTTTCTCCTTTCTCATAAAGACAATTTACATTGACAACAAAAACCTTCCAAATATGTACATAAATCAAAAATAAACATTTCTTATTGACAATTTTTTTAAAAAAACAAGTATTTACTTTTGCGCAAAAACTAACTTCCGATAAAATCAATAGTGGACTTTTTATTCTCTTGACATTTTTTATCTTCGTTGAATTTAATTTGTATTGTCAACATAACATATGATACAATTTTTTGTCTTTTTTCAGAAACCAAACTTTGTAGTTGCTATCAAGAGTATCACAAAAAAGAGTTTGTCCAAGTCGCAAAACCTTCTTGGCAAGGAGATTAAGATTCTTAAGGTAGGTAATTTTATTTCCCATCGGAATTTTAGATAGGGGTTCTAGACTATTTTTGGATTTGCGCTTACGAAGCACAACGCTATTAAGGGATCTTCTTGTTTTGGAACATATTTCACCGATTGAAATAAAAAAATGGACATGTCATTTATAACTTTCTGAATAGCTAAATCTCATCTATTTGTTAAAGAAAAAGAAATTAGGAGATGTATAGATAAAAAAATAAATGTCAAACAAATTATATAAGCTGTGTGATGCAATTTTTCTCTTCGCTATCAACGGTTAATTTTTTTAAATTTTATCTTTAAAAAAAGAGACCACGGCAAAGAAAACAAATCAATTAAAATTTTACATCTTAAAATTTGCAGGAACTGACAGAATTACATCATGAAAATGTTGTTGCTCTTTTGGATTGTAAGGTTGGTGAAAATTTTGAATTTAAATAAATAAGAAAAAACATTGCGTCATCATTGTAACTTATCACGACGATCATTACAGGAGTCCAATCTCAATGTCTTCCTCGTTATGGAATATTGTAACGGCGGCGACTTGGCAGATTATTTAGGTGGTGAGTATCATTGCCTTATTATTGTTGCATACTGTTTTATCTGTATTTCATTGATATGTGTCTCAACATTTGCATTGTTTTTATGTGTCGCAGCTAAAGGAACCCTATCGGAAGACACGATACGGGTATTTTTGAAGCAGCTTGCGGGTGCGATGAAAGCGCTGCATGCAAAAGGAGTGGTTCATCGCGACCTCAAACCACAAAACATTTTACTCAGTCATAACTGTGGTAAAACTTGCCCACAGCCTCATCAAATAACTCTCAAAATTGGTAAGCAAGTTTCTGAATAACAACTGTCTGTTTCTCACCATCTTTGTATCACAAAATATCAAAATAAAAAAAGAAGCAGTTTTTTGTATGATTTGAAAATTAATTATTTTTTCTTTCATTTTAGCCGATTTTGGATTCGCGAGATTTTTACAAGACGGCGTAATGGCAGCGACACTTTGTGGTTCTCCGATGTACATGGCACCTGAAGTCATCATGTCATTGCAATACGACGCGAAGGCGGACCTCTGGTCATTGGGCACAATTGTCTTTCAGTGTCTCACCGGGAAAGCACCATTCCAAGCGCACACTCCTGTAGCCCTGAAAATGTTCTACGAAAAGAATGCCAACTTGGGGCCAAAGTACGTGCATGACAAATAACAAAGAGACAGCAAAAAACAACG
The DNA here is from genome assembly GCA_020615435.1 of Telenomus remus. NCBI lineage: Eukaryota > Metazoa > Arthropoda > Insecta > Hymenoptera > Scelionidae > Telenomus > Telenomus remus. Next base: position 10,102,628 of record CM036337.1, read on the forward strand.
CGTCATTAACATTGAATTGCACGCTGTTGATTCGAGTAGGGGTCGTTTCATTTAATCTAATCACGCGATGATATTTTAGAATACCATCTGGAACGTCCGAAGAGTTGTCTCACTTGTTGATGGGATTACTGAAGCGCAATGCACGCGACAGAATGCCTTTCGATGAGTTTTTCAATCACTCGTTCTTGCAAGGACCGCGAGAAAGTCCGAGTCCTGTACCGGCTGAGTTGCCCGCTTCTCCTGGAACGATCGCGATGCCTGAGGGAAATGTTGCTGGACCTCGATCGAGTCCTGAGGTTAATAGTCCGTGTTCTAGTCCTGACGATGATTTTGTATTGGTACCAAGTGATCTAAGCGATATGGATAACAATACTCAACAACTCAAGTAAGCATATCGGTTGTGAACTTTGTGTTTTGATAGTGGGTTAAGTTTCATTGACATCGAAATAATATCTTTTCTTTTGCTTTCTTTTTTACTTTTATTCCATTATTATTTAATTTTATTGGTACAAATGTTGAAATGATATTTGGTGAACAGGTACACTAAACAGAACAGTCGAGAAGCAGTGAGTCCTCCACGACCAAGCTTCTTACCTATCTCAGAACCCATTCCTGTGCCAACTCAACGAAGCAGTGCTCAACCACCGTCGCCGTTGAGCACAAACCAATCGGGAAATAGTGTGGTACCGCGATCACAACCGATCAGCATGAAATGCAGCATTGATTCTCATAGAAGTCACGTTGTTGACATTGGATCGCTGAGTCCACCCAGTGTCCAATTCGTCATTGGAACACCACCAAATAGAAGGTGATTTTTCAATACATACTTTTAATACATACTTTACACCTAGTTATAGTGTCTGAAAGTTATTTTATTCAAAGTAAAAGTTATTTTGGTCGTCTCTCTTGTTTCATTGTTGGTGTTAACAATTGCGCTGTTATTTTAAAATTTTATGTTATTGAAAATACAAATCTCAAATTGATATATTTCAGATTGAGCGAAACTCCTCCACCGCCAAACACTTGGCAAGTGAGTCCAGTTGCACGTTACTCCCACCCTACAACTGGTAACTCACCCCTCAGGAGATCTAGCAACAACAGCGCCTCATCTCCACTTCTGACTGGTCCTCTAGCTGTGCTAGGATCCCCGACTGCTAAAGCTTTGCAAGATAACAATAATACTCTCAGGCATTCTCCCATCATACCTTTTGGTACACGAGCTGTCACGCTTCCAGAAATATCTGGTTTGTCAAATTTTAATTTCTAAAGTTGAAGCAACAGTTCATCAAACTGAAAGCGAATTACTTTTCATAAAAGTATACACAAATAATGAAAAACATCACGTTTACAGAAGCAGGAAGTTTCCAAGATCTCTTCGCAGAGATAAACACAGGAACAACGGACGACAGACGGCTGACATTCATTGCTCCTGAGCTCACAGAAGAGACGTTACTCGAACGAGAGCACAACGAAATTTTAGCAAAATTGAATTTTGTTGTAGCATTTTGCGAATGCGTCTGTGAAGTCGCACGAAGTAGAGCAACTCCTTTAGGTGCTGCTCTAGGAAGCGTCGATCAGTCGAGTAATGCTGCTACCAGAAGAAGAGCCGAGCAGGTGATTCTTCTAGTCAGAGCGTTACAGTGGCTCAGTTCTGGACTCAGTCTTGCAACCCAACATCTCAAAGCTGGTAGATTACAACCAACGGCAGCTGTCAAAGAAGGTTTGATTCAGTTCATTTTAAATCGCCACGACACGGTTTTGCACTTTAAAGAATCGCAAACATGAGATTTTAATCATGGGTTGGTTTCAGTTGTGGGCACGATGAATGAAAAATTCAAGACGTGCTTGGCAGAGTGCAAGCAACTGAATAGTGCAGGTTTGCTGCGTCAAACTGGAGCAACGGCTGATAAGATCCTATATAACCATGCTATTCAAATTGTAAGATAATTTTCCACCTTACTTTTGTTTGTCTTTATTTTGTTTGCAAAAATGAATTTTGTTGCTAACGGAATGAAAAAATGTTTTAGTGTCAATCTGCAGCTTTGGACGAATTGTTTGGAAACCCAACTGAGTGTTGCGAAAGGTATCGCACAGCTCAGTTGCTGCTACATTCATTATCGCAAAATGTCAGTCATAGTCAGGACAGAGCACTTCTCATTAAATGTACGTAGATAATTTAAAATAAAAAAGTTTGTTTACAAAATAAGTACAAATTAAATAATGAAATGTTTCATATTTCAGATAAAGAAGCGGTGGAAAAACGTCTGTTTGTTTTAGAGAAGCAAGGATACATCTATGCTACCGACCCAACGTAGCGCTTGTAAATAGTTTGCTGCCGCGCAGTTTGTTCGGCTATGTTTCGCATCTTATCATATTTCTACATATAAATTAATGTTCGACTAATAAAACGAAAGCAAAGGTAAAAAAATTAACATGTACGTTGACTCTCCCTTCGGTTCGTTTTTATAAGTTGTGGCGACAAATTAATGAAATGTTCATATAATGTCATTTTGATTTGTAATTTTTTTCGAATCATATTATATTATATATAATGAAACCGTATGTATTATTCAACTATATTACGATGTAATGTATATCCACACGGTTTATTGACTAACCTTTTGGTTCTTTTTTTTGTCATATCGGTTTAATAAAAACGCAAATATTATACTGTGCGACAAACAATTTTACTTTCATTTGGCTGTACAAAAGTATCATTAGTGCTCTGCAAATGAAATATTGTGTCGTTCATGTAACGTTCAGGAAACACTCGACGTATCAAAGCTTTAGTACAATCATTTATAAATATGGAAAAATATTAACATTCTTATTATACCAGTATCTTTATTTCTAATTTTTCAAAACGTCACCTTGCTCTTTCTTGTTAATAAAAAGTTACGCTTTTTATCATCAAGTTCAATTCAATTCCATTTTGATCGTTCCAAGTTTGATGTTGATATTTTTCAACATTTTTAATACTTATTTTTTATAATTCACTTCGATTTTGTTGCTTTGTTCTTGTCATCTTCAATCGCTGGATTCAGTTTCATAACAGAATAGTTCAACATTGTTGCATAAGTTCCCCAAGCTAAGTATGGCAAAATAAGAAGTCCAGCTGTTTTGTTAACTTTGTAAAATGCTGGAGCTAAAGCAGCAGTACATCCCAACAAGACTAAAATTTCATAAAAAGCCTGGAAATAATCGTTAATTTGATTAAGATTTGTTGTTTTATTTTGGTTGATGAATTTTGATTGTTAAAAGAATTTCAGCTGTCAATTCTTACCCATTTGATATTGTGGCCTACGAAAAAGATCGGAGACCATGCATAGTTCAAGGCCAAGTTTGAACCGTAAAGTGCCATCGGTAAGACGAGTTCTTCTGCACTCGCATCACGAATTACCAGGTACGAGGCATAGCCCAAAGAACTGTAGATTGATGTCCATACAGGTGCGAATACCCAATTGGGAGCAGTCCAAGTTGGTTTATTCAAAGTCTGAATTAAAAATTGAAAAAATGTAGCAACATTTTTCATAATTTGTATTTTATGTTTAATTGAGTTTTTGTTGTAAAGTTATATTTACAACGCATGTAGAATTGTTTTCTTGGCTCTGAAATGTGTTAATCAAAATTCCTGACATTTTTTTCGAACGGAATTGTACCGCAATTGAAAAACTAATTGTAGAACAAATTATTCTCAAGGGAACAGACGATATAAATAAATTTTTGAAATGGTCTCATTTGGATTTTCAAATTTGATATTTAATAACTGGTTCTATGTATTCCAAAAAGTTTCAGGAGGTTTTACACTTTTTCAAGGTAAGTTAAAATTTGTTTTTCATCATTTTGCGAGCAAAACGATTTTCGTCAATATTTTTGTACGTACTAATTGAACGCATGATTTGTTTCATGACATGGCGAAACATTTGATACATTTTCCTTTCCTAGTTTTCTTGCAATTATTTATAATTTGAACTCTGTTCAATTTTCTAATAAAAATTTTCTTATATTTCCGCAGAGTTTTATTTTTTTTGTTACATAATAATTTGTCATTGCCAATTTTTGATTATTTCTCATCATCAGAAAACTAAATTTTTAGCTGAACAAAATTTGACGATTATTATGCAAATTTTAATTTTGCATGACCAATAGATGATTGCGAATCGATATTTACGAACGTGTAAGTTAGTTTTTATCATATTCATAACTTACCTTGTACCAAGAATCAATGTTTTTTCTTGTAATATAACCGTTAACCATTCCACCTAAATTAGGTGCTATCACAGAAGCAGCAATTGGCCAGTAGTTTGTTATCGACATGGTACCAAATTATTGTGAACGTGTACACAAACTTTTGTTACAATTTTTTGACCCGAAACTTCGACGTCAGCAGTTCTATAGTACGCACAGAAAAAAGATAATATTACACACCACCCAAGTATGAATACACACCTTGCAGCACTGTCATAACAACCGCGCGCGTTCAGTCATTGTCAGTGGCGTATCTACTTATCAACAAGTAAGGTGCAAAAATTTAAAGAGGTACTTCAAGTTCAAGATAATAAATTATCTCATCGACTATTTTAGTGCTTACAAAAATATCAATTTAACACAAATAGAAGTAATAACAATTGTTATTTATTGTACCTTAAAAGTGCATTTTCGAAGTCTAAAAAATTAAATTTGAGAAAGACATTTGTAATTTACTGCCATTACTTTCGCAAGAAAAAACTTTCCTTAAGTATTAAATGTTTTTTTCAATGTTTTTTTTACACTAGTTACTTTTAAATTGTCATATTAATGTTGAGGCGTTTATTTTCAACAAATTTTCAATACATTTCAAAGACAAAATGATATGTAATCGAACTTATTATATTTTGAGAACTGTGTCACCACTGTTGTTACATGATAAGTGCAATTCATATCGTTGTTAAAAAGCGTTTTCGTAGAGTACAAGTACACTTTTGAAAATAAGTTCAAAAGTACAACACTGTAAAGTATAAAATTCCACAATTAAAAAAACTGAATAAAAATAATGTCCCAGTCAGCAAACATGTGAAATTGGATCTAAAAATATGAACTCACTCATATTCGGTTGTAAATCATTCGGTGTTTTTCAAATACTAAAAAAATGCTCACAGTGATGCGGTCAGAAGTATGAAATTCAAAATGTCTAAATGTTTGGTTGAAATCATTGAACTTTTGAAAACAAAACAAAGGAAATGAAATAATCAAATTCCGTGCAGTCCAAGAAAAATGTGGCTTCATTCTATTTACACACTGCGACATTTGTCTATAACAATCTCGAGTGTTTCTACAGTCTGAACAAAATCTGGCCATTGGCACTTGTATCTATTAATTCTATTACTATAACATTTATGAATAAATTAATACAATTATCTTAATTTTCTCGTCACAATTGTACTTTTTAATTATTTTCAAACAATATTCCATCTTTCATTCAAAACCAAATTGAACGACTTGGTATGATACAAATTTTCAAAGCTCGTTTACACGAAAAACAAACTACTTGTCAATAAGTTGTCAACACACTGTTTGAATCAAATTAAAAATGTCCCACAATCATAACAGATAAATTAATATCATCTTAAATCATGTACAACCTGAAATGCGTCAAAATAACATTGAATTAAACCGAAAGCCATCAGTTGAGGACGAAAATCAGAGTGTATCAAAAAATATATCGAGCCCTTATCATCTGCAAAAAATATCTCATCTCTGTACAGATCGCACGGCAGTCTATAATACTCGGTGCGCAAAAGTTCAAGAAAGTATAACGATGTCCAAAGTCAATCATTTTAGTCAGCCTTTTCATTGTTCGACTCCTTCTGATCCTTCCTCCGATCGAGCATCGATCCAAACATTTCGGGCAACCGATCCTTCACGTGACTGCTGAGTTTCTGTGGAATGACCATTGAGGCGGTGATAACGTTGCCCAAAAATAATACGAGGAACATCGCACTCAAAACTGGCACGTGCCAAGTCGCTTCCGGATGTGAGATCAGTTTGTAGAGCGCGTACGCATTGTACAGCTGGAAGAAGTAGCCGAAAAACAGGAATGGGAACAGAAATGACAATCCTCGCCACATCCACGTCGTGAAACCTTCTATCGTTATGTCCATATTGTGTCGTTCACCCAAGGCTTTTAGACGGTACAGCACACCTCGCTGATATCGGAATTGCAAATATTGCACTATACCTATTACAAAAAAAAAACAATTTTCACCATTAAAAATAATTGTTTTATTTCTATTTGTATGGTATTATTTATCTTAATGGAACATGAAAAAATAATAAATATATTGCATAATCAAATTTTATACGAGTTAATGTTTAAATTGAATCTTTGGTTCTTATCATGCCACGCGTTTCTTAAAATAATTTTAAACAATGTGCATGTACAAATCATTGAACTTAATGCGTTTAATTTTGTTGACAACGTGTGTCGTATTTGCGCGTTTTAGATTAAAAATAGATGTTTGGATGAAGACGAATGTAGCAAAAATACTTACTGATATATACATTGAACCACATGAATTGCCCGCGAAAAGCGTACCAGGGACCGGTATTAGGCCAGACCAACAACACTCCGGCAACGACGGTGGACAAAAAATGGTGAAAACGCCACCAGCCTTTGATCCTTGAGCCGTTCACTTTGAGAATGCTTTCTCTGATTGTCAAAGTGCAATAATACCAAACTAATAGAAACATAAAACACAGCTCTAACGTTCTGCAACAAAAAAGCGCGGTTACAAAATTAGTTACATTACAAATTCAAAAAAGAGTCTCGTAAAACGAGACGGAAAAAAGTTTTATCTCTTACCTGACGTTTGTAGTGAGATTAATTACAGACAACACAAATCCAATTACAGATAAAACCAATTTGAATTTCTCGTACTCGTCTTTATATTTGAACCTGCGCCAAACATGAAATCGGTTGATTAAGAAACAGAGGAGGAAACGAACGATAAATTAAAGTTAAATGTGTTTTCGGAAATACATTTTTAGGTTTGAAAAATGGAACAGAAACTAACTTGTCGTTTTTGTTGAGTATCGAAACGTTGACGTTGCCTAAAATAATTGATAGATACATTCCATTAGGCCGTGGCAATGTTTGCTCTATTTCATGAAGTGCTTCTGTCCTCCTCGTCATGTCTTTCCCAAGTGCTTCGCATGTGTCTCGTGCATGCAACCTATATTTACAAAAAAGGAAAAAAAAAACGATCAATCATTGAAGTTAAGCTCGTGTCAATTGCCATCGGGATTGATGACTATCAACAAATTATAATTTAATCAGCTCACTGTTTTAATGATTTGTTTATCACGGCCATTCGGTATCTTTGGTGTTGAATTCCTTTGATACATTTTGCTTGGAGTTCACTAACTTCTTCCAATTTTGCTAAGTAATCACGATTTAGGCCCTGAAAAAAAAGTGACCAAGTTTTAATTGATGGATTATTCCGCACTTTGATCGGTCGATAACATTTGATTCAAAATGCGATACAACTTAATTACAGTTCAATCGATCGGAGTCAGCTGGTATTTGAAAACAAAAATTGATTATTGACTCAGATACCAAAGTTCAATTATTTTGATGATGACACATTTATGTTAATTTTGTTTTTGATGGGCCAACGAAAAACGAAAAATCGACGCGGGCTTCAAATGCAAAAAAGTGTCTGACATTAGAATAGAAATATAATTCAGCTTATGAATAAGCAGTATTCAATTAACATAAACGCTATTTAATATTCTCAATAATTGTGTAACGAGTCGAATGCAACAATTCTTGATTGTTAATCTGAAAGCAATTAAAATGAATGTCAATTGCAGAAGAATTGGACAATTATGCTTTTTTACGTTGCATCTCATTGACAGAAGGAAATTCATTTTTGAAACATGCAGAGAACCACATGAGAAAAGTAAGGTTAGTTCATAGAACTGAATAGGTACAAATTATAGAAATAAAATTGACTATGTAAACTTAGACATAGTATAAGTTAACTTATAATATACGTGATATAATAAATAATGAATAATTGACAGTAGAGATAAATCAAAAATAAGCCAGTACAGTTTTTTAATAGTTTTAAAGTGCACTTTTCATTACCTCAAGTTCTTTAAAATCGTTTGTCAGGTCATTCCAATCTTTTAGACAGGAATCAACGTCTATGTCCATGGTGGAAACACGTTTAGTTTCCGATCAATTTTGAATGGCGGTTTGTTTTTATTAATTTTCGTTACTTTGCCGATCAACTTTTTCGCACAACAAAATTCTGGATGACTTTGCTCGACAAGATGTGTCAACGCACTGTACAGAATCGATTTTTTGAGGAACCGTTGGCGTGATAAACGTGGCTTTGTCACACTCGAAAATAGCCAACGTCGCGCTCCGAATGTTAATCAAGCGATTGCGTGTAAAAAAGCGCCGAATTCAGTGGTTCCGCGATGTCTTGCCTGTGCGATGTACGTTCCTGATTTTATATTTCTGATAATGCTCCCTCCTCCGCATGACAACGGTTTTTTTGCGTGGCGCTACTTTACAGTCTTTAAAACTGAGCGGGAAATACAAATTTGGCCGCAACTAAAAGTCTACAAACAACACTTTATTTATATTTACACATTTTATTTTCTATATTTTTGTCGAACGCTTTACAATTGTCGGATTACAGTTCAACAGCGTAGTTGAGTTCGGGGTTTTATGATTTTTCAATTAAATGATGTTTTCAACACTTTTTAAATTTCAATGAATCATTGTTATACTGCGAATGAAATGCTAAACAAACCAAATAATAAAGACATTTTGTATTCGAGCACTACAACTCATTTACTTGAGTAAACAAAAAAATACCTTAACTTTAAATTGTCACAGTGACATATTTTTCAGTATTATCTCATACTTCTCATCTATAATACACATAAATAATATGAGATTTATATAGTGTCTAATATCGGCATATCGTCCCATGCCGTGTTCCAATCAGGTATCGTAAGGACGTTTCCAGGAAGTAACATAGGAACAGCTTTGACTCGGAAGTTGTAAGGCAAATATTCATACGCAAACCACCAAAAGTCGTCATGGGTGACGACGATATTATTTCTCGCAAGCATCCTCTTCAATTTGTTCAAACACTCCTTGTACTTCTGATACTTTTCCGTTTTTGTAATGAGGTCCACAGCTCTGACCAAGGTCATCACCAACTGCTCTGACCTGGCAGTCGTTTCCAGTCCATGAACAGGTTCCATCTTCTTTTGCAGATAGTTGTACAGCCTAGTCGTGCACCACTTCCTCGGTTTAGCCAATTTCGGGTTGTAAACCTTGCCTTTGACCTTGTAATCGTCTGAAAATTTTGAAAGTTGTTTTTCTTTCTGACGCTTTCGTTCTTGCGCCTTCTGCTTTTTCAATTCCATCTCCTGTTTCTTCTTCTTTTCTATCTCCCTGGCGAGTTTGGCTTGCTCCTTCGTTCTGCGCTCTTTTTCCTCATTTGCCAGTCTCTCTGATATTATACGATTTGTTTCCTGCATGATGTAAGGATCTGCGAGCAACTGCGTCCGCAGTTCCAAAAGTTCTGGAGCCAGCTGAGCACCGTGTTGTTCGTCGAAATCCTGTAGACTTTTGTACTTCAATCCAAGTTCGCTTGGTTGTAGTTTTTCTGTTCTTTTAAAATATGTATCCAGGGTGGGTTGAACGGGTTTGAGAAAGATTGCATTTCTCGCAAACTTTTTTAACGGGCTTTGTTGTTTTGAAGTTGATGCCACAGGTGAAGGTGCAGTAGATTTCACTGGAGTATCTTTTTTTGATTTCTTCGGTGAAGATGAGAAGGAGTTGTTTGCTTCCACCTCATTGACTCCCAGTTCCAAACTTGCTTTATTTTTTGATTGCCTTCTTTCTTGCACTGAAGTATCTGGAGTTTTTGTCGGATCTAGAACTTTGACTGGAGTCTGGTCGAAATTCACATCTTCAGATTGATTATGAACGAAACTTGTTTCATTCTTCGATCGAGTTGATTTAGAAAGAGAAGTTTTCGCACTTTCCTTTGACTTTTGAACTTTCGCAGGAGTTGACAAACGTACAAATTGTCCAGCTTCTTCATCTTCAGAATCCACATATATTAAACTTGTCTTCTTCTCTGATCGATTCAATGCTAAAACAGGAATTTTCGAGGCTTTTTTCGGTTCTTGAACTTTAGAATATGCTGAGACACGTGAAGATTGGACATCTTCTTCGTCCTCAGAATCACTGCTTGTCATGTTTAAGTTCTTCTTTGGTTTTGACATAGAAGTTTCCGAAGCTTTTTTCAATTCTGGAACTTCACCACGGATCGACACACTCTGACTTGGTTCAGCATCTTCATCGCTGACTTTATCAGAAACTACAGATGATTGTGATTTTCTCATTGCCTTTGCAGTATACCTCTTCGTCGAAACACTTCTTGTTTCAATTTGTGAATTTCGTGTAAAATTAGCGCTCTTGTCAAGGCTCTGATTTTGATTAACTTCTTCCTTCGAATTTATCGTACTGTTTCTTTTATTGCTAGACCGATTTGTATGTTCAGAAGTAGTTTTTGTTTTCTTCAGTGCAGTTGTGTCAGAAGTCACTGTGTCCTCTTCGAAAGCCCTCTTTCGTTTCGAGCTGTACTTGTTCCGCGAAGACTCGGATTCTGTAACTGCATCGTGAATGTCAACTAGGATGCCAGCTTGCTCAATGGTGTCTCCCAGTTTTGCAGACTGGCTTCGAGTCCTTCTCCTTTGAGGTTCGATTTCAGCCTTGCTGCTTTGTGAATCATTTCCAGAAGAAATAGCCAAGTTTGATAAAGACTCTCTGTCACTTTCGTGAACAGACACAGAACTCATATCTTTCTCACCGGATGGAGTATTTTGAATCGCTTGTAACACTTTATAACTTTCTCTACTGTTTCTGGAGTTGATATTTTTCAAAGAAGTTGACATTGATGACTGGTCGCTGCCGTGCACTGAGACATCCTCACGCATAGAATTCATGATATTTTCTTCTCTCTTAGATTCTTCACTGAAAACCAATTTTTTAGAGTGGCTTCGAGTTTGTCTCCGTTGAAATTCAATTTGAGTCGATGATCTACCATTGCTGCTTCTCAATGAATCTTTCTTTTTCTCACTTGCATTGCTTTGTTTCTTGCTGATTTGTGTTTCTGTCCTTTTACTTTGTGAATCTCTTTGTGAAGAAGTAGTTGAATTTGACAAAGACTCTCTATTATCACTTTCGTGAACAGAAACTGAACTCAGATCTTTTTCGTCGGACTGAGTCTTTTCAATAGCTTGTGTGACCGTATAAGTTCCTCTTCTGTCTTTTGAGATTTTATTTGTCAAAGTACGCGATGTTGATGACTTGTCGCTGTCGTGAACTGAGTCATCCTCGATGTTATTGGCCGAATTTTCGTTATCACTGACAGTCTTCGGTCTGGAATCTTCTTGATCATCTTCAGCCACAGTGGATTCATCTACTGACGTAAAAGAGTCACGCTTGTGATGAATGATTGACTCTCTCAATGTTTTGGTATTCTCGATGTCGTCTTCTTCGCTGTTAGATAGTTGACTTTGTCGAGATCTTTCTCCTCGATGGCTCAAAGACTTTTTCTTTTCAGAGGAAGAAACTGCTGAAGAGTTATGATGTTCCAATGGTTTATGAAAAGATGTATCTGCCTTCGCTTTTTGCCTCAGTTCCTGCTGAGATTTCACCTTGTCAAAAATGTCTTGGTAGTCATTATTATCACTATCTTCCGACAAAACGAAGGAGCGTAGTCTTCTTTTTGTTATCTTGTGTTTTTCTAACTTTTCTGGTTCTTTTTGGATTTCTGAAAAATAAGGCAATGAACGGTTAAATATCAAATGAAGAGATGGTTTGGAATAGTTTTTTTTATTATTGTTTAAATGAATTTTTATGGAATGTGTGTATACCTTCAGATGTACTATGATTCTGATCTTCAAGGGCTGGTTCAACGGAGGCTGCCTGAGTTTTCTGAGAAGCTTTCGCCTGACTCATGATAATGTTCTTAAAGTCATGGTCAGATTCGCTGCCACTTGTAGCATCGTGTTTTCCCAAGCGCCTCCGCATATGTGCATCTTTTTTCCTTACGAAAGTTGGATCTGTTAACATAGATAAAAGTACAAATATTAATTAAATGTTAGTTTTGTTAGTTCTGCATACTCAACCTTGCAGGTACCTTCGGAATCATGATCACTGTTGATTATAGACCTTTGATCATCATTTTCTTTGTTGTTGTCAGCAAAACCAATACTGGAACATCTAAGATTTTTGCCCCAGTCAGGTGGCAAAGTGACGTTTGGTGTGTCTGTTGAGCGAAAACTTAATGGAATTGTGCTTGCGTCACTTCTCGGGGAAGATAAAAGAAAATTTGAATTTTGCAATGCGTTGAACCCGCCTTCATCTAAAATTTGAATTTAAAAATTATTTATAGTTTTAGATCATTTTATTCGTCTTGAGAAAAGCTGCAAATGAAAACTTACCTGTTGGTGCAACATTTGAAGACCTCAAATACAGCGCGGATTTTCGCGTGGACATTCGTCTGTGCGACATCTAAATAAACAAATTACATTTGTAATAGTTTTGCATTGTTTACATTGATAAAAGTTCTATTTTTACTGAATTTACAAAAAAATTTTGAGACTAACCTTGAAAAAAAATTCAGCTCTATATTGTTATTGTTGATCATTTATTTCCGTTCATTACAAAGAAAATCTTTTGTTTTGGTTGAAGGTGGTAAACATCTGCGCGGGAAAACCACAAGTGGCGTTGCGGTGACACATATCAACATTTGAAGAAAAACAAACAAGACACAGCGAACCTACAAACAAATAAAACCGAATAACCATCAAAAAACATCCCACATAAATAATACATGACCATGATATTCATTTTGGTTTCAAATTTGGGTCACTTTTTGGCCAATAACACTTTTTATGATCTTATAGCAGTATCATTTATCCAAATACAAACTAACGTACCGATGCGTCTACATAAGCAATCCTGTGCAGAAGTTTGTTAGACAAAAACTGGTTGACGGGGTAAAAATTCTTGTATTTTTGTTTGTTATGGAGCACTAAAAACTGACACCATATCAAAACTTTTCAATGTGATCTCAAGTTTTGTTTCCGTTGGAATTGAATTTGGATGCAAACCGGCATGTGGCGCTAGTAGTACCATGTAAATATTTATTTTCCAAAAGTTGTGTGTTTAATGTTGCAAAACAATAATTGTATATTTGAAATTGTTACGATAAAAAGTTGGGAAAACTTCGAACAATTTTATTAGATTATTTAACTTTTGATTATTTAACTATTTCAACTTTTAATCATACAATGAAATGATGTCCTATGTCGTCGGTAATACAGACTCCTGTTTCAGCGTCAACTGGTCCTAACCCTGAAGTACCCAAGCAAAGCGCCCTGAAGAACAACTGATCCAACTGATCTCTCCTATAGAAAACAAACAACTTTGATGAATAATCGTCTTGAAATTGTAATCTATTAAAATGTCTTTTCAAAATGCAGTATACGCAAGACTTGGAAATAACACTAAACATTTATCAGAACTGACACAAAGCCAAGTTCGTCCTTTATTACAACGTATGTTATTTATAATGTTATTTAATAATAACAACTAAAACTGTTGAAATTATTTTTTTATTTGAATGTTTGTCGTTTTGCAGTAGCAGTAAAATTTTTAGAACATGACAACATACCAGAAGGAGCCCTCGAAATATTGTGCGAAAAATTTAATGTTAATCAAATGTTGGTTGATGAGTGGTTCTCGACGATTTTGAACATTGTTAGTTTGCATCTGCGATATTCGCAACAATCTATTAGTCAGACAGAAATGAAAGCTGTCCTGCAAGACCTGAAGTAAATGATTGTCTTACTTAAAATATTAAACTTGAATAGAACTACATTCATGAAAGTCCTTTCTCACATTTTATTCAGGTTTAATCCAGACTGCGTTCAAGATATTGTGACAGTTCTTTATGGACCAAAAAGAACGCGAATAATTAGTAACGGTTCAAACAGACTGAAATATCATCCAGAAATTGTGTCGATCAATTGGAAAACAAATATCACAATCTCGTCAAGGTACAAATTCAATTTATGATTATTATAAATCATTTTAATTTGTTAACAAGTTTCTTTTCATAAAACCTATTTTACAGTGACCTTCGGAGAATATTAAAACCACACATAGTAATGTACTGGACTTTGTCAAATGGCGAAAAACGTGTCTTCTATCTAACAATTCAAAAATTTCACCAGCTAAGAAACCTAATTGCCAAATTACTCTTAGATATCATCTCAACAGAAAACATTAACCAATTGAAAAATCTACAACAGGATTAGACCATTTTTCTAAACAGACTATCACCAAAATAAAACAATTATAAATAAGTTATAAAAGATGAACTATTTTATAATGAAATACAACAGTCATCTGTTTGTATTAATTTATTGTAAACCATCTCTATAAAATAATAACAACTTAACTAGCATAATATTCTTTCAAATACTCGGCCTTCGGTTTCATGATAAGTTTATCCCGAAGATTAACGACCCAACCCGGGTGCAACCCATAGAAAGGTTGTCTCGGATCCTTTCTTTCCATCAGCATCTCGTAATCTGGATCGTCCTCTATTTTTGGCAAATTGTACCCATATTTTTGTGCCAGTACCAGTCGTTCCTTCGACACTTCTTCCGGATTAGCCAAATAGCCTCGATATGCGGCGCTGCTGTAATACTCCAAACAATCCATGGGAGGTAAAAGTCTCCGCGGAATAGGATTGCTATTCAAAAACAATTTTTCCGGATTCAAAAGTGCGTGGAGGCAAAGCGGATCATAAAATGCCGTTGTGATAACTCCGCCGTTTCTTTCAATCGCTGCAATTGCGCTCTCAGAAGCCCATTGGATCTCGAGATTAACTTTTGCAGTGAAATTGTCTGCGCCCTCGTCGGTCAGTTGGAATCCGGCATGTTTACAGTCAAGTCTCAGTCCGAACAGACCTGTTCGAATAATCGCTGCCAGGTCGATAGGTTTTGAAACGTCCAGCCTGTTTGTGTCAATCATCAGCTGCAATTTTTTCAACGATATGGGAGGGTATTCTCTTCTCAAATGATGACCTTTGTAGTAAGGCTCGTAAGAAAATCGAGTATAAAATGGCAAGCTACCGGTCGCATAACCAGGTCGCATGTAATTTTGACGTTGCCCACTTCCTTTGTTTCCTGCTCCATGCTTGTCACCCCCGTGTTGACCTCTGCCTCTTTTGTGTTTTTTTACGCCGGGATTTGGTTTCAGATTGTTCAACATAACCCTGGGTACGCATTTTAGAACTGCCAGCGCAAATTCGCGCCCACTTCTACCGGTTATGCTCATTTTTTAGTCCTGCAACATTTGTTGAATTAAATTGTTTTGAATTTTTTCATTTGCTTTCACGGTTATGTAAACAAATAAAGAAACAGAATCTTGCTCTGATAAACATTTATATGGACAATTAAAAGTTCTTACAATGTTAGAGCATGAGAACAAAATCAAAGACAAGTTTTTGCGAATTTAATAATAGTAGAAGTTGCCATTCAATTGCTCACAAATATTATGAAATTTTCATTATTAATAGTCATAATAACCATACCGGTTTTTTCTTTAATTATCTCGTTAATCCACTTTCATTTGTTTATAAAAATTGATCCTGTTTTTAACTCTCAAAAATACATACACATTCGGTTATATTTTGAGGTTATGTCCGATACAAAACTAAGGTTACATTTACATGAATTTCTTTTCTAAGATTTGCATATTTTTAAATGCAATATAAAAGTTTTAACAAATCTCTAAACCGAAAAATAGTATTTAATTAATAAAAGATTATTGAGAATAGTTCAGAAATTGAGTTTCGTTTTCAAATAATTTTTGAAACGCCGTGAAACGCATTACCGGTTTTTAAGTCCGTTCTCAAAGCAAAATCTCGCGCGGAGATCTCAGTGCATTGCATATGGCGGTAGAAAATGATTCGGGGTTCTGTTTCCAAACGAAAACGAGTGTGATTGCAAAGTGAAATAACAATTTTCTCAAAGCCGTGAACTGACAAATCGAAATCGCAGTGTGAAAACAATCATGTGGTATTGTGTCTGTTCGTGTAGCTCGCAATGGTAACGGGATGTAAGCCACGGGAGACGAAACACTTTGTTCAAAATTTGTGTAAGAAGTTTGAACTTGTTTGAACGAATAAATCATTTGTTGGAATCACCGAAGACGAGATGACAAATCCGTCCCACGTTCAAGTGTCATTCTCATTGATGAATGGAGAAAATTCGAGTAGCGTCAAGCGTTACTAGGTTAATGTTATCTTCTCATCCTTGTTTTTCTCCTCTTGTTTAGTGTCTTCGTTGGATGTGTAGTTGGCGCTCGAGTTTACGCTTACAGTGAATTGCTTGACTGCTTGTTGAATTAATCAATGGCATAAACAGTTTTTGTGAGTACATTTTTATTAAAAAACTCAAAGATGACTGTTTACTGAAACGTCAGCAGATAACAGCTTGTTTATTTTATATTTTTATTTACAATTTTTGTCTCGGTGGTCATGTGCTTTAGATGGTACACTTCGTTTCAGTCAATGTTGTGTTGTTTACAAATACACACTTTAGATTTCCAAGCGATATTTTTAGTGAATAGTAAAAACCCTTTTTTGCTTCATTAATGTCAGATTATTATAATACTTTGTCGTCTTTTTTTACAGATGAAAATGCCGCCACCAAAAAAAGCGGAGATAGAAAGACAAGCTTGGTCTTTTATAGAAACCGTCTCTCCTGAAGATATCCAAAGGGAACAGTTGGAGTCAGCTTACAGGCTTACCCTCAAAAAGTGTAAAAATTGCAAGTAAGTAGGTTTGATAAAGAAAATCGTAAACTTCAAATGGTTAAAATTGAATAAATATATTAAAAACCTTTTTGTCTTTGTAGGAGAAACTGCTCGCACAACCCAAAATGTTTGACTGGATTGGGAGAAGAGAAATACAAAAAGTCTCTGCCGGCAAAAGCAGCCTCGTTAGAAAGTTCTTTGACAGAGCTACGAAACCCACCTGAATATGTAGGATTGGAAAATTTAGGTGCAACTTGTTATGTGAATAGTTTAATACAAGTATGGTTTCACAATGAAGAACTTAGGTAACGACGAACAACTGAAATGATATAGTTTAATTGAACTCAAATAAAAGTTGTTGGACTGACACAAATGTTTTACGAAAAATGTTTACAGGCGAATTATTTATAAATGGAATAGTGATGAAGATCCAGATGAGCATGTAGCTCGACTGAAAGCTGAGAGCAGTAAACAAACGTACGTTCCATCGACGGTTATTGGCCAGCTGCAATTTGTGTTTGCTATGCTTCAGTTCGGGAACAAAAAGCGGTTTGATCCTTACAACTTGGCTATTGTTCTACAACTTGATACTTCCACCCAACAAGATGCTCAAGAATTTTCAAAACTTTTGTTATGTCACATCGAAGACAAGTTGCAGACCAACAGCGAGCTTTTGAAATCATTGCAGAAACTCACGCAGGGCAAATACGTTTATATCAACTGGTAAAAAACCTTTATTTGTTATTCTTTTTATAAATTCGTTAATACCGTTGGAAATAAAGATTAACATTCAATTTCTTTGTTAGTTGTACCGCATGTGGGACAGAACATCCAACATCCACGACGTTCTATGAACTGGATTTACAACTGGCATCGACTCTTAAGGAAGCTTTACAAAAATACTTGTCCGAAGAAAAATTGACCGGTGCTAATCAGTATTTTTGTACGAACTGCAATGACAAAAGGGATGCCAGACGGTTCATCAGATTGGCATCTTTGCCAGACACTCTAAACATACAGTTGCTTCGATTCGTATTCAACCGGTAATTTGAATTATAATTATGATTTTATAGGTTTCTCCAGAGTAAAAAATTGAATATTCTGCAATCATATACATAATTCTAAATTCCATCTTCACAGATCGAGTAACCAGAAAAAGAAACTGAATTCCTTTATACAGTTTCCTGAAGTTCTTGATATGTCAGAGTACCTGAACAGTCCACCTCAGACACATGTGTACAATTTGGTAGCAGTGTTGAGTCACAAAGGACCGCATGCAAACTCAGGTCACTACAGTGCTAACATTTGCAACTCAGAAGGCGAATGGTACCAGTTCAGTGATGAGAAAGTTGAGAAAATCAATCACAAGAGGATGGAAGATGAGACTGCAGGTTAGTTAGAACATTTCATTTTGTAATTACGAATCATTTGTATGATTAATTACAATTTTTAATTTCTTTTCAGACGACTTGAAAACTAAACGTGGTAAGGTGCCAAAGGGGTTCATTTCGTCCAACACGGCTTACATGTTGGTTTACAAGAGAGTGAGAAACTGTGAAACAAACTCCAATGATGACAACTCAAAGGAGACGAATGACCAACTTCGAAAGGGGAAAAGAAAAGTGACAAACGATGGAAAATCTTCCGCCCTCGGATCTTCCACCAGTAGCCCGAAAAAGTTCAAACAGGACAAGTCGGATGGTAGACTTTGAATTTTATTCATAAAAATCGTATATTTATGCTGTACAAACGTGATATTTAATTTTGATAATATTCTAGATGATGATGTACAAATTATTGCTGATTACAAAGCTCTGAATGGCGACGCTCACAGAACTATGAGTTGCACCAAACGAGATGCTCTTGACGAGGTATAAAATTGGATAACTTATGATCAACTTTATTACTACATTCAGTTTATAATTATAAAATACACCTTTATATTTTTCAGGTCGAATTCGACAGGTGGGAAGTTTCGAAAAGTTTGCGAGAAATTGTAAAGGAAGAAAATGTTAGGCATGAGTTGACCCTTCTCGATATTCAAGAAAAGAAGGTACTTGAAAAAATTGTTTTCTTTCTTTGTATTTGAAACCACTGGTTCTAATCAGACTTTTATTTCTTAACAGAAACAAGAGATAGAAGAACAGAACAAGAAACGAGAACTAGTGATACAGTTCTACGAGATGGTGAAAGCGTCTGAAGATTACAGCGAGTATCAGTGGGTGCCGACTGATTGGCTTAACAAATGGTTGACTGACAAGACATCCTCGGATCAAATCCTACCGATTGACAATTCAGACTACGTTTGTTCTCATGGCAAACTAGACCTCTCACGTATAAGTCACGTGAAGTGTTTGCCCGTCCAAAGTGCCGAATTGCTGTTCAAAGAATACGGTCACAAGTTGAAGCTCGATCACAATTCCCTTTGTGACATTTGTGTTAAACGCAAATGTAAACTGTTGAAGTTCAAGAAGGACGTTGAACGTGATCACAAGAGAGTGAACGAGTTACTGCGCAATTTCAAAGAAATGTAAGTGTTTTAAACATTGAAAAACAGAATCATATAATGACATGTTTACTAAAAAATAATCAACAAATTTTTTCAGAACTGGCAATTGTTTCATCGTTGGAGCGGATTCTCTCAAATCTTGGCATCGACTGGCCGAGTCTCAAATCAGTGTCAACGATCATAACGACTTGGACGAGAAGATGGATCAGAACATGGAGGAGTGCATAACAGCGACCATCAAAGATCCAGATCATGTCAACGATGATACCGAAATCCCTGCGAGGGATGTTGAAAATACTCAAAAAGAACTAGAAGAGTGTGAGGACAATAACATCATTAACTTCAACGAAGATCTTCTGTGTGAACATCACAACTTGAGCACACGTCTCAACAGGCGAAAAGTAGTACCACAAGAAGCGTGGGAAATTTTGCGCAAATATTTCCCCGACTCGAAAGAATACCCTGCCAACACTCCAGCATGTCCAGTATGCGAGGTGATGGTTCAGTCTTGAATTACCATTCATTGTATCTCACTGCCTTACCAGCGGAAGCAAACATTTGTATTCAGTTAAGTGACTTGATTTTTAATTCAAAATAAAAAATGTTACAGGCTTCTGAAGAACAAATCCAGAAGATTCGAGCAGATGACAAAATCAATGCGAAAAAACAAAAGGAAGTACTGATGAGCCTGTACAACACCAAGAAAAGAAACATCACCGACTTCAATGTGAACGACCAACTGTTTATTATTAGTAAAGAGTTTATAGATTTATGGCGGCGCTTTATCCGGTAAGTGTGCGACAAAAAATGCATTCGTTTTGACATTCAATAAGAAATCCACAACATTTCGAACCAGAATTAATTCAAGGATTGTTGAAAGTTTTCACGGACGAATCTCTAGATGTCGCTGAGATTCGCTTTGAGGCGTTGCAACTCAACCGGTTGCATGAAATTAATCAGACCGTTCGGTATGGCTAATCACGATAGCTCAATGAATTTAATTCATTTTAATTTAATTAGCCACGCGATTTGTATTCCATACTAGTTTTACAATTGATCGTAAAAACAGATGAGATGAGATAAGAAGATGGGAGAGAAAAAAAGAAGGTATAATGCAGGAAGGATATCTCACGCGCATTAACGAGTTTTTCCTAATTATCAGAAAAAACTGGTCTGTGCGATTACGGTGAGGTTCCCAGTCCAGCGGGAGGATGGACGGCTGCTACTAGGGAAAACTAATTGAAACCGCCTAACGACCTGGCGAAGAATGATACATCGACCGGCTGAAGACCCTGTCTTAATAATGTTTCGTCTTAGCCGACAAGTTTCACGTGAAACAAAATGTAACCGATCCTTTGTCTAGTTTGATTGACACTTTCATTATTTAAATTCCATCCACAATCAGAAAACCACTTTAAATTCCCACTTCGTTGCTTTTTGTTTTTTTTTTTTCGTCATTTTTTTAAAGGTAAATCCGTAATTTTAATGTGCAATATAGATTGACACGCTAATAGGCTTGTATTTTAATCCGACATGTTTAGCAAACAGACGCTTGACCAAATTGGGATCAACTCTTTGTACGGATTACACCGAGTGTCATGTCACATATGTGACTTGAAGAGTTAAGGGTGGAAATCCCTGTCCTGAGATTTAGAGATTTCACGGTTTTCAAATGAGCTCAAGTGTCGGTGAAAAAGTGTTCTCTCGTCTGGACAATTTTATCAGACGTCACACCCCTTGGCCTTGCAATGATTAAAAATGCATTTTCCAAATGAATGAAAAAAAATTTTTTCCGTCCCGCAAAAAGACACTGGAACGCGAGTCGAAAATTTATGCCCGTCCTTTTACAAAGTCAAAGAGTACGAAAACATTTATCGCGACCCTTGAACCATTGTTTGCACACTTGCCATTGTTATCGGGTGATTAATTTTTCTAACATGACGTTGAATTCGTGTTCTTTTTTTTCTCCTACTTCTCGTCTGATAATAAAAATTAGTCAAGCTTTGAGAGAGTAACGTTTGAAAATGTCGTCGAGCGATACTGTTTGAAATGCCAAGATCTAATTAGCTCCGGCACAAAGAAGCAGCGATTTTCATTGAAAATAAATGACAGCGTAAGTGGCCATTTGTCTGATACGCGTGTGCCTAATCTGTCAACGTCGCTCAGTCGGATTTCCTCAAGGATTAGGCATTTGCATAGACTATCGCTCAATCCTGTTTCCTCTCATGGATTTTCTCCTATCTAGAAGAGTGAATCGCAGATTTGACGACGATAAGCTCTTGCATCTCATGTCATATAGGCTTTTGACTTTGCTTTATTTTGTTTTGCTAAAAACCAGTTTTTTCTTATTTTCATTTATTCGATAAAAAACAAAAACAATTAAGAAAAGGAAAGGAGGAGGTCAAAATGAAGAAACGAAATTCAGACCCGTGGCAAGTTGAAAGAAAGCATCTCGGTGCTAAATAACAATTATTAATGATTGCGAGCGGAAAATGCAAGTTTGGTTGTGTTGACACCGCATTGTGCGGCGCAGACAATAGCCGAGATGGTTATAGACGGCGGTGCCAAAAGGCCAGGGGTACCATAATTAATAACTTGGAATTGATTAAGGTGTCAGATAAGTCTATGCAGCTCGAACGTGGGTCGCGCGCTAAGCAATATGATTAATAATTTTGAGATAACGCACTCGCGCCAGTCACACCCCCTTTCGGCCGGCGGAAGGTCGATTTGCGGTTCCGCTTACGGTTTCATAAATGACTAACTGTCCACCTTCGCGTCATCTTCCTTTGCTTGCACACCTCTTGAACATTGATTACAATCCAGTTCATGATTCCAATTAAAAAAAAATAATAACAAAAAAATGATCACGAAATGAGTTTTTAAAAAATTAAACTACATTACGTACATTCAATATGAAACTGTAGGAAAGGCTGATTCGGAAGGAAAACGATAAATCATTTGAAGGGGAAGGGGGACGGGGTGTTTGCTGTCGTCGTCGTGCATCGACTCGCGAAATTCAACTACCCTTAAATAAGTTGATTCATTGCAGGACGTCTTTGCAAGCCCGATCCCTCCTTTTGTCGGGGGGGAGTTGTTGATATTTTGCTAATTCCTGAGAGATTACCCGATTCGCCCCTTTCGCGATTTCCTCCAAATTTAAGTATACGATACAAGCTGCGACAAATGAAATATCGACTTTCAGCTTCATTTTTTATCCAATCGTGTTATTCCTCTTTTCATTCAACTCGCAATTAGGTTGAAATTTTGTTCCGTTGTTTTATTTTAGTAGCTGGTTTTTTTTTGACTCAATAGAATGTTGTGTGCACGTGAGTTTACGATCATTTTTTGTTTGCAAAATGAAAGCAAATAGAATTTAAATATATCGTTAGATGAGTTGTTTTTTTAGGTTGGGGGACGCGACGAAAAAAGGATGATGTTAAATGCTCGGCGGAGAAATATCAGGAGTGTTCAAAATCACGACTAACGATCGGATGCCCATATACGAGAGCACGTAAGGAATTCTTCGTTGCGGAATCAGGATATCTATCCCAGCCCTTGCTTTTCGTCCGCTTCCTTCTCCGTCTCTTTCTTTCTCTCGAGAGACGACCAGTGTCTCGGGGGCGGTCATATATCATCCGCCCCCGGGGGTGGTTGTAGGAGAGGACAGGACAAAAAATCTTGCACCGAGCAAAAACTATCATCAGCGCTCACGTCTAAGCGAGCTCAACGTTCACTGAGCGCCTCTCGCGTTTCATTTTCCCGTTTTTTGTCGCTCGCTTTTCCAGTTCGAGTTCAAACGAAATCCACACTTTTGACTATTTTTTTAACAACGCAGCACAAAAAATGAAAACCAAAAAAAAACCAACTTTTACCATTTTTTGTTTGCAAACAACTTTTTGTTGCTCCAACTACTTGTTTCCTTTTTGCGGTTTTCTTTGTCGCGTTTTTCGTTACGCAGCGATCGGTCCGATGATGGAGCTGTTTTTCATTCACCTTTTCGACAAATCAGACAAAAAGGCACGTAGGATCTTTGACGCACCAATGAACTTGTTGAAAATAATAATAAAAAAAAGGGACGTCGCACTAAATGAAAAAGAGAGTCAAAATGAAATCTCATCTTAAGCACGGGCTTTTTTTTTGCTCGACGAAATATTTTGCAGTGATAAAAATGGTCGTTCAATTAAATTACATTTATTTGGGTTAAAACTTTTCGCAGTGGCAGTGAGCCGTTTTTGTTCATCTCGAAAGGACCGTTGGTGACGTTTTTTTCCGCAGCCGCCCATAGTGATATACAAAACACCGTTGCATTCCTTTTCAATTAATCGGCAAAATGCGAAAATCGTTGCGCTCGGCATGCTCGACGGAGCATCGTTGACAAGTGTCTTTTTGCCGAGGCATTGTCGCGCGCTTTTTCTGCCTTCTCTATTTGTTTGAAGGTTTATTCGTCTCGCGCGACTCAACAGGCCTCGGTTCACAACTTCAATTGACGCTAGCCCGCGTTCGAAAGGTGTAAGCAGGACGTCGATTATCAATGCCTCACTTTTTTTGCCCCTTCATCAACCAAGAACGCAATTAGCTTTCGCTGTTCCGTCCAGATTTCCGTCTGTTCGACAAATTTGCCTTAAACGAAGACAAAAATTCAACACTCTGAAAAAGAAGAAAAAACAAAAAAAAAAGATTCAAAAGAACGATTAAAAAGTGACCCAAAAAGCAAGACAGAAACGATAGCAAAGAAGAAAAATGAAAAGACGGAGACAATATTTGGGGAATTACGTGAATGGATTCGTTTATATGTGGCGGGGTTGAGGCATGCATTCCAGGAGCCGAATGAGATGATATGAAATTCAGTAGGTTCTCGGAATCTGATCGGTTTGGGTTCAGCAACACTACGTGCTCCTCCACTTCTCATCACCGTGGCTGGTTCTTTTAGTCCTCGTTCTGTTCAACGAGCCATGTCTGGCATCCTTGTCGTACCTTCTGGAAATCTTAATCTTGCCTCTCGCTGGCTCCTTCAGTGATGCTGATGCTCACATATTTATGTCTTCTTTTTTTTTTCTTCGTCGGGCCGTTCTTCTTTTTGGTGTTTCGAAGGCTGGCTACCGTGGACCCTTTTACCACAGACACGTAGCCTCCGCGTAATGACTGCGGCAACGCTCCGCTGCTCCTCACTAACTACATAACCCATATACATGTTTATATTATCCTCCCTTGATACAAATACTTGTTTCATCATTCGGATCATTTTATTTACGAACTAATTTACTCTAACCTCTTGTTAGTTTTTTTTCGTTTGCCCACAGAGTGCGTCTAGAAAAAAAAAGGTCTGAAGCAGTTAAAGAAGTTCTTCATCGCAGAATAACTTGCTGATGGCGAAGATATAAATTTGTGATTTAATACATTCGGGCATGGAGTTACAGTCGATTACCGCTTGGATGTTTCAACTACTCGGTGCGCTGCTGGTGTTTGCCAAGGAGTTGGGCGTTTAGTCAAATAGCAGTGGGAAACGTTAAATCAGGCGGTGCGGCAGCCCCACCGCGAAGCAAGACAAATGTCATTAGGTGGGGCATGCTACTACTCGCCTCAGCATGGATGCATCGTCTGTCCCGCTAAATCAAGCCAGGCTGATATTAAAAGGCCGCTTATACGTGAAAACCTATAATTTATTCGCACAGAACAGGATACTAGCGAAAGCACCGACGACCAATGCCCTTTTGCCTCTGGCATCTTACAATAGTAATAAAGTCTGATATCATTATAAACATGATGGGAGACTGAAAAAAAAAGAAGACGAAGAAAAACAGGAGCAGTTGAGAGACTGATCAAATAGTGCGTAAAAGGTGAGATTGCGGGATGTTGATTTGGTCAGGGCATCCGGTTAATGGTGTATCGGCGAGTGTATAAGTGCGATGAAAGTTTCGCATCAGCGTGACTAGGGAACCGTGACGACGTGGAACATCGTCCGTAGCTTTTCGCGCAGCCTGATGGGTGTTATATTCGAGAGGCGATGTCGCGCGACTCGTTTCGCTCGGTTAAAGTCCGGAGCTGTCGTCGGGTTCGTTCGTGCATACAACAGAATATTATATCCCCGGCCTCAAATAATGAGATTCCGACCGCAATGACTCTGCCACTTTTTGCCGCGACGCATCGTGCGCCTTGGGCGAGACAGAGGGATCGTATGTGCACGGATTACTGTTGACCGGATAAAAAACCAACGAAATAAAAAAAAACTCGACACCGCGTAGCTTCTGTTCAGCAACGTCGAATTTGCTCTATCACATTTATTACAAAAACTATTCATCTCTTCCATTGATCAATCTTGTACCTTTTTTTTTCTTTCTTTTGTACAACTTTTGTATCCTCCAAACATCTTGATTTCAGATGAAAAACTGGATAATTAAACTTGGGACACGGTGCTGTTTCTATTTTTCTTTTTTTTTCAGGAGATGGAAAACGTGTTGACGATTCAACTCTGAGCTTAAAAGCTTGAAAGCGAAAACTTGCCAATACGCGATACGCTTTAGGCGTGTCGCGTCCACTCAGCGATGGTCTCGAGGGAGCAATATCGTTTGTGGAGAAAAATTTCGACGACAAAAGTTAAACAGAGCCGTGGGCGAGCTGTCCAGGCGATTCTCACATGGCGACGATAAAAATTCGCGTAATAAGGGAGAGGAGACTGTTTCGCGATCATCGTCTCTGTTTTCTGTGTTTGAACGAGCCTCATAATTAATACGCAGTCGTCTCTGCCAGCTAAAAGGGCGACCGAGCGGAATCAGACAAACATTTTTAACACACGCTCTCCGTGTTTGCCTTATAGGGGCTTGTCGCGAAGGGTTTGCGGACACCCGAGAGTCCACCTATCCATTTCCAACCCCCCAACCCCTGCCTGACATTACATCTCGCAACTTCAACTTGACTTTTACTTTACGGTACAATTTCTTTTCTGTTTATTCAATCGGTTTGAAACGCGTTGGATATTTGGAGCTAATTACCTCGCGACAATGAGTAGAAAAAAAAATGAAATAAAAAATTGGAGAAAGTCAGATCTAAAGTTGACAGATTTAACTGCTTTACCTGAATCATGATCATGAGGGATATCCTTCTTTAAGGACATTATCTGGATACACGTTATATAGCAAAGAGCAGCAAAAACGTTTGTCCGCCCCCTTGTGTACGTGAAAAATGATGCACGACCCCAATATCTTGGACCCCCGAGACTTTCACGGCGAATGTCTTCGTCGCACTCGACGTCGCAGACGAGCTTGCATTATTCGAACCGATTAAGCAACTGACAACTGTATAAAAAATAATCCTAGTTGCAAGCTCAGTTTAACCATTTGTTAAATATCTGTTTTATCAACTCAAACAATCAAGCCTATAAAATGGAAAAGCAAGAATTAATTCTGGTTCTTAAAAATAAGCAAATTTATAATTATTAAATGATTAGATGACAAGAGAATTAATGCAATTTGTTTATTATTACAGGTCACCAGACAAGAAAGGTCCACCACAGGGCATCCAAAATGAAGATTTATTGTGCAGCGAGCACCATGGTTTCCTGTACGATCCACAAATACCCTCAGATGCGTGAGTAAAATTTGTTCTCAAATTCTGAAGAGAGAAAGGTGTACGTTGAGATAAGAGGACGACGTCATAATTGATCTAGGTTTAATGCTGAGGTGGGAAAAAGTGTTGATGATCCAGTTGGATGGGCATTTTGGGTGCGCGTGGCTCGGCAGCTTTGGCGCTCACACAAGAACACTAGATTATAAAGTGAAAGTGCGTGACCTCTTGGCACGCCTTTGCTGCCCTCTTACCCTTATCCTTGTGCGGCCGTCCTTGGGTGGGTGATGGATACGCAAAAGTGTCAGGCGCACAGCCCCGGGCGCTGTCGTCCAACCCCCTGACCATTATGCTAAGCCATTGTCCACTATCTGCCTAAGATAGCGATGGCTTAAGTTAACCCCCGACGTAGAAACCACGCGACACCGTTAAAAAATCATTTTTGCTCAATCGCGTTCTCTTTCCTGTCTGCTCCGACGACCCTCTTAATGCTCACGCTATTTTTCCTATCTTCTGCATTTAGAAAGGCCTAATGTAGCGACCTTTTTTTTCGTTTCCGCTCTTTTTTGTATCAATCTCGTTTTTTGTCCCTCTTCTTTCTGTCGATTTAATGACCTGGTTGATTTTAATTTTCAATATTTTAGCAATCTCATTACAAAGCCTCAAATTAAGCAGAAGTAATAAAAGTAATGAATCAAGCGTGGAACAATCAATCTTAAATGATTAATTAAGGCGAGGCGCGCAAAAGTATAACATTGATTCCAACATCCCTTAATTAATTTATCAGCCTTTAATTAATACGTTGCTGAGGTCTCGATAGCCAAGATAGATCCCCTTTAATTCCATGAATCGTCCGCTGGAATTTCGGCCGCGTTACAAAAGAAAAGAGATGGACACAGGGGTAACCGCGCTCGCGTATATTCACTCGCACAATAGTTCACTTTGTGCCGATTGTGCGTACCTTTTTATGAGCGCGATTTCGGTCGTTTTTTTCAGGGCCCACGACCCCCTTTGTGATTCGCCACTATTATTTGAACGTTAGGCAAATATAACACGATAGTCCGCTGGTTTTTTGTCGACACAGCCTGCAGGAAAATTCAAATCAGCGCGGCATATTGCGTTGAATTGAGATTAATGTCGCGCGACTAATTATTGATAAGTCGTCTGTCTCACTCTCTCTCTCTGGTTAACACCCATACCAGCTTTATTTTTGATTTTATTCCGGCTGTTTTTGACCGATTTTTTTTCGCATTTTCTATATCTTAAGTTTAATCAGTGACGACCGTTTTTGGTATTGTTTGTTGATTGAGAAAAAAGACAAAAACAATATAAAATGCGGATAAAACGTGGAACGACGAGATCTGCAAAATCGTAACCGAATTCGTACTTGTCTCGGGATTTCCGGCGAGTCCTGAGCCCGGAACACGCCAGCCAGCAAACAGTAAGTCAACAAAAAGCGGAAGCGAGCGCGCGTCGACGGCAAGAAATTTCTAATTTGCGGTATAATTAAGGGGGACGTGACAAAAAACTTTGTCCGTATTCTACAAGGGTGACGGTGCTAGGAAATCGCGAATTTCTTCTGTTCAGTGATCCGCATTTTAGTTCGATCTTAGGCAAACTTTGTTTTTATTCACGTCAAAAATGCTTTGTTAAACTTGACGAGGCCGCAGATGTCTGTTGCAATTTTTTTGTTTTTTTTTTTTTGATTCTCAACTTTCTCTCTTACAATTGTTAATTACATATCCAACAAAATGTCAAAAAAATGCACACACATCGAAAATCCACACGTACCGGAGCCGACGTTAGCGAAAATCCAGAGTGCACCACGTGGAGGTGTCGGTTGGATTTTGCACCCCGACGGAAAAAAGATGAAGATATAAGACTGAAAGAGATGAGATTAAAACATGCTAAAAAAGTAAAATTTTCTATAAATGTATGAAAAATATGAAGAAACTTACTCGCGTGGTCTTGTGCAGCTGCGGATCCAAGAACAAATGACGATCTGCGGCTGTGAAACCGTTGGTGTCACTTGATCTACTGCGCATGCGCGCTTTGTGACGAAATATATTTCTT
This sequence comes from Telenomus remus, assembly GCA_020615435.1. Taxonomy (NCBI): domain Eukaryota; kingdom Metazoa; phylum Arthropoda; class Insecta; order Hymenoptera; family Scelionidae; genus Telenomus; species Telenomus remus. Next base: position 10,131,682 of record CM036337.1, read on the forward strand.
GATTCCTAAAAATTTCAAGCCCCTGCAATAAGTTAAAATCGTAATTTAGAGTAGTTTTGATGAAAATCGATTGTTTTACTCAACAACAAAAACATTAACAACAAAAATTTTTCATGTGATATTCGTGTATTGTCACCGAGAATACGTAAGCCTGCAAAGTTTAGTTTAATGATACTGAGTAAAAGGTTGATGTTACAAGATTTTGTCGAAATGTGCAAAGTAAAAGAAGCGTATAAAAAATCAATGTTTTTTTGCAGGTTCACAATAATTAGTGAAGAGGAGTGGACAAAATTGAGTGACTTCTACAACGTGGATTATCGAATCACGGCTATAAAGTGCGAAAATCACGAATCAAGCATGTACATCACGAATCCTGGTAAGAGAACGTTTCTGATAAAATTAAGGTGGTTGTTTCATAATCTTAAAAATTTACTTTTCAAACACTCGAAAGTTGCAGATTCTTAAAAATTATTGAGCCTAATCTCAGTGTCTCCTAATCCGTTCTCAAAATAATGTTCAAATTCGGAATTTTTAATTATTGAAACAATGACCTCAAAAAATGTTTGTAAGATAAGATTTTTGCAAAGAGCTTCTAATACATCCACGGTTCATAAAGTTGAAGTTGTCCATGTGATTGGACGGGTATAATGAAAGACATTTGTTTTATTTGCGGCTGAACGTTCGTCAGCATTGGTAATTAATTTTGTTCCATTCTGGGATCATTATGTAAATGACGGTTTGGATCCCCTTCTAATCATCGCGAGCTTCCCCTCGTGAAATGGAGTGCTCCCCCGGAGTAGCACACATAAACACATTCACATTCGCAGAAGCTCAAATATTACACGTGTAGCGAAAACAGTGTCCCTCATTTGACTGCTCTTCTGTTTCTTGTAGAGCCCATCTCCTTGGCAGCGTAACGAGTAATGCCAAAAGACATTAGCTGCTGATTTACATAAATCCCCGCCGCCGGCTGCCCTAAAGTGTCTCATTATAATTAAGAAGTATCTTGAAAATTAACTGACAGAAAAACGCGCCATTCCTTCGACATTGCCGCAAGGGGAAGAAGAGAATATCTTCATGCTCAAGGGAAGCTAACTGCTCGGCCACTCTTCTTCCTTCCTTTCTCTCTCTCACTTTTCTTTCTTTTTTTTCCTTTCTCGTTACGTCTCATTTCAAGACAATGCCTTCATTCATTCACAATCGTAAGCTTCAACTTGTTCAATGACATCTTGAATTGTCCACAAGCAGATTGTCTTGTCGCACAAACTTTTTCCAATCTCACTCGATATTATCCCAGATCTTTGAATTTGCAATTGCTTCGCTAACTTGTTTACCTACAACACTGTATCGAACAAGTTTTTAAACATTGTTTTTGTCATTTCAACTTTTAATAGTTTTCTTCGTCTTGGCGAGAATAAAAACTGGTGAAAAAAGAAGAGAAAAAGTGTAACATCCCTTTTTGTATTCCAACGAGATCGTGATCGTCGATCGATTAAGCAGAACCGATTGGCTTGACATCTTAAACTTTTGCCATTTGAATGTCCCAAGGAGTGGACAATTTGTCGAGTTTATCCAAGTCGGATTGCGTGCGACACTCGATTGGTCGGTTGGTTGAACGGCGAGCGTCATTCTTCTCGTTTTCTTGCACACGAGAGAAGCAGAGTAAGTAAGAAAGGGGACCTGCGGTATATCGTGTACCACCGAGGCATCTCTAAACATCCTATTGTCTTGTCCGTCTCTCCGTGCGCGACTTCTTTTCGTTTTTCTTTCGATACTTTTTTCTGTTCTTTTACTTTTTTTGCAACATTTGTCAAGAAACGGTTTTGACCGTCGCGCTACCGGATGCTTCATTTGAATTGCAAACGCGTATCCACCTAATCGAATCCCACGTAGTATCTCTCTGGCGTCCCGTTGTGGCCAGTTCAAATGGAGACGTCGTTTAGGGTTAAACAGGCAGATTAAATGCTTTGACTCGTGCCACGCGATGTATCGATTCTCAATTCCCATTACGTTATCGCTGGCTCTTGAATTACAATAAACTATAGTTATAATTTATTCACAGCCTAATAAATTGTTCATGTTTACAGAAATTAAAAATGAAAACTTTTCAAAAATCATTGCAAAGTATTTTTGGCTCAAAAAATAAGAAACGTTTATGTTTGAACTGTAGGTGATTGTCAAGTTTGTAAAATCATGTTTTCTTGAATGAATATGAAGTTTGTATTGTTAGTTTGAGTTGTTTGATAGCGACAAAGACGAGGAGAAGCTTGCTCTCGTGACGATAAATAATTAGAAGTAATTCTTATGCGTTAGAGGCGACTGCTGTACAAGCATGAAATCGTACGTGATGATCCTGTAGGAAAAATTAACGGAGGACAGAGATGTATAGAAAGGAGGAAGGACGAAAACCAGAGCAAACAGACAATTTAGCTTATTTTAAGGGCAACGACGCGCAGTCTTGTGTCGCAGCTACTCGAGGGTATGTGCGCGGACAAAAAAGTCACCGGGGTGACTGATACGGCGCTGACTAACGAGCGCTCGCTAGTTCGTTCCATTCTTAAAGCTCAGAGGGTGGTTCTGAGTTGAGCCGGCAACGGGCATTAAGCAACGCCGGTCCGAGCTGTATCGTATCAATCACCTACCGAGCCAGGCTCGTCACTGCCGCCGTTTAGACGCTTCGCACAAGCGGAGGTGACGCGATTCAATATAGCCCGGCCTTCTTTTCTTCTCCTCGCTTTTCTCACGCTCGTCCTTTCTTACTTGTCCAACTCGATTCTCATTCGCTTATCAATTAATTTACTAAATGCAATCTCGTAATCAGAGTTAAACGTCCATTTGTCACGAACGATAATAATACGATTGAATTTGGGAGCGGCACTTAGTCAAATGCTGATTTTGCGGTCGTCTTGCGCTCGGACAAAGACCGGGGCAAGTGCGAAGTCTAATTTACAGGGTCCAAGGCTGCTGCAACCTCGCCTCCCACTTTGCGCTGTTCGAGTTTAGTTCGGTACTCGTAAATATCCGTTGAGCGTCGCTCGACCTCGGTTTCTGTCATCCACAAATCATAGGTGTATCGCAAAACATTATCCCGCCGATGTCTCAAAATTAATATTCGGACCTCGCCTTAGATTTAGAACACAAATTTGCAGATTAGTTTGCCGCCGGAGAAAGCGTACGCGGTCGCGCGGGCCAGATCGCGCGTCGTTCAAATTTACTTCACGATGGGGGTCGAAATCTCAGATCCGCAAGGGTGGACCGACCTCGTATTTGTTAGTCCAGTAGCAAGTGTGCCGGACACGTCTTTAATATATGCATCCAACTAATGGACGCAGTCTACCGAGTTACGCTAATAGTGATTTACCACGATACACGCTTATCTGCTAAGGCCAACAAAAAATCTTCCATGTTATTTTCACCGCGAACAATTTCTCAGTTTAGTTTGCAGACGCTCTTCGATATATTTCAACTTGATTAGTCAACTACACATTTTTGCAACTTTTTCTTACAGTCTTACTTTTTGCCTTGGAAGATTTTCATAACTCTTAAGTCCCTAGATTGGGTTTAAAAAACTTTGGCAAATTTTAGTAAATTTACTTTTGCCACAGTTTTTAGAAAGTGTTTTGTTAAAATTAGAATTTCGGCCATCTAGTAAAAATTTTAGTATTCAGATTTAAAACTTCATCAGGCAAAGTCAAACTTTAAAAATGACTAATCATTCGCAACTCAATAATGATTGTTTCTCATTGAAAAAAGTTTATTTATTTCTAATTGAATCTGAAAATGATTCACTTTTTAAAAAGAATAAGTAATGCGTAGAGAAGAAAGAAAAAGGTTATTGAATGTGATTTAAATTTATAGAGGACGATTTGCTAACATCAAATTAGCACGTCCTCTCTTCTCTGACTTGTGTGCCTTCTTATCCAGTGCGGGATCCCCACTCGTGCTCACAGCAGGGGTAGTTTTCCTCGAGGATTAAATGGAGCGCCTAGATGACCGATGCTCGTCCGCTTCACGGCAATAGGGGATGACGCTGGAAGAGAGGATCGGACTCAGAAAACAAGATAAAACAAGGATAAAGCTTGCTTATTCGAATCCCGCTTACGGCGTTAGTTGGGGTTCCCAAAAGAGCTTTGGACAGCTCGCAAAATGTCTAATCATCGAATCGTTTCGCTCGACTTACTCGAGTTAACGTTTCGCTTTCGTTTCATCTTAACTGTACAGCCAGCGGAATAGTTTTTTCATCGCCTAGTTTGCCGTCGCACTGTTCCAATTGCGTTCGCAATTTTGGCCTACGATGCGCAGTTGCGATTACCATTGTACTTGCCTCGATTTTGTACATTTAGATGCTCCTAAGAGGATTAGGTTTCGACTTTGTTGTGGTCGTTCGCTCCAAGACGTTCGTTAGCGAAATCATTATCTCTCGACAAAAGCGCCACAACCGCGTGACAGACTTCTTGTAAAAATGCCCACTTCTTAGAACCATCTCGCGCGCCAAGTGCAACTGTCAACAAACTAACAACAAATAAACGTCGGAAAAAATAAATCAAAATGAAAAGCAAAATTGCGATTTCATCGTGCACGATCCCTGACAACTTGACGCTAATGCTTCTTCGATATTGATTGAACAGTTTCTTTCTCGCTTTTATTCCTGCGGCGTAGCTCATATTTGCCACCCCGTCTTATGAACTAAGTTAAAAAAAAGAGACAATTCGAAAAATGTCGTCGACTACTTGACACTTAAAAGATGAAACATTTGAGAATCGTTTACTCTTGGGAACAGAAACGCAATCATAAGAGAACGATTAAGACGAGGGGTGGCTGTGCACCCCTTCAAGGTCATAATGTGCATCAGACAATTGGAGACAATTCAACGTCCGACTGACCATGACGAAAGTTTTTTTTCAGAGTCCCTTCTGTCTGTCGCTCATCTATTTCAGCTTCTTATTTTTAGCTCCTTTTTGGAATCCATTCTTCTCGGCGCGCGTTCAACCTTCGGTGTTTCGTTTCTTTTTACCTTTTCCACGCAAAACTAATTCTCAGGGAGCGAGGCGCATTTGGAGTCGGTTGATGCGCCTGTCGCGACGGTTTCTCTCCTTTTGATTTATCGTTCTTAATTAGGTCTAGGATTCTATGAAAATTGCTAATGGTCTCTCTGTCCCGGCTCGTTAATTCGACCGCTCAGGTGGCCTTGGGACACACCATTTAACGAGAAATATAATAATTGATTCGCGTCGTTACATCATCATTCAATTGAACTTTTGTTTCCACCAGTTTGCACATTAGTCGACGACATAATTGACCGCGCGTGAATCGTCTCCAAGGTATCTTTGCGACTGTACAAACTTTATTGCCCCACGATACGCGCTAGGGCGTCAAACTACATTGTGCATTTCCCTAAAGTGCCATTCAAGGGTAGTCAAACCATAAACTCATGCTTTACTCTTTTACACCGACCTCAAACTTTGCCATGCTCAATACAAACTTTAGTTTTTATTGGGATATTGTCTTGTTTCGATTTCAGGTTTTGTTTCCTTGAAAAAAAAAATCGTTTTTGTTAATCGTGTTTGTCAATAAGCTCAAAATTGGATGTTTTTTTTTTGTATGAATTTCTAGTTTTATTCATTGCAGTTAAAACCATGATTTATTTTTCAATACAAAAATGTAATTCTCTCGAGCTATCGACATTTTGCAATCTTCATCTTTAATCCAGTTTTTTCTATTTTTTTCAAGTTGATGCAGATTCAGCATGAAGATTTCAACTTTGATTCGTTCATTTCTCATTAACTCGGATACGAAACGTTTAGCGAGAACGAACAAGATTATCAAGCAGTCCTATCAAGATTCTATCTCGTCTAAGCGTCGGTAATTAGTAGTCGCAGGGTTGGACATTCGTATTCATTCGGGGTTAGAGCTTGAGTGTTGGCCACCCCGTTGTAGCTCTCGAAACCCTTGGAAAACTGTCTGAACATGACATAACACTCCTGAAAGCCTGGCCAAAGTTGTTTTTGCGCTGTCCAGCCAGCAACAATGGCCCCGTTTCTTGCCCCCCTCTCTATACTTAGCGTATATTATTAATTACTGTATTAATCAACGGCCAACTCGGGCAATCTATTATGCATGGATAAGGGCGACTCTCGCAACTCGATTCACCAAAATTGTGACTTTGATGAGGTCATCTTAGTAATGCCCCCAAGAATATCCCATAAATTCTCAATAATATATTACAAACTTATTAATCTACACTTTTTGTTTCCACTTTTACAGAAGTTTGCGATGCATGTATCAACGTGAAACGAGAACAGGAGAAGCTTGAAAGTCTGAAGTACGACAGGGCCACGATATACATTCGTTTCTTAGACGACAATGAAGACAAATCGGAAAACGACGAGGTTGGAAATGAATCAGACTTTGTTTTTTATGAGAAATTAAATTTTTATTGCAATTGTTAAAATAATGTTGTTTCATTAATTTCAGAAGAAATACAAAACTAACTCCAGCAGACCGACGCGAACAAGGAGAAAAGACCATCACGAGCTCAAAGTGTCCTCGTCTATGACTCTAAAGGACTTGAAAGTCATGGTGAGTGGCCCGATGGTGAATATAGACAAGCACATTCCAGCCGGCCTCTCACGTTTCGATTTGTTCATAATCAATAACTTTGCACCGTTTTGTCCATTCGTCCGCACCTTTTTTTCACGTCTATAATTATGCGAAATAAAATCACGGAGGAAACGCGCGGGCCATAAAATTGTGTCAGCGAGTAGGTTACTACTCGGCAAGATTTTTTTGTCGTCTGCTTTACAGTTTTCTTTCCTGTTTCTTCATTATTGCTGCTATTGTAATTTTCGATAATCGAAAGCAACGCGCAAAGGATGTTATTAAGGTTTGTTATTAAAATCGTCGTGTCAGTTATAAGTCGGTTTAACAGCAAATGAAAAGCACGGACGCGGTTAGAGGAACGAAGAATCCACCCCCTGAAAGTATACCGCCGGCGCACGAAAGTAGTAAAGCATAGTTATTGCTGGTTAGCATATGCGGGCTCACCAGTGTGCATAAACTATTAAGCGTTTTATTTATATTGTGAGGCCGGGACCATCTCTCGGGGCCACTGGCAAAAACTTGAAAGAGCATAAACCTCGCGCTAATAACAGGTCTTCATTCCGCTTTGCACTGCAGCCTTCCAGTTGATTCCTTCCTCTCTTGTTTCTAACGTTAAAAAAACTTGTTGCAAAAATTGTTATACTTTTATAAATAATCGTACACTCTACAGTTTTCTTTCGCGCTGCTTATTTATTTATCCTGATAATTTTTCTCTTCGGTACAAATTTCAGCGAACCCGAATGTTTATTCTCTTACAAATAATCCGCTTTTTGCGATCAAACTCCGGAGATTTATATTATCGCGTAGAGAAATAATTCCGCCGATAATAAGAATTATTGGCCGGATGAAAAATAAGGGCAGAAAGAATGCGATAAAAAAAGAAACAACAGCGACTCAGACGGTTGACCGTTGAATTTGCTCGAAAGTTTTTCCGAATTGCAATGCTCATCTTGGGCTCTCTCGTCAACATTTTTGTCGGTGCGTTCCACACTTGTTTTTCATCAAGGCGCTCGGCAAGCCGCGCGCAACATGCTCGTGAATGAGAAGCCATTCTTCGCGCGTTCTTCGTGCACACCTTCGTTTTTCCATTGGGCTTGAGCGTCTTCGGACAGGCCGCGAACCGGCACTCTCGGTTTCCGCTGCTCGTTGCAGACAAAAGCGCCTCGGACACAAGGTAACGGCGCTCAATTTGTTCGGCGCGGGATTAGTAGAAGAACAAAAGGTACGCGACGACAGGAACTAATTGACAACGAGTAATGAGGAATAAGCCCCGGCTGATTATTATCTCGTGGCGCAATTCATATCGGGATTCCATTACGCGCGGCGTGACTTTTCGCAACGGCGTCGCGCTTTCCAATCAGCCTCCCCGTGTCTCTCTTGTTTTCCTTCTCTCTCGCTCGGTCCACAAATGAACTTATTTACGTGTTTTACGACATCGGTTTCTCACGGTGCCTTAATTGAACAATTTCGGACTTTTTGTCGACGATGCCGCCGAGTCTCAAACTAGCAAGCGTCCTTAGATAAACGAATAACTTCATTTCAAAACCCGAAAGGCCTATTCGCTCGCTGCGCGAACATAGACAACCATCATAATATCATAACATATTACGTTCCCCGACCTTAACGTCGGCTTCTCGTTATAGTCCCTTGACCTTCGTAACTGCGGGTGCGCAACCAAATAACTTGTTCTTGCAAAATCTCTTTTAATCTAACTATCTAGTGACAGATTTGGTAGTGTATTTAGTGTATTAGACAGATATTTTGGTAGATTCAAATGTCTTCTATCATAAAGCGTTGTTGAAAAGATGAAACTCGAATTATCTCAAATACTTTCTTTAAATTTGTTCAAATTTGTAGAGTTATAAAACTTGAATTTTTATCCAATTTGGATGAAACTGTAACTTTTCATCCTCTTTGATATTTCAGTATCAATTCACATGTTGTAGACAAGTTTGACATTTTTAACTCTTCCTCTTGTTACAGCTCTTTTTTCGGTTCTTATTTTGTTTATTTTTTCTTGAAATAACGCATGTAAATTACAAACTATTAAATTATTTATGACCATAATAACGACTATTAAAATAGTTTCTTTGAAAGTGTTTCGTGAGGAAAGTACATGTACTTTTGCTGGAATATAATTTTATTAATAAGATAAATGACTGGTGCGCGCGGAGATAAAACGTACGAGCAGTGAACGGCCGAAGCGTAACCCCAAATCTCGCCGGGTACTAACAAAGTCATAAAGAGAGATGTACACTGAAAGATGAAATTCAATTTTGTAAAAGCGAGGCCCGGGTACCGTCGAAGAGTAAATAATGCGAGACCTCGAGGAGAAAACACATTTTTGCCTGCCCTTCCTTTCGTCTTGTTTCCCCGTTGTTACAATTATTTCTTCGTTTTCGTCAATTGCTTTGCTCTCGCTAGTAAAACTTGAACTCGAATGAATTTTACACCAAGCCAGAGGTAACAAGCCATCAATGACGACGCGGTTCTGCAAATTAAGCAATTACCAGACGTATGCTCACTGCTCGTGAGAACTATATACTTACTAACTGGCTATAATAATCATTCGGTCTGCTTCGAACAAATTTTTCTTTTTTTTTCTTTACTCTACTTATATTATACTTGTTCCTTCTTTCAAATTCTTATATGCTTTTGCAAGGAACAGTTTTTATTTAGACTTGTACTTCCATTGTTTTTTCACAAACTTTCTTCAATCATTGTTATTGAGAGGCATAAAATCAGGGCTGTGTTGAAAATTACTTTATTTGTTCACAACATATTTAACTAACGATTCTCGATTTTGTAGGTTATTAATTTTTGCGGAGCGCCTCCGTTGGACCAACACCTGATTTTCAACAACGCCGAATTGACAGACGATGAGAAAACTCTGGAGGCTTATAAGATATATCCGGAGGCTATTTTGATTTTGAAGGTACGTTTGTCTTTAATTTTTCTATTATTATCGTGATTATGAGAAAAAAAAGGGTTCGCAGCTCGAAAATGAGCGCGAGCACAACAAGTAGCTTGTGCAATGATCTAATGATAGTCTAATAACTATCCTCGGTGAAATTGCGTATTCAAAACAACCGAATGGACAAAACTATAAAAGACAAATTAACTACTAGGCCGCGGGAGAGTAAAAAGTCGTAAAGCTCTCTTTGATGTAATAACAACGCGGAGGAAACTCGTAAACGTTTCAATATATAATGCACACAAACAGGTCGAAATATTGTCCGACATTCTTTAGGATATTGCATTCTGGAATTTGGAATCGGTCGGCGAGCGGAATGCTCGTTGACGTGCGAGCAAAAAAACGCGAAATTTAGAAAAAAAGGGGCAAACAGAAGTGTACGTTAACGATTTTAATGATCTCTTGCGATGTAAGTCACCGGCATCGTGGCGAGCCAAAAACATAAATTCGATTTAGGAGTATCAAGCGATGGTCTGACGTTGTTGGATCATGATCGAACGGCATTCCGATGCAGCGGACGTCCGACTTTGGGATCACATTCCACGACGTCTGTGCCAAGTGGCGAAGCTACGTTTGGAACCATTTTTATGGACAAAAATTGACACGCCGACGGCAACTGTTCGCTCGTGCAATGACTAATGAGCCGAGGGAATTTGTGTTTATAATTGCACGACCGGAAGGTACCGAGGCGCGCTGCCCATTGTTCTTATTCGCTTTTACGAATGCCGCGCTAAGACGCCTCTCCCTAAATCTTGCAGCGAGGTGATAAACAGTCGCAATTTAGATTCAAGATCGCGTCTTGCCTAGCACCTTTTCTCCCTAGCCTCTAAGACAATGGATAAGTAACATTCAACAAAATGGCCAAGATAACGCAAAGGACCGGTTGAGAATTCGCGCAAACGCTAGATCCCGGAATGTGTTGCGGGGATTAGACAACTTAATTGTACCGCCAACGTGATAGAGCGCCAGTTATTATCTTAGCTCAGCTTCTGTGTCTTTCTTCATTCAGCTCTTCTGATTTACATACCTTCAGATCGGATTTCGTTGCTCTTTATAATTCAATCTTCTTCTTTTAACAATTTTTTTAAATTAAACAATTGAATGTTTGTTTTGAGCGAGAGTTTTTGTGATTCAACTTGGAGATGAGAGGAGGAGTGATTATGAATGGTAACATATTGACACCAGGTTATGAATCGCGTCTTGGAAGAAACGACAAACTGAAAGGAGCGTGGAGCGAACGGTTTAAAAAAATCCCGTTACGACATCAAAGTTGACGAGTTACGAGAAAGAATTATTCGCGGAAACTGCAAAATTGCGAGCGCTCGGCTCTTTTCTCGGTCTTAATGACATTGGCAAAATTGTTTTCCATTATTCATGTCACTCGGCTAGCTTGACTAACGCCTAATGAATGCAATACAAATTTGTTGCGCGGCTGCTCTCTTTTTCGGACCGGCGTTCATGAATTAGACGAGAGATATTTGGGCAGCGCAGAAAATCGTAGCGCAGTTTGATTTGACGTCGCGTTTTTTTCACGTTTTAATCTTCTTTTTCGCATATTTTTTCTCATTCCTGGCCTCTTTTTCCTCCTATTTTCTCTCAGTCGCGGTCTTCATGGCCGATCGACCGGAGTCTTTAGAGTCGGCCGGTCTCGTCTCCAACGGGCGGCAGCCGCGTTTGATGTTGTGTGACGAATGTCCGCGTTGGACGCGCTTCTTTCGTCCCTTCTATTTCTTCCGAGCCATCCGTCCCGCTCGCTCCCGTTTGCAGCCGCTGCTTTCTCATCAACATCCACAACTCCCATATTACCAGGCCGTCTCGCGTATACCTATGGACGCGCGATTGCTACACAAAATTGGAAGCCTCCATGCGTTACGCTTATTTGTCTCCGATATCACACAAACTCAACTCCGACAAGTACAGCAACAAGTATCCATTCCACACCGCGTTACTTTTCCTTCTCCATACAAAAAGCCCCGTCATATTAATTCCAACCCAAACTATTTTTAACTCTCTTTTTACATTGTTAACGTAATCATTCCCTGTTAATTTAAACATTCAATAAATTCTATAATGAAATGCTTATTTTGATTAATAATTAAATACTATTTGCTTACAATTTTATATGAAGAATGTGAAGTACAAATAAGAAAGGTTAATTATTAGACTAATTTTTAAAAATTAGTTGATTAGTTGCCTGAAATAATAACAAATGTTTGAAAATAATGTCACAATCTTAAAAGTTACGTTAGAGTTAGTTGAGATTGAACAGATTTTTAAAACGTGATTGAACCTTTAAACTTACTTTTCAACTTTGGAAAAAAATTACAAAAATGTTGCAAATCTTGAAATCCACCTAAACTTTGTATTTACCATCGTGTTTTGTTATGGTAGGTGTAATTGATACGTAATAGCAAAGCACAAGAACTTGCGTACAAGAAAGTCTTGAAATTGCGTTACGCGCCTTTGCGATACGCAAATGATTCACAGCGACGACCAATCGTAAAACAATTAGCGGCGATAAAATGATAATGCCTCTTGATTTTACGATTGTTGTAAATTAGACAGTTCAGGTGATGAATGAAGAGCGAGTACTGGTCATAGTTGGCTGCAACTAGCAAGCGTTCTGGGCGGTTGGTTGCCTTTAATCAAGCGCGTCATGTTTTTTGAATTTGAAATTCTATTGCCAGGGTGCCGCGCGCGTTTTTAAATAAATTGAATGATTAAATATTTTATAGTCGACAGGGGGAACGCAGATGAAGCATGCCCATGGAAACAAGTTGTTGTTATGATGACGGTGCCCCGGTGCGGTGAAGTAATCAAACTCATTAACAAATAAAAAAGTACCTGCCAGGATCGTGTGCTTTGGCGCAGTTATCCAATCACGGCCTCAGATGGCGCGGGCATCTGAGAAATAAATCAATTAAGTTGATGCACACTTATAAACGCGCCATCATCATCGGTTTCGTGTAGCTCCTTTTTTTGTCTCCCTCTCTCTCTCTTCTTTTCTTTTTTATCCCTCTGCTCATCTGAGGTAGCCAAACCGGAAACTAATTCGTCTCATTTGATAACTTGCTGATTGCAAAAAAACCGTGACAAAAAAAGGACAAACTCTTTTTTCGGCTTCTTCGTTCAACACAAGTTAATTTTGATCGATTCAATTTCGTTCTTTCTGCCGATTGAATGTAGGAGACGGATTTGTCACTTTTGGTGCAGTCGAGTGATATTGATACGAGTGACGTAAATGAGGCAAATTCAGACTCGTCTCATCATCAAGTTGGGAGAATAATTTTGCAGTCTGAGAAGAATCGCCCTTCGAATTCGGTTCGCCATGAATTTTTTCGCGTTGCGAATTCCCAGCTGTGCCCTATATGAGATTCGTCTCTGGCATACGAGATTTTTTTTGTACTCCCTCCGCCCGACGTCGACACACCTCGCGTTTTTTCTCCTGTCCACTCGCCTATTGCGATTCTCGCCTCCTATGCGCCTAAGTTAATATTAATGGGGATATTTATGACCGACGGGTCAGCGTTGGTCACTGCGCTTATACTTTCCCTTGGCTTGCAGCACGCAAAACTCTATACACACGCCGGCTGATAAAAGAAAATCTGAAAATGCTGTGATTTATCGCCTCTTTTCTGGCAGCCGCCCTACAAATTCTGAATAAGTTAAATGCACGCGCTCTCCGCCAAAGTCTACATATTTATATACGTATATCCAAATGCAAAGCTCAAATTGTTTATAAACATTCAAAACTCGTTGTAACGATTTTTCGAACAAGGCAAAAACCAAATTTCCATCGGCTGGTTTGTATGCACAGGCTTTTGCAGTTTTTTGTTTGCATCTGCTTTTTGTTTTTTGTTTCTTTCCAACTTTTCGTTAGCCAGCTTGAGAGAGATCTCCGCTCGCTCCACGTTTTATCATACATAATGAGTTTTAATGACTTGTAAAGTTGTGCACCGAACAACAAGAAGTTTATATGTGTATGGTATGGAGATTCGACGAATGCTGCTGCACAGTTCACATAAATCAGCATAAATGAAACGTAAATCAATGCGGGGCTATATGTTTTTTCGCGCTACTTATATATATTATGAAATGACAAATCAAATTGTCAGACAACGACGACCCAACTTTGACTCTTGTCATGATCAAATTCAATTTTTATTGTTTTAGCATTTGGTTTTGTTATTTTTGCAATTTTTCAATTGAGTGAATATGCCAAAAAATGTTTAAATTCATTGTGAAATTCGTTTCTAATTTTTCAGTTTTGCAACTGCTTTTCATTCTAATTTTGTTATTAAACTATTTTTCACAGTTAAAAAACAAAATCAAAAGAATAAATTGTTTGATCGTTATACAATGACTGGTCAGAAAGATGAGTTTTGAATGCACACAAACGTTCTTCTGTTTATCATGAAACTGAGCTCTTGACTTGTCTTGAACGACTGTCCGATTAGTCCAATTCTCGAGACTGAGACGCGCGGTTATCACACGGCCGTTGCACACTGCTTCCTTTCAGTATCACACTCAATGACACATGTTCTAGCCGAGAGCGTGTGTCAAAGCGAGTGCTTTATTACGTCCGCGTGCGTTTTGCTTTACGACATTGTAGTGGCACTCGCTGCTCAAAAAACACGATCCTCTCATTGCATTTGCATTCATTAGCTTTAATGTCCCCACGTTTTACGACTAGAAAATCATTTGAGCATCGGCCGCGCGAATAACATTTTATATCGTCCCGTTCAATTACCAACCTGCGACCTGTTTTTTTTTCTCCTCGTCCTCTTCACTATAAACGCCGTTTATGGCGTTTTCAAATTCAATTTGAATTCGCCGCGATTAATATTTTCTGAATGCCGACGTTAGGCTTTTATAACGAGTAGCTTTAAACGTCCCTTTTCGGGCCTGCAGTTTGATTCAGAGAAAAGGCCTTACAGGTTGTTGTGAAAACAAGTGCCTGAAAATCACATGTGGCTACTGAAATCCTACACGGTGGCAGCTTACTGCCTCTCATCTTCTCACTCGACGTCATGTTCATTTTAAAGCCGATCATATTCGACGCTACGTCTGTCTGACAACAAAAAAGTGTGCGCAAATGTAAACAGTTTAAATGTGTCCTAATTCGGATCAGCCTATTAGACAATTATCCTGTCTATCGAAATTTGCCGAAACTGATACTAATTGTTCCAAGCATCTGTCGTCTTGCGGGCTGTTGTCACTTTTAATTGTAATGAACGGTTGATCATTAGTTTATTCGATCCAGTTAAGTTGCAGTTAAAAATTCGTTACTAAGAAATATAACAGGGGATAAAGAAGCGAACAAAAAAATAAATAGAGAGTTTGATCAGCAACACCAATTAACAAGCCATTGGTTTGCGTTCGAAGAAGACAAATCGGCGAAATAATTCTTAGGCTGGTTTAGCGACTGCCTATCTTGTGCTAAAGGGCTGCAAAAACACAGAAGCGAAGAAGTTTGTCATTGGGAGGGTTATAGTCGGTCAGTGCGTCGATGCGTGGCGATAGTCACTGGCCACTGTCTCGTCTTTCATTTCATTTGAGAGAAAAAAAAGAAAGAAGAAGAGGAATGAGCTGGGAGAAGGAGAATATTTGTCCCCTAATGTAGTCTGCGACAGGGTCAGGGGTGGGGTCGTGCGCAAGAGTGAGTAATGTTCACGACAAACGCAGTCCTTGAGAGGAAGAGGGCTTTTGGTCGGACGCAAAGATCCCTACAGATAGGGTGCTAAGCGACACACTAAGATCGAGCCCACCCACCCATTCGTGTCGCGAGGGCTGCTACGCTTCCGTCGCTAAATCGCTCACGATCTCTCTTACGTTGTGCAATTTGCAACGCTCATATGATCCAAATGGGGCGCTAGTCTACGACAATTTGTGACGCGAGCACTCTCGTCCCATCGTCCTCTTCTTGAACTTTTTTTTTTATTTTTTCTGCCACCTTCTTTTTGGGTTCAAAAGATAATTTTTTTAAATTTTGGTTCAAGCTGAGTTCAGCTACTTTGAAGCAACACATTTTCAACTGCTTGTTATGGGATTTTGGATTTATCGAAAAAACACCTAAAATGTTTGTGCAACTTGTTTTTTGAGTGAATATAAATAAAGTGGGATGAAAAGGGTTGAAATATCAGTGGCCGGATAAAGTGAGGGGAGATTCTGATTTTGAAGTGGCGCGGAGGCATTTTGATGAGGAAGCCACTTTGAAAGTTGATTCCGCGACGTCAGTATGATGGTGTAAGTCCCATGAAGGCGGCCTTTGTGTCAGGCGGAAGCATGCTTGGTCTCTAATGTTGCCATGAGACTACTGTTCGTCGTGCGAGACGGACGCATTGCAACTCTTTCTGGCCAATCGGTAACTTGGCGTAACTATCGAGAATCGATTACTCCGCGTCGATACCAAAAAAAGCTAAACAAAATTAAAATAAAAAACAAAGACGAAGAGTCGTTGTTTTCAACTCTTGCGGAAATGTTGCTCAAAAATCCTCCGCTGCATTCCCGATTTTGCACGCCTGTCCTTCAGCCAAATGACAGTCTGGATTGAGTTTTCGATAGTACATTTTTGATCTCAATAAACTGCTGATTAACGTTCACAAGCGATGCTATCGAATTTCATGATTAAACTCTGATTAACTTTTCGATTTGAGATACAAATTTTCTATTTAAATTTTTCCAAACGCTCAGATGATTAAATCGTCATTAAATTTTTTTCTGCAACTTTGGCACTTCATTATAGTTTTGAAAAAGTGTCCAGTTGTAAGTAAAACTCGGTGATGCCGTTTAAATATCAAGTGATTTATACTTACCATTGCACTGTTATAGTTGTAACTAAAAAGAAAATTGTCGAATACTTGAAGCGGTTTTGCACGCAAAGTTTCTCTTCGCCAGATAGAGACATTAAGACGTTCAACGTGTCACCGAGACAAAGATACAAAAAAACGCGTCAGAGACGTTCGCGCAAGTTAGATGCGCGGATCAAAAAAACATAATTCAATTATCAGATCGTACAATGACAAAACAAAGCGTACAAGTAATGCATGTTTTTTTTTGGGCCCGTCAGTTTTGTTCGATGGAGAAAGAAATTGTGTGGTACCACCTAGTTATGGTGCATATCCGAATGACCGTTGGAGGAAATGAAAAATTGGTTCGACCTCGGGCGTGTTTTTTTTTCACGGCTCCCGAGAGCGAGTTTCACAAATTTCAAGCGGCACTAAAAGCTGACGCAAGTGCGCCGGTGAGAGGAAATCTATACGCCTTGGAGAATCGAAGAATGCGCGAGCAGCCTGAATGCATAATAATTATGACAAGCTTACAACATTCTTCGCAGGATTTTTAGCGGCGATAATTTGAATAATTAGCCGGCGGGTTACATTCGCCAGCGCGGCGGTGATGTTGAGCAGCTGTTCTGTGTCCCGATGTTTAATTGCTCGCGATGGGCCTGACGACGAAAAGGAACGCCCTTTTTATTTTTCTCCCAAATGTATTATTTATGGGTGGGTTTTTCAATGGCTGACGAAAACGGGACGAATCAGAACACACGTCGGTCCTTCGTGGCCAGCGATTTAATTATCATGCATTAATTGTCAAGAGGATTGAAAAAAAAGCGCAGTCCTGATTTTAACATAAATGCGTCATAAATTACGCGGACTGCGAGGAAAAAGTCAAGATTTGTGTATGTTTGATAAGTTCGGACGGTTGGGATTGATTTTATGATAATCGTTGAAATCGATTGCGCACCGACGATTATGATTTTTTTTTTCATGCGACCATGCATCATCCCGACGAGCAGTCATTTAATATCCGGGGAATGTCCCGCGGAGAGAGTCTCAGCTAGCGACAGGGAGTCCGCGACGACAAAACACACGTCGCGGCCCGACTCCAGACAACCCCAAGCAATAATTTGCGCGCCGAATTAGCGCCGTAAGTTGCGCGCCCAGACAGCCACGGGAACAATATTAATCTACATTGAATTTATATACCCCGAACTTGATGAGCGCCACTCTTCTACTCTTCGCTTTACTTGAAAATTTGTGCAGTATCATTGTTATTGGATTAACCCTCATTTAGTCGATTAACAATTTTTCCGTCGTTTATTTTACTATTCAACAAAAATTAACTTGTTTGTTTACATTTTCTTATTGAAAACATTGATTTGTTAATTTCAATTTGTTAGTAAAATGGTATTTATTATAGTAGCAGTTTTTTATAATAAAATATCTAATAATTGATAATAATAGACTAGGAACAAGTTTGTTTCATTTAGGCGTGTTGCATTAGCATAGATAAAGAAATCTCAGCAGCGTGAGCGAGGCTATCGACTATCCGAAATGACGATATGAAAAATTGACTTTTAGATGTGGACTGGACCGGAGAAAGTTATCGGGCCATTACGAACGAACGATTTCGACACACCCAAGTGAATAACTAACTCACTTTGAATGATAATAAACGTTCAAAATACCGATTTCTACAACTCCTCTGGTAGCCGTGATCGTCTAGTGGTTAGGACCCTACGTTGTGGCCGTAGTAACCCAGGTTCGAATCCTGGTCACGGCAATGTTTCCAAACATTGTCACGGTAGAGGAATTTTTTTTTGCAATTATACAGTTTTTTAACTATAATACTTGCATTATTTTAGTTAACTCACATTAATAAAGTATAAAATATTTATAAGTTACAAATAATTGTGTTCTAATTCCATGGTATTTTTGGAAAAAAGTATTAATTCTACATTTGGGTCCGAAAGCATGTATTTCATAGTACTTCTTTCGCGATACAAAAACTTGTTTTAATTAACGCAACGCGTTTTCATCTCAGCTTTGTTAATTGGATTAACAAAGACAATGTCGCGAGTACAGAAAGAGAGAGCACGTAGAATTGAGAAATGTGAGGTTTATTAAGTCTGCGGCTCGCGGTCGAGGGGGCGAGATTCGACTACGAGCGCATCGCATAAAAGATAAATATCCCAAGACAGTGCTGGAATAACTTACGCGACTCCTCTGTGACAACATTCAAAAGCCCGCCACTTTCTAGAATTTCATAAACCGTCATCCAGGCTCAAACAGCATTCAATAACATCATTCAAAAATGATTATCACCGTTGTAAACTTTGGTTCGTTTGAAAAATGAAAATTTATGTTCCACAAGAGCTGCGAGATGAAGATATCGACTGACTCGTAATTTTGCAGCTAACAGGCCAATTTCGGCCGCAACTGTTGTTGCGATTTTCCACACGTGGAACGGCCTCGTAACTTTAGGACCGAAATTGGGCCAGGGTCGGTTAAGGACTGGTAATTAGGCCCGCAAGCAGCGAAAATTTGACGAGTTTATTCGGCACCGTTGAGTGTGTTTTCCAGTGGACAGGAGGTTCGAGTGAACAAGTGCGCGATGCCCCGAGCCAAGGTGTTTGAAACGCGAACGCTACAATTACCAACCATACCACGTCGGCCTGGGCCCATAACCAACCCAGTATATTGCTCCATTTTGAAACACCGCGCTCATTCTGATCCTTCTTCTCAGCACGTAACTCGCTATTTTCGGAGAAAACACCGAGTCCTGGCATCAGCTCTGCAAACCTCCGAGAAACCTTGCCATGAGAAAATCTCACTCTATTATTAGACGACAAGCGATTTATAATTTAGAGTCCAGTGCACGGGCGATAATTCAGCTGAAAATGACTTCATCATAAAGTTACGTTGCTGCTTCATGAGCCGAAGCAGAAATTGAACATTCAAAATACGAAATAGAAAAATTGGAGCAAAAAATTGAATTTCATCTTCTTGCTATAGATTAACATCAAAGGGACCTCTACTTCTTCAGATAGATTCTGTTGATTATTATATTCTCGATTTTTTTACTCATTTTAAAAGCTGGCGCTCACTTGAATCATTTTATTCTGAAAGTAAATTACTGATATCTAAATGCGAGAATACCTCCAGATGTGAACGAAACCGTGTGTATGGGACATGTGCGCTTATGCCATCAGTTGACACGAACTATTTTTAGCAGTATGGGAAAAAGAGTTTCGCGGGACGTGATTACACCTACCGCCTTGACACAAAGTCTTCAAATTCAACATTTACAACTCAGTTTTGTTCAAAAACAGCAGTCCAATTTTGAAATTTTTATTGCTAAATCAGTTGATAAAAAAACTGGCAGTAAATGGTAAAAAAAGATTTCTCTGTTGTGAAAATAAATGGCGAAGAAAAAAAGATACATTTATCAATAAGGGTTTACGCGAATATTCGTTCCACTTGGCTTTTGTATATTTACCCTTTAGGTAGACTATTTATCGACGCAGTCATCTTTTCTTTTCCTTGTTGGCGCTCGCTATTCACTGAAACCCACTTGCTGTTCCGCGACAGACATAATTTAGGGTACATCGAACATAGAATCACGATACAAATAAAAGTCGAAACATTTGTTCATCCTCTTTGATTCAATTTGTTCACACTTGAACAGTTTACGAAAACGTTTTCTTGCAATTGTTTTTTTTTTCAAATTTTAGAAAAATGATGATAAAGAGGTAAAGAAGCGTAATGATAGAAACTTTTCTGAGCGAATATCTAACGTGTAAAAATGCTTGAACATACGACTATGCACTGGTATGCGAATAATCCCACATGCGAACCGAGAAGACGCGTGGGAAGGCGCTCTTTAAGTCATTTACAGCTGTTCGCACATGTCCTCTTTCGATATGTACGTTGCTGAAAAGCGCGTCATCAGTCTTTTGTCGACGACAAAACAAATGTAGTCATCATTATTGTTCTCATCAAATCATAACCAATTTAATGCACATTACAATTATAACACGAATTATCACATTATGAAAGATAATTGTCTGCTCAGAGACTGATATTAACACTTCAAACTTAATCCCACAAACATTTAAGGAAAAACATTATCAGCTAAAAAACAACAAACTCCTAATTGAATACAAAAATGAACGTAAAATTAGTTGTGCTTTTCAGAAGTTTTTATCACGATTTAAAATAAGCAAACGATTTGAGCAATTCTCTCTATTTTAAAGTCGTTGAGTTTTTGTACAATTTCTTGCGTCATTATCCAGATGGTTCCTGTACAAAAAGTGATCTTAAATATTAAGTGCGTTGAAATATTATATAACGAGTTCATTGTGTCAACATGAACTTTTTGAGCGCTTTTTTGCACGGCTTTTTGCAACTCACATCTTTTTACTAACAGACCCCCTTTTATTATTTGTTCTAGGTCGATACGGCACCCGAGAGCGGGTCTGATGTTGAGGGCGATGCGGCTAATGCTGATCCCACGTCGCCTGAAAAGGGTTTCAAAGGTACAATCAAACAATCAATCCATTCATTCCGAATCAACAATTTTATTAAGTCTGCAAAACCAAGTTGCACTTCAGCTCACTAAACGTATCTTAATTTTGGTAATCCTAATTTGATCTACTTTTTCTCTCATTTTTAAAAGTTATGTTTGCAGGAATTTCATTAAGAAAATACCAAAATTGAAAAAAAAAAAACAGAAAGTGAATAAAAGAGGAGAAACTTGTCAGTGAAGGAAACAGAGGAATAGAAGACGTGACGATATAGTTGTCCAAAAATTGACGTTCTGGGTTAGAATTAACGCGTGCATATAAGTTATCCTGGAAGGTTGTGCGGCGAAACCAATCCACTTAGAGACCCTCTGTTTGTGGGGTTTTGTTCGCGAACAAAAATCTGACAAATATGCCGCGATTTGCCGTGAAACGGATAGTGAGGTTACTCGCCGTCGCTCCCTTGCGCGCCTTTTGATATTTGCCACTTGCAACAAGGGAAGGCGCGAAAGAAGGGCGAGAGAAGACGACTTGCGTTAAATTACTTACTGCCGAACAAAACGTAACAAATGACGTTGAATCGCACCACTTATACGATATTGGCCCATTCGCCTATATTGATACCTTCGAAATCACAAACTCTTGTAGGAGTACAAATTCAATCAGATTGTTCAAAAGTTCTCTGATACTTCCAAACGTTTAGAAATTCCTTTAATTCTATTTTTTTTGCGATCCAATATTTTTTCACTATCAAGGTGTCTCAATTAAGTTTTTTTTTGTGAATTTAAACTCTAAAAATTTTCAATCAATCGAAGTAACAAATCGAAATGAAATAATTCTTTCAGTTGCAAAGAAATGAACTATGAAATTGTTGGAGTTTTTGTTATGATTATCCGTCACGTGTTTTCTCTCGGTTCAATGCAAAATTTTTTTTTGTTAAAGGATTTATCGTATATTTAACGTTTTATACGCATAATAAATGATGCAGTAAAATATGATTTATCACACGCGTAGAAGCACTATCGTATTTCAAATGTAACAAAATAGACGGCCCAAACAAAAAGTATAATAATTATTTAATGGTCATCGAACTTTTATGATCATGATAATCGTTTCTGCCTGGTGTAATCGTACGAAACAATGTGCATAAAAAGGTCGCTGACGATGGCCAACGTTGCTATTCACGTGATTCCTGAACTGTCGCTTCTCTCAGAAAGACTGTAACTAATTAAATTTGATCGAACGTCGAAAAAGGCTCGGACAAAACAACTCGACAAAATTACCTTCGCTGGCAATCGTCAAAGATTTTTGCAACAACCGCGCCACAAATGTCTCGCAGAATCGAAAGATTTCATATCTGCACTATACAAGGCGAAGACTTTTCTAATGCTCGAGGATATATGGTTTTTAGACGTGTTCGCAGGTTATTAATGGTTTCGCAAGTCAAGTTCATTAGAAGTATGAAACTTTGTGGTATTCTCGTGCGCGCCCTGCTCTTTACCCTTTTCTACTACACGTCACCGATGCATTCCGAAATTAGCAGCGTATATTATTTCTCATAAGTCAAAGTGCTGGCACACATTTTGTTATGAAGGGACCAAAACTTTCAAGAATTAATAATCCACCTCCCCCCCCTTCAACCCTTTCTCGAAACTAGGAAAAATCATTGCCAAGTCATTAAACTGAATGAAACATTTTGGGAGTGATTTAAAACTTGCGATGCGCCATGTTCAGCAGTTAAAATAAATTCAAATCAGAGCTGAATTTATTTGACAGCTTTTGGGACAATATTGTACACAATAGGAAGCATGGGCTTCCGAAGATGCAAATGCATCGTCCTTTTTTGGCGCGAACCCAAAATTCTAACAAGAGACGTGACGACGAGTAACAACACCGTTGTAATCGCGAAAGTTGCGCAGGGAATCCCGAAGACGACAATCAGTTTTTGTTATTAGCTAAGTATACCAAACTCTGGCTTATGTTGAGCTACAGCAATTATTTGTCATCGTCGGGGGGAATCGCGCGCTAAAAATCCTCCTATACTTTTGCTCGTAAATCTTTTCGCGCGATCTCATTATCGTCCACTTGTCTTTCATGCGTTTTTCGTTTTTTTTTTTAATTGAGTCATTTATACTTTGATGTTTTCATTGAAATTCAAATTTTACGATTGGGTTAGTTCAGTTTTGGCTAATTTCCAGGAGATTTTGATTTTAGTCAATTTTCAACCAGACTGATATGTTTGGTTGAGTTTAAAAAGTGCACTTGGTTTTCCAAAGTTAGAATTAGAGAAGCAATAGAATGGAATAATTAATTTAATAAAAAAAATTTGTTGTTGCAGGGACGGAGTTGATACGATGATGATCTTATGAGAGAAACTTTGTTGTAGCCGATTAGACGTTTGATAAAACCATATTTTTGTACAAGAAAGCAGTTTTGTATCGTAATATTTTTACATCGCGCGGGCTGATATTACACCGACAGCTGATAAAAATTGTTTTAATCATCACGTGGTTTAACTATTGTTATAATTATTTAAATTAGAATCATTAAACATTTCTTATCTTTAAAAGTTTATTCCAATGTGTGCATAATGATATGATATGGTGCAATTCGTTCTGTCCTGTTGTTCGTCAAGAGAATTGTATTGCATTCAATTAGAGTAGGTCATAAGATATTTTCGAACAATTCTTTTGGATGATTTCTTTACTCCGTCACCAGTACAAGCCTTGAATGATTGTGGACGTAATCATACACGTGATGAGTGCTATGTTGATCTTGTTTATTTTTTCGTAAGCATGTTATTTTTGAATATATAATTTCGATAAGTTGAGATGTAAGTCCGTCGTTTTTATTTATAATTGATCTGATTCATCACCGCCTTCGACGCTGCATCACCATTGGATTTATATTAATTGAAAAAAAGGACCGAAAGAAACAAGTAATAAAGTGACATCACAGTTTATTGTTGAAGCGAATTTTTGTACGATTGAATGAGTGATTGAGACCGGATCGACAAGTTTGTTTGACAATGGATCGTTGCGAGACATTCTCGCGCTCGCGGTTCTACGTTAATTAGTTGAAGGAGTTGAGCGGAAAGAAACGGTAGCTGCGTGGTGGTCCTGAACGGGCGAGTCATCATTGCCTCATTTAGTTCGTAAAGTAATCTTGCCAGCAGCACTCGATGGGTTTAACTATATTAAACTTGGCACTACGTAATTAAACTTGCAAGCTAAGGGAGCGATTGTGAGTCGCTCGACTCTTAAAGTCTCCCTGCGAGACTCATTCGTGTCACTCCAAGCGTGACCTAGCGCCCCATTTTTACGCTTATTTATTTCTATTTGCGTGAATATTCATAAGCGTGAATTGAAATTTATCTTCCATAATATGTCAAAATTCGCGAACCCTCATTATTTGCACAATCATTACTCTAATATCAGATTCAGCGTTTTTGTTCCACCGTACACGCCGCATCGTGTTAATTATTATATGTTTTAATTTCGTTAACGATTCTATGTTTTAATTTCATTTGTAATTCTCTTTTTTTCAAATCTTTTCGCTTTTTTGTATTCATTCATTCGAGATGGATAGTTGCAATTTTAAAGGGTGCAAGCGTGCAAGTGTATGTGTGTGTGTGTCATCTACATCTGTAATCCTTACAAATGTCGGAATCACCAAAGTTATTTTTCTAATTTGTCCGTAGCCCGCATGTAAAAGTAATCTTGACGAAATGCCACGTTATTCGGTTAATGTTCAGTAAACATTGGTTACTATCATCGTACGACCCAGCACCGACGAAGATACTGCAAAGATAGACGGCGTCCTTTTCCCCGAGTTGTCAGCATTTTTCTAAACGTCAGTGTGCTGTGCGTGGCACAAACAATATCGCACTTTATCACGAGGTAAGATTCATCTCTCTGCGAGAGCAATAATCAATCACTAGATTATAACCTACCTAAAATATAATATCGTTTCTTAATATATAACAAAGATAACTTTTTCTTTGTTCGCCGAGCTTCGGTCCGACAAGTATGAAGAATAAAAAAAAATGTTCAAGTTTGTCCTGAGAGGAATAAAAGTTTCATACAAAACTTTCTTGTCTTGTCTGTTTTACCAAAGGAAAGTTCCAAGTAGATAAAGATCCAGGAGTATCGCTCTAATACGAAAATCTCACTGTGAAGAGATCGCAGATTCATTTGATCGGTGAATGGAGACAGCGAAAATGCGACGAGCAAAATGGATTGTTTCCTGTGCGAGGGTGAATATAAGCTACGACAGCGGGGACAAGAAGAAAAGCGGGCGACCGGCAGTCGAACGCAAAGTGAAAATGACAAATGAAACGCATTTGCGTCTTGAATGCTGAATTTGTGAGTCTAGTCATTTTTCATATCGACTTTATTATTTCAACATCCACAAATGATACAACATTGTTACCATTGCAACTTTGTTGCATTTGTTGATTCCTACCTGAAACGCACCTGCAAATAAGACATAAATATTTATTTGTCTTGGATCGGCAAGCATCAGACTGCAAAAAAACGATTAATTACGTGAAAAATAAATAATAAAATGCTTGTCGATCTTGATTGATATGAAAATTCAATTCAATTTGATTGTAAGATTTGAGGATTGAAAAACAATTTGGTATTGTCAAATTGAAGTTCTCACTGTTATTAAGATGATGTAACGCCAAATGGGAACAACTATCAACACGTTTTTAATCTCTCGTGGAATCAAGTCTGTTTGAGCTCTTGTTAACTATACGTCCAGGGTGATTCAGTTAACAAGCCACTATGGGAATTAATTAATTAATTATACGCGTATAAGCCGCATCTACCGGTCTGAGATCTGAGCGCGCGATGTCTGCGAAGGAAACGCACTGTTGTTCGAGGTAAACGGCGTACTTTGCAAATGTTCGCAGAGGAAACCAAGCGGCTATCATGGGTCTTTCTCGACAATGCGCTATACCGTAATTGTGCTAATTAACATGTTTGGTGCTATCTTGCGATTCTCGCGGCGCAAAGTGCCACCGACCGTGCATCGCTTCTTTTCAAAGCGCTCGTCATCTTCAGTCGTACAAGAAAATGCCCTTGCTTTTATCGTCAACAGACGCTGACAAATTCTTTCCACTTGTTTCAAACATTTTGCACGCAAATTTTTCTATTAAACTAAGTACTTGATTATAATTTAATTACAATTAAAAGTTAATGAAACAAAAAATGGTTGATTTGATGATAACAAAAAAATTGATTCAAATGGGTATTATTGACTAGTTCGTAATTAAAAACGGTAATAGAACCTGTTATGACAATTTAGTTGCTTATCTATAAGGAATGGTATGTTTGGAATTGTAGATGTTGAAAAGGGTAGGTTGAGTACATGTTTGCTTGGTAATTTATATCACACGCTCCGTTATATAACAGGTATGATTATTTTACAATTGACTATACTCGTACTTAATTACAAATTAACAAAATAACCAAGTCGAATGATGTCGAATTGATGTCGAATTTCCAATAGCCAGGGATAAACAAACTGTTTGATAATGCGCATCAACTCGCTAATATGTTTCGAATCTAATTGAGTTTGATGTATGGTTGAGGCGCAGGCGAAAAAGTTGAAACATATGTCACGGAACGGTCATCTAAGTCCTGCAGTGGTACAAATAATTTTAATTGTATTCCAAACCAATAACATAAGTTTGAAATACGCCTGTCATGTCGCGTCCGTCACAGCGAAATGGTCGATACTCTCAGCTGCCTCTTGCCTTTTTTCCTTCAACTCTCTTTACATCTCTAGCATTCCAGCTAACTTGATACATAAATCATTAAGTGTAATTAACTTTCAAATCTATGAGAACCTGTGACGTTTTTTTTTATTCGTCATATCAACATTTGCCTCTACAACCTAAGCAAGCACTGCGGGTACTAAATTTCTCTTTGAATCAGAATCAAATTTGTAATTATCAAACCCTGGTTGTAATTTTTACAATATGACTTGTAAAAATTACAGTCTAAATTGTATTTCTTACAACTATGTTGCATTCATACCGATTTCGCTTTTTCGCAGTGTGTTAATATTGAAATTCATAAATGAAAAAATAAAAAAAGAAACTGGAGATGAAGAAAGGTGTTTTGTGAAGGTACTTTAAGGTGACATTGCCTCGTTGGTGAGTAATCGACTTGACAAAGATATGCTCGGTTTAAAATTGAGTTCAAATTGCTTAATTAGCAGGGGCGATTAAGGTACAATGATCAGAAGACTTGGGAGGTGGAAACGCGGTGGGGCGTTTGGCAATGGGCAAAGGGCAATTGTATATCGGAATCATGTGTGTATTTTTTGTAATTAATGTTTGATTTGGGTTGAGGAGCGTGGAGAGAAGCACCGCAGGGCGGAGTAAAGTGAGGTAGCGAGGGATCCCGCGGAGTCGAGTCTCTGATGGTTTTTGCGGGCGTCAGATGACAGTTGCTTATTTACCGAGCGGGACGGCCATCTTGGCTCGAATCGAAGAGCGATCTGACTTAAGAAGGAGGCGCGACTGGGAAAAAAAGGCGATGGACGCGACGGGGGACTCCCGTTCGAATTAATCGATCGATTTCATCGATGTCTCCGCGAGGCCGATGAGCCGCACAAAAATGCGAGAATTATCGGCCTCCTCTCTTGTGCCCTCGCGTTCCAACATAAATAGGATCTATGGGACAGAAGCGACCTCTTCTTGCGCCATCGCATTTCCATGCGCGTCTCAAAAGGAGTTCGTTAAATCCACGCCGATTCTTCATAAACGACGCCACAACAACAACCGAGAATAAAGCTATAAACATCCCCGCAGCCCTTTTTTCAGTCGCTGCATTCCGCGCGCTTTTGCATTTAATTGGACGCTTTTTCGGACGTTAGTTCGCGACATGTCGGTGTCTTTTTCTCCGCCGACGATTTTGCACTTTTCAGTTGCCAATTATTTAGATCTCACTCGACAGAACCAATGATGATTTCCATTAAACGCTTGTAACAATTTGAACAATTGGAAAAAAAGCACATGATCCAATGGGACTCATAGATTGACAGTCAATTGAACAATTAACGCGAGGAGCAGTGCAATTAATTTGGCGTGCGTTGTGGGAAAATGCGCAATTAGGCAATTGACTTCAATTGGCCAATTCGCATTGACAATTGACTTTAATCGTTAGCGAGAAACGATCCATCGATTGTCATTTGTGACAATTTTTATCGACTTGGTTGAACTTTTTTATATTTTATTGTGCTATTTTTTTCAACTTTTTCTCGCAAACTCGATAGTTCATGAGGCTTCCCTAGAAACCTTTGACTGTCCCGAAAAGACCCTTTTTGATGGCCAAGCACTCCCTCGCGGACTTCCAAACCTTTTTGGAATCTTCGCCTTGCAAGTGATCGCCAAATTCCATAACAAATACTCAAACAAATTGTGCGCCGTTGTTTCGTCCCGCATCTACACCAAGAAAGTAAAAGGTATTTTGGACTGAATGTTTGTTAATGGCACAAAAAATCGTCAGCTCTAACGAGTTTAATTGATTGTACGTTTGTAATATAAAAAGTAAATTGACATTGAAAAGTTGACAAAAAAAGGACTTTTTTGGTATTACGTTTGAAACAATTGAGATGCGGGCGTCCGGACGAGCCAAACATTGCAATTCATTCAGTCCCTAAACGCAATTATCCCATTTAAATTAAACCGCATAATTGAACGGCGTCTATTCACACTCGTAAAGCCGGGCTTTTACAGCTCCGCAAGATGAATTCGTGAAGCGGAGAAAAACGCGAAGAAAAATAAAAGCTAAAGAGAAAAGAACAAGATGGTGGGCGGATTCTTGGTTGGATGTGCCGCTTTGCAGTCGTGTCGCTATTCTTTTCGTCCTTTTCCTGCTTTCGGGGCAAATCAGGCCGAGCGTGTATGTGTGCTGAGTTTTTCCCTCGCGATCGTTCCTTATTCTGCATGTAAAATGAAATTCGCGTCGACTCGCTGATCCGAGGATCAACGCCAATGACATTAATTTCCTTTTGTCTTGAAATTCCCTTTTTACATGCACACCGAGCACTAATACCACCGTTAGCAGACAGTTTGCTCATTTATTTACAATCTCATGTTGAGGTTGCCAGAAAAGATTACACTTAATCTTTCACGTGTGCAATTTATTCACAAAGCTTAATTAGTTTTACAATTACAACTTCGGTCGGAGTTAGCCGACTTTGATACACAACTTTACATTTCTATTATTATGAACATTTAAACACTTTTTACAAGATTTTTTTACAAGAACTTTTTTCTTGATACATCAAGAAGGCATGTTTATAAAAAAGAATTGCAAAATGATTGATGAGGATCATCTCTTGAATTAAAGAGAGTGGAAAAATCTCGAGCGCGGTAAAAAGGAGCGTTTAATATATGGTATCAGTCGCAAGTGACCAAACTTGGGTCGTGGTATAATTATCGTGAATATGACGTTGCTTAATTCGATCCCAGGAGACGGAAAAGTAAACGGTCGAGAGCAGGATTACTTTTAGCAAGAGACAAACTGACACGTGTGCCTTCTCTTAGTGCACGCCATTTGTCATCAATCCAAGTTTCAAATTAAAATTTCCGAAAATCATGAAACTTGAAAAATAACTTTTTGTCTCATTCTACATTTTTTATACAAAAAAAAATGGTATTAGTAACAGATGAAAAGTAACGGAACAAACGCGTCGCACGAGCTGCAGATTCAAAGTTGGTCGCACACTTTTTGTCACACTTTTATGAAGGACGAGCGTCTCCAGCTCTTCTTTTTCCTTTTTTGTTCTCTCTATGAGCACTGATTATTCTACTTCTCGCCTTTTAATGAACACTGCTTTTTTTTTCATTCGCCATCACATTTTTCGCCTTTTTTTTCCAACGGCATAAACATTCAGGAAGCTTGGTGCCTGATCGTTTCAAATCGCAGTTTCACGCTGCGGCTATAGTTTAAAATTGCTTGACGGACGGCCGATCGGTAAAACCGAGAGCAATATTCTTCACAAAACATCACGCAACGCACGCCAATCGTGGGCGTGCAAATTGACACTGCTGAAAATTATTTGAATAATTTTACGCTACTTGGCAATCGCGCTAATTCACGTAGCTGTTGTTTGCTTACGTCAGAGTCGCTCGACCGTTACGATTTTGCACCTAATTCTATTCTCCGTCAACTCGGGCATCGTTGTGGATATTTTTTTTCCTAAACTTTTCTCATCAGTTGTGATCTGAAACAAAATATCAACTAATGATCTGCGACGGTCTGTTGTTCATATAAATAATGGCATTTGACGTAAAAACAAATGATTCTCAGACCGAGCATCTTTTTCCAAATGCGAACTTACTAAACGATTCCTTTATACTTTCAAATGAAAATGCGTCCAATTAAATGCCGATGCTAAAAAGTCCAAAGACTCGTTGTCAATGGGCTAATCCAAAAAAGACTGCATTTTCTCATCGCGTCCCTGAATACGGCATTCTATCGCCGTAATATATCAATCTTTCGTGTAGTCCAATCCGATTTTATAATTGTATCCCATAATTATGCTTTGAGAGTTTTTTTGCTGAAGCGCGAGAGAGTCCCTCGTCGTGGATTCCAACCGTCGTCTATCTCTTGTATTAAAACAAAAATTCATCTTCATCATTGATATATAACCGATGCCGAGGATACCAATCTCTTCGATTGACAGGACGGAGCTGAAATTGAAAATTTTTTCGTCGGCAATTAGGAAGGATCCAATCCCACGATAATGGTTACAAATCAAACATCAGCGACTGGCAGTGGGTGGCGAGTGCCAAGAGAGGGGCCGCAAGGTAGCCTGCACTGATCTCCACAAGATAGATGGACGCCCTGAAAAGAGAAAAAAGCCAACATTTCCAAACTGGAAATGGATCCTCTCCTCGCGACATTCGCCACATGGCGAAGCTTCATTTTTCTTTCTCGCTCTCTCTCTCATAATATTAAAAAAAAGAAACATTTCCAGTCGACTAAAAAGTGTCGGTCTAATTTTGCAATTTTGCAGTTCTCCAATGTTGGTGCGATGGAAAGAGAGAGAGAAAGGGAGTCTGGCATTAGTCTGCGGGCTATGATGGCGGATGAATGAGGAGAACGGGTGCGCGCTGATTTTCCCGGGTGCCCGGCTAAACGGCTAGCTCAGTTACCCGGGCGCCGTGCTCTTTGTTTTCCTTGGCTGCTTCGGGCCGAGGCTTTTTTGTTGTACGCGCGTGCGATGGGTGGTGCCGCGGCGAGAGGACACCGGCCAATCGGGAGCCCGAGTTGCCGCCTCCGTCGCGGAGGATCGCGCAGCTCAAGAGGAGCGCACCTCTCTACCTTCGAGCGTTACTCCCTCTGTGCCGCGCGAAACCCGACCCATCCACCCACTTCAAACTCCCGACTGCTGGACCTCGATACCCAAATCGCTATCTCATCCTTCGTACCCCCCCCCCTAACTATTCCAACTGTTTCCATTCAATTTTCATCTTTAGACATTCGTTACAATTAAACCGTCTTTTTAATCACTCTTTTTTACAGGTCACAGTCACAGATACCTTTTTTTATTCAATTTCTTTTCGCATGACAACCTTAACGTTGATTGATATTACAGATACGAAACGAAGTTTCAGGTTTCATTAAACATAAGTTATAGGAAATGGTTTTTGTCGCAATGTAAATACCCAGAAATCACGTGATTCGGATGTATATTCAAGTTGGGTGTTTTATCAGGTTGAATTGGTTTTACGAGGCTTTTTCTCGGGTCATGTGAGAGACAGTGGATCGCACCGAGTGCATTAATCCCGGAGGGAAATTATGAATCGAGTCTGATGGGTGCAGAGGAACCAGAATCATGTCTCTCTAACTTTTGGTTTGACAATAACGCTCGAGTTGTGTGCACGATGCGCATGCTAGAGTGGTATAAAGTTTACGCCCTCTTCCACCTCTTGCAATATTATTTCAAAAGCACCTTTCCTAGAAGGGGCGGCTGCGACCTTACCTTAACCGCGATCCAAACAAGTCCATTTAATTAATTATGCATGAGCGTGCGCTCTCTCAAACAACCACCAATCATCGTTATCGCTGATTAAAAGTGTATCAGACTACGTCGCATATATTCTCTTGCCATTTCGAATAAATATTTCGACAGTTTTTTTCACCTACAAGGTTTGAATGATTAATCAGCATTCAATTATTTTGATTTAATATTTCTGATAATTCAAGTTTGGATAAGCTTGAAGGATATTTTGCAAAACCGTGTGTGCCAGGCGCAATCAACATGGCGACCCGTCTTTTCCAGAAAACATGTTCTTTCTCCTCGGGAGCTTTGAATTCGCGTCTTGCATTAATCTTCGTCTTTGTTCCTTCGCGTTTTTCTCTCGCGATCTCTTACTGGTTCACAACCCTCTCCACCTTTGGATCGTTTTCTTTTCTTCGAATGCACCGTCGCTTCCTTGCTCATCCAGTCCAGCATGGCCGCACACGTCAGATCTCCATTAGAGAAAACTCATCTCTCAAAGCTTCCAATTTGATTATAATCTTATAATAAATAAAATTTGAAACCGATTTTTTACATCTTACAAATCACTATTGCATGAATAAAAAAGGTGTCAGAGAGAGAGAGACGAAAAACAAGTGAGAAAAATGTTTTACATTCAAAGTAAACGTGGTGTATTAAAACACAGCTATGCGGAACGAGAGAGGTCTGGGTAATTTGCGAAAAAACAACACGTAAGCTAAGTGGGGCTTTTAAGCCGGACGCAAGTTGTGAGCCAGAGCGGGTTTATCGGTCTGTCGGTCGCGTCGGCCAAAACAAAAAAGCCCCCATCCGCAAACGGCCTTGAACTTGGGGCCGCAGCCTTCTCCGTTGGCCGAAAAAGCGTGTCGCGCAGTTTTTCCCGCGGTCGCGCGAGGAATGATCCTCGACGACGGAGCTTCTTATGGACTACTTGTTAGTTGCTAGATGGGACCCCCCTCGATCGTCTCCGCAGCTTTTGCGATGAGATTTGTTCAACTTGGCTTGCATGCTCTTTTTCTTCCTCCAACAACTGTTGACCTTTAATTTTTTCCATTCTGTTATTTAAAGGAATCTGTAAAGAAGTTAATTTTTTATTAAAAATGTCCATTGGTTGTTTGTTTTGAGATAAAGTACATAAACAGAGAATGAAATACGGTAATGTTGTGCGAGGCATATAATTTGGCCGGACTCTCCCTCTCGAACGATTACTGGGGTGCTGCTTTTTGTACGACGTTAGTTGCTATTTTACGGACTTTTCCCTTCGGGCTAGTCTACATATGTGAACGCGTGAAATTCTCGCGCGAGCCAAGGGGCCATTTCAGGGGCGCTTTTTGCCGTGTGCTCTCCAACCGATCCGTAACCTTTCTCAACATTTGCTACGTCGAACCCCGACGGTGCTTTTTATGTCACAAGCGATGACAGGCTGAAATCATACTTTTTTATTATTAACTTTTTATACTAAACGAAGAATGAAGCAACATTCAATCTAGAATTCAATCTTCATGATCTTCGTTGGAGGTTAATATTTTTGTTTACCTTTTTTGTTCGGTGGTTTTTGGCGATTGCAAGTTATTTTTCTTTGTAGGTTATGTTCTTATTAGAAACAAAAGGATTGTCAACGATTTCTCAATTTGCGTAACGTCGTTGACAATCATGAAAGTACAAGTTTAGTCAAGTGCACAAAATGACAATGATCGCGTTTGTATAACAATGGAGATTTTGCAACGATGGTGTAACCGAGTATCTTATTTCACGTTAATTGCTTCCAATTGTTGGCCGTGGAGAAAAAATAAGCAGTAGGTAATTGGTTTACAAAGTGTACCTATTTTTCGTGCGTTTATTGATACGTATACTTTTTCATTTATTATCAGAACTCTACATCAGTTACACAATTCACCATTTACACGTCAACTTTACATCATACGCTGACTTTGCGCCAATTATATAGCCCCTGCTTGTAATGATTCGTTACGCTTTATGGATCCTGTTCGCTCTGTTTACATATTTTGGTTATGCTCAGTTCTCGATGTTACAACGAATCGTCATGGTAAATTTTGTAACAAAATGTATATAAACTAACAATATGCTTTCCAACAAATAAGTATTTATTTATGAACATCACTCAAAAACATAATAAACGTAGTAAATCGCGAAACACAACATCTAAACAGTTTTAGCAAGTTTGAAAATGTAAACAAACATTAAAAGATTCATGTTTGTGTTTATTAAAATATATAAAATCTAAAGAAAATAGTCATTTAGACAGTTTTAATAAGTTCAAAAATATGTAAACGAAGATCTATCGATATCTTCAACGACTTTGACAATATTTAAAACTATAAACAAAGATCAATTCCTCTATTTTAGCGTTTATTTACATTAAAATAAAAAATATACAATTTCAAAGTTTTGGCGGTTCAAAAATGTAAACAAAGATTGGATTGGAATCCTTTACTTTGCGTTTGTTTACATTTAAATCAAAAAATATACATCTTCGAAGTTTTGGCGGGTTAAAAATGTAAACAGGTTTGTTTTCCTGCAAACTGAGATTTTTATTTTAGCGAAAGTGTTGTGAATGCGTGTATACGAAGAAATTGTCGCGAAGGTATTATATCGTGTTGTGGCGCCCTCCCTCCTTGACGGTGGTCGGGTTAGCGATAAGTATGTTCGGCCGGTGCAAATCCGCGAGCGCGAACCAGGGTTTGCGCGCGCGAGTGGTGCCGACGCGCTCCGGACCCTTCCGAACCCGGCCGAACGAGCGTTCGAATCGCGGCTCCCGCGTCAGTGTAGATACCGCGTTCGCGGTCCACGGTTCACGGTTTGCGTACGGCCCGAGCTTTTTTGCTGCGCCACGCGTGTTCAACAGTTGATATTGACTGCGGCTTTTTCATCTCAACGGACAATTTCGACAAACGAACAAAAACAAGCAACCAATATTGCCATCAACAGAACCAGCCAACTGGCCGATTTTTCGCGCCAAAATCTTGTGTCATCGCGACAGTGCGATTGTCAACGAAATGTCATTTGATATTCGGCACGCGACAAACTCTAGTGATTGATAAAAAGTGATCTCAGGTGCAGTGCAATCTTTCGTCTTAACAGTTGTTTTTTACGAAATGTAATCATAATAATTAAAGTCAAATGTGTATTTGTGGTTTAGCATAACAATATAGCCTATCCGGTAACAATAATATTTGCAAACAACGAGTAAAAACCAAAACAAATCAAAATTGTTTAGACATGTAAAAACAGGTCGGAGAAATCAAAACAAACATTTGTTATTCGTAAACGAAAACAGTGCGATTGGTAAAAATGTGAAAATGAGATTGTTGAAGACATTGATGAGTCAAACTGATTGTTACATGTCCTGTTTGTTTTCAGTAATTGGTGCAGTGGTGCTGTGTGCAATATAACGACAAGTGTGCGCGAAGAAGAGTTCACGTTTTGAGTTATTTGGATTGAGTGGTGCGACAACTGATTAGGTCAGACGACAGTCGAGTGCACGACAGTTTGGATCGGACGGTATTGTTGCTGAGTGGGTACTAGCCATTGCGACCATTTCACCAATTCCGGGCAATATGTACCCTTGGTACCGGGAGAGCGTGGCTGCTGCTGCGGCCGCCGGCCTCGGCGGACCCGTCGTCGGTTCAGGATTCTGCTCAACCACCCCCGGCCAAGGTGCTACAACCATCAAAACAGAAAGCGGCTACTCGGACTGTATGCTTGCCCTTGATTACGTCCAAAGCAAGGTTAGTGCTTTTTGTATTTACATTTTCATATCTTTCATTCAAGACAACTGTAAACAAATTAGAAATTTTAAAAAAGTATTTTTTTTCTTCGTAAACAAAAGATCAAAGGCATCTGTTTTGAATGGTCTGATTTCTGAAAGTAAACGTACACTTGTTTGTTTGACATTTTTTAAGTGGTGTTGTTTTTCTAATAATCTTAACAAACAAGACATGGTATTTATTTTCAAATAATGAATTCTGTTTGTTTTGTTTTGTATCTGTAACCAGTTGGACTAACTTGAGATAAAAGCTTTGAGTGTAAACAACGTTATTTCTATTTTGATGATAAAAAATGGGATCATTTTTTTAGATTAATATTTTAATTGTAAGGTTAAAAAAATGTAAACATTGTCGGTTTGATTATTCTAAAAATTATGTTTTCGGAAGGAATGTTTATAAGAAAAAACATTCTCTGAAATTGAGTTTCGTATCGAAGTTGACATAACATTTTAATGTATTTTTTTTTGTTAGACGGATATTTTTCAATTGAATTAACGCTTCTGGTAGTTTATTTGATTAACATGTTTAAACGGCGTGTTTAAATTGAAAAGTTTTTGTTACATTTTATTTGGTTTCCATTGATTATGCTATTAAGAAAGATGCATGAGCGAGCTGGGATTTGAAATTGCAAGAGATTGTTTTAACGTCTGTTGTTTATTTAGGGTAAGTTGGCTGCATTAATATTAACGTGTGCTATAAATTATACAAATGTCCTTAAATTATCATTGCATTTTAGCTTTTATTATTTTAGTTTACTGTCCGTAACACATGCACTTCGTGGATTTATTTTTTCCCTCTTAACAAAGTAATTAGAACTAACTGAAGTTAAAGTAAAATCAGAATCAGAAAATTCAGTTACAACCGGCTGATCTAATTTTTTGCATTAAATTTTCCTATAATTATTTTGACTCGTAATTTTTAATTGTTTAAATAAGCATCCTTTCAAATCAACATTCTTACTACTCTTTACTTTTATTGTAAACAAACTTTCCTTTCTCGTTATTGCAAACTGAAATTTTTCTGTTTAAACGATTATGATTAATTTCCGCACATTTTTCAGCGAATGAAAACCACCAAATTAACAAGTATTTCGATTACTTCAGTTAGCTCTTATCAAACAAAATGATCTCGTTATAGAATGTACGAACAAGCTTGTTTGTCAATTTCTCTGTTTCGAGTAGTAAAGTGTAGATGATTTACAACTAACGAAATAGTTGTTAACATCGTAAGAGATGAAAAGAGTGCGGTTTCGATTTATCATTGGCGCTAGGCGACGGAAAAAGAGAAATGCGTAAAGGCCGAACGAAAGAGAACTTCATTGACTGGAGTTGCAAAAAAAGGCTTTGAAAGTGCAACACACTGGCCGCGGAGGTTTCCTCGTCTGGTCTCGTCTTGTGCCACCACTTTTGCGCTCGACACGGCCGATCGTTACAGCTCGGCATAAAAAATCGGCGCTGTTTTTGTTTGGCCCCCGCGATAACGCTAATCGAGATATCGTCGATTGTCAATTTGTATCGCGCGAATTACACCCTTTTTGCGGGCCCCGATCTTCTGACGTCGTCTGGCGGTTTTTTTCTTCGTCCGAGCCTCCCGATGCTTTTTTGCCGATCCTATCGCGTGCGACTGTTTTATGTGACGTTTTCAATCGTCGATTCACGACGGACGTTTTTCCCTCCGCTTTTTGTCCGCCTCTCTCTATCTCTTTCTCCCTCTCGTCCATGTCTTGCGAGTAATTCCTCTCCTTTTTTGTGTCCCGCGCATTTATCGAGCACCTATACTTCGATTCCAATTTCAAATTCAAATTAATAACGCTTGTTCATTCAATTTGTATCCAGTCGTGTTTCATTAACTGATTATACTTGTTCGATTATGACTTCATGAAATTTCAATATCTTCTTTCTATAAAAACTAAGTTTATTTTGATTTTTGATGTTTTTTTCTTAATTTGCATAAATGATATCTTTTTTATCGTTATTTGATATCGTTTACCTGCAAGTTGCAAAAAGAGATGGTTTTATGTTATACACAAAGTGAGATTATTGACCTGTGAGTGGTTTTATTATATAATAAGAATACACAAAGTTACACACGTTCAAATTATGGAAACATTTATTAAATATGTGTTAATGTGAGAAGTTTCAACAAATTAAGAAAGCGACGAAAAAAGTTATAATGCAAATGCTAAGCCTTATAAGATATATCCGACGGATGCAATGGAAGATTGTTGTTGCGGACAGTAACACAATCACGCGCGCTTCCAGCGACGAGTGCGTTTGTTTTCTTATAATTGTGTGAAGAGCCTGAGTCTCATTCCATTTGCAAAAATGTACGTGGGTCTATTATTAAACCGCAATTCAAACTGCATTATGCAATTCTGAAAAATCTTAGCAAGTTTATTTTATTTCAACTAATTTTATTTAAAAAAAAACATAAAACAAAAACAGTTTTCTACTCCTCAGCTACATGTGTTTGTTTTTGTTTTGAAATTTAATTGAAACAAAAATACAGCTTAGAAAAGTTGCAAGAAAGCGGAAAAATAATAATTAATATGAGTGTAAAAGTGGTTGGGAAATTAAGCTAATGAAAAAAAAAACGATGTGGCAATCATCACGTACTCTTGGCTTGTAAATACGGCGTGAAAAAGGCTATGACTTTGCGCAGCACGTCTATAAACGAGCAATGGCGCGTGGGTAAAAAAATTTTGCTAAACGAGTCGCATCATTTGGTTTCGATAGCCGATATATAAATAAAGGTAAAGATAGTCGGAGATGTAAACTGGTTAGTTTGGTATCAACGTTTAACACGACTTTGACATCTCCCGAGGTCTCCCAGGAGACCAAAGACGGTCGGCCATTGGCGCGCTGCATATTGCGTCCGTCGTCGCAGCGCCGTATAAACGCAAACATGCCGCGCCGCGACAGCCAGGTTTCCAAATTTGGCTGCGCGGCGAGACTATTCGCGTTCCGGTTTTCTGTAAAAATCACTTCGCGACTCCTCCCTTTTTGATACGCTCACTTGCTGCGACGATCAGCTCTAAGTTCAAGGTGCATATCTTTGTTGCACCCTATACCATCACGCCCAAATATGAATACACATTTGAAATTCAAATTTCCTTAATTATTCCACAAGTTTTGTTTTCAACTTTGTTATGATTTTTCGTTTTTATATCAAATATTTATCAAATTTATTTCAAACATTTTGA
Organism: Telenomus remus; assembly: GCA_020615435.1. Classification (NCBI taxonomy): domain Eukaryota; kingdom Metazoa; phylum Arthropoda; class Insecta; order Hymenoptera; family Scelionidae; genus Telenomus; species Telenomus remus. The sequence continues at coordinate 10,170,579 of CM036337.1, forward strand.
TATGATAGAATGATGCATGTTTAATTCGGATATTCTTCCAATGGCAGATTTTTCATTGTTCTGCAGGCATTATTAGACAATTTTTTGAAAAATTATGACACGTTGAAAAGTGCATTTTTGTTGCAATTTGCAAAAACAGAATTTCTATCAATTTACAGCGATGAAGAATAGAAAAATGAGCCATTCAATTTGTCCCAAATTTAAATTTGAATGCCTCATTATTTGCGGATGAAAAATGGATGTACTAAGAAAACAACCGTTTAGAAAAAGGCGTTTAGATCACTTGATTATTTCTTTTCTTCAAAATTTAAAAGAAAAAGTTTGATAAAAAGCATTTCATTGAATCAATTTCAAGCATCAAGGCTAAGGTTTGTAGACGGATTTCTTATCTTTTTTGTGTACAAAACTGAAAGTTATTATAAAACGATAATCCCACGTTCTTGAGATTGCAACAAAACGATAAAGACGAGTTAACTCCTGACGACAAATTCTCATAACGCTGATGGCGGACAAAAAAGAGAGAAAAAGGAATAAAAAAAATGTTAAAGATTGGCAGAGAAATAAACATAATAAAAAAGGAGAAAAAGGAATGAGTGAGAAAAAAAGATTATCTGGTGAAGGAGAAGAAGGAAGGAAGAAAAGGGTGGCGTGTTGATCGGTTTGTGCAATGGCAGATGACAAGAGCAAAAGGAGCATAATGTTGCGAAAGTATAAGAATAAGAAAAGGGCGAAGAGGACTAGAAGAGAGAAAAAGGAGAGAGGGTCGAGGTAGAGAATTGGTCGGAGCGTGCGTTGGCGCGTAATGCGCCAGCTTACCTACCTCTCACTAGTGGGCGTGTCGCAGGTGCGCGTGGGTGGAAGGGGCGTGGTTGGCTCGCCGATTGGACCGGCCCCTCCCCCCATTACCGGAAACAGCCTCTGCATCTCGCGCCGGCAAAAACAATATCGCATTGCGCGGCGTAGCAAAAAGTTGCCAGGTGGCATTACGTTGTGCCCGCCGGGGACCAGGGTTACTGCCTCCTCCGCGCACACTCCTCTACACACATACATACACATTTCTCAATCTTTTATTCTATTACACTTTGATATCTCAGCACATCGCGCTTGTAATAAGCCAACATTATACCACCATTTTTTATACCTAATTTATCTGATTTGCTTTCGATCTTTTTACAGTCTTTGACTTTTTTTTCGCGAAATCATGAATTTTAATATACATTTTTTTAAATTGATGACTTGACTGTTGGTTTTCATTATAAGTTAATTATAGCTAAAAAATTAATCGAAACAAATGAATAGCGATTAGTTCAAGATAATTTTCTTTGATGTTTTAATTTTCTTGTGATTTGATTCTTTTTAGTTGGTTAGTTTTTTATTTGTCGCGTGAAAAATTCTTACTTCAACAGTTTAATAGTTGATTCCTAATAATATTAAATCGGACTTGTTTTGTTATTTAATGAAGTAGTTAATTAAGTATGCTTGTAAATGTCTTATTTCGATGAACAGAATAGTGAATTTTGAATATTAAGCCCCTGTGAGATGAAGACCATGCAGACTTTGATGTTACATTCAAAATATGGTTCTGATATTCATTCGGACCAACTTTTCGTACATGCCAAGAAATTTCGAATTGTTGGTTATGATTATTGTGGTATAACAAACTGATTATTTCAGATCTTACGAAACATCTTAAACAACAAACTTAAATTGCAAAAAATGAAAATTTCTGAAAACTTCTAAGTCTCAAAAAAGGTTGAAATTCATCATTAGTATATACATTCACCATTCAAATAGATTGGACCTCGAACTCTTCTTCTTAAATTTCATTTTCTTGAAAATTCAATTACCGATTTTATTTTTGTTATTACTTTGACTGATACTTTTCTAAAGAAACATTCGCACATCTGTCGTTTTTCTTGTTGCAAAAACCATTGGATTGCATTATAAAAAATGTGTTCTCCAAAAAAAATGTTTTTCCAAAACTGTCATTTGTTATCCCGATTAACGTGATGTACAAATTACATGCGCGAAATCGAGACTTGTACGCTGTTAACACATAAAGAAGGATGGAGGAATTAAAAGGGGTTTTATCTTGATATCCCTAAACACGCAAGTTACAATTAAAAAGCGATCATCTTACATATAAATACAGTCTGGTCTGGTTGGATCGAACTCGTGAATTGCGCGCGGTGCAGTACAGGTAGAGCGATAAGACATGCCGATCGTCGGAGCGCGAGTCACGATCTGGTGGCCGTGCAGAGCGCCGGCGCGATTAAAATCGAAATCGAAATCTCGAAAGCCGCCGACGACAGGTTTTTACGAGTTTACGAGCCGCAGTCGCGAAGGCGCACAAAAATGTTAACGCTCGCGTATTCTTCGCGAGACCGCGTGCGCGCGAGACAAAGACGCGGCGAAAAAAAGGACCTCGCCGTGGATATAAATTAATTAGATAATTAATCCTGTATTGGCCTTAATTGGCCCCTGTTAAGTGTCAGTGTTCGGCTCGTAATCTGCGCCGGGGCATCGCTGCTGTCGGGCCCATCTTTATATTCCTTAATCCTCCGCCGGACCCGTCATGGACTTTTTAGATTCAAGATAACTCGAGATTTAGCCGATCTGATATTAACAGTCGATAGTGCGAGGCCGCGCGCGCTTGTAAAGCCTTTTATCTCACTACTCCATTGCTTCCTATCGCTAAACTTTTCTGCCCTCTTTTACACCGGACCTCACAATTAGCTATATCCATGTTCCCTCATCAAAAAGACGTTTGCATGATCATTCCTTTACACAAATCCTTACATAACACACCATATCAATTTATAAGCAAATCATTTGGACACTTTTTTTCTGTCTATAACTTTCTTCATCCTTCCTTATTCTTCTTTATTCAAAGTAGAAAATAAGAAGTAGTTTTAGGACACTTTTTATGCAAATTTTTTTGCAAAGGATTTGATATGAAATAATCGGATGGGTTTTTTAAAAAAAGTTGTTACTAAGAAGTTTGTTTTATGTATCCTTTTCGATCATTCATATCGGGTGTCTGATACCGTAATTCGAATGCATTCGCAACGTTGCAGCTCGCAGAGCTCGTTAAAGTATAGAAAGTTGCACCGTTTTGATCGTAAAATCTAGTGAACAAGCACACGCTTTATCGCAAACATTATACCTGTCAATACCACTGAATCCGTTTTTCTAGTACAAATAACACAAATTATTTTCAACGTCATTTTCATTGTTCGTCCAAGATAAACATTCGACAATTAAGATCCTCTTACAACTTCTGTGTCTCAAATTTCTAATTATCAGAATTCAAAATTCAGATCGTACTACAGGATAACTTTCGACATGCTAACTGGGACATAACAAAACTTAGCCAAATCAACTTGTGGACAGAATAACTTGGGACATAATAACTTGAGACAAAATAACTTATAAACAAAATAACTTATAGACAATAATAACTTGTGGACAATAAGTTTAAAACGTATTAAATAAACGTTTAAATCAACGGTTAAAATTTGTCATAGTTTTTTTGAGAGAAAAAAAATCTAGATTAAAACGTTGCGTTTGAAAACTGTTAGGCGCAGGTGGCAGCGAGATAAGCCAGGCAGACTGTCAGGAGAAAAGATCTATGTACCATCGAAGCGCGAGACGCGTGTCAAAACAGTTCGTAGTGTTACCGTAGCGTGGCGTTAGTAGCTCATTTCGCGATCGAACGAAAATATTGAATATACATCTCTAATCGTATGAAACGAAGATTCAATACTTGCAAAAACAACTCTTACGTACGTCACTAAAAAATACGTCGTTCTTAAACTTAAAAATGCTCGAAACAACTTAATCAAACACCAGAAGGAATCCTTTCAGCTTGTTTTTTTATAGTTAAATGCATTAAAATCGTATTAGCTAAAAATCAATAATTGAACTTTGAAATAGAGTTACATATAAAAGGAAAAAACAAATTTTGCAAAAATTTTTTTCGTTGAAATTTTTTCGCATTCGTGTTGTAGAAAGACGATGAAACATATCATCAAGATAGCGAGAGTATACGGACATATTCGGGAGGCACACGTATACGTGTTCCTAATATAACAGGTTTGCGAAAGAGCGCAAGAGTGACTGATTGATCTTTTGCTACTAATTCGCGCCGTCGTGCCGATACACTCCGGCCAAGAATCCGTCGATTATTAATCAAAACGTCAATCCTTTCTTTGGCAAGCACACTTCAAGAGACAACGTCCGTGTCTTTCGAAATGTAACTTTGTAATCAGGCATACCGTTATTTGACGGGTCGTAAAACCCGCATGCGAAAAAATTATTCACAAATTTATCCGCCACAAATGTTGACGTTACTTGGTTTTATAAATTTCTGATAAAAATTGCAATTTTGGATTAAATTTTTTGAATTCAACAAAAACAATGTAATCAAGTGCAGAAGTTGTTTTGAACAACTATCAGTTTTATGCATTTCACATCCAGACGCATCTAAAACTCATGAATATCCACGAGCTATACTCAGACTCTGATATTGGATGGCTTCGAGATTGGTCAACATCTATTTTGGGACTCATAATCTTCTATCCAGTTTTGTATTGTCTAGACTCACGTAACAAATTGCACAGGCACGTAATATAATGTTCAAATTTCGCAGATTATCTCCTCGTTCTTTTCCACGTCTTGTCACCGTTTTAAGCGATGACGTGGTCATAAATAACAACATTTTTTTTTAGAAAAATTCAGTCCGATTTATTTTATTATAAAACTCTCTTGGTGCAATGTCATAAATCTTGAACTATATGCTTGAACTTGTTTTTTTTCTTGTATAATACGGTTTAATACATGGTTGCCGATGGTGCGATGCAATCGAAAAGTACGACTGTATGTTGACATTGCCGGTGTGCGATTAGGTAATAAGTATGATTAGAAAAATTGTTGTTCAATAGGATCGAGCTAAATGATTTTTTTTCTTTCAATTTCCCTTCGACGTTTACAGGTTCTTGAGTTTGCGTAAAAATAACTTTCAATAGACATTCGTACAGTCAAAGTGTAATAATCACGCAGGCTTTATCTGCGCACAGGAAATCTCTACGGAAAATAATATATTTCATTGCGCCGGAAATGGTAATTTTGCACATTTCTGCGGGAATTATCATAATAACTGGTGGTTACTTGCACTCATTAGTATCGATTTGTGATTATCTCTTATAGGATCAACATTGTTCATCATTTGAACTTTAATTTTTTTTTTCCAAACATAATAATCATTCCAATAAACAATTTTTTATAGAACTTTCAAGTCGGCAAAAAAATAAGCTTAGAGTGGAGAGAGAAAATGCAAAAAAATGGAACGTTTAAAATTTAATGTCTTTTCATTTAAGTGATAAAAAAACAAGTTGCGACGGTTGTGTGTTGAGATGTACTTTTGATCTTGCACCGTTGCATCAGAACCAACCTGACCCATGAATAAATAACCAGTAGATCTAGTTCGACGTATCATTTTTCTCAAGTACTAATTGAGGAATGTCGTGCGTGCATTTACCTATATAAGCGGAACACGACATTATTACAAGTACGTGACGGTCCGAGAGCGTATAACCTTGACGAAAAAAAACTCCCGCACTCATTAAAGTACCATTAAATTAACTATAAAGTATTATCCTATGATTATTTAATTAAAGTCTATAATTGTACATTGTAAGAGGCAATTTGTGTTATTATGGCAGAACAGTCGTATCGACACCGCTCGATGGTATTTGTGCTTGGATTTCGTGAAACGACGTAGACATACAATGAACTCGACCAAGTGACAGCCACTGTACAGAAATAAATATAATTCCTGCAATTTCAAACTCTTTGCTCGTTTTTTTTTTAACAAAAATGAACTGCAAGTCGAGTTTCATAGCCGAGTATACATAGTTTGAAAGAGCCAAGAAAAGGTATGGAATAAAAGTTAAGTTTGTGGGTGTGAGAATATAAAAGTCAATTGAATTAACAATGGCGAATTAGTTTGTTGGGATTGGCGAGTGTCTGCGAGTGAGACGCCGTATGCGGTGAATTTCTCGTGAAAATGCCTGAGGGTTCCACGTCGGCGAGCACCGGTTTGCGATATGGCACAACTCAACGGCGACATTTCCGTTGTCCGTCGGAAAGCAAACGGCAGAAGCGGCCATAGCATCCTTTCGCGGTAACCGGGGAAAGAAAGATTCCTGGATAGCAAGAATAAGTGTCTGTCGAAGAACTTGATAATAAATGCGTATACAGAGAAACAAAACTTTAAGTGAAACCAGTATTTAGTTGCGCGTCGCGACTTTTCTTCGTAATACTTCTGCGAATATCCTACTCGATCTAATATATTGAAAGAAACTTTGATCAGCTCACAAAATGTCTACATCGCGAGCAACTTTTCCAATCTTCATTTTGTTTTCATAAATAAAGCAACGAAGAAATAAGTTGTATGTTCTAAGAAACGAAGCAGATCATTTTTTTAAGTGAAAGTTTTGTCATTCAAGATAACGTTAATTTTCATGTTACGGTCAAGTTTATTATACGGCTATAATTCTTGTAAAATTGGTTCGATTTAAAAATTTCGTCGTAAAACGTGTAATTACATACATAGTGGATCTGAAAAGTTGAATGAAATTCTTTTATAAGCACGAGAGGATGCTGTGAGATGTATATCTGCTCGCAATCAGGCTACGGAATGTGTTATTTGTTTAAAACCTGGGCGTACGTTACATATGTTGTAATTGTGCAAAAGTCATAAACAAGTACGAAAATCATGTGGCAACGCTCAATCACGGCGTACTTTAATTGGAACCATAAAACGCGCAAATTTTGCGTCTCGTCTCGATTCATCTCGCACAATTAAAGTACACGCTTGAAAAATGCTCGTAAAACATATAACAATCATTGCAAAAGCTGGTATTAATAATCATGGCATGCGAGTCAACCTTTTGTGTTTAATTAAAACATATTTTTCAAATTGCTCGTAATGTGGCTTTCTTTTTCGTGGCAAAAAATTGATTGAACCCATCATTACCACGAAAACGGCTCCAAATTGTTTCGGCTTCTGAAACTTCTTACCCCGATTCAGCTTGTAATTTTGTGCGATATCACAGATTAAAACTCGACGATGAATAATTGAAATTTACGACTATTTTGTCCAAACACATTTTTATTGACAACTTTTTTTTCGTTACAAAAAAAACGTTACATTAAATGTTAACAATCAACTTTCTTACTCAAAATTATAGCTTTTAAATTTTGATTCGTTCTTTTTACTCCAATATTTTTTGCGAACGTTTTTTTTTTTCGAGTTCGAAATTGATTTCTCGTTGGTTAATTCCATTAGAAAGAGATGAACTGCGAATCACATATCTGCGCTGGTGTTACGGTACGAGGATTGAATTTTCCAAGAATCGACATGACATGCTGCATCTACACAGCACAGTGGCAATAGTTGCAGAAAGCTATCCGGCTGTGTTATTTGCAGGACATCCGCGCCACTGGCCATCAAGACAGTTATGACTCTCCCTTCAGACTGGTCGGTTGTTTTGCGGTCTTCTCCTATTCTTTTGTTTCATCTAGTCCGATAAACAAAGACAAGACATCAAACTCGCATGAACAAAGATCAACTTATATCCTATTCCTCAGCTTTGTTTTCGCGTCTACGCCCTTTCTTCCCTCTGTATAATCTTTCATTCATTCTGTCTTATTTCGATTCCACTTTTTGTCCACAAAACACAATATCCACGATATCACAACTACACCTATACAAACATTTCTAGAACCAAAAACTTGATAAAAATGTATCCCTTTTTGCTGATTGAAAATTTCGTTTTTTTTTTTTTTATCAAACACAAGTTATTGATAAGATTGGTCAAGGGAGTTACTATACTTGAGTTGAAAAATTTAATTAAAAAAGAAAGCGAGCAAATGATTGTGGCGAATATTTACAAGTCATTTGGGAGCTTTTGCTACGCTATAAGTTTATAGGTATTTTTTGCGCAAGCCTGCAAAGTCCGTGGAGAAGAAAGGATGCGATATGAGCATGGGGTATGAGACGAAATGACTCGGTGAAAAGAGAACGAGGCATTCTTGAAAGGCGCCGACTGCGCGAACGGTAGCCATCTAGACTGTACCCAATTATTCCGCCGTGCTATACTAAGGCCCGCCACCGGCTCCTGGATATCTGCGTTCCTCTCCACACATTCTCTTTGTCTCATCGGCTGCTCTCTTTTAAACTCCATCCTATGATCGATACATCCTTTTTATCGCTACTTTTTGCCAACCCAACGACCAACTTTTCGCACTCCACCTTTATAGTTTCTGACAGTTCCATGATCATCCAGCCCTGTTATTATTACATCCAAAAATCCAACATTTTTCGACCTTTTTAAACTCTTAATTACAAAATTACTTTTTTTTTCAGACAAAAAAATAATTTCCAAATCATATTCTATTTGACGAGAGAAAATTGCGAAACTTTTGGTTGAATCGACCGAAATTCGGTGTTTGATTTGTAATATGTGATTGTCGTGTGTGTTTTTTTTTCTTCGAAGACGTTTCTCCCTTATGGGAGCAGGATGGGAGCATTAAGGATTGTATTAATCAAAGACTGTCAGCGTGACAAAGACCGACACGTATTTGTCGGTGCACGTTAACGAAGGGCGAGAAGCGAGATGAGGGCGGTGGGCCGGAAGCCAGAAAGTCGCGCAAGATCCACGACGTGGATTGTCGGCTCGCTGATTCTGCCGATGACGTCGAGAAATGAGGCAAAAACCACACCCGACAGACCGACAGGCTCCGCATTTTTTCGCTCAGCCGAAAATGCGCGAAAAAAAAAACAAGAGAAACCTACTCACGCTAAAATGCCAGCCATTTCTAACAACTGAGTTGAATAATTTTTCTACGTTTGTTTCTGAGTGCCGTTGGAACGGTGGATTTTTCTGTTTAACAAAGTATAAATAAATGAATAACAAATTTGAGCGAATGAAAAAAGATGTTGTTGCGATGAATGGACGTAATTTGCGGGAGTAGAAGAGTACGAGCGATACGATCATGCATGACCCTCGGCCTGTGATATATTTAATGCGCCACGATACGCATCGGTTTGGCGAATCAAAGACTAATACCTTGAAGCTCGCGCGGTTAAATAAACGAACAAAAATGCGCCGATGCGATTCGCGTGTACGCGGTACATTATCTCTGTAATCTCGGTATCCGTTCTGAAGCTACCGTGATACGATTGGCTTTCGATCTATCCAATTTATGTATACAGCGAATGCCGTTTGCTTTTATTGGATGTCGGACTCGATTATAATAGCAGTACGGTCCTAAATGGCCCTTGTTCAACAACCCTCAAGTATTTCCAATATCCTGCACAGCATCGAGAAGGCTCTTCGACCATCGCGCGCACCTTTACCTTCAACCAGAACCCTTCTCCTCTGCTCGCCAAGTTCATTCATGTCTCTTGGTGCCGAGGACCTCATTACGCCTGCTCAATGGACCTCCTCTCTCATTCCATCCTCTGCTCCCTTATTCCACCACCATCAAACCTCATTTTCATCGACACTCCAAAATTATTCCATTCCAAACGATCCAAACTAGATTATTTTTGAATATTTCTCTTTAATGTCTGTTTCAATTTTATCATAAAAAACTATTCCTATTTTAGACTCTGCGAAAGTAAAAAGTTTTGATTGATTACAAAAACATGATTTCATTTGTTCAAGTCAAAAATTTTTAAAAATTTTGTTTGGAGTTGATACTTTTGTACGATTTCCGAGTATAGCATTTTTTGCAATCGCAATAATTATTTATCTTCATTTTCAGAAGAATACAACAATTTTTGCACTGCGTATCTTAGCGTGCTGTAGCTAAATAAATTTAACTACTCGGTCTTACTTTTTTGCGCGTGTAATTTCATCAAAATTACAGTCATTCAATTTTAATGCAAGAAAACGAACGGAAACATAGTAACAAAAGGTCAATTGACTTGGCGATAAATTTATCATCATTAATGTGTATTGCGTTTAGTTGCTTTTGCCTCTCTTTTTTTAGTTTAAACCTTAAACTATCCTATCGTTAACACTATGATACATACAGTCTGCACTAATGAAGCAATTTTATTTATTTATATGAAACTTGAATGCTCCAGTTTTGATTACAATATGAAGAAAAAAATGATAATAACAGAAAGTACAAGGAACTCAAAAAATTTTGCAAAAAATGTTAAACAGTCAACTAGGGAATGGGTCGTAAAAACTGGGTTACTTAATTCTATTCTTTGAAAACTATACGGGTGTTTTAATTGTCGAAATTTCTGATTTTTTCGACTGAAGTTGTTTATGGCTGTTTCGAAGACGAGATTTTGCAAAAGTGGAATCATGAAAAGGAGCAATAACACAGCATGATGTTGAAAATGGGATGATTACAAAGAGTGATGTTGAATCATCTATTAAGCTCTAACGTAGTAATTCTCGCATACGTTTTAAAGAGAAGAAGAGGATGAGCGCGGCGTTTAACGGTAATGGGGGGATATTTAGCAAAGCAGCCGTGGGCAAACGGCGGGCCCGCAGAGAATTCGTGAGCATCGCGCAGTTGCTGACCTCGTCCTTTTCTGAGTATCTGTTTTAGTCCGAACGGCGCATAGCCACGGGCAACACATTGCCAATCAATTTCCCGCTTCCTCGAAAGCTCGTCCACACGCTTCTGGTACGTGCATTACGCAATCCCGTTTCGTGGCGGCTTCCTGTTTAAGAGGTCGGCGCCAAAGCGTGCGTTATGCATTGCCAAATCCCCGCAGGTTCAGCGATTTGCGACTCTCGTGACCCATTTCCCCGGAAACAAAACCTCGCTCGCTCATTATCATGCCGAATTCCGAACCGATTATTGAGCGTCGCACAATTATTTACACATTTTTGTTTGATTATAGAGAAGGAATAATAATTTCGTTGCGCGATGCTTCGGCCCGAAAATGTAAATCACAAGGTTTGATAGCTTTTTCGGGAAGTCAACATTTTGGTGCTACGCTTTTTGACTGACAGGTCGCTCCGATTAGTCATTAATGGGCACTCATTATTCTCTTTCACAAAGTGGCTCTCTTTGTAGTCACTCTTTTGTCAAGGTATGCGACCGATTTTTTCAGCACTTAAATGCTCTTCAATTTCTCATACTAGACTCTTTCTCAACATTTTTAGCTTAGTCGAAGAAAATTTACATCAACGGAACTTGGACGGCTCTTTATTGTTTTCCTTGAACGACATCAAAAAAATGACGCGAAAACGTTTTCTAGAATCAATCGCGCAATTACTTTGTTCTTAATAGTTTGACTATGCGGGGGAAAAGTAATTCTGCAAATCCAGCGAAATTTCAAGTCTTCTAATGATTATTGCTTGGAAACTTTTGGGCTCTTCTTACGGCTTTTCTTCGTCGTTTATTTCTTGGTTTATCAAGTGGATGCACTGTTAACTCTTTTAGTTACGTACTGTTAAGGTCTGCAGGATATCGCAGGATAAAAAGGACGACACTTTTATTTCTCTACCTGATAAAAAATTAATAATTGTCTTTAACTCATATCACAACTTTTGTAGGAAGAAAACGATGGTTTTGTAAGTGAAGATAATCCGAGATCAAAGGCTTAGAATTTGGATAGTATAAGGATCTGTCAAATTCATCAATAAATCTGCAATGCTAAATCGAGTATGACAAGTATGGTCGATTTTGAAACTGCAATTTTATTTTGCGAGCAAAACTGAGTACTTTTTATGACATTTCAATCAAGTACAAACATCTTCTTATCAAAAAAATTTATGGTTTACCCCTGGTGGGACTCGAACCCACAATCCCCGGTTTAGGAGACCGATGCCTTATCCATTAGGCCACAGGGGCTGATGTCGACCCGGCACGATGCGAGTCGGTGCGTCGTTGTACGTAATACTTTTGCTCGTCCTCAGTATCTACAACTGTCATCAAAAATTTTTCAATTTAAAAAAGTGTAACAAACGTATTGCAAACAACAATAGCACCGGTGGAAATAAAAAGTTTTTCAATTATCGTGAGATAATCGTAAAATGAATATCGAACTGCTGACCGCGAGATTAGAATAAGAGATCCGTTTGCTTTGCGGTTGTAAATCGATCTTGGGAAATGGCTCGCGAACCGGTATACACTGTGGCTTCGAAAATGATGGCCGAAAAAAATTGCAAATTACAAAACGGTGAATGGAATGTTCGATTACTGCTTGATACGTTTCGCAAAATAATAACCCACTGTGATCCTTCGCATCCAACTTTTCAACTATTCAACATTTAAAATCATCCTTAAGTTAAATCTTGTTAACGATGCAGTCGGGTAAAAGTGAATTGAGATTGTTTATCAGCCAGAAAAATTGTTTTATGAATATTCCACTCACCAGTCGTCGCGTGGCAAGATAAAACCTCGTATCATGTTTTTATGCTGTGATTTGTTTCTTATGACTCTTTTTTGGAATTTTTTTTTCTCTGTCACTTTAATGATACCAATCTACCGATAGCTATTTTGTTAACACAAAAAACATATTAGGATTTTTTATTCAACAGAATCCAGTGGATATCAAGTTGCGCTAATTAATTACGGTGAAACTTGAATATGAATTGTTGAAACGATTTTCGTAGTTTTGTTTCTTTTCAAGAATGGGTTAATTTGAGAAATGATTGTCTCGGACTTCTGAATGACGTTTTCAGCGAACTCGTAAAATTGTTAATACTTTTCTGTCTGACAAGTTAGTGTTATAAGGTTTTTAGTATCAATTGCGGATGATTTCGTTTATCCTTCGTCCTACTTGAAACTTTCCAACTATATTGTTGCAAAAAAACTGCCATAACGAGGCCAACCAACAAAACTGTCAGTAAAACGTGTTCTTTTTTCATTATTCAACATAGGGAAATTTGATGGTAACGTTTTATACGACGACTTTCATGAGTTTTATTTTTTTCATAATTTGATAATTCAGGTCTGAATAGGGCATTATGAGAACTAATTAGCCGTTGATATTTAATCGAAATTTATTAATATTACGAATGAATGGTCATAATGAAAAAGTGGATTTGCATTTTGTTGCACGCACCATGAGATAAGATACGTGATGCATCAGAGCAAGTGGAAGTTGAAACGTGTTTTTCGATAGTGACGCGAGTTTATTGATATTACACGATTATTCGCGCTCCGAAAGTGCTTCTGCCGGTCGAGGAGGGGCAGATGAGGGAGCATCTCGTGTAATATAATAACGCGGTAGCCGCGGAAATTAAGGCCGCTACTGATTACCTTTATAATGGCCATCAGGCCGCGTGTATATAAGCCGCTTCGAGTGTGATTACATATAATATACAAGTACGGACGCGGTCCGGGCAAAGTACTTTCTGATGCGGCCATCTTCTTTGCCGGCGCTGATGAACCCAGGAGGTCGTTCTGAAATAAGTGAATAATTATTCACCGCCATATACATATATGTATTGATAGCTGACGTGACACTTTCACCGCGCCGCTAATGAACGAATTTCGACCAAATGATGGCAATCATGTGGCACATCGTCCAAGGCCCGTAATTGAAACATCAATATACTTATAGACCAGCTTTTTCGCTCATTTCAACTTCGGATTATACACGCGATTCGGAACAGAAAAATTGCCCTTTTTTGCGCTGTGCGATGCGTTTCAATCTCGCGCTTCAGACTCCATTTCTTTTTAATCGACTGATCATAATATTTCAGCTTTTTCAATTTTAGTTTCATTTGTTTTTAATTATCGGTTGATTTTAACGCTAATTGAATACTAATTGTGACCTCTCGCCACATCCTATTTCCTTTTTCGTGACTATAATTTTCTCTGAAGCACGCATTACAAAGTCATGAGGAGTTCAAAATGTTTGAAACATGTATCGTAACCTTATCTGACATTAAAAACGAGTTTTCTCTGAATAAAATGAAAAAAAAGTATCGCACGCATGATTGCCGATCGATTTGCGTCACAAAACGAGATGAAGCGAAATTGGTTCGAGTGTATATGCTCAACTCTTTGGCGCGTTCACTTGAACTTGCACTTATTATTCAGAGCGGGCGCAGAGTTTCGTGAATGAAAATGCGATTTTAAAGCCGAAACAAAGCCCGCAGTTGCGTGCAATTAAATCCTCTTAATGGCACACACTCATTGAGACGAATCGCCATGATACGATTTTAATTTTGCATCCGTCAGTAGCGCGAACGGGGTTGAATGAAATTGAATTAATGAATGATAAACATATCAACGAGAAAATAACGATCGCAAAGTCGGGGATAGGCGGAATAATGTCGCGATATTTCCTGCGTTATAATTCAATGGCAACATGTTTATTCATCGTGCTAAATAGCAGATGCATTTTCGCGACGTGACGTGTACGCGCTTCAATTTGTATCGGAGGCCCATCGATTCAAATGCATAATTAATTTATGCTAAATCAACGCGACTTATAAATTATCGGCTCAATGTTTGCGCTCCGATAACATCCCGACGCTTTTGACTATTCATCAAACTATATCAGTATGGTTGCAATGTGTCCGCCATTTTTCTTATCAGTCGATTCTTAGACGCAAACCTGCAATGATGTAACGGACGATGAGCAATTTTTTAAACTCAATTTACCTAAACGACCATTATAGTGTTTATAAATGTTTGTTTTTCAGAAGAAATTTTGTGAAATACTATCAAAATTGAAGTTTTTTGGCAATATGAGAAAAAGAGTTGATGTAAAGTTTCAAATAAATATTGTCGCGCTTTTATCTCTACTTCCAACCGGTCACTTTTAGAAACGCGGTCAAATATTGGCACATTCAGCCTACTAAAAATTGAAAAGAAATAGGCGAGATGATTTTAATTACCGCGCAGACAAATGTAACACTTTGTGGCTGCATTCTCGTAACGCTACATTGTGCGAGTTACCGATGCGTTTGTGTAATACAAATCCTCCAGTTCGTCACACTCGAGGAAGTAAATGTTTCTTCCACTTTTGTTGAGTAATTTGTTCGTTTTTACCGTGCAGTTTATTTAACAAAAACGGATCTTTCACCGCAGATTACTAAACGGTTGCGTTTTTTTTTTGTTCACGAACAATTATTATCCGAGTTAACAGATTATCGAGCAACGAGTTTTTACTCTAATCGCGCGACGAGGTAAAATCGTAATCTGCACACTTCATAATAATTCGCGATTATGAGTAATAACGACAGGACGAACCGGCTGCTCGGCTTCGTTATCACAAAAATATTTACATGTATCTTATTAACGATAAAATAAAGTATTAACAGTGGCTCGAATGTGTAATTAAAGTATACACTCGAATGCTCCTAGTCGATCGGATCGGTAATAAGCAAGTCATCATTTGAAATCGAAATGATATTGATTGCAAAATGCATGAGAGAGGCCGCGCTGACTAAAAGCGAAGCCATTTTGGCTGTAAAATTGGATACAAGCGTGTTTCCTTTTACGTGCATGTAACGACGAAGTGAAAGTTGAAGTTTGAGTGTTGGGACTCGCGATAAAAGCCGATTGACAATAGTGCCAATTCCAACATGTCTGAGACGATCGCGTGTTCTCGAGTGCCGAACCTCAAGGCGATCTCGCAGTCCAAGGACTTGACCGTTGCCGAGAAAATCGTCGTGCAGATCGGACGACCGAATGCCGCGCAATATGCAGCCTTGAAAGACGCGACGCGTGCGCAAAGCGTAGCGCACGCGTTTGTACGTTTGCGTCAGCAATCGGTTCGATGCAAAAACAAAATCAAACAGTCATTATGCGCTTGTGACGGACGCGCAACAAAAAAATGCAACATTGTAATTTACTAATCACCTGTTTGTCTAGGCTGCGAACACTTTTTTCCTCGCACAAGTCTCGTCAGAGGTCACGTAAATAGCATCGTGTGTGTTTGCTATCACTTTTGACATTTTGGTTTTGTGTTTGCATGACGAGGCATCAATCTTTGACATAAGCATTGTGTTTTTCTTAATTGAAGTTTAGTCACTGTTTTGTTGTTTTCACAATTGACTGTGACATAACCGCGAGCTTTTGGCAATAGCGAAAAAACACGAGGTTTCGTTCACTATCAGTTTATGCCATGTTTTTCTTTTATCAAACAACCGAAATTTCGTATTCTGACATTCCTTTGAAAATCAATTTGCACATTTTTTGTATAGATAATAAAACTGGTTTTGGTCTGGACCTTGAAAAGTAGTGAAAAATTGACTTTTTGATACAGCTACTAATTCGGGATTTTTAGTTGAAAAAATGCTTATCTTTGAATTGTTAAGCAGCAAGCGCAGAGACAATTATGACGATTGTTTTTTTCGTCACAAATATGAAATAAATTATTCTAATTCTTGATAATATCATATGCATTGAATGACCTGATTAGCTGGCCTACTTAATCAACCTGTTTATTTAAATGGAAAACAAGTTGAGTTAAGACCGACAGTTGCGATGTCAAAGTCACGAAAAATAATGATACAATTATGCACGCGCTCTGTCGCGAATTTCCTCGATTTCAGGACAATTAGATGACGACACTGATAGGGGTTTTTTCGAATCGATTTTGTAATACCGGGAAACTTGAGATGAACTTCAGGTCAAAGGAAAAATAGCGAAATAATGTTTCGTGGATTAAAATGCTTGCTTTAGATTGGAAATTTGAGTGTCTAATGAAAGGAAACAGGTTTGGATGGACAGTCGACGGTTGTTCGTCAATAGTAAACTCCTAGCAGACATTCCAACCTTAAAATAAGTCAGTCGAGTGAATTTATCTCGAACCATCTAATATACATATCAAAAGCATCATCGTTAATCAATATCACAGTGTTCTCAAAATCTTGGCCGTTTTAATATTCAACATTAATTTCAATTTCACTTCAGCCTTGAACGCCAGATCGAGTGCCAGTAAAGGTTATCTAATCGATCAAATGAGCCGCGTGAAAAACAAATTTATAATTTTCAAAAATTGCTCTCGCGGCAGAAGCCATCAATCGTTCATAATCACGTGACTATTTTTATTTCAACAGCGAATAATCAGTTTGCAATCAGTTGTTGTAACAGAATCAGTTATTCATGAATTCAGATCTGTTCGTTGAAAACCACCTGTGAACTTATCCACGGAGGTTAATTGAACGTAATACCAGATTCGAATGCAAAACGACAGGTGAGCGTAAGAATGAGTATTTTCCTGGTTACGTTTCTCGGAGCCAAGCAGAGCAATAAAAAAATAAGTCGGAGCAAAAAAGCGGAAAGCAGGGGGAAAAAATGTTCGGAATAACGAAGCGAAATGCTGTAAAAAGTGGGCTGTTATCGGTGGCATAAAAAATGCGTGTGTTTGGACAATTTTTCACTGTCTTTTTACATGAAGGAGGCGCGCGTCGTGCAGGTGAGTAGTAAGTTGAGCTGGCTCATTAATGTCGCGCATATATACATGCGCCGATTGGCATCGCGAGGTACGGATGTCGCATCGTCGAGCCATTGTACGTGCCAACAGGGACACGGGTTCACGCCCAAGAGGTGGGGCGAAAACTGCATTTGCACCACGCCCTTGCACATTTTTGTCCGTTTAACTGCGAAACGAGACTAACGACGCAAAAAAAGCACACGTGCCCGACCGAAATCGACCGAATACACATCATACACGCACTCCCATACACTTGAATCGTACAATTTCGATGCATACTGTCAAACCCAATATCACAACTATCACAATTTTGCACACATTTAACCAGGGTTTTGAAAACTCTGAAAATCAGTTTTGAAATCGCGCCTCCAAAGAGATGTTCATTTTTTATGGGTTACAACTTTTTGAAAAAGGCTCTAATCACGTAAACGTGACCAATCAACGTACTTGAAATAATTTATTGTTCATAGAAACAATTTTAAACAAAATGAAATTGCGATTCGTAACTTGGTTGAAGGTATCGCACAAATTGTTTATTATTATGGCACGGTTGCAAAATATGTCAAACGTTTGAACAATCCGAGGAATCATTTAAGTGTTGGTTAGAGTTTTTCTTGCTGAGATGCCATTGCGTTACATTGTTTTGAACGATTAGAACAAAGATTTGGTATAATTTTAACAGTTTCTTCACTCGACATAGCTGTTTGCTGGGAAGACGTCGTGAATGGTATTTCCGTTGTCCTGCATTTCTTTCCCACAGATTTGCACTGGAGTACCCTTTTGTTCATACCACAAAACTGAATATACATAATTCCAATTACATCGTCTTCCTAATGTGCACTTTTTATTTAATTGTATCTCATTGAATCAAATATTCAACCATTTAATTCAAATTAACTTTTCATTAATAATCAAAAAATTGCAACTTCAAACGTGAAAAACATCGAGAATTTCTAACCGGAAGATTTATTACCCACTGAAGAATTTCATTTTGAAAACGAATTTCAAAAAACAAATTTCAAAATACTCTATAAACGTAAGATCAAAATTGGAAGATAAACAGATAGATTTAAATCACACGGATCTTGTGTTTGATTGTGGTAGTATTACGAATATATATTTCGTATGTGTGCAGTTGTTCAGTAATTATATTCGGAAAAGTACAGACCCTAGTAAGGGCAAGGGTGGCAGCCCCAAAGACGCCACCCCCTGTCGCGCCCGGAAGTGACGCACATCTATCTTGTCTTTTGGACTTAGCCGTGCACTTCCGTCTTGCAAAGAATTCGCAAAAGAAGGAAAATGACTGAATGTTCAACAACAAGGCATCCTAAAGAGACATTCATAAGAAACAACAATTTGCAAACAAAATGACAGCTGAAAAAAAAGTTTCCCAAACTTGAACTAAATGTATTTCGTTCTCCTCGTGAGACTTTAATGGTTTGATTTTGATCCGACGATGTAAGACATTTTCGGCTAATTAAAAACGTACGAAATTAGTTTATCGAGGGCTATCCACATGTTATTTAAATAATTGACAATGTTTACAAAAGCTCGCCGCTACGCAATCGGATTAGGTCTGCGTACGTATGGTGAATATTTAATCGGCTGCTTACTTACTTAAACTCAGACCGTGCGAGGCTTTAATTACAGCGACGATGCCTTCCACCCTTAGCTTCACGACCCTTACAATTATGTCTCCCGAGTATTTTCATAGAGCATGCCAGCTATCAAATTGACTTTAACCTCAAACATTTTTTTTTCACATCTTCAAAATTCAAATTTAAACGCTCGCCCATTCATACAACCATTAACGCTAAACCAAACAGTCTCTACTATTTTTGTTTGTTTGTGAATTCTCTCCCCTTGAAGCAATTTGGCGTTTTCTAATTTCCAAAGTGGTAACGCGTAAGGTCCTGTCTTAGGACGACGAACTAATGATGATGACACTGTCTTATTTCACGTGTAGAAGTAACGGCTCATTTTTCAAAAGGCTAAAGCCTCTAACTCGAGCGAAAAAGGGAAAAAATCGAGGGGAAGATTCGGCCGACATGCAGTAGCTAATGTTTGGAACGGGTCGCAGAGAACATTACAGAGCAAAAAAAAAGGAACTCGCCCGGACCAAAACCAACGGGGTAAATGTGTCCCCTCTCATGTCTCTCATTATCGTTTTCTTTCATCCTCCATATTTTGTCGATGAGAGTGCCAAAATGTCTCAATCTCGTTGAAATTTCCTTGACCGTTTACAAATGTCACGTTACGTTAATTCAACTTGATTTCGGTATTATAAAACGGAATCAGATGTTGAAAACAAAGTGGATGGCGAAATTCTACAAGTCGGTCAAAACTATGCTGATGCGAGGGCACATGATCAAATATTTAGGTGGTGAAATATTTGCTTGGTAGCAAAGTGATTTGAAATGCGCGCGCATTCCAGCCGCGTGGGTGGGTGGGGCGGCAAATGTTGCGGTTTTTATTTGGTCGGCGCGACGACACAGAGGCCGACGCACAAAATGCTCGCCGCGGTGTCTTTCATCCGTCCGTGCGGCTGTTCTCGCCAGGCGACCGCCACTAACACCGCCTGCGCTCTTCGTCCATCTGCTCTTCCGATGCGTAGACATCAATCTCTCATCAAACCTGAACCTAGTCCCGCGCGCTCAAATGCCGCGCGCGGCTTTCTTCTTCAATCGCTCCGCAATCGGAATTTTCGATCCTCCTTCTTTTTTCTGTCTCGAACCCCCTTTACCCAACTATGCCGTACTGCAATGCAACTTTTGTCGCTCTCCCAGACGCGATCCCTTTTCGCATCATGAATTTCATATCTTGACGGAATAACTAACCACTACACGCACTTTTCAAACCACGACATATCAACTTTTCCTTCAATCATTTTATCAATTATCATTTATTTATCCGCACTTTTCTCTCGTTCAGAGTAATGTCCACTTTTTTTCCCCCTGCTAAGAAATTCTCCTTTAAATGAATTAAACGTCGTAAAAATTGATATGACTTTTTATTAAAGTCGTCATACTTATTTATTAATGTTGTTTTTTTCTTGTTCCAGGTGAGGTTGCACGAGTAAATTCTAACTAAATCAAAGATCAGGTATTTTAATGGTATTACTTTTTTCATTTTTAATTTACAATTAAAATACAGTTTAAAATCGCAATTCTGAAGAGGTGCAATAAATTTGAAAAAATTATTCAAGTTATAAATTATGATTTTGTAATGAAAAAACAGTTTTATGAAATGAGAGATATTTTATGGAAAATCTAGTAAAAACGATTAACTCAAGTACAAATCGGACACTACCACTCATTGAACTCGAAATTATCTCGATTTGATAGATAGCCAATGAGACATAAATAATATGATATTGATTGTCGTGGTATTTCCTTGTACAAATAAACGCGAGTGGGGTGCGTTCAAAGACCATTGATTTGATTCGCCCTAAATCCGGTTGTTTGAAGATAGTTACGTGCACCGAAAAACCGCGACAATAATGGAAAAAAAGAAAGCGTCACTGAATGCGGACAAATGAATACGATTTTTTTTGATTCACAAAAGCAAACAAAACTTGACTCGTAAAAAAACTAACAGTTTAAAAAAGGAAAGTCCAAAAGGGTGAAAAATAAATTGCAGCGACAAATAAGAAGTTTGAATGACAAATGCGTAACTGCCAAAACGTTGATGGTGATTAATAGGTTTATTTTCGTGTTGAATCTTTTCAAAAACGAATAAACGATTGATTTCGTAATCGAAAATAATTATGCTTTCCAGCAAGTGAAAAGCGAGATGTATATGGAACTAGGTGGAATTTCGAAGCTAACGGTTTTTTATGACTAACAAATCGAATGGGAAGTGCTTTATATTTCTGTATCGAATTTCCATACTCGTGCTAATGAGCACTTTTTTATCTGGGTCATATTATCTTTAAAATGTCCCATGTCGATTACCTTAAATTACCAATAAATAGACGTGAATTTTTACTCATTAAACTATTAACTAGTGAAAAATGAAAATATGAAGTTCGCACCTCTAAACTTAGAATTATTAAATTCATATTTATGAATACCAAAGTTCTATCATCAGTGTTTTGTTTGGTTTTTTTGTCAAGAGTTTTTTTTCGTCGACCTTGTCAACACTTGACAGACAAATAAATCCGAAGACGAGTCTTGTTTGTAAATTCGAAACTAAATTTTTATTCAAAAATTGTTTATCATAGTTTTAAAAGATTCGCGAATAAAAAAAAAGGTAATGCGAATCATAAGTTGGCAAAAAATGATAGTTCAAAAATGAGTCGTCTATATTGGTCAGAATAGCTCGCACTTTGAAGTATTCAAAGTCGCAGCGGATCGGTTTCCATCACCATATTGAAACATTGTCATAACAGGTTGCGTATCCGCGAGAAAAGGACAGACAGCAGGTGCACGAGGCAGTGTATGCAGGTTGCGCGGAGTTCGGCTGGTTCAATGCCGAACTATGATTGATAGGCAACATCTAACCTTAGTTTACATCGGCGGTTACGTGAGATATTTGTTACGTATGTAAATGAAAAAAGGTATATGGGGTCAGCAGTAGTTGCAATACCCCATGTACCAATCGACTTGCAAATCAAACTTGATGTCTCGAACGGCCTCTTGTCCTGACATTCGATAGATGATGCTTATAACATACTTGTTTCAAAATATCACCGAGGTAACAATATTATAAACCTGTCTATCGAACATGAGACATTTGTTACCTTTGTTTCATCGAAGTTGATATCAAAATATTGATTTTATTCTGACGAAACCAATAATAACCGTTTTAATCATAAAATCATTCAGTGCAAATTTCCAAGCTTGCCAATATTTTTTATTTTCTTTTCATTTTTCACTGTTTATCGGTAAGGATAATTTAAGGATGGTATGTAATTTGACACCCCTAACTTTGGTAAGGGTAGTTTTCGTATTACCATCACGCGGTGCAAAAGAGCTTGGCGCACCCCTTAAGTGTTTTTACCCTGGCAGTTGCCAGCGGTAGATAAAACAGAGCGTAACAAAGGCACCCTTCTGGGGGTGTACAATTGTGCGAGCAACCCCAAATACCATCGAGAACCCTGTAACAACAGTTGATATATCGATCTTACGGTGTTAGCCAGAATTAGAAACTGAAGAGAGCGCGCACAGTAACTTGAAATGGAAATGTTTAAAATAACGCGTCTGCAAATAAACAATCATTTTGAAGTGCGTCAAGAGTTCAGACGTGATTATATTGGAAAGCAGTTTAATATCTCGCGTATCTTAATTGCACGAATATGTGCATTTTAATGATTTCATAAACGAGAGGTAATTGTTATTGCAAGCATAACATTAAGTGTCGTAACTCGTATCAATGGAAGCGATTATGTACTTAAATATATTGAAACAGAGAAACCTCGTTAGAATATTCGTTGTATAATTTATTATTCAAACAATCACTCTAGTTAGTCAATCATGTTTTATCGGAAATCGTGGATTCTCGATGAAGTTTATAAAGTTGAAAAGTGCCTGAAGAATTTGTTAAAATTCTATTTGATTAGTCGTGTGTATTCAGAACTTTTTTTACTCATCGCGATTCTTTATTCAGCAGAATTCTGTGACTTAAAAAATCGAAGATTTTTTAAGTTAAGAACAAGTGCTATTTGTTCGTTAAAATTCGATGTCGTAAAAAATGGGTCTGGACTGATTTGAGTACTTGAACTATAAGGTTTAAGAATTGAGTCTGTGTCCCGTGGTTCATACGTATTTGTAAAATATTTATACGTGTGGCCAATAAACATAAAACTTTGATCGTCTCCTTTTCTCACCCTGGGTCGTTACGTTCTGTTTTTCTTTGGAAATTATACTTCACAAGCTCTATAAGAGCAGGGGCATTGGCGAAGAAAGAAGAACAAAAATACACAGTTTTCACCCGCCGCGGGCCACTTCTCGTATTTTTTTAGAAAATACTAACGCTCCGTCAGCGTCGTCTCGCGAAAGAATGGAAAAACAATATTTTTACGTATCGTCGAGGATACTTCCACTCAACGTTCTTTGTATTTTTTTACTCGAAATTCACTCTTCGATGATTTTATATTAACATTTTGTTGTCGCTAAAGTGTTATTTTTGCAAAACGCGCGCAAGATCTTCCCTCACGGTCAGTTGATGTTAACTTTAATTAAACATGTTTTCGTTGCATTTGCCAAATTCTATCTTTATTAAACTTTTGACTGTTTTTGGTGAACTATTTGATAATCTGAATTAATATTACTAGTGTGTTGAAAACAAACACATTTTTCGTGTTTATTTCCAAGTGTTCAACGTACGATTCAATAACTTTAGTAACGTCAACAATTGGAAACGATTGAACTATTGATTAATGTTTTTTTTATAAAGTCGAAATTGACGAAGAATTTTCAAATGATTTTAGAACAATATAAACAGTTTTATAACAAGTGCAAATCGTACGGTCGATTTAACAATTCATGACTCGTTCAATGTCGTTTTTCAATTCAAAATATAATAATTTCTGAAACTTGATAAATCAAATTTAAACAAAGTTTATAAAAAGTGATTAGTTTATTTTCAAGTGTAAATTTCCACAGGACAATTAACTCATTAACGATTTATTTCTGGCAATATGAAAAACACTTAAATAACCAAATTCAAAAATGAAAACCGTTTTCCCCTCGTTTGCTAACTTTATTTCTGAAACAAAGAAAGAAAGTAAAAACAAAATAATTTGTAAAGCGTCTTTTGAAGCTGTTCGGGTTGAAGTTATAAAAAGCGTCGCAGTTGTTGGAAAAGTTAGACGCTGGAAACAAAAGTATACAGCTAGGCGTAGGTGGTGTTTAATAAAGATCACGTGATATCGTTTAGGTAAAATCAATGTGAAAAAGACGTGATTTAGGCATGCGTCTTTGGATTGGCGGTCGCACCCCATCAACCTTGAGACTGTGGCGCGCGTTGTCGCAGGGCGACAACCCTTGGGTCGGAGTCGTCTTCGGTCGAGGTGAGGCGACTCGTCCTTCAAGGGTTTCTGGCCTTCTGCTGTCTCGCATCCCCTTTAACAATGTTTTCGCACTGATCCTCTTTAACGGATCGGCTTTTATTTAGGCTTCTTGCTCGCGCGCGCACTTCTTGCCGACGTTTTGCGAGCTAGAGCAGGACGATAGCTCTTTAGTCGCTGCGACCTTTAAGCAACCCTCGGCATTGTCTATACTCCCCCACGCAGGACGAGGCTTATCGATTAAAAAATGTCTGCCCTTCAAGACGGCCTAGGTCACGACCCGTCCGTCATGAGAACGCACTTACAATGCGTCACGCACCAACACATCCCGCACTCCCATCATCCCCGAATCACAGCGAGCTACCTTAAAGAGCCACTTCCAAGATGTACACTTTAAAACCACTCCGACGTGTTTTTTCTTCTTATTACTTTATCTGCCCTCTTCTTTCATAGCCATAATTTCACGCTTATTTTGTAAACAAACAACTCGAATTGTTAGTCAAATTGGACCACAGGGCAAATTGACATAAATAAATAAACCTCGAACAATACTCAAACTCAAATTGGCATTATTCCATAATTTGTTTTGTGCAACAAAAAGTTCTGTACAAAAGCAAGTTATAAGAATCGAGCTGAGATACCACCGGGGTATTTATTTATAAATGTAAACAAGCTTTTATTTAACTTAAAAATAACATTTCAGTTTTCAATCAACGGGCATTTTCATCAAAGTTGACATTTAATGTCGCTAACGAGTCGGGCGTGACTTTTTTATTAATAATGAAAATTGAATTTTAATTAATTTCCGGTAGGAGTGCGGTTCTTCATTTTTATGATGCGTTTATTGAAATCATTGCCCTGACTTTGATATAAAATTACAAAATAACGAAGAGGAATTATTTTTTAATAAAGTAAACCTCAGGATTTCTCGACTAATGAAAATCGGACATTGTTTTATGATGAAAAAAATTGTTGATCCAATTACTGATAATATGTAAGTGAAAATTCAAATCGAAATATTATGAACTGAACTAAACTACCCACATTTGGATTGACCAAAATGATAACGAGCCTGAACCAAATTAGCGGCGCGAATTTTGCACCTACTCCGCACCTGCATAATTGTCTTGTTAACGTGAAATGTATACAACTATAACTAACTCGCAACCGCATTTCTTGCAACATTCACGCGGTTGAAAACTTGTTGAAAAATTGACACCGGATCTTTGTTATAAAGGTAACATTTCAATACTGCTAACGCCGTGATTAAATTAATGAAGGCAGTAATTGGAATCCATGATTCGTTGGTTTTCAATTTAGCAAACGTAAGCGCTAATTGATAGACGCGCTCCAAACATCCGCCATACATGTTAACAGATAACAAAACTCAACTAATGAACGGCAAGGAATATAAGCTCAAAAATTAAGACGAGTTCGATCCGACTGCACGGGTCAGTGAATGGATTTTTATTTCATTGTTTAAGATATTTTTATACGAACTGCGATCAATTATTAACCATCCCATTATTTGCGAAAAACAACTTGACGCGAAATTTTTCACCTCCTTTCTCTACCCCTTTGTCTATCGCCAATCAACAACTGTCTCAGCTAGTTTCGTTTACCACTTTTTGCAATTATCCAACCGACACTTCTAATAAAATAATCATCCCTGTACATAATTCAAGTCCTCATTATCGTTCGGTGTGAGGTATAACATGCAATTATCGTATAAGTTGAGCATTCGTAAAAATATCGAGAATAAATTCACACAATATATATATATTTCGGTTTATTCACGCGAGTGACCGGTTTCTAAGGCTTTTCAATCGGTTTTTTTCTCAATTAGGTTTTGATGCACTTTGTTTTTTCTTTCTCTTTTCTTTCGCTGGCTTCGTTTAGATTTGCTTTTGTTTCGCGTATTTTTCTTCTTTGCTTGATGTTGCACTGTGCAACGTACATGAAAGACAAAAGAAAGCATGGCAGAGCTTTTTTTTTCTCCTCGTCAGTTTTAACGACATAAAGAAGAGACGCAAAAGGATGATTTCGCTGTATAAGTTCAGCTTCATCTAGCCGCCAGATGGAGCTGCTGTTTTCATTATATTTTTTATTCGCTAACTCCTCGTGCATATACTTTGCTTTAAATTAAAACACTTTCACGGTCGCTTTCATCTTGTATGACCCAGTGTTTTCCACTCAATACTTGCACATTCAAGGCGATGGTACCTTTATTATAATTCATTCTTTCTTACAGCTCATGAAATTCTTTTTTACAAATTTGTTTTCCATTTTTAGTTTTCTTTCAATCGTTGTTACGAGAAAACCCATTTAAGACTTGTAATTCAATTAAGCTTTCTACGAAAACCAACAAAGAATCATTTTCTGTATTGCTGAAAAATATGAAAACACAAAATGTCGAAGCTACTTTTTGCAGTCGATACAGGAAGGAAAAAATTTACGAGTTAGAAAAAAAACGGCGCGCAGGATTCGAAGTTAATAACTTTTCCGTTTAAGAAAATGAAAAAAGGTGAAAATGGAAAAAACTGTTCGACTATCAAAAGCTTTCAGAATCAGCGAGTGTGAATTATTCGGCAAAAAATGGCTTTTCCTTTAGTAAGGCCGTGAATCGTCGATAACGCTCGCGATTCTCGATGGACGATGAAATGTCTTTAGTCGGCGACATAATTTAGCGGGTGCGTGAATGCGTGGGTGGATTTTTGAGACAGGTCAGGCGCGCGGAGAAAAAGCTGAAGGGTGAGCCGCGCTGAGCCCCGAGCTTTGAGCGAGAAAGAAGGACGATGTGAAGCGGACGAGGACGCACGAGCGTGCCGTCTCGTTTGACGAAGAAAGAAGCGAGATAATCGATAGACACGGCTAGACGCCGCCCCAGACAATCTTTTATCGTGAGCTTAGGACACCGCGATTCTTAACAATTTACACGACGTGCTGCGCGCAACGAATACAAAAATCCGACGACTCTCCGTCCTCTCTCAGAGCTCCGCGAACCCTTTCACGCTGCACAGACGTTTTAATCAATTGCTTCGTTCATTACCATGCGAACTTTAAGTGCGCGACTTCCAATCGCTTGTTTTATCATCGAACGATATTTTCAAAGATATTAAATGCGGGACAATTTCGTTCATACGTTGATGCCATTTTATGTTTCAATTCGAAATAGTATATTTTGTTGACCTAGAAAAACATTCGCTCGCTTGTACTTTCCGAATAAACTTTATCGTCGGAGCTTTTTTTTTTCTTTCTGCAAAACTATATTGTTTTATAGATAAACTAGCTCATATTTTGTTACTTGTTTAATAGGAATCTGAAAATTGCAAATCATTCTCAGTTCATTAAGTTTGTGAATTTTCATTACACACAAATTTCAATTTTACACTTAGTTGAAAATGATATTGAATCATAAAAAACATTTGGCCAATTGATTTCTGTTACAACTTGAACGGCAATAAATTCGGCCAAATTGATTCATTGTTTTTCGGGAAGAAAAAAGGTTTTTTGCAGGGATGCATTTTTCAGTCATGTAATATGAACGCACGTATCACCAACAAGAATATATATACAACAACGGCGGCGCAAAGAAAAGTCAGCGAATGGAAAAAAAAAGCTAGCGAAGAGAGGAAAAAAAAACAGATACAAGGGGAAAAAAGCGAGAGAGAAGAAAAGTAGAAAGAAAAGAATGTATCGACGCGGAGTGCGGGACAAAACGAAAACGGCGAAATGTCGGAGCGGGCGCGAGGAGAGGCAATAACCAATGAGGACGAACTGGGCCACCTAAGACAAATTTCCAAAGGGGTTGGAGCGAGTCGGCAGACTCGTTTCTTCTTTGCTCGCGTATATTGCAGTTTTATATACGCCGAGGCTATGTGGTTGTTCGCCTCTGTGTTGGTTTAAGAAATCGAAATCTCGCGCGATCACCACAGAAGTAAAGTCGCGAGCTCGAGTATACCTATAGGGGCGAATATATAGCAGCACACGTTCAAGCACTGTGTGTTGGTGAGCACACCGACACCGACGGACGCAGCTCTCAGGTGTGCGTTTTTCATTGCTACATGGGGAGGAGGACCACACGCGGCAACGTCGCCGGGGGAGGCAAGACTACGGCTGGAAAAACTAACCCCAGGGGTGGTACTCCGAGAGAAATAAGAATCAAGTCCTGGAGCCGCGAACGAGACTGCGAGATCTAGGTCGAGACTGATCGTCGCCGGCGTCCCGGCGTCTGGCGCCTCGCTCTCGCCAGTTTTCAGGGGACGCGAAATTCCAACAGATGTACAAATATATTTAATCCCATTGGTCCATTTTTGCAAACTATCCCTCGTCGGGCATATCGTTTCTGAAACAATTATAATTTGCCAGCGAGCTCGATCATCGGCAGAAATGTGGCGCAAGATATATAGCTAGCAAAAGCTTGGCGATTAAAGTGCGTTGTCGGGAAAACCGCCGAGTGGTGCGGCAAAGTTGAAAGTTAGTTACACTGGAGGAGTTCACCCCTCATCTGCATATCCGCACCCTTTTCTCGACCCCCGCACGTCCACCGAGCGCCACCGGCGAACTGCTCAACAAGTGGTTCTTCAGTTTAGCGCCTGGCTTAGCGCTTCTTTAATTTTCCGCGCCCTTTCGTCCGCCGACCTAGTCAACATCGCCTCTTTCTCGCGGAGCCGGCTTGTCATTCAATCCCCGCAAGTCGCAACCCCTCCGGCCAATAGACATTCTCCGCTTTTTTTTTCTTCTCTTTTTTGTACTCGTCTTATTATGTCCGCTGTAATGTGGTTATTTAACCTCGTAGTTTTTGCAGATTATCTTTATGCCACACACTTTTTGTAGCTGACGGTTTTGGCTCGCGCAAGTGTCGCTGTTCAATATTGCTTTTCGAAATAAAATATCGTCCCTTCAAAGCTCTCTTCCACTTTAAAAAAACTTATCAACTCGAATCAAGAAGTTCAATTTCTTAAAACTCTTTATCACACTTAAGAAAATATTTTTTTCACAACACTTTTTGTTTTATCAAACTTCTTTCTCCGATTTAATAGAATATTGAGATGAAATTAATTTAAAAAACTTCAGTTCCTCAAGATTTTCCTGGTCAAAGGAGTGAGAAAAAACAATTCAGAATACTATTTTATTCAAGTTCTCAAACTGATAACTAAATTCTTATGTTAACAACTTTGGTATCATTATTTATTGAAGTTGGAGAGGAAAAACCGTTGATGACAGGAACATTGATTTTCTATAAATCAAAAAGAGTGCAAGGAGTGCCCTTATGCAGATTTCGGATATTCAAATTGCAACCTGGCTCATACAGAGTAAACAGTGCGACATCGACGACCAAATAAAATTATTTTATTAGCTGCATCAGAATCAACACTGCGGCTCTTCCCCTGCTAGCGACGCGGAGAAATTCGCGCGATGATTTACATCGAACGCCTCGTCTGGGGTGCCTTCTCACGGATAATGGGTGTACTTAGACGAGGGCGGGAAGCGACAGAAAGAGAATCTGAAATGAGAGGAGGAGGCGAAACGTAAATAAAAAAACGGTGAAAAAAGGGTTGCTCGGAAATACGGTCAATTGTGCGGCGCTCTTCCGGGCGCCGCCCCGAAAAACCAAAATACAAATAATATTGAACGCGATCTCACCGCAGCATAAACAGCGAACGGTTCCACAAGGTCATTCGAACCGAGTGTGAAGCGATCTGCATCTGAATGGTACAATGGTAATTGTGGATGCACCGTTATATACAGCTACTTAGCGTCATTCAAACGGAATCTTTGAGTCGGCGAATTTCGCATGGCGTGCCTTGTCTCTGACCTCTCCTGTCCTCAAAGCTGATACCACTCGAGCCTCTGCGATCTACTACCTGTCCCTTCTTTGCTCCGACTATTGTGAAATTCGTTCGGGCGCGGCGCACACCGACGTCGCATTCCAGCTCGCACGATTATGTGGCTCGTGTCTTCCTTAAAACGAAATTGCATAGATTGTAGCGACGTCGTAAAGTATGAGAAAAAAGCGACGTGGACGCTCACAATCGCACGACATTCGCCCAGTCAACCGAATTTTCATCTTTCCGCTTATTCCTCTCGACCAGATGTTTTCGCCTTTTGACTTTTCTTCCCAATTATCGACACGTTTCGACTTTGAATTTACAAGTCGATTTTCAAGTTTAAGTAAAAATTGATATACTTCAAGAAAATTAGCGAAAATTGTTGCTTCGTTTTGAATTCGTGCATACGTGGAAGAAAGTCGTTTTCGTTTGACTTTCATTTTTTTTTTGATTGGCTTAATCTTCAAGTTTGTATTTGTTCAATGAAACGTTCAGAATGTCAGTATAGCCTTGGGTAGATAAGTTATAATCAAATATGAAATATATACATTTGCTCAGATTCAAACTCCCGGGATGAGACTGATGAATAAGGTTGTTCAAGCACGTCAAAGTGTAGTCGAATCGAATCAAGTTAATCAAGTGACTTTTAACGCAATCAGAGTTGGTTAAATCTGCAAACCAAGTCTGAGATGTCAGAGAAAAATTCGTAATACTTTTTCGCGTTCAACATGAAAAAATACCGTTAAATTTTCGGAAACATTTATTGTCTTGGATATACAAAATAAACCCAATTCAGATTGATTACTAGCAATGTTGATTATTATTTGGCACGAAAGGAGATTGGTGCAAAGATGGAAAAGTCGACGTGGGTAATCAGTTGGTGTGTGTGAGTGTATGCAGAAGCGGTGTTGCACGGACAGAGCCGGGAGTGAATAAAGTCTGATCTGAAGTGACAAATTGGAATATAGGTGAAAAGCTCGACGGGCAATCAGTCGGAATGGGGGACAGCGGATGCATCATGGACAAAAATGTGTCTCGGCTGACAAGGCGTGTGCAGCGCGCGAAGAAAGTATTGTGAGGTCGGTGGACGTAACGCCGAGATTGTGCGAGGGAGAGGGCTGCGGAAGGTGGATGTGCTTGTGGAGGACATAAGAATAAAAGTAGTGTGGAAGAAAAGTGCGCGCGCTTGCAATCGGTGGGACTGTTGGTTTTGGGGTTGTTTGCGCATGGTGCAGTGCGCAGGCGATAAGCAGCGTAGGGTTTTCGCGAAGACGGAGGCGCGGCGTGTACGTGTGGGGCGCCACGCGACAGTCTTATTATTTCCATTTTTCCAATTCGTGGGCCGGGCGCCCCTCTCCTGGTCGGCGCAATAGCTATATTTATGTGTTTCTTCGCGGGCACCTGACGGCGCGGCGTTTTTGCTCGGTTGCGCGGCCGCGTCTTGGCTGGCTTGCTCTCCTTGTTCAACGCGCGCGTGCAGGCCGCGGCGCCGCGTCTCGCAAAAAGGAAGTAAAAGAGAGCAGCACGACTACGACTACAACTACGACGACGAGGCGAAGCGAAGCGTGCGCGCCTTTCCTTGGCAGCGCGGAGAGAGCGCCGGCTTCCGCTTCCTTATGCTGCGTCGCGAACTGCATCAACCAGTCGCGCGGTTCGCCCGGTCGCGCTCATATAAGAAAAAGGAGCTTCCGAGGCGCCCGCACGCAACTCGCCGCCTCCGCCGCCGCCATACAATCGCAATTTGCATTGCGCTATGCATTAGAACCGCGAAAATTGTGTGCTACGACCGGCGTTACGGGCATGTTCAGAGCGTCGCGCACGACGCTCCATCGGGCGCCCCCGATGCCCCCCGGTCGCGGGGGCAGCCGCCGTCGCAAGCCCTGAAAAGCCGACTCGCCGCAACCAAAGTTCCTATTTTTCACCCTAATAGTTCTTAACGAAGATTATTCAATAATTGCCACGCCGCGCGCAAAACCGCGTGGCCCCCAACAACAACACACAACGCTCGACATTCCCGCGCTAATTAGCCAGCCAATTAGAGCCGGCCCTGCGTAATGAGCTGCGCGCGCAAAGTTCCTAAACACCGCGTCCTCGTGTCACAGCACGAGTTGTTGCTTCAGACCGTCGCCGTTTATTCATACAAGGAGACTAGCACAGAGCCTTCCATACCAAATAGCAAGCCAGGACTAGGCACTAGACAACCCCACCGATAATAACAGTGTCTAAAACTCACTACTTTAGAGGAGCACAAGTCAGCCCGTCTCACAGACTGCAGTCGCGTCCAACAACCATCAGCAATAATTCACCTCGACCCCCTGCCCCCGCCAGCCCCCTTCAACCCCCCCTTCAACCCCCACGCGCACACATAAATTACGCCGCGTCCTGGTTACGCAACTTTGCATTAGTCCTGCACACAACCTGGACACGAGCAAATTCTCTTGGATTATATGATAAGAATATACAAAGGAAGAAATCTATATTATATAGATATATTATACACAAAGAAGTCGCATAAGATATAAAGTTATATATTCTATCTATATACAATATACATCAGAATCCATTTATATGCCATATACTTATATGATAGAATTGAAATAGAGGATAACGATGCGAGATGTGGATGTAACGAATATTTTGCGAAGAGTGTGGCGAGAATGATGCAAAAGTGAGGCAGATTAAAGTAAACGAGAGAAATACTGAACAAGTGCAAAACGAGTTAAAGTAATAAGTAGAGAGAGAGAGAAAGAGTTGGACGTGGTCTTTTGCCGCGTTGTTGATTTTTAACTGGGATCTCGCGGTGAACATGTCAACCGTGAGCGTCGTGTCAAATTCGTCAGTCGAGGTCGACAGCGAGTCGTCGAACGACGAGACCTCGAGCAAGGACGAGAATCGAGCCGAACAGAAATTCGACCGATTCCTGCCGAACGAGTTATACAAAAGTTTGCTCGCAAGTGCCGTGCTCGGCAAAACCGTCCTTAATCGCAATCTCAATTTCAAGGACAACTTTGCCAATTTGAAAGACAACCTCAGCGCCCTCGGCGCGCTCAAGGAGTTGAAAGACCTCAAGGGTCTCACCATTAGCAGCGTACCGGCTTTCCCGCGAAATCTCACGCGTAGGCGAGAC
This sequence comes from Telenomus remus, assembly GCA_020615435.1. Classification (NCBI taxonomy): domain Eukaryota; kingdom Metazoa; phylum Arthropoda; class Insecta; order Hymenoptera; family Scelionidae; genus Telenomus; species Telenomus remus. The sequence continues at coordinate 10,203,986 of CM036337.1, forward strand.
GATAATGATGAGGTTAGACATCACCGATACGTTTCTTCTTCTGCTTTTGTTTCGTTTCTTGTACGCTTTTTTTCTCGATTACTATCTTCGGTCTTAAATGTCAAGTCAAGTTTGCAACTAACTTTTTCAAAGAACATATTGTTATTTTTCGATTAACTCATTTATCATGACGTTTCGAGTCGACATTTTCGTTACTTCTTTTTTCAGTGAATTCACTTTTGCAAAAATGACAAAGTTAATTTGAGACAAATCCTTATTGTTACAGTGTCTGAACGTCATTGTTATGAGTTATCTTTGTTTTTGTCAATGTTCAATAAAATGTAAAAGTAGATCACTTGATAGAATTTGTAGGATACATTTTTATTCGAAAAGAGATAAAAGCGCTCCCTCGTGCTTTTAAGATACATATTTTTCCGATGCTAAAAAAATGTTCAACAATCTTATGACAATATAATTTCTGAGTTGAAAAGTTCAAATATTCTTGTACTTGTTGAAAATTGTGTATGTAAAAACAGTTTGGAATTTTATAACAAAACGAAGTCGACTTCTTGGACGCACAGGAAGAATGATTTAATTAAACGATGCTACATTTTTCGTATTATTCTTTCATTCTATTCGTTGTTTTTTGCAATTTCTAGTTTTTATTATGGTTTTGTGGAATTTGAGTAAAACTTTTCGGAGCAAAATTTGGAGCAGAGTGACTTTACGTATGTTTGTTTATATTTTTTGTAGACGTAGATGATATCATCGAGAATATTATTGAAAAAAAGTTTTACGCGACTATGAAAAACAGCCAATTTCCTTATCATTGACGCCGTTACCGATAAGGCTTGCCCCCTCCGTGTTCATTTGCGATATTCATCCAATAAATTCATTTTTACCGTAATCAATATTTGCATAATTAAACTGTAATTCACTTACGCATAACGTGATTACACACTAGAAATTGTATTCGCCACCGCGAAGGGCTCGTTGTGTAGTTCATTCCGGAAAAAAAGTAAAAAAATGCGCGCACAAAATAACATGAAACCAGGAAAAGCTCAGCTGTATTAAAAAATAGCCAGAACGCAGCAATAAAAACAAAACTCGGACGGTTAATCAACGTTTATCAAACAAAGCGGGCATTCTCGAGAAAACATTTTTTTTGCGTTACGCTGGACGGTTTACAAAAAAAACTGTTTTACAAAACAGTTACGAAGCGAAACAAAAATTAACGACAGAGTTGATTGAAAAAATCTCATTTTTCAAGAACTCTCGCCATTCTTTTTGAACTCTCCGCGCCCTGCGAGTTGTCTGAAAACGCGAAACGAAATTGATGGCTCGCGTTTAAAAGGTCGTACGAGAATTGTTATCAAACGAAATTTGTAATCTCGGCGATTAATTTGCGGCGCTAGACTCAAAGTCCCATTGAAATCAACTTTAACATTAAACTTGAAAATCAAATTCCGAACGTATACTCGCAAAATGGAATAACAAACCTTTTGCATTGCATATTTTGTAATCAACCGGACAATATTGGCTTTTAAATCGCTTTTGTCATTTCAAGACTTTTTGTCTTTTCTCCTCGGAACAATCTCTATTTTGCACGAATTTTCGTTCGCATTTTTCACCGCTCTTATGTAAGTAAGTAACTCAACGAAATCATTATTTTAGTTGCATAATGTGTTAGGAAGTGTGACTTGAAAAAAAAAGTCGGTTCATATGACGGAGACAGCATAAAGGGGCCAGTTCGCAATAACAATTATTGTCGGTGTGATTTGCGTGGAGCCCTTTGTGCGGCGCGGCCAAGCATCCCCTGCTTTCGCCTGTCGCACACGGGGTAGGTCGGTAAGAGTCGGTAAACACCGGCCACCTCGCTGTTATAACGACCGTTCTCACGGCTTGTGTGCCGGGCTCGCCAATTAACGATTAAACATCCGAGTACTAATTAAATCCCGTCCAATTAATTAACCGCTGTTTGGCGCTGCGCGTTCGAAGAAATACGCGCCGCGGGGACAAACGCGCGACCCGCTCCTGTAATACACGACGGATCAACCTATAGTGCCATCCACAAACCTCATTGTTCTCGCGTGCGTCAATTCAAACCTAACTTTGTAATTGGAACGATATGAGTTTACGTTTTCAATTTTTTCCTGTCGTTTCAGTTTTTTTTTCTCTGCTCATTTGCGCACACATTTAAATCACAATTTACTTTTTATCCGTGCAAACACTCCTTTGATTGATCTTCGTCAAACTGTCCCCGATGCAAAACTTTGTTAATGTAATTCTCAATCCTTTTTTTTTCAATGTTACTTGAAGTTTTTTATCTGTTTCTTTTTACTGAGCGAAAAAGTGTTCTTTTTAAATGTTTATTATCCTTTTTTTGTACCATAAAACACACCCGTCCGATAAGCATATAAAAATATAAATAAATCATAATCTACTTCACGCGATGAAATAATTTTTTTTCTCCTTTCTAAAGTATGTAATATGTACTATACGTGTTTACATTTGAGTACATAAATAAAATAATGCGTTACATTTTTTTAATTATTCATGTGGTTTTAATGTACGGTGTGTATTCTGTGTACTGAATGTAGTTGAATATGACATATAAAAACGTTGGTTTTAACTAAATATTGGAAATAAGGTGATTTGTGTGGGATTAATTAATGATAATGCTTCGTTTGGTTGGTTTTGCAGAAAGCATCGTTCGCGTGGTCCGAAGGAGGCGAAGAAGGTGGAGGAGGCGGTACAGGAGGGACCGGTAGCGGAGGAACCGGCGGAGCAGGAACCGGAAGTGGCGGACTGGCACACTGGGTCAGTGTTATGGCGGAGCACATTCACAATCCGCATTCCGCTTCGGGGGTTGCTGGAGTTCATCATCAGCAGCAGTCCCCTCCTCAGGCACCTTACCCTTGGAACAACGGCCTATCAAATGACGTAAGTCATATCTTGAATAATAACTATAACAACATCATACGATTTGAATGCGAGAATTCGAATTTGAATGTTCGATAAGTTCGAAAGTGGTAGATTTTTCTGGCAATTCTTAGTCGTGGCGTTTGAATGAATGCGAAATTAGTCGAAAGGGTATTGAGCAGGATGCGTAATTATTCATTGACGGTAAAAAAAGTCAGACAGACGTTAAAAAAGTGCACGAAGATCAGGCCGCGTCAATAACAATTTCCCATCGATGCGTTTTGCACATGGTTTTTTGAAGCAGCTATACATAAACAAACGGATAAAATTAATAATAGTATTATAAAAGTATCACTTAAAAGCCACCGATCTGCACTGAATTTGCAACATCTCTGCAGACCGCCAGTCCGTAACAAATCAAATTTACATCGTCGCCCTTTACGTAGTTATCGTTACAACGAATAGTGCTGTAAAATAGCTTTTCCGAACCGCCGGCACGATGAATAAATTAACAAACGGAGCGAAATTAAAGGGCAATGTAGCTCGAGGGACGTTAACGGCCGAGCGCGCGTCCTCGTAATGCGAAAAAAAGGGATGAAATCGGTTTTCACAGCCGGAAGCAAAATCGAAGATACAGGTGAGTGCAAGTGAGACAAAAGAGTCGCGAGTGACGGTTGGGTGCAGAAAGAAAGAAAAAAAAGGGGTGAAACAAAATGACCCGGATGCTCCGAAGACACCACCGTTACGTGGACGGCAAAAAATCCTTCGGGAGAAATTTTTTTTTTTTCATCCATCTCGCTTGCTTCTCGTCTATGCAAAACTTCCCTGCGCCCTTATTTTGGTGTTGTTTTTTTGCTGCGCAGTCCGCCTGCATAAATTTTGATGATGAGAATGAAAATCAGAAAAAAAGAGGGGCAGCGACGAAAAAAACGCGGAAGGGTTGCTTAGTTGGAACTAAGCCTCGCGCGGGGGGATAAATAAAAACGGAAACGTGAAAAAAAAAAATTGTGCCCATTTGGGGTCCACAGTGACGCGCTCCGTTGCTCATTTGAATAGATATGTACCGCGGCGAACACGAAACACGCGCTTATATAGCCGCCAGTTCAATTCATATGCAGGACAATATTTTTTTGTCTTGCGTTTTGTGGAAATTGTCCGGAAGAGTGATGGCGGAAATGATAAGCGCTTGGATGCTTTTTTTGTTCTTCTTTTCGGGTACTTTTGAATCGAAGCTTATCAAATCATGCAATTTAAGATTGTATTTTTAATGCTATTGTGTACGTACTGCTTGAGAATAGTTTCTATTTGGTAAAGGAAAGTTCAAGGGGCTTACTTTTTTAGCAATTTTTTAGGTGGGAATTTTTTGTTTGCAATTAAAATTAAAGGTGTAACATCATGCGAGACAAGTATCAGATTACATAAAAATGTTTCATAGAGTTATATTTGTGGTAATGCAAAATGCTTTGTTTCAACTTGCAAATTGTATGAAACGCTCCGTTTTATCATTTTGCAAATTAGTATAATGCGACGTTTAAATAAATTTCAATCCGAGAGTTTTCAAAAGTGCAGTTACATTATTGTTGTTATTCATTTTTGAAAAGTATATTAAAATTAAAAGATTAGCTTTGAGTTTATTATTACATTAAATTTTGAGGCGCGTTAGTTGGTTTATTTAAAAAAAAAATGAAAACCACTTTCTCGCAAAATTGCCTAATTAACTTACTTAGGGTTAATTTTGTAATTCAATGAAGTGTCGAACAAAAAAGTTTGAAAGCTTAAAGTCAAACAAGCTGAAAAAACCGGGCTTAGTGTACATTCTAGGTCTATGAACCTATTAATCTACTTTTTGTTCAAGTTACAGTTGACGTAACATCCAAAATAAACTTGAATAGAAATTGTATGAGAATTAAGTTGAGAATTTTCTTTGATATTTTCAATTTCCGTTGCAAATCAACGGCAGATTGCATTTTACTGTTTTTTTATATCTAAAAACTACATTTGTTTAACAAAAATCTTTGACAAAAGACTTCAAAGTCTATTTTGATACAAAGAAAAAATCTGACAAAAAATAATGCCAATGAGAAAACAATCAACTATAAAGTTAAAATAGTTTGAAAATTGTTCATTAGCTCCTTTTCAGTAGCAACTTTGTAAAAAAATGTTAGCATTTTACGTAATCCTTTGTAATCACAAAATAAAAATTCATGAAGAGCGCGAGAAAGAGAGACAGAGAGAGAGAAATACGACAAGTTGTATGCGACAGTGTATACGGGAAAATTGAATTAGTTTCGTGTGACAATTGCATCTGGTGTTAAGACCCGCAATAAATAAACAAAGACAACAAGCTAACTAGAATTGCGAAAAGAATCGTCATTGAATGCGCCGGGTCGTTCTAACAGCGAGGCAAGATACGTTATACCGTAGGAAATGAACAAAAAAAAAGATGAAAAAAACGCAACAGCAGTTCAGCTCAAATTTGAATATCGCGGCGCAAAAAAAAAGGGAAGAGCAAAAAACAATCAAGAGGAAGTTGTCCCCTTGCAGGCAGAGTGTTTCCCTTTTCTAAACGAGTCCTAGCTCAGCGTCAAAGAGTTATACTGTCAGACGGCTCAACAAACAGCCGCTGTGCTTTTCGTACAGTCATTCGCGCAGAAAAAAATTATATCGGCTGGAAAAACAAAATCATTTCAGTAAACATTGATTATATAACTTTCGAGGCTGTTGTTTATAAATTAAAAACAGCGTTATTTTTCTTTTACTTTGTTTAAACAAACACAATCAAATTGCATTCTTTCAATAAAATCGATGTCCAACAAATTGTAATGATCTTTCGTTCAATTTTATATCCAAGATTGTCAAAATCGACTGTTACAGTTCCCATGATAAAATGAGTCGATGAAAAAAATATGATAATATAAAACAAAGACTCGGTTGAGAGAAAGAAAAAAAACTGAGAAGCGAAAGTGTAGAACAAAAAAAGGTCTGGGGACATCGGGATGAAAAACGCGAAAAGTGTAATCTGTAGACAAAGGAGCAGCAATGGGGTGTCCCGTTGCATCTAATTATGAGGATGAGCATGAGCAACCCGGGATGCAAAAGTGAAGTTGGTCCCCAGTTTCAATGTCAATTGTTCTTTGAGAACATAAGGAGACAGCGAGCAACGCGACGAGAATGACGCTCGTTGAAATAAGAATCGAAAGGTCGTGCGAGGTTTGTTTTCTTAGGAGGAAAATTAGGAAAGGAAGAGAGAATGCTGACAGCACTTGGACCGTGTCGCGGTGGCGTGCACAAAGAGAAAAGGCGAGGCATTTGAATGTGAATGCGCGGGCTCTCGAGATGGCTTGGGAGACGTGTAGAACCTGCGAGCTGGTTCCGGGTACCCTCTCCTAACCTGTTCTGATGCCATCCCCCTGGTCCAAGCACTTTTTTGCTTGATAAGTGTTCATGCCCGCAAGCCGACGCGTCAGAAACACAACATATCCTGCGACAATAAAAAATGATTTAAATAATCCGCGTGGCCCATATGCCCACCGAGATATTCTCACGACGCGACAAGAAAAAAGAGCCCAGGCCCCGAAGACAATCGACCAATCTGCATACCTACGAACCCTGTTAAGCACCGACCCCTACCCTCCTTTTTTTTTCTTCTTACTACTCGCACGCTAAATAACCTCTGTCTTCCATGCTAATGTCCCGGTACAAATACTTCCTACTCCGTTTCTTAACATTTTTTTCCGTCGTTTCTTAAACCTTTCCTGTCCGTCAAAAAGCACAAAAAATGAGCGAAAAAAAACTTAGGAAAATCATGTAATAATCGGGGATCATGAAAGTTCCAATTGTTCGTTTCATATTTATGTCGAATTGAATTCTATTATTTTTATCTTCGTTTCAACTAGTAATGTCAGAGAGCGACAGTGTGAACTTAGCAAAGATTTGAAATGTTTTTTTCAAAAAAAAAAAAAACGACGGTGAAAGTGCGGTGAAAAATAAATTTTGGCTTGAAAGGTTTCTGGTCACAATGACGTTGAAGTTTACAAATGTCCTACCTTGTGGTTAAAAATTCATCGCAAATATTTTTGGTTCTCGTGGTTTACGTAAATTTGTTTAGAAACGTTTTTTTTATTTTGGTCATCGAAACGAGGCAGACACTTTACGGTTGACTTGTCATTTTCATCAGAGATCGATCCTGTCATTTGTGAAATCTTGATACAAGGGTGGAAGGTAGAATGAAAATTTGAAATTATTTTTATTTTCGCGGTGAATGTTGAAGCAAAATTAGTCTCTAAAATGTTTATCGAGCGCGAAAATTTAGATCATCCAAAGTATAGAAATGGCTTACTATTTTCTATCCTACGTCAACAATAATGTAAACTAATTTGTTTATAAAAAGAACAATCAATGAAACAAACTAGAGAGTGACAGAAATGGTTCATTTATTGTTTGCATATTTTTATACACTTCAAGCACGAGTATATTATTTACGATTCGATCAAAAATGTATCCGCTCGAAAATAATGGATCCCGAATTGAATGATAATCAAATTCGAGACCATTCAGCTATCCTACCAAAATGTGCAACCTAATTATTAGCCGAACGGAACTTCATATTTCAAGAACCTCTGTTACTCTGATTTGACGTTGATTCGAATAATTTATCGAATCAGCTAGAGATGTAAATATATCAATATTCCACTAGACGTAGGAATGAATAATCTATTTTAAATCTACGTTAAATGTTCAGCTCGAACGTTGCACAATTTCGTAGTACCATTTAGCGTGACAAAAATATTGTTGTCAAAGTAAAAAAAAAGACTGTCAATGTACTCGAGCCGAATGCATAATTCATGGAATCAAAGCGACGAGAGAAAAGCCGCTGCGAAATGAAGATGCAGAGTGTGCGACATCGCGAAAAGCGTGTATCGGCCGCGTCGTGTTGCGATGCTCAATAATCCGTCATTATTACGAATAAAAGTACGAAACAGCCTCTGTAATCCGTCATTGGCGTGTCGTTAGCCCAGCGGGTGGTCAACCCTTTCGGCTTTTTTACGCACCTATGCCCATAATCCCTTAAAACGCTTACGAATCTTTAGGATAATTTGAACCCAAGGAAAAATGCAAAACGCGTCCAAAGCAGGGTGCATGCGATTCTGCTATCTGAATCTTCGCCAAAGATGCAAACAACCTCTTGTCCTAACCCTTTCGGATTAAGCAACGAAAGTGCATCCCCTCCATGACGGAAATTAAAATAATGAACCCCCGAAGTAGTCGTCGCCTTAGGCAGCGTCCACCGCGAGATGCGTACCCGCCACCTTTGCCTCTTCTTTCTATCTTGTCAGCCTGAGAAAAAAAATTTGCCCACTCATTTTTTTAACCCTACCCAACTACAAGCACTTAAAAACTGCGTTTTGTCTTTCTAAACTGCTGAGTTTCATTTTTTAATTTTGTTTATTGATGAAAAAAATTTAGTATTGATTTAATTTCGGATTCAAATTGTTATGTTAGTTTTGGTGCTTTAGTTGGGCAATTGATAAAATATTGAAGATATTATCATTGTTACAAGAGTGATTTAAATAAATTTATGAATCATTTAATATTGACTGTAAACGTCAGAAGTGATGAGTCTATACGATCCCTTCGCGTCAACCCTCGATAGGGTAGACGCACTCATAATTTTCTCAAGTTACGATTCGCATTATAATAAAAATACAAGCAAAACTCGAAACTACCAAACCGCATGACAGACGTTTGAATATAAAATATACACGAATGTTATTATTAGAAATCATAGCATTAAACTAATGGCCGAATTGCATTTCCATACTTTAAACTGTTTTGACGTTTATGTCCAACACAAATTGAGAGCTCGAACAGAGATCCGCGTAATTCTCGACGTTAATCTTATAACCGACGGTTTTTTTCTTCTCAACGTCTTTACGAATAAAAAAAATGTCCATCCTGATCTGAGCTTAAGGGTGGCAGTCCCTTGCCTCGCAGAATGGCTAATGAAATACTCGAGACTTTTATTTTTGCATGGCAGTAACTTTATTTCGCCTAGCGTCAGCCAGAGGAATGAGAAAAAAATTGTGAACAATGATAGAGAAGAGAATAAAGGAATTACAAAGCTGATTTGGCTCGTCGGTAACAAGAGAATCAGAGGCGAGAGACGGGGACGCGAAAAACGTGACACCGTGACTCCCTCTTTTCTTTTCGTACTTCTCTCTCGGTCTCTGTCCGTCTGCCTGTTTTCCTCCTTCGCGGTGTCTTTTCAGATACATTTTTTCCCAACCTTTTCCGATTGATGAAAGCGTCCAGTCACGTCTACTTCTTTGTTTGTCTCTGCCATCTCTCGTCGCCTCTGAACATTTTTCAACTATTACGCGAAATACAACTCTGCTATTACATATTAATGCAACACTAATTCTATTGTTTCCAAAATACAGCAATCATTTATACAGTGTAAAGTAGATGTTCCACAGCTCCAAAATATGGGCTCTTTAAACAGCAATAGATAAAACCATTTTAACAACTTTTAACTCTGATATTCGCCTTAAAATGTCAATATTTTCATGCGACATAACTAAAATGAAATTATTTTCAGTTCAAAATATTTTTGAATGAATAGAAGATGATTTTAAAAGTCGACTCTTCTCACTGATGAATCGCAATTCATTTTAGAATATTAATCATTGCCGATAGCTGGGAGTTCATAAATAAAGTCGTTGAAAGTGAGACGTGCCAAAGAATATAAGCCATAGGAGAAATAATCGACTGTCATTTTCCGAATTCTGCGGATAAACAATGGCCTCCGCGGCTTCGGAAGGTCGTAGACATTGTCACAACATTTGGGCCCGGTCAAAGTTATGGGCCCCGCAGCGCCGCATCTCCGGCTAGGGAGCACAGGGGAAGCTCGTTTGTCAACCCTTTCATCATCGCCTTGGTTATTGTCGCGGTGGGCACTCAGGCGGAAAAGTTTGTTCTTTCTGCGGTGCGTTCTACACGACGTTGCAAAAAAGTGTTTGCCGGTGATGATTTTGTCACACGAAGGTTAATCGTATTGTCGTAGTCGCTCATTGTTAACCATGTGATTGGAAAAGCTTATGCGCACTTTTACAATCGCTACACGAATTATATAGACGGATTAACGTTAAATAGTCATGAATTTTAATAGCTCTTCTTGTACACTTTCGCAAAACCCAATACATTTAGTTCACGCTTTAAAAAAAATAGAACAGTTCTTCCGTTCCACAAGTTTTTTTTTGATACATATTTTGTTTCTTTAACCTTTACAGATTTGCATGCTTCTTTATCTCTGTTTTTTCTCCCTATGAACATGAAACGTTTTTTTTATCATTGTTATAAAGTTTAGTGTTGTCAAAATTCTGATATTGTAATTTAAAGGTGAAAAAAAAACAACAAATTTTTTAGTAATGATAAAACTTTCTTTTCTAACGTACAATAAAGTACGTTGTCACCAAGATAAGGTTCGCATCTTGGTAAATTTTTTTTCGCTCATTTTTTGTGCCTGTAGAACAGCTTGTACAACTGCTGGAGTAAAAGATGGTGAAAAAAACGAAATGAAAAAACAGTGGCTAGAGACAAAAAAAAGTACCGAGAGGATATAAAATGCGACGATTGGTGGGGCGCGTATGCAGATGAGTAGGAAAATAGAGTACAAAAGGGCCATAGTCTCACGCTATTGTGGGCCTCAGGTAAGATAAAGGGTTGGTTGTGCGCGCGACCCAGGCAGAAGAGCAAGAAAGGTTCACCCCAGACGTGCAGCGCGCCCAGTGATGTCTCTTTAATTTTTATTAATGACGACCGAATTTGAATTTTTGCATCCCTGATATGGGAACCTGGGCCTAAGTATCTCGTCGCGGCAGAGAACGTGACGCCATGGCTCATCTTCGCGCTTAAGACTAATCGCAGAGAAACAGCTTGTGTGTCATCGAAGTCATCCATCATAATTATATTTGCGCCGTAACGCTCTGGATCACGACACCAACGATTTCGCGAACAGTCACATCCAGCTTGTCTCCGTCCCGTTGCCCAACTGTATCCATTCCTCCAAAACGTGGCAATCGTTACACCTTCGGATTTACTTTTCACTTTCATCAATTACGAAACATCAGTTTTTTTTTCTCTCTATTTCGGCAGACGTTTGCGAGGAAAATTAATGAAACATTCATCCGAATGAATTCTTTGTTGGTTTTATGTTCGTAACGAGTCTCAAGACTGACAAATTTATCGCAATTGATCAGACAAAAGTGAAATGTAAAATGAAATTTTTGTTCTCCGATCGAGCAAAGTCGAGCACCGAGTGTGAAGAGCGGAGCATAGTGACGTGACCCGGCGCACAGTAGTCTCAGTGTTTTCGGGCCACGTGTTTCCAATGTGACGAGAAACAGACGTTGTAACTCGCGGCTGATCAGTCAAACAGCGCTCAACCGGACACTCGACGTGTAATGAGCAAAAGTCTGTGGGAAAAAATGACTGCCGGAAATATCGCGCCTTCACGAATCTTAGCGCTTGTCATTTCTTCCTCTTTTTTTGACGAAACTTTTATAATCATCCTGACTGTCCATTTATCAACCCTTTTCCTCTACAAATCATTAGTAAATTATGACCTACCGAGAGGATACACATTTTCAAACAAATTATTCTATTATAAAATAGTGACTCGTACAGTGCGAGTGTTTGGATAAAAAAAATGATGACCTGTTCAGTGCTTGGTATGCCACCTGGTATTTATCAGATCTGATCGTGTTCAAAGTACGGTTTTTTTCACCGTTATTCTTTTTGGGATCACATTTTTTGGACCCTTTCTAACGTAACCTAATTGAGTTCATTTGTAGGGTCATGTGTAATTGAAATAGTTTTCATTAATTTTTTGATTCCGATCAAAACAAAATTAATCCTTTCGTTTTCAATTACAACAATTTCGGTAAACGAAGTTTGTTTTTGCTTCATGGAAACATGATTTATGAATAGTTTTCGAGTCTTAGGTGGGGCATCACCTAATTTTGTTTTGAAAATGAATCAAGCTTGACTAAGTGATTCAAAACAAATCAATCCTCGAGTGACTTTCTTGAAGGGGACAATTTCGGAAAAGCTTCATTAGTAAAAATAGAAAATGTAAAAGTAATGCGAACAGTGTCAATTGTCATCTCAAAGTAAGACAATTTTGTTTTTGACACTTTCAAAACTGTAACTGTTTCGATTAAAAGTGGTTCCCGTTAGTCTGGGAATTTGGACTGAGACTCTTTTCATCGAATCAAACTACTAATCTATCATGGCTCTTTCCAATCATTCACCTGACGCATTACCCTAATACGAAACGATAACAATGAATAGGAATAAATGTGCGAGACTACACGAGATTGACGTCTAACTGTTCATCTTATCGAACCTGACCTCGTATTTCGTAATCCTCTGATCCCAACACTGATGTCGCATCTTTTTTTAATTTATTCCACTATTTTCGTTAGGCTCTTTTACTTGTCATGGCGTAGCGAATTTCTGCTTCATTTACATTATTTTTAGTTTTCAACTTTGAACAACTTTTGGTTCTAATAGGTTACACAACAAACTGCAGGATGAATAGAAAATAACACTTTCGACATCTCGAATTACACGTGTTTGTTAAAAATAACGAAAAAACAGATTGATGCACTTAATGATGTTTTCTTCAACTGCAACAGTCAATGCCCCGCGTCTATTTTCGTGTTTCCCTTTGACCAATTTTTTCATCCATATATGTCAGTGTATGAACAATCCGTGTTTTCATCGGAACTTACATACAATTTTATTGTTAGTCGTTTTTTTTTCATCTTCGACTGTAACAAAAAGTGCAGCTTTGATTTTGCTCTTAAACTGATTACAACACGGACGAATAGAGAATTCGCTTTGTTTAACACAACTTTTGCAAAATCACTCGGTTTTGCCAAGTGAAAATGGCAAAAAACGCGTATACGTTTGTGTGCAACGCTTTTTTTCTCCTAACGTTGTAACAACTTGTTTTTTGTTCGTCAAGATAAAATTATTCATTGGGTTGAAATTTTCGATTGTGGTTTTAAAAATTGGCAAAGAATATGACGTGAAGAGAGACACACAGAGGGATTCGAAAAGTTTTAACACTGGCGAGTAAGGGGCAGACTGTTGGAGCAAAAAAATCTCAAGTCATCTCGTTCCCTTTCAACGTACAAGCACTGAAATGCTGGCGCGTATTTATCCAGATGCCGAAATGCGATACGAAAAGCAGATAATAAAGTTGTTCCGTCTGCTTAGCATGTTTAAGGGTTACGTAACGTTGAGTGAATGATTGCGAACCCTGAATCATCGTCGTTTAACCGGACGTAATTGATCTGATGGCACAACATGACAATGGCTGCTTAATAGCGGTCTACTTTTGTGTCACAGGTAGATTTTGATGCATCGACGTTCACCACACCGCCCATAGTTCGAAGCTGATTTCAAAATTAATGACGAATTAATACGGGTATCAAAAAAGGGCCGATATTATTTTCATTTTGCCATTTATTTATCGTCATAAACCGCTCAAATTAATTTAACTTTGAATATCTAAATTTGCTGTACATTTTTTCGTTTTTATAAAATTGATTTTTTCAAAGTTTGTTTCTGTGTTTGACTTTTTATTTGTTGATCAATGAATGAGTTTGTTTTTTATTTTCATGAAAGTGCATATTATTAATCGAAGTTTGAATTTTTCAAATTTTTATTTACAGTTTTTTGTTTTGTTTTTATGCATTCAATATCAGTTTTTTGAACAGAAAGTTAGTTTTTGTTTCTGACTTTTTGTTTGTTAATTAATGAATTATTTTGGTGTGAAATGTTGTTGTCGAGTATTGGTATTTTTCACGGGTATCTCTCGCTCGGTATTTTATATTTGTCAGACGACATTTTGAATAATGCGTAGTGTCGATCAACTATTAGACGATCCGTCATCTCCGTCAAAGGCATCAACGATGCGTTCTTTCTGATAAATCATTCAGTGCCATTATCGCGACCACTTGGCGCTCGAAGAGCTTTCGCCATTGTCCAATTTAGGAAAGGTGATCCGCGACGAATATAATTCCCACCGTCCAAACAAAAATAACAATCTCAACTATTTTTACGACCCGCGTTCATATGATTTGCTCGTAATTTTGAATTGAATCTTTCTTTTTTGGCATCGCGAGTGCTTCAATTTTTTCCCCTATGCAAAAACGTAAAAATCCAGTTTTTAAACGACTATTTTAAATAGTTTTGCTAAAATTCAAATGCACTTCGCCAAAATAAGATATCGTAATATAGTATCCATGAACTATTCCTGCAAAAATTTGCACCACAAAAAGATTGGAACGTTTGAAAACAATTAATTCAACGTAAATTGAGAACTAATTGTCGGTCTGAATATAAACTTTTGGTCGGCGATTAATCTAAACTTGAAACTGAGAGAGGATGAAAACAATTTTTTGTCCGCATTTGACGACGGCAATTGTCAAAGAGGCCAGAAGAATTGAAAGAATTAATTTGGTACAAAATGCCGCGAGCTGAAACGCGCGTGTTTGACATTTAATTTTCGCAATTTTTTCAAAATAATCATTTTCTTGTAAAAAAAAGTCATGTTTGTTTGCTTAGGTAGATGAAAATCACGATCACCTGTTCCAGTTAACTTTTTTTTCACTCACACATCGACTCGTAAAACGAACCATGTTTTTTATCATTATTTTTCAAAATCATTGTAACGTGATTTTCGTTTTATTATAATAAAGAAACTACATATAACGTAATAAACAATATAAAATCAATGTAGCTATAATTTTATAAATAGTTGCATCGATATTATCGTAAAAAAATGGTGAGTGTGTAAAAGCACAAGCTAGTGTTACTTTGTGTGACACTGTCAGTCAACGTGTAAATCGAATGAAAATGTGTTTCTGCCTTTCTCAATGTTAAATTAATGGCTTCTAAAATATCTGTGTTCGTCAAACGCTGATCGAAAGACAGTTTTAACGGTACCTCATGGTATGCAAGTGTCACGCTTGATTGGACAATTTTTTGACACCTCTCCGGTTCCACGTATATGTTACAAACCAACGTGTCTTATTTCGGACCACTGCCATAAACAATTTTAAATTCAACCTTGCAAAACGTGCTTAAACATCCTGCTTAAAAAATTGCGGAACTCACGGTTCCGTCCTGCAGGAAAAAAATCCTTTCGACATTTAACCCCTCAATTATCGTAATAGTAGCACTCTTAACTCGAGCTCCACAGTAAAAAATCGCGGAAGACAAAAAAAAAGGAACGATTTCCGAAAAAGTTGGTTTTCAATAAACTCGGCTGCTTGTAAGAATCACTTTCGCCGCACAATCTCGTGCTTGAATGAATCGCGTGCAGCGAAGTCGTAATGTATTCTAACCCGGACAAAACTCAGGATATTGGTCGGGTTATTCTTGAGTTGCTGCAAAATCGCATCTTTCATTGAAAGTGGCAGTGCTGGAGCGGACATTCTGTGTTTGGGGCCTCATGACGAGACCGCAAAAACGTACATGGCAGGTGCCTTCGCGAGGGGCTTCGCGCAGCAGGTGCCCACACCTGCGATCCAGTTGCGCACACTTCTGCTCTTAGTTTGCCAACTTTTTGTCCGAAATTTTTTGCATTCGCGTGCAGTATTTTGTCTTGTTTTTTGTTCTTTAACTTCTTTGACTTCTTGACGACAACGAAAGTGATTGAACGCACCTATGATTTTCAAGGCGGAAGCACACCCTATGTCGCAGGACGTGGTTCCGTTTTCGATGAATGCAAAAAAGTGGAAGTCGAATTACAACGAGTCTTGCAACTTTGAAAACACCTTCATTCATCCAAAAGTTTGCCCTTTTTCGGCGCAGATAAAGCACAAAGACTTTGATTTTGAGAGAAAAAAAAAACACTTTTTTTAGTTGAAGAAAAGGTAGTTGGAGAGTTCATATGAACTAGTGAATTTAACGAACGGACGTTAAATAACAAAATATAATTTTCGTGCAGAGTTCATCTTGGTGTTGCCTAAAGAATATTTTATTATGCCCGTAAAAGCCACGAAATCCCCAAAGCATAAACACACCAACACCCACCGATAAAGCAGACGCGTAAAACCCACGCTTATAAACCTTATATTTTCATCGATAAACAATTTTCAGGCGTCACATTTTGCTCGGCGTCCCTCGTTGTGCAACTCCTCGAGTCAGCAATGAAAAAGAAAATTGAATAAAAAAATCCACTCCTACCACTGATGCAAAAAAAATACAGTCAGGGGGTTTGGCAGAAAGTATTGCTGAAAAAACGTAGAAAAAGAAAAAAAACAACGCGAAATCGAAAAAATAACGTAAACAAGCAACGAGCGAAGAAAAAGAGAAAAAAGGAAGCAGAGCTAAGCCACGTCACTCGACATCGTTGACGTTCGATGGTCCGAAAAATGTCGGGGAAATTGGAAAAATGGTGTGTGCGTGCAAAAATATCTGCATCCGACGTAATGAGGCCTCGAAGCCGCGCACCCCTCGTGCTTTTGTGCCGCGGATGTCGTCGCGTTGGGCGTAAAGCCGCGTATCTCGTCTGGTTGTGTTATGCTCGCTCTCTCCGCAGCGTCCCTCGTCGACGATCTCGTTGAGTGCGCCGGTGAAACAGCCCCTTAAAACGGTTTTACTGCTTTGCACGGGGCGCAACGACGTCTAGACGCCAGGGCCGTAAAGTTTGACCTACTCACCCCCATCTCGAGCGCCAACCCACGAAAACACCGCCGCCGCGTCACCCACCCTCTCGGCCGTCTCGCTTCTCTAAGCGAGCTGCGTCCTTTTAACGGCGTCGTTTTGTTCCGACATTCTCACTCAGCAACTAGGCCAAAGGGTTGAACGCGATAAAACGCATGCACAGGGCCAAACGCCGCTTCCCTACACGTCGTCTGTGCGACCCGCGAACCTGATATTGGACACCTGTGAAAGATCACGTTAAGGGAAAGTGCTCGGATTTACTCATTTTTAAGGGTCACGCGCGCAACTTTGAGAGCGAAAGCAAAAGCCACTTTTACCACTCGCCAACTTTAGTATCCACTTGCACAAACAAATATTACGAATGCCATCTCGTCGCAATTTATTTGTTAGATACAAAAAAAAAGTATGTAATTTGATTTTTCGAAAATTGAAGTAGGATTTGCGCGAAAGAGGATTTCGAAAAATCAGAAATATATGAGCTCGCATCGTCTGCGGTGGCTCTCGAGAGAATTTTATCTTTTTTTTTTCGTCGTTCCCGCAACATCCATGACGATTGAATCACAGATTTCAAAAAGTCACAAATTACTTTTAATTCAATGTGATCGTAACTTTCGAACTGTTTAAACTTGAAGGAAAATTAAATTGGATGGTCAATTCTTGTTTGTTTGTACTTGTTTTTTGTTCCGTTTGTTTTGTTTGTTTTTTTTCCGCTGAAATCGAGGCAAGAGAAGAAAAGTTTAATGAATGAGAAAATTGCGGAGACGATTAAAATATATCGCGGACGAAGGATGGGTAAGAAAAAGTTGTCGAATGTAATTAAAGCGAGTTATTTTTGTTGGAATAACGAGCTGTCTTGAGGCAGGAGACACAATGAGAGATCGGTATTAACGTGAGAGATGTGAATGGAACATGCGACTTTATTCAAGACCCTGCCGAGTGGAGCTTGGATGTGGACACCACGTGTTACAGAAAGGGAACGAAAACGAGCCGAGGAGGGAGAATGAAAAGCAGCCGACTACGGGGCATTAGGGTTACACACGCCAGATAACATGTGCTCGGTTCGCGCCACCCGAAATCTATTTTACGATTGCAGATAAATATTTCTACACTCAAAAGCCAAAGTCACAACTCCTCTCTCGCTCTTATGAGAAACACATCAATCGTCCACGCACACATACAGACAAATAATCGTTTGACTGACGTTTATGACCTTTATATCCTTTTATCATAATTTTGTTTACGGGCTATATTTTGATGGTCCGATTTATGTCTTGCATATGAGATCACCTAAAATAACGAAAAAAAATGGGCCAAGATAAAACGAAAACAAGATTTGGATTAAAAATTACATTCTCTCGATGAAACGGTCATTTGCGGTTGAAATACTGCGCATTGGCATTTTTTGGTTTCACATTTTTTCGTGTCTACGCTTTATTTATTTGATTGCTCTTTGTCTTTTGGCTTCGACGCTTGTTCTCTATCTTCTATACGTTCTCATCTATCGTGATCTCATGACTCCTCGAAAAGAGCCGTAGATATATATCTGTACGTCACAAGCTACAGAGATATTGGAAAATGCTGGATTCCTTGCGAGTTACGCTTTCGTACGTATCGTAAATATCGGTGCAGTTTCGCGGATAAAATGACAGCCAAATCGATTGTTACAAATACTTTTTTTTTTCACCC
The DNA here is from genome assembly GCA_020615435.1 of Telenomus remus. Classification (NCBI taxonomy): domain Eukaryota; kingdom Metazoa; phylum Arthropoda; class Insecta; order Hymenoptera; family Scelionidae; genus Telenomus; species Telenomus remus. Next base: position 10,222,316 of record CM036337.1, read on the forward strand.
GCCAGAAGACCATTTGAATACGCAAATTTTTTATCGTCTTGAAAATGTTTTATCAAGCGTACTCGAGCGTTTTCAAATTTGTCTTCAAAATTAATGCAGATTTATTAACTCGTGTCCGGACAGATTGACATGTCATATTTGAATAAATATGAACGAATTGAGAATCAACCGTTCGTCTCAGATAGCCTCTTAGACATTCGTTATTACATTTATAGATGCAATTAATTCGCTGTGTAAAATAGATGGGATCTCATGAAACGAATGTAATGTAGTCTGAAAAACAGTTGATTGAATTTTAGTGGTTAAATATCGTTACTGTCGATTCAATCGTTAGTTTTTCATGACCATCTTAGACGGTGTTTGCAAAATTTAAGCACTTTAGGCTACGATGTTTTTGTAAGACACAAACAGAAGTTATTAAACAGTTTAAAATATTAGATCGCTTTTTGCATCAACGAGATCGACATTTGAAAACAAAATTTGGAGTTACTTTTTTTATGTTTTTACGGTTTGTGAAAGTTTTGCAAAACTCATAACAAAAAATTGATATCAAAACTCCACATTCTATAAAGAATGTTGAAAAAACTGTTGTGATTAACAAACCGTCATGTAGCTGCCTCTGTAGGTAAAATTTATTTTATCGATAAAAGATTTTATTTACAAAAGACACAAGTAGAAAAGGAAAGAAATTGTCGAAAAGAGAAAGACGATACTAATAAAGTGAATGGAAACGTTCGCAGGAAAATAGAGTGATATGAGGTTAACTTGGAGCAGAGCATCAAAAGACAATTGAAATTAGAATTAGAAAAAGTGAGCGAAGGAGAGTGGCTCGGAGAATGCGAAAGAGACGAGGGAGAGAGAAAGAGTGAGTCTCATATTGTCGATGATAAGGTAGTTTGTCGAAGAGACGAGACGTTATCTGACCGGAGCATCCGCCGCCGTTATTCGCGTTTACGGTCTCGCCAGTCTCGAGAAACGAGCAATTAAAGCATCCGCATTGTAGACTGCGCGGACGTGTATGGGTAAAATTAAATGAACGTCGGGATGGGAAATGCATTTTCCTCGCTAGCTCGATATGCGGTATCGCGAACGACCCACCACGGCTGAGCAGTGGAAGGAACGAGGCGTCGCAGGTTTATGGGTTTCGCGACCGGGTCGCGACTATTGCGCGTCTGCAGCGAGACTAGAAACCCCCGGTTTTTAGCGCGCTAGACGGAACAGGGGCTCCGCGCCGGACAGTAAAAATTTTACTGCGAATTGTCTGCAAACTCAAACCCCCAGGCGCGCTCGCCATATAACCGTCGAAGGAAAAACAGCAAAAACTGGACTTAGTCTTCGTGCGGGGCCAGCGTCTTTCAGAATTTTACTGCCCCGAGCGAAGAAACGTCCAACGCCCGGTGCTCGGTAATTGGTTCAGCCGAATAGCCGCTTTCCGAATCGCGCGCTAACCTGCGATCAAAATTCACGCCCCAAAATGCCCGGGTCGGGACGCTTTATTTGCATTGCGCTCCGCAACTTGCCTCGGCTATTAACCAACTTATCTCATCACATGGCTACTTATTCTTTCAACTCTCGCTCCTCCCGGCTCTTCCATTTCAGATTTACTGCCTTGCCTTATATGAGACGGATTTTATATCAAATTGCATTATTTCATTTTATGCTCCGAATTAACCGACGTTCACTATACGACATTTTTTTCCATCTCACAATGAAAACTAGAAAATGGTTTTAGACAATCTTCTTTATTTTATCTATACAAAATAATGTTACACTTTTTTTTCAAAAATGTATGAAAAACCCAAATTAATGTTACTGCAAAATGTTTGTTTTTTTTTTATCGCTGAAATTCGTAGAGAAAATGCAGTTAATGAAGATGTTTTTGGAAAGGACAGAATTACAAGAAAGGACTGAATTGAATTGATTGGGAAAATAGAGGGTGCAAGGATGATCGCTATGACCGAGACACGAATCCCTTTCTTCGGGTTATCGACCATCGAGATCCGAAGCCAAGTGCAGTCTCGGAGTCACGGAGTGGAATCAGAGCCAACTGTTGAATTTTATCACTCTCGCCCTTTTCATTCGCGCTCTCTCATAATAATCTGCCCTCGCATGTGTTACACACAGTAGCACTCCACCAACGCACGTGTATAACTTTCTTGCTTCGGAATAGTTTTGGGTTAAAAGTGAAAAGAAAAAAAAAGTCACACGAAAACAAGGATGTGGAATTAAAACTTACAATCATGACGTTTATGGGAACGCTCGTGTTAGTCCTCCCCTAATCATGACTAAATTAGGGCTCGCATAAAGAAAAATAATATCAATTTCGAGGAGATTTAATGTTTCTATACAAATATTTTTTAACACGATTGAGATATTCAATCTTTGATGTTATCCATAATCAAGAATGTATTTTAAATAGTTCGATTATTTTGTAAATTGATTACGTACTTTTATAAAAGAACGAAAGATGAAAAAAAAACATAAAAAGAAAGATAAAAAGTGTTCAATTTGTCCATGCAAGTCGTACTGTTGGGCACACGAGGATGTTTTTCTTTCGTTCTAAATATACAGCATAAAATTCATGAGCGCTCATTTTTTCGCGTGAAAAATTATGCAATCTCGCTTGAAATTGTTTTGTGCCCAGGTCCCTAAATTGGCCGATGTTACACGTTCGGCGCTGAAGGTGTGCTCTCCACGCGAGACGAGATGGAATACTGAGTGCCCGCCCCATATAATCGTAAAGCGCTGCAAAGCCTGAATCTCTGCAGCATTAATGCGCGCGAGTCCTGCGGACTGTTTTAGCTATTGCAAAATCCCCCGAAAGTTCATCCTCTTTTTTCCTCGGCCTCCGCGCCGTGGCTTCGCAGAATCGACCCAATCTCATCGTCCAGAACCGATAATGTCGATTTTCCCAGACCCCGAACGTACCTCGCGCTTATCAGCTTCGCTCCCAACACATTCCTCAATTTATCAACAGCGCTGTTTCTTTCGTTTGATCGACAGTCCGTTTTTTATTGTGCTTCATTTCTGACGGCTAAAACAAAAGGATCCCTGATCGATGATAGATTATCAAATTTCCAACTCTATACCAGGAATAAACTTATTATCCAATTAAAATTTCGTCTCGACAACAAACATTTTTCTTTTCGTTTTGAAGGTGGTAGTCAAATTCATAGACGAATTTCGCTGTCACTTAAGTGTCATTTCTTTCTGAAAAGTTAAATAGTTATGACTGTCAGGGTGCATGATGAAATTATCTATAATGTAGAAAAATGGATTGGAATTGTAATAAAAGAGACCTGTAAAAGTAGGCAAAACAAGAAAAAAAGTTAAGGGCGAGGTAATTAGGCAGATGAAATCAGTGCATTGATGAAGTAGATTTATGCAATAGGTGCATCGGCCTCATTAACTCGGAAGCAATGCACACCAGCTGTTGTTAATTAATCAGAGTTGAAGCGATGGTGCATTAGCCAAGTGTCAAGGGTTCGACTGTGGATTCGAACTGAAACGAATTTTATTGTCGCCGGTAAGAGTTGAAATTTGACCCGGGCGCATCATTTAGACGCCAGCAGTCTGACAAATAGCCGCGATGTGACAACTTTGGTCTCTCGGCAAATATGCGACTCCGCGACATCAGCGAGCACAAAAGCACACGCTTAATGAAAAACACTTCTGTACAAATTTCAATTAAATCAGCGGCCAGAAGCCCCCGAAGCTGACAAAGTGACATTTTCGAGGCATCGCTTCAAGTTTTAGAACCAAAGACTAAATGCAACCTGTCAGATATACCTTTTTTCAACTCCGTTCAATATTAGTTCACAATGTTTAGATTTTGTCTAATCAAACGAACATTTTTTTGCATGTTATGAAACTTTGTCTCGTTATTTAGTCGAGGATCCGAAGGTAGAGAGTAAATAGGAATGATATTTTTAACAAAATTGTTATTGATCTGTCCTAGATTATCAATGTGACAAGAAAGGCAATTTTCAAACTCATTAATCAAGTTGCGATATAATTATGTCACTCAGTTTTTAACTCTGTTCATTTTTTTTCTTAGAAACAGTTGAAACAGCAGACACACTCAAACATTTCCTATATTAAGAAAAAAAGTTTCAGACATCTGACAAGTATAGACGTATACACGACTGATTAACGAATTTCTTTTCACCCTAAAAATAGCACTTCAAGTATGCTCCAATATTCGGAGCAAGAAAAACGTATTCTTTTCGTTGTGTTATTCTGATTTTTATGCGAAAAATTTACTGTTTACATGAGTGTATATAACAATATTGAAATCGAGTGAGGGAGAAAAGTATTTGTTTGACGACATTTATTTATTTTGTTGTTGTTTAGTTTGTTTCGTTCCAGAAGTGAAATTATTCGATAAGTACACAAAACAAGAGACTACTTGCATGTAACACAATTATGAAACCGATAAAAGTGCATACAACCGACTTGCTTATATTGCAACATTTTTTCACGATAATTGTACCGCGTCTTGAGAGGTTTATGAAAATGTTTATCTTTTCTTAACTTTTAAAATATTGTGCATCTTGATATGAATTATGAAGGAACGAATTTTATAGTACAAAAATTGGACACAGGCAATGGCTATGCACCGCAGAGAATCTCCTCAGGAATAAAAATATTTCGATCCAAGTGCAATACTCGCATGAGTTTTCGCGAACAAGAAAACGTGTGCCTTTTCTGTATGCGCAGTTGATAATGATTTCTTATTATCCGCAGCAGATCAAATTCGCAATCCTCCAACTCCGAGACTGAATTTCAAACAATTTCATTTGATTAGAATGGTAAATTTACTTGCAAGTAAATTTACCGCCTTCAATAGTTATAGCGCTGAATATCGCAGTAAAGCCAACATTAGTATTATATTTGCCCGAGAGATACTGTCCAAGTTGTCAAATGAGTTTCAACAGTGATTGGTAATATATGTGTACAGCGGAGGAACAATGGGTATTCGAACGTCAAACACGATTTCTTTCTTTTGCTTCGCTTCAATAGAATTTAGCCAGGTTGTGTCGTTCGTAAGCATGAATATTGAATAAGCGTGCGGATAATTATTTCTACAAGCAAATCTGAGTCAAAACAGGAGAACATTAACAAGTTTAATCATTCGAGCCAAAACCGAGCTTCGCAGTGCCAACTCAAACAATTGCGATCCACCCGTCGAGTGCTGTTACAAGTTACAGTATACCAAATTAATGAACTGTCATACATTCTAATTTGCGCGTTTCTAGATGCTACTCATTCTACCTAGTTAATTCGGGGCATACAATTAAACCGTCCATATTACCGTAGCATCCGGCTCGTTGCGTCCTGTAAGCCCTATATCAAGTCCCAGATTATCATTCCGGACAATTCCTTTCAAAATGTTGCTTCAATTTTCACAAACACCCTTAAATCCATTTGCCATCGATCATCAATCTGTCAATTTTTGTCTTCGCATCGGCATTGACAAATGAAAATTGGATCTCAAGAACGATTCAATTATCGAGAATTGAATTCGCCATCTCGTGAACACGTTTTGAATCATCATTAAGACGCCGACCTAGTGCGCGAAATTTTGACCCAGATCGGCGTACAAACTTGGGCTAATTTTGTGCAAATGAAACTTGCACAAAATGAAAGAAGAAACGACGCAAAAAGAAGCGACGACGAAAAACAAACACTCACGTATGGTTTTGCATTTACGCCGCCAACACAGCAGCTTCGAATTACAATTTGTACATGCACAAATAACGCAAATGCATTGCCCAATATCGTACTTGAAGTATTATTAAAATTCATTCCAAGCAGCGTTGCATTCATCCGAAAACAATTTCAGATAATGCACACAAACATTTTGAGAGACCAAGATCGCGCGCGCTGAATGCTAACAAAGTGCTATTGACGTATGTAAAATATCGGATTAATATATAATCAGAGTTTAGGCGGCCTTGATAAAGGACAATTGAAATGTCGTGTTTCGGCAAAAATGTGGCATTGACGTAAGTGGAAGTGCGTAGATTGTGCTAGGTCGAGAGCGCACTGTCGTTATTGGGCATGAGTTTGATGTGTGGGTCTGGGTTAGATCTCGCGGCTGTGTCTGCGTTTGTGCACGTCTCGCCGCCCGTCAGGAGCCCCGGAGAGCACCCACCATCCATCCGCCCGGCCGTGGCTCACCCTCCTTTCGTGCCGAAAAAAGCAAGGCTCCCAGAAAGGACGCCCGGCGTCGTGGCGCTCTTTGGCTGATCAATACGTCGCCTCGTATACGCGAATGGACGGTCACGCATGTGCACGATGCTGGTTGGGACCGCTCTTGCCATGCCGCTCGCCTCCTCCTCGTCCTTTTTCTAGGCTGTCCGATTTTTTTCCTCCCGTTTTCTCGGCTCTCGTGCATTTTTTACGCTTTTTTCCCCCCGCCGGAGCGCCGTCGCTGCCACCGCCGCCGACGCCACCACCGCCGGGCGCGCACCCAAGCGCACGCCACACACACACACATACCCCGTGCGAGTGCGAGTGAGCCAGAGCGTCCGCGAGAAACTACAGAAAAGGAGCTTTTTTTTCCACGTCTGTGCATGTGCATCCACCACGTGTGCGATCGACCATCCCAAGTACAGGGTCTACCAAAAATCTCCCAATTTTTTTCCCAAACTTCTACGTCATCTTCTTTTATGTTATCAGTTTTCTTTCTTTGCTAATTTTTCACATTCTTGACATTTCTTCTCTGTCAACGCATAGATTTTTGTATGAATGCCCAAAGGATGCGCAGTTTTTGTTGTTTTTGAGTTGTAAAAATTAAGCAGATTATTGCAAAGTGTTGTTGCTCGGACAATGCATCTTGCTATTCAATTACACATGTCGAGATCGTTGTCTTCGAATTGTTTGGCCGAGTGTGGGAAAATAGATTGGTACTTGAGAGATTCAGATAGTCGAATGGCATCTAAAGAGTTCTCTACCAAGTGGTGTAAGGTGTTCTATTCAGTTCACTCTCGCACTCATAAATAGAACCTAAACAACATCAGCCGATCCCAAAATCAAGGTCGGCAGCCCCATTGCGAAACCATTTTACCAACCTTTTTATTTACCTGCCATAAACTTTTCATGTCTCTGTAAAATTTCTTTTATGTTCACACCAAGTCCCTTTTTTCTTCTTTTCACAATTATCAAGTTCAAGTTGCGGCTGAAAAAAAAAACAGTACGACCTCGACTCGATTGTGCCAAATTTGAATTTAATTACAAATCAAAATCACAAATCAAATTAATCAACCGAATCTTCGTTATAAACAAAGTTGAAAGAAGGAGAATTTTGTCTGGATTGGATTTCGTATGATTAAAAAGCCTGGATATACCTTTATATATTTCACTCCGGGCTTTCGTGCGAAAGCTTTAAAGAAAGTTGAAGCCCAGTGGAATACTTGGTACGAGAGGGCAACCGATATCAAGGGACGCATTCTCGTTCGCTCAAAATTAAACCAGTTAAGATGACGTCTGACGCAAAAGTGTAACAAACAAAGACGCCGGAACAAATAGCGTTGGCGCAGGACGCGTATCAGCGCGACAGCCAAATTTGAATCCATCGCAACGGCGTGTAATCTTGATCGATCGCGCACTTATAACGTTTGTCGAGTAGTTGTTCGCGAGAGAAACGCTCTTACGGGACGCGCGACGTGAAACTTTTCAAAAAATGCGACTACCCAAGAAAAGCTCAAAATATTACAATTTCGCCAACTCGCTCAATTTCGTCGAAGACAGAGAGCAAAGTTTTATCAAAAAGTTGCGCGACATAAAATATGCGTATCGCGATGTCCCAGCGCCAAGTTTGTTTTGCGCAAACTTGTCGTTCGTCCTTCGTAAATCTAATCAAGGGCCCCGATAGACAGAGATAGACGAAAAAGAAGATAGAGAGAGAGGTGTCCCGGCTCGTCAGTGTAATTGTGTGCGTTATCAGAGCGCGCGGGTGGTATGAAACGCCAATATAATAAATGCGATAGGTATCGCGAGTGCATTTCTCGCGGGCTGCAAAATTTTGATACAGCCTGTATGGTTGTATTGGTGTGCGCGCTCGGCTCTCTTTCCTCCTCGCTCGTTCATACATGGCAAAAGAGAACAACGGTCTTTTGCGTTTTTTTTGCCTCCTCTTATTCGCTGCCTCCCCGCCGACTCCTACATTTCCACCCATCCAACGACTACGTCGGGCGTCGGCGTTCTTTTGCTATCGGGCGCTCTCTCGACTATCGTAACACCGACCACCACCATCTCCATTGGCAATACCATCGCGACTATATGCGCGTACACACAAACACATACAACGAAAAGCGCTTTTCTCTCTCGCTCTCGTTTTCTTTCGCATCTCCATGTATATAATACACTTGAGGCTAACATCATCTACGCGCGAAGCCACAACTCTTTGCCATTTCTCAGGCCGGCTAGTATATATGTAGATTTTGGCTCGCCCAAGAGGTCCGCGAGCGGCTTAATTTCGCACCCCCACCGATCTTGCAGCCCCGCGCGCATATATCGACGAATTTGCGCGTTCTTTATTTCTGCTTTTGCTCTCGCCTCGTCTTCTTCCTCTTGCTCGCTTTTTTTTCGCCAACCTCCCCGTGCGCTTTTTTTCCTATCTGCCTCGACTCGGACGACCAATCCGTGCCTCCGTCGATCGGGATTGCCTTCTCCTTTTTTCTTCCCACCAAAGTGCATATCGATCTTCCCGCACCTGGACGCCATTGCCTGGCCCCGCTGGATTTAAGGCAAAAGGGTGTCGGAATCCGTCCGATCTCTGCGGCTTTAGATAATCTCGTTTGCTCCTCCAGCACCGCGAATTACTACTCATCACGCTGCACTTCGCGATCATCATACTCTAATGTGCACTCATGTCCCGTTCCCTTTCTCACACCCCGAACAACAACTTATATCCGAATCCTATGTTCATACCATCTCGTCAGTATTCAACTTGTCGAACTTTTTTTTATCGCAAAAAATCAAACTGAACAAAAAACAAGCTGCTTTAGACAATGTTATGAAAATATTTACGAACGTTGCAAGTGCTTTGGCATTGTCCTCGCAAGGTCTGCGAAATTTTGTAGGTCGAAAAATATTCTTGTTTTGATAATTTCACGAAATTGGTATCATGAAATAACAAAGATAACGAATTTCGTATTAATTAAAGTACGAGTTTAAAGGCTGACGAATCATTGGGAACTAATTTATTCGTTAATTAGTTTATTAGAGACAAAAAATGATAGTTAATCAACAACCGAGTTTGCGCTATAAAATGGGTAATTAAATTCAAATAAAAGTGGACAATTTTTTGTTTAATGGCATAACACAAAGTTCATATGCAAGTATAAAAGTTGTTTTGATTTTAACAGGAAATCATTTTTTATTGATCCACACAACTTGACTAACAATAAAGTTGGTTCGAGCACCAAACGAATGATGCTGAATATTTTTTAGTACTGATTTATTATATGGAAAGTTTCCATTGCAAACGATATGAAATTTTGTCGATCTTTGATACTCGTAAAACGTACACATAAAGTAACTTTTATTTTTCTGCCTGGCCTAACTCGAATTTCATTGACCATACTCACGACCAATTTTTTTTTCTCACCATCTTACCACAATCTATAAACCAGTTGATTTGCCTTGAAAGTCAAATCGTTGGGCTGAATGCCAAAGGCTGGTACCTTAAATGTGATAGATATAGTGACGAAATTGAAGTGTGTCAGCAAAAGATCCAGAGATTAAGGAAAATTATTAAATTCGGTCCGCAAAATCAAGTGTCTTATTTGTATCTAGTTTCCAGACACTTTTAAGACGAGTGTTCATTTAATTTTTTTCGCTCAACTGTCACTATTGATACTTTTACTTTGAAAGCACACTTTGAAGTGAATGAACCTGAAAGTTTTATATTTTTTAAAGCACAACTTGAAACTTTACTTCATCAAAGTGTTATTTGAAGGCTCAAAACACAAAACACAACAATCTTACTTACGTGTTTTAAATTTTTCATGAACAGTATGAAAATTTTTGCAAATCATTATAACAACTTATTTTACTGCAAACAAAACAAAGTTTAATCACTTTTTTATAATTATCAAATACTTTAAAATTATGAATAAGTTTATAAAAAATTGTCAGACCCAAAGTTTGCACTTGAAAGTGAACTGGAAAGAAACGCAAAATGTTGGCAGAAACTTGGATACGTAAAGCGGGAGGGGGTGGCTCGATACCGGACAATGTATAATGTTAATTAAAAAAATGTATTCAGAACTCGGGACTGGCATTGAATCTGAGGCCGGATTCCCGCGACACTTGTTATCGATCAAAAAATACGAAGCCTCCAAATTTAAAAATAAACCTGCGTGAGAAACAGCGAATGCGAGACGCGCAGCAACAGTAATTGGAGCGTTTCCCCAATATTCGTTCGAAACACCAACATCCCTCGGCTTGCCTGACTCCCCCTATCGCACCTCGCCCCCTCTCGCTGGTCAGGTCTTTTTTTTAGATTTCTCCGTTCTCCCCAGACCTCTGCATCTTCGATTCCAATGGAAACGTATAGATCGCACACGATTTCCGCAGCGCGGCCAGCCGCAAATGAGACATCGCGAAAAAGACGAAAAACTTTTGTTTCGGTTTTTTGTCTTATTACAAATGGTCGGATGATTTCCCGCGGGGGCGCCACGCGAATGCGCCCGAAAATTATTTTCATCTTTCTCACAAGGATGAGATGGCGCGAGCCACCTGTGCGCGGTGTTGATATTTTTTGAGCGACCCTCGTTTAAAGATGATGACCCCGTTTCCCTTCCCAGGACCCCCCGAGGCTGCCTTCGAAGATTCTCCCACAGTATTTCGTATAGACGCGGCTGTTTATTGACATCCCGAAGAATCCCTGATCTAAGTGGAAATTCGTGTTTGACGGATACGATGTTCCCTTGTTTTTAGAAAAACTACGAGATGTCTCAATTTGAACGAAATTAAATGCGTTTGGTTAAGCCAAGCTTCGTTTCCGGCGGCAGTTTGTAATTATACGGAATGAATTATTTCGCTGGATCGTTGAAAAAAATGTGGCCATCCATTTTCTGCTCATAATGATCGTGTAATCAATTTGTTATTTGAATTGATTGAAAAATTTTATTGAATAGAATAAAATGACTGCGCGAGAAATGGAAAGACATTTTAAAAGCTGCAAAAATAAAAGTCAATATCGACGTGAAAATGAGATAGAAACATTCCAAGTGACGTCCATAAATGAGACCATTCTCTCGACAAAAAATTAAACATTTTTGATATTCGAGCGAATTTTTCTGCTAAAAATGATTTTCATCAAACGGATTAATTCGGAGTGTCCGGAAAACGTCACACAAAAGTCATCGGAAAAAATGACAGTTGTAAAATTAACGAGATGATTTAATATTAGGGAGAATTGATGATGCCAAAAATTCTACTTTAGTTGATGCCTCATCATTGCGGTGAAAAAAAAAAACTTGGAACAATTTTTCCATATTGGACATTGATTTTTTATTCCGTCATTTTTCAAAAATATTTCTGGTACTTGAAACAAATAGGAAGATAATTTAATGCTTATGGTTATTTTCCGTTGACCTTTAGCGAAACAAAATAGCTATCAGGCACTAGCAAAATTTTTTTTATCGCCTCACCAAGTATGTCTGATGTCACTTATCAATTTTATGAGACCGTCTACAGCATGATTAAAGACTTACCTCAAAAATTTGCGATTAAACTTTGCAACACCAAACGCGTCATACGTCCAGTTTTTTCTTTATTTGATTTTAATTCATTTCGCTTACAAGTAAAAGAATTTGGTAATACAACGCCGCTGAACTTGTAAATAAAAGCGAACGTTCTTTATTTCTCGAAAAAGGTGTTGACACTGTTCATTTTGCTGTAACGCACGTTTAATTAAAACTTTTTATTACAAATTTTAGACATATTTGCCTTTCATTATACACATAAGTGAATGTAATATCAAAAATACATGGCATATCCCAGCGGCTGGATTATTTTTGAATTCTTATTTTACGAACAAAAACTGCGTTTTCACTGCAATGCCTGCATGCGCTGCACTGTTTGCACGAATTTGCAAAGATTTTACACCCCAATCCTAGACGAATAACAGAGCCGGACGCAAAAAAGTGCGCGACTGTCGAACAGGGCTTCCAGCGAATGTTGCATGGTCACGTACCACTTGGCGTAAGAACATTTATCAAAGTTTCAAAAAAAAAGTCTTTATACCCGAACAACTTTTCCATTACTATTTATACTTACCAAACCTTTGACTAATCTCGGTCCAAAGCAATAGTTTAACTAAATAAAAAAGTCAAACCGTAAACTCAACCGGATAATTTTTGTCTTACACATCCTGCATGTCTGAAATTGTTGTCATTGAAAAGTACTAAAAGTGAGTAAACAGTTTTGAATTGTATGCCGGGGGCCAATGTCTCTTAAAGTCGAGCTGAATAAAGAGAGATTACGTAATGGGCGCGGAATACAAGACAATCTAGTGATCTCGAAGGCTTATGAAAAATCAATGGAGCGGCGAATCGCAGAGGCTTTAGTAAATCTGAGGCAGAATGTTAGAAACTGTCTGGAGTGCGATGTCCAAGGTCGAATATCGTCTCAAGGTCAGGTGCGTGGGGGTGGTGATCTGGCTGGATCTATGTATTATGTCTACGCGCGATTACGCAATCGGCCAAATGATGCGCATCATGTAAGTTACGCGCCCACGCATAAAGACGCACGCAAGCGCGTCGACAGGCACAAAGAGCGTACTCGCTCTCTCGAGGCTTGTTTATCTCCATAGAAACCCGAGTGATGTCCAAGGTCACAGGCCTGCCACCCCCGCTCACGGCTAACCGTCTGTGTTATGTCTAGACCATCCCCGTCACAAGTGCCAACACCACCCTTCCAACTCATCTAGGTATAAACTCTTCACATCATTTCTCATTTACATGCCCAACCGTACAACCAACTCGGTTTCAACTTTTTGACCTTTTCTTAATGTTGATTTAATCTTTTGATTGAAAAACAACCCCCAGCGAACTCTGAAAAAGTTTCTTTTCTCAAAATTGTTTGCAAAAATTTAGTTCCTGTGGATTACAGAGTTGGAAAGGAAAAATATTTTTTGTATCAAAAAAGAAATGTTGAATGAAGAGAAGAATGTAAACGTTGTAAAACATTCGCAGGCAAAGTGCGAGGCATTAAAGTTGAGTATGACCCAATGTCTCCATGACCCAACTAAATCCGACCTACCCTAACTCCTTCAGACGTTTCCGTATGGCATTATTCGTGCAGTCTCTCGCGCTCCTCTTCGTATCTTTTGAGCGCTCGTTCGATTGCACAAGACCAATATATATTCACTTGAAACGGTCTGCCTGAACATTAAAACGTCCCGGAAAGAACCTTCCATGGAGCAACATTGACGAATTTCAACTAACAATTCACGCATATTGCACGAAAAGAATTTTATAATTTAAAATTTGTATCACAGAGTGTATGAAAAAACGCGTATTTCTTCGAGTAATCCACCGCAAAACGTTGCGTTATATACTTTTAATATGATGCGAAATCGGAGCGAGAGATGAATTACAGCCAGACTGAAATATGGCTTTCTAAAAACGCACTAAATTCTTCGTACTCACGTCATTAAAAGTGACAATATTTTTTCACAGTGTCTAGCCTGTTTTTCTTCGTTTTTCGTTTCTCCATTCTTTTTCGACTCTTTTTTTTTCGAAGCTGTAATTCGTTGTTCTCTACGTCGATTTCGCCCATTTCTCATCGAACGTTCTCTCGTCTGCTTCACAAGGGGTAGAATACGTACTGGGATGAAAACGCCGACGTTGTAACTCGGTCATTACCTTTGCCATCATACGCACTTTGTCTCGGTACAATTCTACCTTAAATTTTTTACGACGCTTCGAAAAGCAATCGATGCACCAATCGTTCGTCCGCTTTTTTATTACTCCGACTCGCATTTTTATCAGTGCACGTAATAACAACGTAAATTACTCACAATTGGCATCATCAGATTATCTTTGGTGTAATTGATGTATAATTAAGACAATTTTTGGTTCGACAAACAAATTGTTGTTATTAAATGATAAACCTTTTTGTGACCGCGGAATTATGTTGTTAATTAAGTATAACATTTTCGAACATTTCTAAGTGAACTCAAAGAAGAAAGTTGTGAAAAATATGGTACGTGTTTTTTTTTCATTCGCAAACAAAGTTGATGAAAAAGCAAAGTATCTAAATTATTGGCATAAGTCACGAACCGAAAAGCAACGAGCAGGAGGACTACATTCATGAATAATTCCGCCGCAAAATTGGAAATACACGTCTGAGAAGAATAATTCGTCTATGCGTGTACAAATATTATTATATGGTCATGATTCGTATTTTTATTCGACAGCCGACAAGTTTCAAGACAAACATGCGATGATTTTGCGTTTTAAAAATTTGACATTTTTATTTGCATATCTCGACGACGTAAGCGGAATTTTCAATCTACTAAATGATATTCGAAAAAAATTGTTTAACTTTGATTAATCAGTTTAACGAGTTGTCGAATAATGCATTATTCTGCGAAATATAAAAAAACCCATGACATAAAGTAAACAATCGTGAATCACCGTGATACTGTTCAAAAGAATCGCGAGTATGTAAATTCAAACAGTAATTATTTCAATTACATCAATTTTTTGCTTCAAGTTTATTAGTATATAGGACAAAAAAATAGCGCCGAGATGAAATTACGATCTACTCAAGACCGAGACAATTTGCGTTTATAAAATTGTCCAAATTATGTTCGATGAAATATTAGTTTTTCAAATTGGAAAGTTATTAAATTGTTTTTTTTTTACCTTTGACGAAATTTAATCTATTCATTGACGTGCACTTTCATGAAATGAATTTGAAATATTATGGAGTTTGAGAACTTTGTGCACTTGTGTTTAACAATTTTTTGTGCACTGCACTCCAGTTACAACGCATTGGAAACCGCAAAATATTATGCTTGGCCCAGAATTAACGACAAATTGACGATAATTAACTCGCGCGGTTAATTGAAAATAATACAAAATTATCAGTACAACAACTTTTCTGTGGAAGCTCAGTAATTCATGGTTTTGTATAAACTTTTTACTAATATGAAACCGAACAACAATCCGCTTCAGCTCGCGTCAGACGAATATCGATTGTTGTTTTTTCTTTCATTTGCAATATTTAAATAAATCATTAATCGTTAATGTAAATCATGAAAACGGTCGAAATATTGAGAAACAAAACTAATGGAACTGTGTTAAAATCTAAAGCATTATTCACGATCAAGAATCAAATATTAATCGAATCAGAGATTTGTTTTTGCGCTCCAAATTGACGACACAACTTTTTGTTTCAGCAATGCAACCCTCACGAAAAGGAGAGCGACTACTGGGGTGGCGGACGCGGTGCAAAACAAGGCTACGAGGTGAGACGACTGCTTTGAAAAAATCGCATTTATTTTACTCTCAGCCGGAATCGGCGTACAAGTATTCTACTCGGTAAAGCGTAGCATTTTTTGTTGCAGGCCAAGATGAACGCAGACCACAACCAGTTGCAAAAGGGTGAGTTGCTCAGATGCTGAATTTTCAATTAAAATCTGAAAACGAGATTGAGAGCGTGAAACGACGGCATTTTATTTGATCGCTTTTATTTAACAAAGTACAGCGAATTCCGAGGCAGACAAAAAACAAGAATTCAAATTTTCGTTTCGATTTATTTTCAAAACTAGATTGCAAAACAACGACTTGAGGTTTTCAATCGCCATCGAAACCGTTAGGGTAGTCGGAGAGTCTCGATTTCGAACACAGTTAGTTCATTATTTAAAACTGCAGTTTTTCTTTTCTAGTCATGTTTTTTGTTCAGTTACATTCACCTAATTCAGGGTTGGTCATTACTTTTTTCGTCCTGAATATTACAACACGGATCAGAGCTGCTGTAACTTTGTCTTTCACACTTTTTTCCATCAATTGCTACACAATGGATTCGAATTCTCAATGAACAAATGTGTCGTGCAATTCAACGTCTATGGATTTATATTGAAAATCGTTACGGCGCGTAAAACAATGATGCAAATTCGCAACGTGAGTTTATGTAGTCGCTCGAGACGTGTTACATTGCTACAAATCTGTCAAGCGGGACTGTTTCGTGAGAATTAAACTGGAAACTATAAATTTTTAATCTGATGCCTAGTTTTTTCCTTGTTGTGTATGTAAAAGAACTGGTCGAACGGAGAAATTTGTTCTTTCATCGGGAACGTTTGTAAAAACGTCGCATTGTTGAAAAAACATTACATTATTTTCTTACAATGACAATTTTGTTTCCTAATAAAAACGGTCTGGATAAACTGTATTTTTAAAACGTCAAATACATGGCAACGGACATTTTTTGTAATGTCACATCAATTCGGAAACAGAATTTCAAAACAAAAATATGAAACCATATGAACAGAACGTGTTAAAGATTGATCAACAAGCTACTAAAACAAATTTTAAACTGTTGCAATACTCAGCTGTAGTTCACATGTAATGAACATTTCAACGCGATGATATTTGTCCGCTTATTTCACGGTGGGTCATAAATTTCAAGATCCCATCAATCTCATTAGACTTTTTAACAATAAAATTGACTTGGCGGATAAGGTCACACGAAAGAGCTGTAAAACGTTGAAAGAAACTCAAAAGCTTGATCGTTTGACGTACAATGACCTAGCAACGAAGGTTCGCAATTTTTTCATTTTTTTTTCGTCCCTCTGCTTGACTTGGAGATAAAGTAATCGGCGGTTTTGCGCTCGTAAAAGGTAAAGCACGTTTCCATAATGGTGTTTTCACTGTCAATGCTTCTGTCACGCGCTTACACCATCCGATCAACCAATTTTAGAAACACTTTCCCGCTACGACGATAGCTTCAACAAGGATGTAATAATTTTTCACGTACGCTTTT
Source organism: Telenomus remus (assembly GCA_020615435.1). Taxonomy (NCBI): domain Eukaryota; kingdom Metazoa; phylum Arthropoda; class Insecta; order Hymenoptera; family Scelionidae; genus Telenomus; species Telenomus remus. The sequence goes on from CM036337.1 coordinate 10,239,323, forward strand.
CAGTTTCAATCTGTTTTTCGTTTATTTTCAATTATGTTCGATAAAAAGTGCAATTCGATCTAAAAATTATCTTAAAAACAACCAGCGCTTTTTAATTTTTGCAAAAAAGAAACGAAATCAAAACACGAATTCACGCTTTCGAAAACTTGATAATTTACATAAAAGTGGAGTAACTTTTTTAGTACCAAAATTCTGGCTCTTTTTATGGAAAGTCGTAAATCGAACTACGTGTGAATAAAAACGCACCAATTGTTTTCGGCGGAGAAGGTGTAGAAAAGTAAGAAAAAGTTCAATTCACACTTTCAATTTTTTTTACAATCTCATTTCTTATAAACTTTCATTCAAGTTTGGTCTCTTCATTGAGCAACGAACTGGATGCGAAAAAAAATGTGTTTCAAATCGGGCGCGATCGGCTACTACGAAGCTGCGAGCGGTCATTCGCACTTGCGTGCCGTTAAACCTTAATTGCTGTTCCATTTGGGTGCTCCTCTTTGGGCACCGTACCGTTCGTTTCGTTTCGGCTCCGAAAAGTACGCAGCCTAAATAAATTGGTCCGACCCCAAACTCTCTTAAGAGTCCGCTCTGCGCGCTTTCTGTTTCAATCATCCCGCAATCTTCGTTATTTAATACCTTCTGTATTTCGTGTGTAATTTTCTAGCTTAATAACAATAATAGTGTCATGCCTTATAGCTGATTATACGCCTTAAAATTGCGAAACAATTTAAAAATGGAACACATAGTAAGTGAATGCGTGCCAGCTATTCCATTTAATTATTCATTCATTAGTTCCAAAAACTTTGTCTCCGTTGTGTACTTTAATCAAAATTATTGTATTCGTCGAAGCATATACGAAATACTGAAAGTTATTTGCGGACATTAAAATCGCGTCATAATTTATTTATCAGTAGACAAGCAATGCACTCGAGGGTTTTTTTATGTATTGTTCATTTTCATATTTCGCTCGAATCAGAAAAACAATGCATAATAATCATATGAATTATACTTTTCATCGATTAACGTAAACATCCGGTGTAAGTAATAATAGATCGCGTATATATGCGCGAGGAAATTTATTCCGCGCGGAAATTAATGACATGCTTGATGATGAAAAAAAGAGCGTTGTTTCGCGAACCAAAAGAGGCTTGCTTAACGACTAAATTGCATGGTGGCCGAAATGATCGCGAAAGCCTCTTCGCTCGAGACCTCTCTTCGGTTCTAATCGCACGGCTTATAATGGTAGCTTGCGGCGAGAGCGCGATTCCTGAAGTAGCCTTTTATAATACAAAATCGATGAACTTATTTTCACCAGACTCCCTTTTTTTTTTGACGTGTGGAACGAACGGCTCAGCCACTTAGGACTTCATACGCACTGGGGAAGCACGCCATTATTTCATTCCGGTGTTATAATTACCGCGGGTGTGAATGACTAATCACTCGCACGGGGTTGCTGTGCGTTACAAAAGCGCCTTTTTTTACATCACCTCCTCCCGACTCTTCGAAAGATGAAATGAAATAAAAAATGAACGCTGTACGAACTTTCGAAGGGCAGACGCAAAAATCTCCGCTGGTGTCAACGACGCCTGTATGCGCTGATTATAGTAATTAAAAGTTTCTTTGCATTTCGGGTCCTTTTGTTTTGTTTCAATGACAAAATGTAATCGGCGCTTAATTGATATTCAAATTGGCTGGCACCGAGCCGCCACCGAGACGCCCGTTATTTATTGCGCGCAGGTTAATGAAGATTAATGTTGTTGATAAGTCGAAGTTATAATTAGAGGAGAGGGCAATAGCGCACAATATCAACAGGTCCGCGCCAACGATCAAGCTTATTTCATATTTCAGCGCTTCCTCTCTGCGTCTCGCACAAAAGTCTTGTGTTTTAGCGGCGGCGTCGCATTAACGTCGCGCGCGAGCGTGTAAGCTGCTCTTCTTCGTGTCGGCAACGTTATTAGCAAAACCATTGTTTCGCACTCGTTGATCGACTCCCTTTGTTTGTGCTTTCAAAAGAAAGTGTAAACAGTGCAAGAAACTGCATTTCGCTCGATGCGCACGACACAGCGTTCTTTTTGTCACGCCGATCGAATTCTCTTGAATCAAATCAATTTCTTTTGCGCCCCGGCGAAAGAATTCGCGCTCAAACATACGTGTTTTGTCGCACACAAGTTTCTCGTTTTGACGTTTCTTGTTTTAACGTTTCCGTGTGCGGATCAAGAGGCGCAAAAAAATTGCAAAGAATTGCAACGATGATTGCATGCATGGGGTCTAAACCGTTACGCTCAATGCTTTCCCTGAGTTGATGTCGAGTCAAAGAAGATTGTTTTTTCTCGACAATTTTCACAATCCCATTGATTTAAAATGATTCTAAGTAATTGTGAATTGTCGAATTAACCCTTATTGAACAAGTGTCAAAATTGAAAAGTGCTTTTTAAAAAGAACAACTTGAAAACATAAAACAATAAACATTTTTATTATTTGTTTAAGATTTTATATATATATAACTTGGAAAAGTGGATTTACAATTTGATATGTTCAAATTTGCAATCTGATTCAGAATAACTAATTTAATTTAGTCGACTATTTTTATGCATTGACACAACCTCTTGAAGGACGAATAAGAAAATAGAAATGAAAATGATCCCACTTTTTAAAATTGATGACAGCATCTCACATTAGTCAAACTTGAAATCAGACCCGAATCATAGAGGAACAAGAAATGCATTCACACGAGGGTGAGAATTTTTGTTCTTCATGAGACAAATTTGATTGCAAGCTCTTCAAACGTCAAAAGCTGAAGTCAATTTTTGGCTCTAAAGTATACGAAAAAAAACTGTGACCACCGACGTTAGCTCAACCCTAAGTTAACTGACTGCACTGCATGTCGCAAATCGGATGCAAACAAATGACATGATATGCGGCATAAATGCCTATAAAAGTTGATACTTGTAGATGTATCAACTTTTTTATGTGAAAAAATGATTTCGAGTGCAAACTGTGAGACAAAGAATGAAAATATTTTACAAAGTGGGATGGAGACTATTAGCAGAAGTTCGTAGACGATATGCGCCGGGATGTTATGATCATTGAATCGGGTCGGCGTGCGGACTCAAAGGACATCGCGCTATGACGCGATGGCTACGCATGAAAGTCATGCACCTGTTGTATAGTGGACTGACGGCGCGCGTTGCGAACCCGGGGGATCGACGCTTCTCGTTTTCTCTGCTGGCCGTTCCAAATAGGGCGAACCGAGACGGAGAATAAAAATAAACCGAAACGTCGCGACACCGGACGACGACACTCGCGCAAAAAAGACGAAGAAACAAAGATGAGGCCCAAAAAAGAAAAGACGCGCGCAGCAGTTACTCTCGAACGGTGGCAGTATTTCATGTTTTTGCGACTGCTACTCAGTTTACTGCCAATTAAAACGAGCTGCGGGTCCTTCTGATGATGCAGACGTGCAGACCTGCGCTACCCCTTTCGATCTCAGCAGCGTCAATACCCGGCTACTAGTGTTGGCAACTACGCCCGCTGCAAATATGCAAATAGATTGATTACCTTTTTCATCCGCATTTTATTGCCGCCGCTCAAGATAGTATGAATTATTCAATTTCTGATTCAGATTATACTCCAATCATTCATTCTCCTTTTTAACCTTTCTCGGAATGAAGCTATTTTTCAAAATCTATACTGTACCCGTCGTCGCTCTTATTTTTATTCCTTCCTCTTACGCGGAAACCAAGACCTCGCGTACGTTCGAAATTTTACAACTATTTTTTTCGTCGAAAGTTTTATTCTACTTGTCAGAGGGTCTCTCGAATTCTTTCTTAAAATTGTAATCTCAAGTTTGGTCTTATTTTTGGTGTTTAGCTTGAAACATAAGTTAACACTTTTTTCTTTCGTGTGAAACGTTTTATCAAAAATTTTTAAATCTGTAAACTTTTTTTAACACTCTTACGATTTATCACGATTACAAAATTTCCATGCGGGTGATTTATCGAAGCAGTCTCAATAATGCAAAAGAAGTGATTTCAAAAATTTAATCAAAAAATCATGACCTGCAATTGAATTTTTTATTTTCGTTAAATGTAACATCGTGAGAGGTCATCGTCATGGATCAATGCGCGACCGACAGTGCAGAAAAAAAAGTTGGAAAAAAGGAGAAATTAAAAATAAGTTATCAGAAAAAAGAAAAAAAAACGGGTGAAACACGGTTGATAAATAATAAAGTATGAAGTCGTTTGTTAAATTTGAGTCACATACATTTGCGACTGTATGGACTAAAAAGGAGGATAAATAAAAGTGTGTAACTAGAGATTTGTATATGCACAAGGCAGATTTGTAGGTATACCGTTGGTTAATGCATGGGTTGATAAAAAAACCGGCACTAAAATGTAAACGAAAAAGAGATTGGTATGGTATCAAATAGATGAGGCGAATTAGCATACATGAGTTGAAAGTGGGGGCCTAGACGTAGACAAGTTCCGTCGGTGAATTGTGGTGTTTTCGTAATTTATTTCATGGCCATGACAGCGATGACCAAGGTGCGTATGATTGTCAGGGTCAGGACTAGGTGTTTAAAATTCACAAGACCGGTTGTCAGAGGCACCATATTGCGACGCGACGACGGCCACACGAAGAAACACCTTGCGTAATACGCGAGTTTCGGAAATGCATCAAAAATTTGACTACAACCGGTTCCCGAACCGGACCTCAGTCTCGGCCACCTTTGCCATTTCCACGATCCGGAAATTCACGCCATAATTGATGATCTTAAAACCATCGTCTCGACGGCGGACGCTGCGAGGTGCGATAATCATTCGACGACGGCTGATAAGTATGTTGCCAAATTCGAAGGACTTTTGAACAAAAAAGCATACATTTGCAAATCTGATAGCCATCCAGACATCCAGAAATGCAGCATCAACGTCGATCGTTAAGTCTGCGTCTTTCTAATGAATGATGTTTTGATCGTTCTGGCGCATTCTTTTCGAGGATACGCTCATTAACGCGCATTCGACTGTACATCCCACTCGATCAAGAATCCGATATTTTTTTCAACTGGAATTTCATATCTTTGATTGCACAGGAATGCCGATTGATAGACGAACAAATTTAATAGAATTCTTTATGATATATTGAACAGAGTTAATCAGCTAAATTACTCATGACACCGAATCGGCGAAAACCTATCGCTCCTTCGTACGTTACAAGTTTTTTGCATTTTAATTCCAGATTATACTTTTGCCGAGATGCACACAAGCCGCGTGAATAAATTATGTCACACTCGGTTTTTAGCATGCGTTAAGTCATTGTCTATAGTCCAAAAATCTTCGTGCCAAAAAAGATGAATCTCACAAGCGAAATGAAAAATAAACCTTCTTTCTTTTGTGTCCAAAAATTGTCTCCTGAGATATTTATATATTTTTGTGATGAGCGACATTCGGGGTAAAAAGTGAGTGTAGAAAATAGAAAAAAGAAAGCAACTCCCTATTTTATATTTCGTTACTTGTTCTTTTTTTCCTTGGTTCATCACGTGGATCTCGGAAAATGCTCAGATTATCCGACACAACTATTCGAAATCCTTGCTCTGATAATTTCACGTGATCCGCAGCGTACACACGGCTTCCAATCTCCCGATGCAGCGACAGTTTTCCCAAGTATTCTTACTTTGACTCATTTTCTCTTTTTACCCCCCTCCCTTCTACCACCCCTTTGAACGTCGCTCCCGGCCGTTGAGCGCATCACTGTTTTTTCGTCGCGCTCTATTCTTTTTTACCGTTCTTTTTCAAGCTATAGATTTTTTCCCCTGGCCTGGTCAGACCTTCATTTTTTTCCCTCCTTTTTATCAATTTTTTTTCTTTTTTATTGCTGGCTTTTCCGCGTTCGCCCTTATCACTAAACATTGTCGCGCATATCACATAGCTCACTACGGATCGATGGATCGCCGCGGACCACTGACATTTTCATAGTCATCTGCATAATTCATCATGGGTGCATTATCGTGATCAACGCAGCATGACCTCAGGATTAAAAATACCAGGACAGGCTCGCTCCGAAATAAACACCTCGGCTAAATGTCTCCTTTTTCACCGGCAACACCAACGCCGCTGTAGATTTTGCATCCGAGGTTTTTTTTATCTCTTAAATCACCGATGCATTCATATCTCCGCGATTTTATGGCTACAATTTTGAATTTGGTTAACAATTTGATTATCATCAATTGTGAAAATAAACTTTGATATTTCGATTAAAAGTTACAACGAAACGAGAACTCGTTTTTGATGATAAATGCGCGAAATAATTAAAAACAATCATTGAGGAATGGTTTTTTGTCGGTTGTGCTTTGGTGTTAATAAATTATCATAATCGACAAAACGGATGTTTTCGATATTTCCATTTGCTTAAATCATACGAATTAATCGGCTTACAATTCTATGCTCCTCGTATTCAATTCGGACACCGTCAATGATGAATTAGGAAGACAGGTCGGGACGGAACGGCCAAACCTGCGTCGTCGTTTCAGACTTTTCAAATTGATCCGACCTTGACGCACAACCTGGTGTCCTTCGTCTCATAAATTAATATTCGAACTGATTACTAGATACAATTCAACGTCGTTCTGCCGGCGTCGAACGCTCCAAAGCAATTCAACACGGTCCATTATTTTCGTGGTTTTGTATTAATTTTGATTATTTGTCGGAAAAATTGAACAATCACTTTTACCAAAAAATGTGCTCCATTCACTTTCCTGATTGCTGCGTCATAATGAGTTTTTGTTTCGGGATAAAAATGGTCGGTCGGGTCAGTGCGTTTCTTTTTGTTAGTTTCATGATCTACCCATTAGTCGCAATTAAAACAGTTGGATGGGAACAAAACGAATTGTGCAGGATAATATAGTTGAGAGTGAAAGATAGTTTGGAAGCCGAACGTAAAATCTATGATTAATTTTTATGGAATACGAAAGAACGATATTTCTTAATCCAAACGAGCGCATTGACTCACATAAGAAGCGTGAAATGAGTTATTCGAGGAAGAGAGGGCGTGCTCTCTTGCCGCTGAATGCGCCGGCCTTCCGCTGGCGCCACGATTTTCAAACGATCAACCCGAGAGCGGTCCTTAAAGTTAGCTGCGTGTCTATGAATGACGCGCTGGAAACAAGAAAAAAATTCAAAATCTGGAACAACATTATGCGTATGGCAAACAATTGGCACCTTTCCCACGCTCATCATCCGCACACTTTGACGCGGCTACCTTGAGACCGATTTTGTCGCGCTTTTGCACTTTCGCCGGTTGAATTAATTTCGTATCCTTAAATAACGCCGCTACGAATCTCACACAATGACGGATCACTTACTTATCCGTCGGACAATCGTTTCGTCCGACGCAAATTGTGCGACTTTGTGCACACGTTATGATAATTCTTTTTTTTTTTTTTTCGTGTGGGCCTCACTCCACTGGCCTCTCTCGGTTATTTTTAGTCTATTCAAATGAACCGAGGGCCTCCTCATCAGTTGACCGAATTTTTCTCTCTCAAAAAGTCCGCCTGCTGACGTAACGCCACAAAAATGCCCCAAGATCATTTTTTATGCTGTCATGATTATTTTTTCAACTTCACAATGTTGGCAATTTCGAAGAGTGAAACTTTTGCTCACTGACCTACCTATAATTTTGATTTAATTAGTTTCTCAAAGGCTAAAAATAAGTTGCGTACGGATGGATGAAAATAATATAGTACAAATTGCGTGCATACAAGGAACCAGTTAACCGATTAAGACTTTTTCTTGAAACTTGAAAAGTCGCAATCGAGCGGCGCTTCGCATTAAGCCAATAACTTAAATAAATGAGTTCATCAGGTTCTCTGCGAGCGATTTGTCGCATCCCCCTCGTAACACGCTCGTTTGAATAAATTGACGCAACCTCCGGGCGTAATAATGATCATCAAAAAATTGACACAAACACGAGTCGTCTCATGTCTTTATTTATTCTTCAGCGAGCCAGCGTGCTGGTGCACTTATCAACAGCAGGCGCAACGACATATAAATTTCGAAAAGCCGACACACTCTCGCGTGGCAAAATGACCGATACTATAAATTGTGCATTATAGAAGCGGCGTCTAATGACTAATCGCACGTAGAACGCTTGCATTAATTCAAATAGAGTGTGTTTCAAAGACGACGTCGCAAACTAAGCACCGGCGATTTGTCCGCGACGCTCGCCGATATAGTCAGAGACAGTGGCTGAGAGTCACAAATGACGTCATCTGTCATTAATGTCAAATGCATGCACAACACTTACATGACGTTCGAGTACGTCCAGTCTCCAATGGCACTACATCTCTGCTCGCGTTCCAACTGTCCACTGGACTTGCAGGGATAAATTTGCACAACACGATTCAGTGCAATGCAACTAGTTGATTTTTCGACGCTTCGTTCTTTGGGTTTAGTTTGATTTTTATACCGTTTTTTGTGCCCGCGCTCTTTCGTTTTTTTTTTCCTCTGCTGCTGCGTTTTTTTCATCCCTCTTTAGTGGACATCATTTGAAATCCTGCGCTGTTTAATTTAACGTCCAATTGATGTTAGGAATTTTTTATCCCTCGAACAAAAGAGGTTCAATTTTTATTTACTCGTTTGTTTATTGCTGTCAATGGTCGAGGTTAACATAAACGACGTTTTTGTCGTTTGTTTGTTTGTTTGCTTTTGATTTGGTTTTTCTGCATTTGATACTTTGGGATGGTCGAATTTCGACCGAAAATTCTCAGGTTTTGGGTTGTGCAACATTCATGTGTACGAGAGCTTGTGTGAAGTATCGTAAAACACGCACATGCGAGTGAAAAAATGAAACCATCGCGTATAAATAGCAGAATTTTATTGCTATCATTATGTTGTACTTTATTATGGTACGGAATATGCTAATGCCAGAACTGATCAGATCGTCGAATGTCTTTGAGCAGGTATATCAGTTTATTTCACAGAAACAAATGACACGTACACACATTGAGATGGAAAGGATACAGTACTATGATATTATGTACATGCGTAGCTTAGGGCGTGTGCAAAAACGATATTTCAAACATTATCACAATTAGACACCCTTTCTAATCGTTGTTTACACAAAGTTAGTTCAACAAGTTTAACAAGTAACAACAAATAAACAATAGTTTATATCACATAATGAAAATATATTGTTTATATAGAAGTGATATATTGATCACGTACTATTCATTTTTGCACTTAGGAAGCAAACTTCTTTTTGCAACTTTTAAAATCAATCAAATTATTGTTACTGAATTATTTCTGTATGGACAAGATATGGACTTTTCACCGAAGGATTGCAAATCAAAATATGTTTTCTTGGTGCGACGACATTCGCGCAATATGCTAATGATAATAATCGTTTGGGTTCAAGCACGTTGGAAAGATCAATTAGCCGTTCCTCGGAACAATCTCGCGCGCGGTTCTCTTAAAACATGCGACAACATGCCGCGGCGACAAAAAAATGACGTCTCGTTAGTTGTGTGCACGCATGAATATGTAACGAAACGATATAATACAAAATACGAGTCGATTTTTTCTCTTTACGAGATCAGTCGGGTTTTTTTTCGTCCAACGAAACACCGAACGGATGCATTGAAACCTGTCATTCGATTGATAACTTGTTAGTGTTACAATTAATCGCTCTTTTAATGCTCAGTCGAACGAATTCATTTGCGCCCGGATAATTATCGTCTAATGAATGATGACGAAAAATGTTTTGGATTCACCAAGCACGCGTATTTTTTTCTTCAACGGTTGACAGTTTTTTTTCGCCACTTTTTGGATACGACAGTAATTTTGATATATTTGCTTTCGTGACCGCTTTATTTGTCAAATGAAAATCGCTCCGAGCACTAGAGTAAAGTGTGTGCAATTTGGGAAATTGACGCGTAGTATGAATGCCGGCGAGTGATGGCGAAAACAGCATCCGCCCATTGAGACCTTGACATTTACGCGCAGATAAATGCTTTTTCGTTGTTTTAATTTGCACATTGATATTTATAAATAAATTAATGTGCCGTTGAACGAGTCGTTAATCGGATGCGATTGATCGTAAAATTCCGCGTTGTTGCGTGTTTTGGCTTGCTGCATCGACTTTTGACTGGCAGACAATTTATGATTGACTGCGCTTAGACGTGTATGTATTTTGTTATCGAGCTGCGAGCGCTTATTTTTTGATTCCAGAAAAGAAAAATATGTTCAAGAACAATTACACGCACAGAGAGTGCAGCGCGTTCGAAATTAATATCCGCGGTTGATTGATGTTACGAGAAATTTTTGCAAAATTAAAACTCCGATGGAAAAAGCTATCCTGCTGAATTATTTAATTAAAAAATCATTTCTGAACGAAAATGCTTCTCAAAGTACAAGTGCTGCAGTCATGTTTGAGACTGTTACATGTAGCGAATATATTTCATCAATTTTGTTTTGAATTTCCAATTTTTCTTGAGCTCATATTTACCTGTCAAACATAACTAGCTTTCAAATAAGTGAACTGAAATTGTTTCAAAAGTTTAAGTTTTTTTAATGCCACTTTTTTATGATTTTAATATTCCAATTTCATGTTTTATAATAAAAATTGAGATGAAAATGGTTGTCAAGTGTGGAATAAAAAGAGGCAGGAAAATTAAAAAATTCATAAATAATTTCCTCGTTTTTGCACGTTTTTTAATTTCTTTATAACAACGAAACGGGAATTCTCGACGAGACGAGTCAATCTATATCTTACTTCATCGCTCGAATCTCGTAATTCGTATGCCAAAAATCGTATGAAAGTTTCGCGTTCAATAATAAATCAAATTCTGTTTCGTGAACACGTAAAAAAAACAATGTAAAACGTTCCAGAATATTTCAACGAAATTTTCATTTTCATATTTTTACACCAGACGTACAAAGTACACGGAAATTGAAATTTCGTCAAGCACACACTTGTCTCTTTGTCATAACTTCTTTTTTTCGCTGCGCCACGTTTCAAAAATAATTTCACTCGTATCGCAGTCTTTAGACATTCGCAAAGATTTTTTTTCAGTACTTGCAATTTGATAACTGGACGGGATGACGATCAAAGGTCTTGCTATGAATGTTGCAATTTTTTGTCTCGATAGGAAATTAATCTAACATTGGAATTTTTTGCAAAATTAATTGCAACATTAATGTAACGATTTTATTACATACAATGTTGTAAATAATGATTGCTACTATAATGTAATAAGTCACGCGAATATGTTTTGTGTCCATCGGACGAAATTGTTCTGACAAAAAAATTTGATCTCATGCAAATGATTTATCCACGATTTATAATCATTGTTCCTATTATTGCAATCATAGAAAAAGCAATCCGTTCAATAGTACTAATAATATAATAAAATAATTTCATTTGAACGTCTTTTAATATAAAAAAAGTGTTTTAAATCATCAATTAAAATCGTTGTTTATGAAAAAAAACGTAAAATTCGAACAACTAAAAATGTTCCACGTGCATAGAGAGTAGAATTTGCAAAATTCTGTCTACCGTGCCTTCTTTTCGCAAGTCCTTTGGTTGAATAAGTTCACTTTGAATCATAATTTTGAAAAACGTTATAAAATTCAACAAAGTGCAACTGAAAAAGAAATTTAAAATGGCGAGAATGAAATAAAAAAACAGTGTGTATGAGAACGAAAAAAAAAGTACAATTAACGAAGGAGAAAGACTATATGACGACGACAAATGAATTTGTCATGGCTGACATAAGTGTGACGTTTACACATTGACGCAAATAAATGATCGTGTACGAGCGCAAAAGTCAGGTTGCAAAACGTACATAAGTAAGTGGTTTATGCGTATGCATCGATTCGCGAGACGTCTCGCTGTAACGTATGACCGATTTAGAAAAGGCGTAAATGACAGTCACTCGCAATGCAGGATCACGCGTCCTTGCAACCCGTAGGATCTTTGCCCCTTGCACACCACGTTGCGTCAGTAGCCGGCTACCTAATTGTCCCTCATGCATATACACTCACAAGGCGTACGCTCAGTCGCGACAAGCACGTTATGTATGTCAAGTATTTATTATTCACAGATTGCCATGCCTCGTCTTCTTTTAAATCTTTTGCAGCTTTTCTTTTTTTTCTCTCAAGCACCTAATATGCAAGTACCTGAATAGCTCCCATCTAATTTGTGTTTACATTCAACTTCAATTGACGTCTTCCTCTGACGATTCGCGAGAATTCCAAAATTTCATCCAAAAAGAAGAAATTCAACATTCATTGAAAACTAATTAAACGTGCTCCATCGATAATGTAAAACTAGTCGAGATAATAACTTTCACGAGGAGAAAAAAAGTTTTTGAAAACTATTTATATTTTGTATCGTCTATAAAAATGAGAGAAATCTTGTCATCAATCATAAATCTTGGAGCCATCAAACATTATCGAATCAATTTACAGAAAGTTATTGCACGGCTCTTTTTGTTATTGAATAATTGTACGATCAATTCAGTAGATGGATATCGGGCGTAATTGAAAAAAGGAATCACCCGATAGACCTTTTGAGATTGAACAGGAAAATTCATAAGAGAAGAATGAAGGAATGAAAAATTGTGGATGTTGAAAGTGACGTTCGCGTATAAAAAGACGAAAATATTGGCAGGATAAAATTTAAGAATTGCTGAATATTTTAGGGGACGATCAATACCGAGGAGCAGGCGGAAGTAGTAGCGGCAGTCCACCAGCGAGTCTTTTGGTTGTTCCTCAACCATTGACAGTGAAGCCATCTCATCCTGCACATCTGAATCCTCATCTTACCGGACCCCACGCACATACGCCAAGGAAGTATGCCTGCAAGATGTGTCCACAGGTAAGCTGCATTTTCCATCTGTCATAATTCGTTTCCACGCGATTCAGCCTAGCTTTGTTGTCAATTAAAAATATTCGGACTCCATTATGTCAAATCATCAGGATTGATTTGGACGCACTCGTTGTTTCCACGAATCAGTCAATAAATTATCCCGCAAATAAAGACTCCGACTCCGGCGTTTCCACGAATTTAAAGGTAACAAATGATTTCGAATGAATTCGATAAGGAGAAAAAAAAATGAAAATTAAACCAGCTCGTAAAAATATAAGACTGCCATGAAACTCGAATGAATACAATGTGTCGACAGATGTTGTTCGTTCGTATAATCCGTTCACTTTCTTTTTTATGTCGTTTTCCCGAACACAAAAAAGGATTTTTTTATTTACATATACACATTGAAGACAAAATGTTGTTTGGAGAAAATTCGTTATTCGAGAGGCGAGAAAAACTTATCTTGCGTTTTTATTGCCCTGGACAAAAAGTTGCTTTTTGTCACGCCGACTATTAACCCTTTCGATTTTAACTCGAGGTCTTCACCAGAGTTGTATACTTTTTTCAACCAGGCAGATAGAAAAAGCTTGGTAATAAATTCGTAGCATTTTTAGATTGCGTTTTTATTCTTATGAAAATAACTGTTTTTCTGATGAAGAACATTAGTGTGGTTAGAATTTGTGTGTAATAATTGTAGATGTAAAATTGAGGTGAAAAAGTTACTAACTATTGTTCTAACAACCTTATTGACGAGGTTGAAAAATGATTTGGGCATGTTATGAAGCCGAAATGAATATTATTTTATCATACACTGCTACTGAAGTAATGAAAACTGATCGGGTTAAATATGTTATCGGGCGTATTATTTCTCCTATTCGCGGGTCCGCGAATGAAACGAGTTATATTTTAGTAAGGATTCAACCGATAATATAAAGAGCAAAAAATATCTGAATTTTATTTTCAATTCTCGTTTGGCGAGTGAAAGAGGTTTCATAAATGAACAGATGGATACAATGAACAATTTTTCATAATAAACGAACGATTTTATTCGAAAATATATGTCGCATAATGGATTTCAAGAGTGATACATAAAACTCTTCCTGTACTGTCAATATCTTATAAGAGTGTACGCCAAAAAATTTGACATTATTATTTAGGATCTCACGTTTTATTGAGAATAATAATTTAACGGTGTAATTGAATTTCAAGCACGATAGCACTTTGGTTTATCGTGACAATTTTAATTTAATTAAACCTTTCACTTGAAAATGCCGGATTGAAATTACAGGAATAATTCAAATTTTACTTAATTTTAAATTACCATGAAAAATGCAACCAATCAACTCTGAAGGTTGATTATTATGAATTCAACATTTTCATTTCATATAGAATATTTTCAAATATTCAGTCTCTTTTAATCGTGCATTAACAATCGGTCCGTAAGAATATGATGAGAATGACCGAAAATACATTTCATTACGCACGCAAATCATCATTGAGCGTGCTGAGAGTTCAGCGCGAACGATGAATCATTAATCAAATATCATTTTCGAAAATAAAATGAAACGATGACGATAAATTTTTTACACCGTCGGTGAACAATATAAAATTGGAATATAATTTTACGATAAGTTGCAATAATTCTGTTCGACAAGGGACAAGCGGTCGGAAGGATAAGGAATGAAAGACGAGAGAGAGAGAAAGAGATGTCAGAGGCGCTCACACTTGTTCGACGAGTTGCACTCGCAGTGGCAATCGACTCGAACGCGCGGCCAAGTGAAGGGTTCGCGTCTCTCCGCCACTGTTGTAAAACAGCGACCATTCAGCAGCCAACCACTTTTCTTTCCTGCTGTAAAATACGAGCTCTCTCCGAGCTGCCCTACACCCTGCCACAAAACTAATCTTCCCCTCTCTTCTCCACTTTTCATTCACAGAACAAATGTATTCATTCCTATCCGCACTTTATTCTAATTCATTTCATCCCAACTTTTCAAATCTTATTGTTTACATGCTCCATCGTCATACTTCTCGTCTCCATTTAGACATCAATTTTCAATTAAACTAGAATTACAAATTTCAAGACATTTTTTCTCAAGTTTTTTTTTTTTCAAAAAACTCATTTTATTCTAGTTGGTATTTATGTTGAATTTCTAACTACGACTTGAGCAGCTCCGTTAGAATACAAGGAAGGGTTAAAAGAAGGCCGGAATTGGACTGTCAGCAGACTGATCCTAGAGATGCATTTTTATGATCGGATTTTCACTAGCCGCGCTTTTCTCTTTTACGAAAGAGAAAAGCACGCAGTTGAGCAAACAGGCGTCATCTTTTATTGCCCAAATACCAAGATAACCCGGAGCTTTGTACAACTGATTCTTCTCCAACCCTTTAATCGTCATGCGCACACCTTCCTTTCCTATATCTTCTTCTTGAAGTAGTGAAAGTGAACAGACTTCCCAGTATTACGTGAATTTCTCCGCTTTTATTTCGGGTAAATTTATTTGCATTCTTTGTCGACGCAATTTTCTAAACTCAGTTGCTGTTGGTTTAGGATATAATCCTCTTTGCTTATCAAACACTTGTTTTTCCAAGAAAGAAAAAAGTTACCTGTTTGTATATGCACCTAACCGTTGCTTATCTTTTTCTTTCCCTCAAAATCCCTTCATAAAACCTATCAATATTTGTTTTTTATTTACCTGAGCGTTTTTACGAAACAAAACAGTAAGGGAGAGTTTTTTAATCTTTTCAAAACGTTTATCTTGTTTTGGACGCGGTTCCTCGCAGGTATAATTTGTCAACTAAACCGGTGCCACACGCAAAAACCGCATTAGACTACCTATGTAACATCAAATTCATTTCTCTCGTTAACTCATAATTTACGTACATGCAATACTAAATTTCTGTATTAAAAAATTCCACGGTTCGAGAGAAAAAAGTTACGTCAGCTTTGATGGGTTCATTTTGGTATTTACACCTTGATAATACCAGTCCTTCGGGACAACTTTTATTGTCTGTCTTTTTTTACCTGTGCGCAATCCCACGTAATTATGCACGGCACATTTGTGCAAACAAAATTTCAACTCGGCTGATTATGTTATTTCGGGCAAGATTTTGATGCGAATTTAATAATTTTTTGATAGTCCATGATGCGTTTATAATGAATCAGAACCACTGTCGGCAGATTTTTTCCAGAACTTTTGTATTATAATTTTTTTTTTCGCTTTTTTGAGAATCATTTATTTTCAATACGATAAGAGTTTTCGAAAATTACTTTATCGTTCAAAGGAAAAAACACTTTTCATAAGAAAAATTCGTTGTAAAATTTTATGACTTATTTGAGAAGAGCAAAAAAAATGGTCAGTTTTTTGTATTCCAAATAAATCAATTGATATATCACCGAGTTCGTGATGACTTTTGGTGGCATACGAAAATTAATCTGTTTTCAATCTCGTGCTGTTGATTCGTACTCGGTAGGAACCTCTCACGACGAGTTTTCTGAAACGGGCGATCGAAAAAAATGCACCGGAAAGAGTTTAGTGACTTCCCTAATAAAATCCCAGCCGGAGTTGTACATATTTATTACTGATGTGGATAGTAAACCTTTTCCTCTGCGAGAAAACATCGTTTTTGTCATTTCTTTTTTGACGATATAAAAATGCTATGAAAAAACTCTTTTTTGTACAATCAACGCCTGCTTAGATCTTTCATCGTGTTACTTTTTTGTCGCAAGACAAAAAGTGCATAAAAAGACTGATTCGGATTGTTTACAAAACACTTACAAGACAAAACGTAAAAAAAGTTCACGAAAAAAAGTTAATAGAGATGTATTGTTGAAATCATTATTTCAATTCTAATAAATTTCAGGTACGAAACAAAAAAAACCCAAGTAGAATTGAGGGAACAAATGAAAAGTTGGAGTAAGAGAGACAAACTATTCGAAAAAAGTGACGAGAAGAAAATGAGATAGAAAGAGACGAAAAGGAAGGTGGATAAATTGACAATGTGTAATTTCAAGACACCCTCTATGTGAGTGCGTGTAATATGTATCTTAGCCGGAGGGCCAATATTCAAGTCCGGAGGCTAGTGTACCATGACGGCGCAGCATCCTGCCTTTTCCTCGTCTGATTCTTGGCTGTCTTCTTTCAATGCTCGCTCTCATTCCACTCGCTTCATCAGCGCCGGAGAGCGACGTCATCTGTAGCCTGGCCGGCGTCCTTCTGCACAAATCACTGACTCTGCCGGTCCGCCCGAGTCCCATCGTTCTGTCCTTGTCTTCGCTCGCTCCTTGCCGCAGCCGTGCGGAAACCGCAGAAATGCTCCTAGTTAACAACTCTGCTACGCGTCCGTCGCGAAATAATGTAAAACAGCGGCCGATACGATCGCCGATTTTCATCTGTTTCCAATCAGTCCTTGGGAATCTGTATTTTCACGCGCCGTTTCGAATCAAACGCGCACGATCGTATGTGAATTAGCCGAGCAGTTATTCGTTCTGTCTGCTCAGCACCAAGATTTAATAATTCGCCAATCCAATGCTCCCAATCATTTTTAGTTCCATGACTGATTCAATTACAAAAGAGAAATCCTAAAACTGAACGTTCGTACACGAATTGGTATAATCGAAAGTATGTATCATTTTTCGCTTTTTGGAACAGTTTGATCGGTCAAGCGTAGTCAAAAATGAGTTTAAATTAAAGTGAAATCTTTGAGTCCGTTAATTATGTAACAATGTTTTGAAATTAACGGTGACGCTATTTTCAAGTCAAATTGAATAATAGTAATTATATAAAAATATTGTTATTACCTCGGGTGAACTCTTTTTTAATGAGTTTTTAAGTTGCCTTATAGTCAAACTCATTAAGATAATATTCATAGACACTCATTTGCTCCAACACTTCTACGTTCAACCGTGTCGAATTTCAATCTAGACAAAAGTTTCAGTTTGGCATTTTTGTAATAATAAAAGTTCGTTAGTAAAAATATCTTCGATTTCTTTTTTCAATGACTATAAACATTAGAAAAAAAACTCGATGTTGTGTTTCAATTTCAAGATTGTTTGGACTTTTTGAATTTGTCTATTTTTATATTCATTTTCACTCTGATACAACAAATGTAAAGTTTCATTCACCAATATTTTTGTGCATCGAATTTTTTTATCTAAATCAATTTAGAAATTGATGTGAAATAGACGATTCGTAGGCTGGGATCTGTGTAGAGATTTGATAAAGGAGCGGAGAATGTGCCAACGCAGTTTTTTGTAAATATCTATATGCAGTTTTTTTATTGAAAACTTTGTGATAAATTGTAGTTTTTTGTGGAGATTGCTACGTACATTTGATAGAACTCGAAAAGGAAATCATCTCCCACACTCGGGAAGAATGATATAAAGAATTCGCGAAAATGATAAGGGATAAGGAGTTTGATGAATTCTGACGATGAACTGAAATCTAATCTCGCGCAATCAATTTGACGGCCTCATTTCCCACTATTTCATTTCATTAGGCAACACAGAACAAATATTATTTTATCAGACATATTTGAATTGAAAAACCTTGTGCACAATTGTTATTCAAAATTAAAAGGAGAAAAAAAACTGATTCCAATGACAGAAATCGCCAATTTATTCGCAGACATAATTGGTCGTGAAATTTAATTCTTCTGTGTTCGTTTTTTTGCGGTAACATCATTTACGTAATCACAGACAGAAACAAATTTTTCACTAACTCTTATAAAAAAATCGCTGTCTCGTTAAACGTACCTCTTTTTGCTGAAAAGGTTTCAATTTTTTATTCATCGGGATATCAATCCTTGTTTGTATCATCTCGTCAACAATTTTTTCTGCAGTTTTCGTCGATGTTGTATAATCTTTTATACCATTTTCAAACTTTATTGACGATTCTGAACGAATATTCTTCTATCTTGTAGAAATAGTTATTCATCAAATAGAACGAATGATAAACAAAGGTAAACAAACAAAACGATCCGATTTTCGTTCGTCATAAATTTTTGGACTGCGACTGACAGTGTGCAAAAGATTTGTGCAGGTTCGATCGTCACGCACAACGGTAGCGAGAGGCCGGTCATTTTTTCTTCGCGGTTCTTTTTTCTGGGTCTTTTGTGGGATGGAAAAGGATTGGCGGTCTTAGATCTAATTTTAATCGACCTGGCCAACTTCTTATTACGAGGCTGAAAATTGGGCCCGGCTACGATTTTACGAGGGCTACTTATTTCAAATTAATCTCGCCTAATTCGACGTTCGGCGGAGCCTTTTCAACCGAAAAAAAAGCATCGAGAGGTATAAATTATTTCACCCGGCCGCTTAGAAATATTTATGTGCATTTTTTCCCTCAACTTTAGTACTTCATTAGGACGAATTGAAATGAAAGATAAATCCAAACAGCCTGCAGGTGTAATGACGTTCGGTATGGCATGCTCTACGGGCTTTCGATTAGAACCAACAAGTGTTATCTCCGAGCAGTGAACAGTTTGTCTAATCCTGTTCTAAACTCTGATTAGAGTCGCTTTTCTACCTGGCCGGTAAAGCGTTGTGTGTTGATGAAAATATTTTGGTTTTTCCCAGCGATACAGTAGCTTAAATTATTGACACTGTAAAGATATATCTTTGGCAGGCAACTTTCTTCCTTTTATCCGGTATGACCTTCGGGGAAAAACTGCTCCTCGACGGAAACGCTGATCGGCCTAATAAAGTTGTTTTAATCGTATCTGAGGCGGGCAATAAATTGAAGGCCGATGGGGCGATCGCAATCGTGCGTTCACACCGTGCTCGAAACTGCAACCGAGAGAGAAAGAGAGCGAGAGGGCGGATCGCGCCGACAAGGACCGAGCGATGCGGCAACAGGCCATTGAAAAATCCCGACCTTTTTCTGCGCCGTAACGGATGGACGGACGGTTACATAACTCCGGCCGAGCGGCATTGTGTGCCGGCGTGCGATATAACATGGGACTTAGAAATTTCGTTCGCGAGTAGTAAATGGGGTATCATGTTCAGTCTAAGGCTTAAGGACTTTTGTTTGGCGTGGGAGGCTACGCGACTGCCCAGGCCGGACGGCCCAGCCACAGCACCTGATCCCTACGATCTAAGCGCGACCTATTCAACATCTTCCGTCTTCGCGTACGAATTCAGAAGCTGCCCCGGTGTGGGATTTTATGAAGCTTTTCAGACACACGTCGCTCGACCTTCCTTTTTCGCGCTCCCTCTCTGTCTACTTCTTTTGCCCCGCAGCACTTTCCTTTTCTTCTTCGTCTTCTTCGCTTAGATTAGATTCCATTATGAATTATTTTATTACGCGCAGCCCAGCCGTCACAAATAATATTTCGGGCTCAATTTTTGCACGCTCATTAGAACCTCTCCTCTCAACAGCACTTGCCAAGATTCGTCGACAAACTTTATCGAGCGTTTCTTCGACTGACCAACAAATTTTTTGATAAAATCAAAATCAATAATTTCAATTGCAAACATTCGTTTTCAATCATTCAATTTCATCCTTTGAAAAAGTACTTTAGAAACGTATTTTTGTGATAAAACATTTTAATCGCGAATGATCCAGTGTCCCGCGACAGAAAACTGCATTTTTCGGTACTTTTTATTTGAGCTGACCGACAACGCTTTTTCGTGGCTGTACGAACGTACACGTTATTTGCGGCGGAGCCCTCTCCCGCCCATATCCTTTGATGACGTTTTGTTTGACAGCAGACTTTGGTTTTCCTCGAAAGAATTAATTCGTAACACAGCGAGACAAAAGAGAGGTGTATACACCTCTGAACAAAAAAAAACAGACCCCTCCCCTCTTCCCCTAAGAATCTGGACGGACAATTTTGCGCGCAGACCAACAATTTATTTGCACGCATATGCATAAATTGCACGATTTCAATCTCGATGCAAAACAGGTCCGCAATAATATAAATATTCAATGAACCAAACGATAATATTTAACACTCGACTTTACATGCGCGCGGCTTAGCTAATTTGTCGAAAAAAATGGGACTTTTCGACACTGACCTTTTCCGCAGGTCTCTTTCAAATACCTGCATCGTAATTTACGATGACATCACAATCCTGCAGCTATATCACAATCTTGAGTCTGGTTTTATAGTTTTTTTTTAATTGCAAAAAAGTTTTAACTTAGGAAGCTGAACATAATCATGCGTTTTATGTTTTGTTTACTTTCATTCTTGAAGTTCTTCATTGACGCTGTAAAGTGATTAGATATTAACAGAGAGGAGTAGATGTTTAAAATTGAAAAAAAAAATAATGAGTTTAGTCAATCAAAAATTTAAACTTGCTGATTGAAAACAAAAGTTATATCAATTATTGATGGTGAAAGGTGTGTTTTTTCTGTTTTCTGATTTTTTTTTCTGTCCATATAAACATTTTCGTAAGAAATTGAAAGTTTGTTTTTAATTGGAAATTGGTAGATTAGAAGTTTGACTGAAAATTGTAAGAGTTCTTATGGGAGATGACTTTTTTCGAAATAGAAGAAAGCATCTTCTCCTTCCATCTTTTTGTTATAAACACAACGACGCAATATTCCAAAACTTTTGCAATTCAAATATCTCTTGTTTCTTTGCCAATATAAAGCTCACTTTGCATCAAACAATCTCAAGGGACTCGCTCTCGTTTTCCTCGCATTTTGCTGGAGGATCGTGGACAAATCGAATTTTTTTTTATCGCAAAAGCTGCACGGAGTCGCGTGGCAGTTTTCACGTATCTCCCTCGAGACTAAGAGCTGGATGAAAACAAAAAAGTGTACAAAAACGGCAGCTTCGTCAGGTACGGCAGGTAGCGCGAAAATTACAGAGGCCACTGCACCTCTCGACTCAAGAGCGAGAAAAACAGCAAAAAAAGAGATGTTAAGAAAGTGTTGTCATGATTTCGTCACGAAGTTTGCACTCTGCTCCCGTTACACTTTTTTTTTCGTCGTCGTTTTAATTATACTTTTTTTTTCTCGAAGTATAAAAAGATCAAAATATAAGTGGCGCGGATAAAATACGTTTTTATTCAAACGCTGCAGATTCCTTTTCTTTTTTATTTCAACATTTTCTTTTCTTTTGGTCGAACGTCTCATCATCTGTAGCACAATATATAATATTGTGTCCAAGATTCAGCTTGGATTTATCTTGTAATGAAAACTAATAATGTGTAATTTGTGGTCCATTAAGGATACATTATAGTTTTATACCGCTGCATTATTCGGAACCAATTTGGGTCGTTCGCATCAGCTGATAATAATCATCCGAATAATGAATTTCCCAACGTTACTGATCCGCAAATGAATTATTATAATTTCACAATGTAGAATTACATCTCAAATTAATGCGATGGAGGATCTCTTTATCAGAAAAATGTCAAAATGCAACTTTAATTGCCACCAGGATAAGCGAGAAAAGTCGGACGTGTTTGTTTAAATAAATTCATTGGACTTGGAACGAACCGTGCGAAGTTTTAGTCAAGAAGATATGTATGAGATCAGAATTATAATCGCGGGACGAAAAAAACATGTTGTAATGAACACTCGAAACGATAGAGTATGGTCATCTCGAAGATGCTCTCATTAAAAACTGATGCTCGTCGGCCTCATCAACTTCATATTTCGTGCTCATCTGAGGATGTCGTGATTTCGTTGATCTTGTTTTGTGATTTTTTTTTGTTCGTTATGCACCAACGTAAATGGACCGACGCACACGGTAGCCGATTCTTGCAGAAATTGAGTGTAGCTATAAAATTAATTATCCGGCGTGCTTTATCGCCCTCTCGCGTCCGAGAGGACCGTCGAGGTCGACAGTTCTTAGACCTTGAGAGAGAGAAGAAAAAGAGCCCGCAATGTTTCGCCTTACCGCCAACAGGAAACAAGCCTTGCCGGCGAGCAATCGTTCGTAACGATCGCGTAATACGCTGCGAGGCGTTCAATGAGTCGTTCAAATATCATAAGCTCGCGTATATCGAACAGAAATATTATCTTGTCAAACTATCGACAGTATTCAACAAATGACACTGATGTGCAAGGATGAAATCAGAATTTGAATTCACAGAGATTTACTTGCAAAATTAAAAGTTTCGTATTGAACCTTTTTTTATTGAAAGTTAAAAGTACTGGTGCACAATTATATGATGGTCCAAGTTTCTGTAGAAGTGCAGAAAGAATGCAGGAATATAGAAAAAAAATTGAGTTTTGCACCCAGTCTTGTCTCGTAAAGAGACAAGTCTGAATATGTATATATTCCTTGTACTCTCTCATATATTTTTGCATTTGTCACATTTTTTCCCCGATCACGTAAATATTTCATCTGCCAAGCGACACACGCGGCTATAACAAAACGCGGAAACAAAAACCATCACGATTTTTGTCGTGCGACGACTTGCAATCGTCGCAATGAACACCCCACGTTCATTTCAACATGTACCTCACTCTCTTTAGTTTCGAATTCCGAATCCTTTTATTGTCAGCATTAGAAAAGATTCTAGAAACATTTAATGACATCACCAGCGGTCCTAATTTATTAGTTAATCGAGCATTTATCTTTCCGTTGGTTAGACTATTGTATTTATATATTTGTGATTATATCTTTTCGATTCGCGAATAAATTGAATTCGCCCCGATTGAAATGAATAATTGAATCAACCATTTTATTATACACTCCAGTAATCTAAAATAGAATATTCTCACCTATCCGGTTAGTTTTTCATTCGACTAAAAAAATCCATACGCAAGATGTGTGTCAAATTACACGAATCTCATTCATACAAGTTTGAAAGACTGAAAGTGAAAGCCGACGAAGGATTCCTCAAGTATAAAATTAGCTCGGCCGCAATGCTCGAGTTTATATGAAATCGGTATTAAATTAGTTTGACGGGTGTACGTGATTGAAAAGCATTGTTTGCAATGAAAACTTGAGCCAATCTTGAAAAAGGCCCAACTCATTCAACGTTAATTATCTCGAAATATTATCGGTCACTTTTAGTTCGGACTCGAGTCATTAATCCCGACTTGTAAAAGTGGAACACCTCAAAGCCAAAAGCAATGTCAATAAATAAAAAATGGACCCGACTATCACGCCGCAAGTGGCTTTCACTCGGATCATTTCTTGCTCGATGACGATCGATTTTTCAGCTTCCGCGTGAAAATGCCACGATTTGGTTCGCGTGTAACACTTTTTTTTCGCGTCGTTCTTTGAAATCGCGTTTATGGTTAGAGAGTCAGATGAGAAGAGATGTTTGCGCGAAAGACAGAGATAGAGAACGCGGAAGGGCCACGAGGGAGAAAATGAGTGGAGGGGCGACGAAGGCTCACTTCCTACAAATCCTACAGGGATGCGGCCCCCGAAGTCAGGTTCCCATGCCCTCCGATCTCGCATCCTTGTTTTTCGTGGCAGAGCTTGCCACCTGTCCCTGCGTCTGGACCCCAAGCGCTTCCCCATATGTAAAACACTATTGCCCGGGTAACCCCATTGTGCCAGATTCTCATACATGCGCGTCCTATCACCGACACACAAAATACCTCCGCGTCCAAAAAGATGCTGCGTGATTATGTTTGCAATTGTTGCGTAACAATCGGCCCGATAAGAGCATTGGTTTTGTCATTCTAAAATCATTTGTAAAGACGCGACGCACATATCAAATATTTGACATTCTATTCAACCAGTACTCCTAACCAATTAAACTTTACATCCATTCTGACAACAAAATTTGAAATCCGGACAGTTTGGTGTTTGAGTTTCTTTTATCGCGCAAAATCAATAATCATTTTCTAATCGCCAATGTATTTTGACTTGAATAATTAGTTTTATCAAAATTCGCATGTAAAAATGTTAATTTTGTTCGGAAAACCAAGCGTAATCAGCACATTTTGTTTGTAATCTATAATGCAATGAACTTGTACGATTTTTTTCCTCAAAAATATTCTAGAATCTGTCGAAAAAAGACTCATTCTCTGGAGCATCTCTTTACCCATCAAAAAACACACCTGGCGCTCTCAACCGGAGTCAAAAAATCGCTTCAATTACGCAGTTCCTTTTTCGAACAGTTCGGGCAATCCTTATACCCAACTTGAATGAACCTTTGATGAGTAAACTTTTATTTCACTTATTCGGTCCGAGTCTATATCAATTTATTTACATATGTTTTGATGCCCGCATAGATTACTATTTATGCACAGATTCCATATTTTATAGTTTCTATTAATTACATTTGCATTCGGAATTCTAAATGATAAATATATTACACTCTCATGCATAATACATTGCAATAAAATAGACATTCGTCAAAATCTGTTATACACATTGCAAATTAATAACGTTGAGAGAGAAAAAATGAAAGTGTTTGTTATGAATAAATGAGTACGTCGTTTCGCGCAGTTATGGAATGAATGCTCTTATGATTTTTTTATCATCCGCTTATTGCATTTGATAGAACCTAATTAATCTTGCTTTAATTGCTCGGACCAACGTTCTGGACGATTCAATTGTCTACCAAACAATTTCGCTTGTCATTTTTTTTCGAATTGTTTTTGAAAAATATATTCTGATTTCGCGAACTTTCGAAAAATTGACATTTCGAAACCTGTCATAAAAAACAAAGCATAATACGAGTCGAAAAATTTTCAACGATTGCTTACTTGTTGGAAAATTAATAATAACAATTGATTCTTCCATGCCATGATATGGGACGAAATCAAACATCATAATGGGCTTTTTAGATTATCAATTAATCTACACCGAAAGTTCCGCGTAGCCTGATCAAACAACAGCATAATTAATGGCACTGATGATTATTATTTACTGTATTACAAATCCGTTTGACCCCGTCACAAATATTTTGAAACAATTTAAACGTTTTTGTTAACAGAAATAATTTAATTTATCTTTTAGTGGTAATTAAATTGTTTAATTATTAAACCACTTTGCCTAATGCGAAAATATAAAACAGATAAAAACCAGTTAATATGATAATAATAACTTAATAATAACTTGATGTATTTCTGCACATCACGTCTGTCGTATCATTAAATTTGGTCGGTTAAAAAAAGGGGGCCAATCCGGATGGTTCATTTTCCGAAATCGTATCACTTCTCTTCGCCCCATCATCTCTCGATAGACAAAAAAAAATTGAAAAGAAGCATTCGGTAAACAGTAAGACAAACCTGACGGCCACTTTTTGCGTCAAGTTTCGCGTGTCGCGCACGCACCCTTTTTGTCGGAGGCACGCGCGCCCTCGTTTACTTTCTTGCGCCCTTATGATCGCGCCACGGTTGTTTTGCGATGGAATTTAAAAAAATTGTCGCATAGCCACGCGCTCGCGGAACTGTTCGTACGCGCCTTTCATGATCACAAAAAATCGTTATACATCGAGGGGAGAGTGCACCGCCGTCAGAAGAAAGAAAACGAAGATCGTTATACTATAGCCACGCGCAACGGCTGGTCCGATTTTTTCTCTCCCCGCGTTTTTTTATCGCCTTTTTTTTGCTTTCTCTTAGGGATCGGGACGTGAATTTATGACGTCGGATTTTCGAAAATTCGGTAACGGGAAGGTCATAAAGCACGTGCGATGCACATAGGGGATTTTTTATCCCGATATCGTTTTTTGTCATCTTCCGGGCTGTCCCTTGATTTTTCGCACATCAAAGGAACCATCGACAACCGCTTCCTTCCACTAAATCCTGACACGCTCAACCACGCTTCCACATTTTTTTTTCACTTATGCTTGTTATTTTTACAAGATTCCACGTAATAGTTATCTAATTCGCTCTATTGTCCCGTGAAACAACATTACTTCTCTTATCCGCTGAACAAAGAATTTGTAGAATATTTTTCGTCCATTTATCATTTTCGTGTCCCCATGCATCATCGAATATTTACACTGTTTTTTCGACACAATAAACGTTTCCCATTTTCTCGTTAGACCAACGCCCCATTCGAAAACCAAACCGATTTTCCAATAGTTGCACATATCGGACACGTCGGGTATAATTAAGGGTGTTCGAAACTTTTTTTTTCTTTCTTCCCTTCCTTTTCATAATTTTTCAAAACTCGACATATCCGCGAACCACAGAGAATTCTTTTCAAAAATAAACGATTTTCGTCTTAAGTTACAATGCATGTGCACACGTTTGTTTTTTCCTGCATTTCGTTACCCATTTTTTTATTCGATCCGTTTATTGGTACCTTCCCGGGGTCATTGTATTTTCGACGGGTAGCGCTTGCCCAACGTCCGGCAGCGAGGTCTTTGGCTTCGCGAGGGCCTTTCTTGTGCGGATAAAAAAAAAGTGTCTGAAAAAAACGGTTCATTCAAAATTTGCCTAGCCGGACCCGCGGATCGACCGATCACAATGGGCCCCAAATTTAAAGGAAAAAAAGTTTTGATCCCCCTCTATCGTTCACTTGCGCTGGGGTGTCGACTGCCACAAGTAGTCGCAGATTTCTTGCTTCACGTGCTTCACATACAGGGTGACTTGTTTTTTCTACCTTTTATTTTTCTTCTTCTTTTTTTTTGTTTGCCATTTTTCAAACTTGATTAACTTATCCAGAATCATGCGGAGGATTGATCTTTCGTGCCAGTAAAATTTTGATTGTCATACATGCAGAATCACTTCCGCACGATCCGGACGTTTTTGTCATTTTTTTCTCTTGTCAAATTGTGAACCTATCCTGAGTTATTGCCAAAATAGCAAAGTGCGTAGTT
This sequence comes from Telenomus remus, assembly GCA_020615435.1. NCBI lineage: Eukaryota > Metazoa > Arthropoda > Insecta > Hymenoptera > Scelionidae > Telenomus > Telenomus remus. The sequence goes on from CM036337.1 coordinate 10,266,867, forward strand.
TTAAAATTAGTGACAAGTTTAGACCGGAATATTTATTTGCTAGATTTGCTACACATATATTGCTTCATTGACCACTTGGAAATATCAATTTGATATCAAAAGCTACCAGATTGTAAATTGCACAATTAACCAATGAAATCCACTCAAGCATGGAATTATACAAAAAACTGTTTGTTTATATTGAAATTGATCTTGTTGTTAATACAATATTTTGTTACACTTTTGTACGACAAGAGAATTCAAAGTTAATCAGTTTTTAATGTCTTTTGCCAAGTTTATATCACGCAAAACCGATCTGATTACTTCGATAATTTTAATATTCCAATTAACATAATTCTTTTTTTTTCTAGTCAAAGAAATTTTCCAAGCAAAAATTCATTGTTTCTTAACGGAACAAAAATAAGTGTGCTAAACTGATATTATATTTACAGCCGAGAACGAAAACAACTTAGAAATGCGAATCCGAAAATCGTGAATCGTAGGAGAAAAAAAATGTAAAACTATATTGAAAATTGGATAAAAGTGTTGGTTCAGTGGCGCAACATAAAGGAAATGTCTGTACGTGTTACGTTACATTTCAACGGGACAGCGAAGAAAAAGATGAAAACGATTTTTGACAGGGTGCGCGACGCGTCAATAGCAAATTTGCACGGCTAAACGGATTACAGATGTTTTTCTCACAATGACAGAAGTCGTCTCGAGGATCGGACAGTTTTCGTTTTTATGTCATAAAGGCGACGATGTTTGAGCGACAGGGGTATTGCACGCGTCAGGCACGGCTTTTGCGGCGCAAAGGGCACACAAGACTTTTATGAATAATCCACGGCTAATGCGTCCCATTGGCGCTTTAAACGTCGGGCGTTTCGCGTCCTGGCGCAACATTGACCTTTACTTTCTTCCATCAATGCTAATTCGATCTGCACTCATTCTTAATAAATCCTTCTTTTCATACTTCTTACCAACTTTTAATTCTTGAAACCATTTTTTTTTCTATTTCAATTGTTCTTAAGTAATATCAAATTTGATCGGTAATTCTAGTTCAAACGATAACAATTTTTTTCGTTTTTCTGACGAGTTATGAGCAATTTTTAGGCAATTTCATTTCTTAGCTGAAATGTTGTATTACCTAACATTCTATAAGACTTTCAAAATTTCGTCCGATTTTTCACTTTTCGTGTCTCAATATTGTGGACGAAAGGAAAGGTCAAGAATCATGTGCTGTGAAGAAATCTTTGTCGAAGGTGGCAAAGAAAAATAAGAGAAAAAGAAATAAATTGTCCGTTTGTGTCCAAATAGTTGGACCGCACTTGTCGGGCCCATTTGCATGGGTGTTCCACAGTCCGGCGCACCCCCAACATCAAAAGTGCCGGGATCTCGGTCGTGTACGTTTTGTTAGGATCCTTTTTCTTTCACCGTTCGAATGCTTTTATGTTTGTTTGTTTGATTGTTTTCTTGTTTGCTCAGTCGGCCTAATAAGATCCCACTTTTTTTTCATCCCAAACACTCGCACTTATTGACACCTTCTTGAATCACAACTATTTCATCAAGCAAAATTTATTGTCGTACCAAAAATTTAAACCAAAATATCGAATCAATCTTATAATTTTTGTAACTGAACGAAATTGTAAACGGTATCGGAGAAAATATGTAACGAAGTGCGGTTTTGCGATTAATTTTTATTGAAAAAAAAGGAGGAGTAATAAAAAAACGTCGGATACAAAAGAATGAAATCTCGAATAAACCGCTTTGGTAGAATGGAGCAAGTCGGAAAGTAAGCCACTAATCTTGAGAGAGGTAATGCGCAGAAAATGATCGCGTGGCGGCATTGATTTCGATTGGTAAGAAAAAAGAGTTGAGGAAGAGACGCGCGGACAAAAGGTTCGATGAAAAGCGGCAGCGCGAACTTGAATGTATAGCAAATCTGTAACAACACCTTTCTCTTTGAATTGCGGCACACGCTCGCGGCTTCTTCGCCCGTGCCCCTTTTTCTTTTTGTGTTGCGCGGACCAATTTGGGTATTGAACTGCAATTGAAAGGGGTACGACACACAGGGGTTTTCGACATCAGATTTTCCTCCAATACCATTGTCCCAATCTATATTGAGCCATCAAAATATGAAAGGGTCCATTGCGTCAGGTGCCATCGATTCATCCAGGCCACAACCAGGCCACGCACGTATTTTTTTTCGTGCCTTTTTTTATTACGTCTAAGAATCGGAAGGGTTGACGAGACCTAGTTAACGGTCCCATTGATGGTTTGATCAACGGCAATACTGATTGACTTTTTTGCCTTCGACCCTCTTGTTTGGATTATTCATTCGATTTCCGTGTGAAACAGGTATCATTGTCAGTCGGAAATTAAAGAAAAGCTAATTCTGTTTTTGTTGGCTCTTGATTTGTGCTCGCCTGTCAATTGACATCCTATTTGAGAATCAATTTTTATTACCTGCATGAATTATCACGGTATAATTAAATCGTCCTCGCAGAGCGTTTTAATGTTAATTTTTCACGAGAAATAAAACTGATTCGACGAAGTTAAATTTACAATAAAATCAAAAGCCAGAACATAATTCGAGACTAAACAAATTTAGTTGTTTTCCTATTCGTCGACGTTGTATAAAATTGGATTATTCGAAATAGCGAGCGAAAAAAAATCTGTTTGCGGAAACCAACTGTATCATTTTCTAGAAGGAAAAACCGTGGCGTAAAACTTATTATTAAACAAACAAGACAAAAAACTGTGACTGCAAAGTGTACGCCTAATCGCGGACGGCAAAAAAACGGCGATATATAAAGTACATCGCTCGAACCGACCAGACTAGCAACCGCTTGCACACGCTGCAGAACGTAATATAAATGTCGGAGCATTAATCAAATTATAATTTCAAAAATGAACGAAAAAAAAAGAAGAAACGCATGCAAATGTTCGCGACACGCAATTCACAAAAAGCGACCTCTTGATTCGTGCACTCGGATTGTTTCGTCATCGAGATCCAATGATGATCGCAGTCGTGAAAAAAATATGCATTTCACATTTTTTTTTGCGTCCAAGTCATTTCAACGCAAATGATTATGATTGTCTATACTGGCCAATTATTCGATAGCTCAAGACTTTGAAATATAATGACACGATAGCGACGAAAAAAAAAGTCTGACTTTTTTCCTCAATCTTTCTTTTTTCTGCTGATAACGAATGAAAAAATCACTTCGAGTCAATTCCAAAGCTAATACAATTTTTGATAGCATAACAGATTCAGTTCTCGGTTCGACGCATTAGCATAAGCAGAAGAAGCAAAACAAAACGAAACACTCAGCAATTTGAAAAGTTTGAAAACCGCAAATCTGAAAATCGATAAGGCAAATTGACAATGTGTCATACAACGGTCTGGAAATCCGTTGGCAGATGGATTTCTGGACAATCCAAACGGACGACGATGACCGACGAAAGTGGACAAAAAATGGCGAAAAAAAAAGCGATGGTAAAAAGCGGTCACCTGGCCGAACGGTGACGTCACGTATAGGCGCGTCATCTCGTTAGATCGGCAGGGCTAGTGGGAGACCCCCATGGGTTCCCATGACCTGCGCTGACCCCCGCTTAAGGTGGCGTTTTCGCGGTCAAGGGTCGCGCATATGGCGGCCCTTGATATTTTAAGGACACGCGGAGAGTTTCCCTAAAACATGGAAACCGATCGAGCCTCTCGAGGCTAGATAAGACCTCCCTCTTCGTTTGTGTCAAGTTAGGGTGAGACGTGTGTGAAAAAATCTCTTTCGTCTTGTTTAGGGGAAATCTGAATGCCGATGCATTTATAATTTCGGCTGGACGGAAATAAATTGTCGCCGACATTTCGAACACGTTTGAATCGAAATTTAGATTTTTTCCCGTCCGCCCGGCTTTTGTGGGAAAGGACCGGAGAATATTTAGACAAGTGGATGACTAATTAGTTCGCTCTGAAAAAATAGATTCGATACGATCGAAAGTCAAATATACACTCCTGTTTGCTTTTTTAATGGTTTCGAATTAAAAGTTTTATTTGAGAATTTATCGTTAATGTTTGATGTACGAATTTCAATTTGTTTTATTGAACAACCATTCATTTTCGAAACCAATTATTGTTCATGTTAATTATGAACGAAAGTTTCGTGTAATTTGAATAAAATAACATTGTTCTAAAATGTAACAATTCGAACTCGAACCGGTATATACCTTGGAAAACCAAAAAGTTAGGTTGTTTTTGTGTTTCAACCGTACTTCGACAAACTACCGTTCATTTTGATTAATTCGATAAAACTCGGACTCTCCCAATTATCAATTTAAATAGAACCGGGCCCTAAAAAATGATCGAATTAATTTCTACTAACAGCAACCTTATTTAGTCCGGTGGAAAAAAAATCGACGCGAGGTAGAAAAAAAGGTGAATAAATAAAACAAACATAAATCGAGCCGAACGTTTATCCGATCGAGTGAAAATGCTCGTAACTCAGTTGTTTCGCAAGAAAAAAAAAAGACCGAGGATTGACTAAAAACGTGTTTACGAGTGTTCGAATTTCCGTAAACTCGTAGTTTTAAATTTCCAAGCAACGTCATGAACGCGGACTGAAAAATATTCATGTTTATACTGATTAAGTGGCACTCGGGTTCTTTGTGGTGCAACTTTTTTTCCCCCCATTGTCGAGAGAGATGACCCATCTGTTGCTACCTGCGCGCGGCGCCGAAAGAAAAGCCTCGAGAGCGTTCAAACAAGTGACTTTATTATTACGTCTCGGGGGCGCATCGATTTCAAGCAAATTAACGTCACCGGCGAGATGCACACTCAAGGCGAAGGCGATTCGATTACCCAAAAGGAACGTACGGTGAATTCGCTCGGTATTATCTCTTTTTCTTTCGAGCGGGCTATTAAAATTCACCGGACGAATTAGAGACGCGCGTCAAAGCGTGTCGGATTTGCAGGCGTGGAGAAAACGCGAGTGTCCATCATCTTGATAAAACACCGGAATCCGGAACAGTGCTTAAATAAAGACGAAATTTCGGGAAATTGGACAAAGTGCGGCGCATTAATTCACATACGGCTGTTTACCTTGAATGGTCTTTGATTAATGACGAATAATCAGACGAGAGTTTTGTCGTTCGGCTCTCGAACCTACGTTCTTTTATTCGTGAGAAAAAAAAACGTATTAAGAATGCGCAAACAAATAATACGTGGATATTACAGTGTCAGTGACGATTCATATAAACGATGACTAGTGTGGATTTCATTTTCTGATTTTTATCATTTCGTTTTTTGATTTCATCTTCTTCGTTTTGTTATTTCAATTTTTTAGTTTGAACTTTGTTAGATAATGTTGTTATAAAATAGAAATTTAGTCAGCTCGATTACCGCTGACACCTAACGATAAACTTTTTTGCCAAAAAAAACATCTGCAATCTGAAATCCATTCATCTTATTCGTGAATGATGTGACCTTGCCATTAGCGCCCATGTTAACAAGATACTTGTGAGACTATGCACTTTAAAATCAAAAATATTGTTTTGTTTTCCAAAATTGGTAGGACATTTAATTGAAAACAAAATTGAATACTGTTATTTTAAATGATTAAAAATACTGTTATTTTTATTAATATCAGTAATGTGTTATAACCTATTGAATAACACTTGACCTGCGCGAACACCAAAAAGTCCGTCTGACTTTTTGTTTCAGCCGCTAATGCACTTTTATCGCGGCACAATATACCAAAATTTTTTGATCGGTCCGGATTCGAGGCATTATCAGCGTATTTGCGAGCCATTTGCGAGTCGACTATAGACGAAAATAGATATAGGAATATAAATTTGTCTTGAGCGGACTAAAAATTGCCGTGGAAAAAGAGCATCAGATTTAATGTCGCTCCCTCTCCACCATGAAAGAATGTAGCAAATGTGAAATGAAAAATGACGAATGGTTAGACGCTGAAAGGGTTGACGAAATAAAAAAAAAAGAAAGTCCATCCGATCGCCTAAATTGAGAGCCGAAAAAGTTTACGACCGATTTTCACTCCGGTCCTTTTCCCGGTTCTGTTTGTTTTCTTTTCTCCTTCACTTTTGTTGTCTTATCTTTGGTGTATTTTTTTCTCTCTACTTAGGCATACCAGAAATGCGTAAAAGGATTAACGCGGTCCCTTTGGAGTATTTGGGACCTTCCCAAGAGAAGACTGTAAATTTTTATTGCCGGTCTTATTTCCGACCGGGTAATTGCATTGTTGTGCCCGGTTATCGAAAATTATCTTTTTCGAGGCAAAGAAACGTTGGAAAGCCGCTGTTGGTGGGACACGAGAGAGATAAGCATCTTAGTTCGGGACTGGCGCGTGCGGCGTTCCACCGGGCTATTGACGACGAAGGAACTTGTTTGAAACAATGTTACACGTTTTGGAATGCCGATATATAGGGTTATCGGATCACACGATGTCGATACGAATCTAACAGTCTGCGCTGCAAAATAAGTCTCATGTCCGTGCAATTAATTCGCTTGTTCTCAACTCAATGTTTCACATTATCCAACAATTTACCATCACGTTTTTAATTACAATCCATAATCTATAAATTGGAACGGATATAATAATTATTGTTTTTAATTCCAATCAACACAAACGAATCAATTAATGAACCAGGTTTTACTTGAATTACAGCTTTATTATTTTAATACCTTTGATATTGACGCAACTATTAATCAATGAGTTCATAAACCATTTGATAAATATTCAAATATCGCAGCTAAAATATAACGTCAAAAAGCAAACACAACAAACAAGCATTTTATGCGTCAGAATATCTCAGTGCCTTTCTATTCAATATCCGATTGTCAAAGAATTATTAAAAAATGTATGAAAATTGATATAGTCGGGAGAAAAATCTTCTCAAAGCTGATTCATTGACTCTTAAACATATGTGTCGTTTTCATTATGTACAGCCATCAGTCGAATGGCGGCGTATGCATACGAGAAAGGAAAAGAGAGGCAATAAAAATAGAGCATCATACATTATAGGCTTGAGACAAGTGACTCCTCTAATTTCTAATTTACATGCTCGCTCTCTTGAAGTTATAAAATAAATGTCTAAAAAAAGAGCGAAAAAAGCTTGGAGATGTATTCATTCATAAGTCCATAAACTTCAACCTTGAGCGTCAGACACATCACGAGCTAGTTAATTTTTTTCTCCTCCTAGCAGACGGCTTCTAGCGCGCACTTCCGTTTTTAGATGCATCTGGCAAGTCGGTCCGCGCTCGATCCCACGAGACTTCCAAAAGTCGAACATTATTTTTCAAACTAGGTGCTATAAATAACAAAGTAGAAGATGATGATTATTTCTTGCTGTTGTGACAAAAGTGTACCCTTACTGAGGAAATTATAGTTATCCTTTCCTCCTGAAAATGATAGCCCATACATAGGTTCACAAATCATCAATCTGAAATTTGAAAAGATATTGAGTTCAAGTTGGGCGTAACAAAACTACATTTCTGAAAGTGTAAAAAAAAATAAACGCATTTAAAAAGTGGTGTAAAAAGTTGGCAATCATTTTTATTGGCAAATCAAAATCAACTTACAGAAACGTGATTGTCAAACACTTTTTTATTCGTTAGAAAAAGCCGCTTTTGAATTTTATTGTTCGAAAGTGAGATCAGTGTCAATCAAAATTAACTGCAAAAAGTTTTTTCACTGTCCAAACCAACGAGAAAATGTGAAAAGACAAAAAAACAAAACTGAATGTTTTTCTTGTCACCATCACGGGTTTCCCACAATCTGGTTACGAGCCAATAACATAAAATCAGTCACACGTCTTGCGTAACCCTCGAAAAAACAATCCTGAAAATGTCTCTCACACAGAGCGTCGAATCGGCAAAAAGAAATAAATGAGTTGTTCATCATTAATCTCGCGGTCTGAGCGACAATATTTGCATATCGGGTTACGGCTGCGGTGCAATTTCTCGAGTTTGATCGATTGCAAGAAAGCGAAATGCGTGGCTGAATGGGAGGGGATGCAAGCGCAAGAGGGAGACGGACAGATTCGTCTTGAGGCCTTTGGGTCATTGTCATTCAAAGCGACTTTGCGATGCGAAATCGGACGGTTGAAATTAGGGCGACAGGGGTTTCGTGACGAAGGCAAGGGAGGGGGGCACCGTATTTAAACAAAAAAAGAGCTGCCCAAAAGGGGATGCTGTGACCTGGACCATATGCAGATTAGGCACAGATGCTTACACACCGATGCCCCATACATCCAACTGTTCGAGAAAGCCGGTTCCTTTTTTTTTTCGCTCGCTGAGAAAAAAACGCAAACCGGAAGGGGATCGTCCATCGCTCCGCTGACCAATGGCGAGCGCGCGCGTTTTAATTGAGACCGTTTTTTCGTCTTCTTTTTCTTCCCTCGTTGGGGAGAGGGATGACGCTTTTTTTTCTCTGCATCCAATATTGACTGTGTCAGATGGACCGTGCTGTTTTCCGTTTTTCCTTTGCCGCAAACACGTCTTACATCATCGAAATTGAGACGCGTGAAATTAGTTCGGACTTTGTTTTTTGTCGATAAAAAATTAGGAGCCCCCGCACACACATTAGTTCTAAACTCCAGTTGTTTGTTTAGTTGAACACACCTTTTTTCTGCTTTTCAAACTGCACCTTTTGCTTTATTTGTCGCTCGAATTTCCAGCTTGCTTTGCTTTCGTTGCAATTTGTTTGATTAATTCTTGTTAATGTTGTTTTGTTGTAAAATGATTTCAATTTTGAAAACACAATGCGTTGGAATTATTGATTTCCCGACAAGATATCAACTGGTGGCAATAATATAATGACGGAAAAGAATGTTGCAATCTCATATCTGCAGCGAATTGATATTAAGGAAACGCGCTTGAATGAGCTTATAACAAGAGCAATATAATTTGCGTACGTAACTGCACTTGAAAATGTGACGGCGTTTATTATTCATCAGGTTTCCACCTACCACTCAAATATGTAAATACGCGTTCCATTAATGTGCCGGTGAATGGAAACGTACTCAAACATTATCTGTCTTTCATTACTCATCTATAAACTACTATTGTAAATTGATTAGAACAAACCACCTTGCAACAATTTCTGCACTAGACAGTATGTAACAAAAAGAGTATAGAATTTTTGGTATAATGGAAAAAAATTTTTTTTTCTTCATCTTACGGTAAAATCTGCACACAGTTACACATTGATTAGCATTGATGAAAAGCCGGGCTTGAGCGCGCGTCGCCGATTGATTAGCTTCGCGCTCGATCATAACATGAGAACAAAAGCTTTTTTCGCTGTTGCTACCAGTTATTATTATTTATAACTTAACAATGGCCGCCGAACAATCTATACATTCGTGAACAAATTATAATACATACACACACATAATATCGTTTATTCACACTCATGTAAGAATCAAGTATAATCGAGCGAAAAAATTGTTAACTGTAAAATGAAATGGAGAACAAAAAAAATGTAACATTCATTTATTATTATTTGTCTCCTATCTGGGTTTTACTTTTTTTATACTTTTCAAGTGTCATCAATGTTCACTGATTCAGCTCGGTGGTATTTTTTTTCTTTTCTTTTTTTCTTTGAATGATTACAATCTTTCACGCGTATTAGAAGTGTGTGCATGCATACTTGAGAAGAGAAAATTTGAAGGTCACAAACGAGGATTACAGTCGAAAAACAGAACAGTCGAGATTGGTGTCGCACGGATCACGAAATATGGTTACGAAATTGATCGGCGTCCAGCCTGTGTGTAGGTCCCCGAGATAGTTACCGTTTCGAAAGTACATAACGACAAAACGCGCGATCTTGGTACGCTCGAGTGCTTTTTGGTATTGGAAGTGAGGTTAGAGGTGTCTTTCTAGATCGCAATGCCGCAGCGGAATAACGCTGGGTGCACGCTTGGTTGCGCCTAATAATAATAAACGTGCCAAGGTGCCTACGCGGACACTTCCAAGCCGATTTCTATCTCGCGGACCTCGCTTTTTCTCACCTTCGTTTTGACGCCGCGCTTTTCCCCCGCCGTCTTCCTTTTTTTTCTCTCCTCGACAATTTCCATTCGGTGTCCCGCGATCTTTCCCCCGAGATAACACGCAATCGGATGCTGCATCTTGCATCACGTTTCATTTCGTCTTTTCGAACTTGCGCGCGTCTTTCGTGCGATCTTGTCGTTTTTTTTTTCTTCACCTTTTATATTTGTTCGATTTTTTTCTTCTTCTTGAACAGAACGGAACGAAGCCTATAGATACGACGGAATGATACCTCGGCACAATGGGATGCTCGCAGTGGCTCACTTAATTTCGGGGAGGGTTTTAACGGATCGCCGGAAGAGAAAAGGTAGAGAAAGACGCTGCAAATGGGCCGCAGCTCGCATCACATATGGTAGCCGCGAGATAGCCGACAGAGACAGCCGCGCCGCGTTTACCGAAAATCGCTCTTTTTTCGTTTCCAGCTACGTGATCGAGTATAGGGAACACCCGTGGCGACGATTCGTCACTTTGCCGTGTTACTAATAACGCCGGCCGCCACTCGTCGATTTACACTTTACGACCAATCAAAATTATTAAAAAATTTTCTACACAGTTTCGACTCATCTTTTTAGTAGACTTAAAAAATTAAAATTGCTCGTATGACTTTTTATATAGTTACCCGCAAATACAATTGTCAGGGAAGATGAAAAAATTGACATTTTATCTGACCTTCTTACGTACGTGCGGTGTATTTGTAGCTCAAATTCGAGTGATTATAACGGATTGGCTAATTGTATTAAAAGTAGACCTCATCGAAATAACTCCAGATTCATCTTATCGAGATGGCTGATTGTCAGGCGTTATCGAGATGAAGTTTTAAGAAATGAAAAGAATTTTTTTCCTTTTGCATGGTCAATCAATGTCAGAAAAAAATGTAGACGCAAATTTTGGATGGGAATAAAAAGATATGGCTTGTACGGTACCTGCGAACCGACGCCTACTTAAATTACGGTTAGATTGCACATTATCGGACTTGGATCCAAGTTCGAAATTTGTTACGTAGCTTGGGTCAAAAGTTGCGTCCGAGTTTCGTTACGTCATGTCTTTCGATCGACGATTGGTGTTATTCAAAGATCTATGCAACACTATTCGTTTGATTAGGACTTACGTAAGGGTGTGTAAGTTATTTTCTATTTGGTGATTGTTTCATGGGCATTTTAGCACCATCGTCAAAACAGGGATCGAAGCCCGATTGAAAGTACGTCGATTTTCAAGTAACTGCTCAACCATAACCACAGTTAATAAATAATCAAGATCGCGCAACTTCACAAACGTGATTTATCGTTTACAAATTCTTGCAAATAATCTGTTTGATTTTAGAATGAAACACTAGGTTTGAATTGAATAAAAATGTAAGGAATTTTTGCAAAAATGGTTATAATAGTTCTCTGCAGAAAAAAAATCTAATCACACGGCTGCACGCTAGTTGAAAAATTGATCAAAAGAAAAGATTCCAATGGTACTCGAAATCGCACTTGTTCAAAATATTGTAAAGCGATGTTATGAATTTGAAGAACTTTCACGACGAAAATGCGATTTATCTATAATGCAGGGGAAACCAAGTAAAAAATCGATAGATTTTCATTCTTGATTTTACGCTCTCCTCGTTGGAATAAATAAAGAATAATTTGAATTTCTCCTCTGCTTGGACGCACCTTTGTATATCAAATCGTGTACAGCTTATTTTAGAAGTTATTATTGAACGTTAATTTTTTGCACTTGCTGTGCCGAACAAGGGCGAATAACAATGTACTTTTCACGACACATATTTTGACAGTTTGTTTTGTCACCGTTTCATATTATCGGCAACGCTAAAGCATCAGAACAGAAATACGTGCAATACGTAACGTTAAATTATTATTGACAACTTGATTAATTACATCAACCTTATTTTCAATCAAGAATATACTTGTGACTTATTACTTGTTTTGAAACACGCAAATTTCCTTCAATTTTTTTCCTCACTTATTTTCATGTTTTTGTGAATCAAAATTTAAAAAACATAATGTAATTATGTCTGTGCGACGAGTCATTCATATCAACTTTTTTTCGTTCATTTTTTTGTCCAACTTTTTTTCTCGCCTGTTTGTGTTAATGAACTCATGATTTGTGTTGTTTTCGTGTCACCGAAAATCTATTTCCACAATCGTGACAAGAGAAATGGAAATGATTAGAACGACGCACGATATATTTGTGTACTGTAAACATATTCAATCGGTGCCCTTTTTTTTCCGTCGAGTATTACGCCACAAATACCAAAAGTTAAGCCGAAATAAGCAGCTATGGTTTTATACGTTTACCTCACGACGAAAAAAAAGTCATGACAAAAAAATGTGAATCGTAGCTGATGATCTTGTCTGCGGCGCGGTGTGGTACGTGCCAAACAGACACCTTCCAAGTTTTTCTCCACGAAGCCCAAAAGTATATCGCCCCTTTTTTCGGTGTTTTTTGCACGACGAGCGTAAAAAACCACGCGCACGCGAACACGAACCCCTATAGCCGATGCCGATCATTCCCACACTTCATCTCCGAATCATTATCTAATTTTTCGAACTCACCCTGCCAGACTGACGAACCTAAAAACAAGTCGCCTATAACAAAAAACCTCGCCAAGTTAATTCAGAAGCCGATTTTCAAGTTATAAGGCGATAAGTCAAATATAATTCAATTTATCTATTCTGTCTTTTTCTTTCTGCCTAATCGTTCACTTTTTTGGTGTTTTCTTCGGTCGTCGAGGTGTTTTAACAGTTTTTTACGTTCAATTTTGATAGTAATTTAAATGTTTAATTATAAAATTGACATTGGTTTTTAAAAAACTTGAAGTTTTTTTTTAACGGTATCAATATTTTTAAACGTTGGAAAAGGTGTTATATGAATTTATACAACAAAGACGTCGCACGCTTCTCTGGACATGACAAATTTCTGATGACTAGTACCGACAGACTCGCAGAAACTCAGTGACGCGTGATCACACATCGCACGAGCACTTTTGTTACAAATATTCATCAATAATAACTCAATGAGGTTGTGACTTTTTTGTCGCATTCAATTCAACGATCCAAAAACATTCGATCACACTTTTCATTCACGGAAAAACGTTTTTACTTTATGAATTAGTGAGCCTTGCAACAGGATGTGTTTTTGTCCAAAATTTGAATAATTGATAAATATAATACATTCGAGAGGCACGAACTTGTGTCGTGCGATTTATTTAAGCTACTGGCTCTTCGTGTTAATGCAATTTATTTCGTCAACTGGTCAATTAAGTTAGAACGAAATTGCAATTTGTTCATAAGCCCGATTCACTTTGGGGGATAATTTTAACTCAATCAAATATTGAAAATCAGCTCGTTTCGAGAATGCAGTTATGCATTTACATTTCCGAAAACAATACACTAATTTGTAGGTGCGGTTAAGACGGCGGTAATCATTAGTTACGCTGGATAAACAATTTTTTTCCTCCAAAAAACTTACCTGATGACTAAATGAAAAATGGTTTAATTACGATTCGATCAGAAACCGCCGACTAATTTCACAAAATCATCAACGTAACGATGCGTTGCCTCTGTGAGAAACTACAACGCGACCTTCGTGCTAGAAACTTCGGCCCAACTATGTCTAATTTAGGCAAGTTCATTAAAAAGTCATTGCAACTGATGCTTTTTTGAAATTGATTCAATACGGTGTTTTTAATTATACATTCAAGTTTCAAAGGCTCGACACAATGAATGTTGTTAAAATTGAAAATTCGCTGTTAAATTTGGTCCTTTCTTTGGGCACAATGGACGAAAATGAAGTTGGCAAATACAAATGAGGCTTGTAAAATTCGTCGATAATCGGTTTTTGAATCGTTGCGCAAGTAAATCTTTGTTACTTGGGAAGAAAAATTGCCGGAACGATTTCGTCGCGGCGAGAAACGATGCGTCACTTTCTTGATGGCTGGCTCGGTTGATTTTTCGGAATCCGAAATTGTCTACGGAGATTGAGCAACGGTAGGTATCTGAGTATGACAAGGCGGCTTTCGGCTACGCGTTAAATAGTCACGCCAGTTTGGATAACGCCCGGCAGCCAAGCCGGAATTTTTCCGCGCCAAAAAGCCAGACACTTGTTACTTGTTTGTGGGAACTCGGCCATAATTAGTTCCGTTTTGATGTCGACCACTTCCTTTTGTTATTTAGAAATTTATTTTCCCACATCATCCATCTATCTTATGCCCAACTCTAATTTTCATTCTCTCCTTGTTCTCGCCCGGAAAATCGTACAGATTTTTCTTGTATCGAATCCTTGTCTTTTTACAAGTAGGTTTGAAAAAAAAAATCCCTTCTGGCCTTTGGAAAGTGATGATGTTTCGGTCGTTTTGTTTCTCGTTAAAGACAAAAATCAGTGAGCAAGAACTAATCGCAATAGATCCTCCGGAGACAAGAGTATTTTCATAATATTTACGACAGTTTTATTGTCCGAGTGTAAAAGAGTGCCGGAAACTCGGCAAACTATAAACCTTATTTACTGGTCGAAACAATGGTGGTACTTGATGAGCCGCAGATTCGTTTTGGATTTCGACGATTCAAACTGCTGTAAATAAGTAACGATTTGGCTGAAGGCCGTTTTGTATTATAACTGTTGCAAGGATTGATTTGTATTTGATTGGAAAAAGTGTCGTGACAGTGTCGGACGTTAAGCGGCGACTTATTTTTTCGCGCTCGATGAGCACGAGGTATGCAACTGCGCGACATATCATGCAGCTCTCGTTCAACCTGAGATGTTAAGTATGAATGAACAAGGCGTGAGATGTGCGATCGTTTGGATGCAAAAATGATGAGTCGAGTTTTAAACGAGTGTTTATTCGGAAAGAAGTCGGGATTATCGTAATAAGATTGCGGGCTTTATTATTAATCTTGAAATTCGTGTTTCGTTGAGGGAAAGAGACGGAGGACGAATCCCTGGGCGCGCGCGATAGCGATTCAAACCTTTAAAGCAGTGGATATCGAAAGCCGCGCGTAGCAATCGAAAAAGCCGAGAATTAAATGAGAGAAAAACAAAGTAACGAAGCAGGGAACGATCTATGGGACATGGGAACACCCTCGTCAATTCCACACGCTTACGCTTCGAGTGATACTCGCATGTCCGATAATGGAGAATAGGAGAGAGCGTTTCCGAATGAGAATCCGACAGAAAACGCGCGACACAAAAGACTCGGTACGGAAAATCGTTCGAAATCTAACAAGTAAAACGAATTTCTTACGATGCGCTCGCTCGCCGCACCCCCTTTTTTTATAGCCGCCAAAAAATACTCGTTTCGCAATCCGTGCTCCACTTTTATTTCAAAACAGTATACGTACTTCCTTTTAGCAAACAGTTTTTTGAAATTGGCGAAACCTCGTTGATATTTTCTGTCCATCTTTTTTTGCCGTCCACTTATTTTTCTCTCATTTCACCGTTTTTAGTTAAACATCTATTGAAATAATTAAACAAAATTAAAAAAATTTTTACATCAGTACTACAGTGAAAATGGACTTTTTTAATTTCAAGAGATTTGTTTGGTTTTCTCCTTTTTTTTATATTCTTGCGTTTTTTTAAATCAGATTTATTTCATGAACCAAAGCATTTTTGCAAGAGAACTACAAGAATTGCAATTCTATTTGCATGAGGCTTTAACAAAGCTCGACGGTACTTTATCGTAGCACTACGCACAACGAGGGCAAATAACAAAAATACCATTCATCTCAAACTTGTCCAGAGTCTTTTTTATTCAGCTTCGCCTCAATTTTCTCCAACCCATTGTTTCCCAAATTACGTCCTCCTCGCATCCATCTCAACCGCCATGACCTTTGCCACACTCGAAACGAATTTTCCTCTCGAAGGAAAGCGAGCGTAAAACAACGCCGAGCATAAAAAAGAAGCCACGAATAAAGATAACGTTATACCAGAAGAATAGCATACGTTCCACGTCTACGTTTGACGCTTAGACGGGATCATTTTGATACTGCGGGATGAAATAAAAACAGCGTGGATAAATTATCCGCAAAAGCAAACAAGGGACGTGCAATATAACAAGTGTTTGTTTTTTATCTAAGTCAGTTCTTCTTTTTTTCAGAATGTTCAATAGAGTACATATTTTATAACAAAAATCATTCGTTCTTTTTTGTTATCAGAAATAATTCTATTTTTCAATTTAATTAAAAAAGGTTTTTATCGGTGAAAAAAATGAAATGCAAGAGTATTTTGAATGTATAGATGAACATTGTATTTTTATTAGATTATACACTTTGAAGTACATCTACACTCAAAAATTTGATCTTGTTGGAAAATACTTGTACCGTGTATAAATACTTTTGTGTTTTCTTTCAATCTGAATCGATTCTTCTAAATTCAATATTTTTCACGGGAAGCAATGTTTTTCTAGAATCATTTTTGAATATTGAAATGCCCGGGTTCCCCCGAACGCAAGCGGCACGGTTTCGAAACGCTATAAAAACTTATAAAATCGTATATATACGATTCAACCATAAAAGCGATTCTTCAAAAAACCCTTAAACATTTTTCCGCGAGAGATCTTTGTATTGTGAAACACCCGAAAAAAACAAAAACAAGGTAGTAAAATAACACAGATATTGACGAACGAGTAGCAATTTTGTTATTCGAACCCCGTAGGCCTTCCAGCCACGTGCCGTCTCACAAGTTTATTTTTAATTTTTGTTTTTCAAGATGAATACAAACAAGTTGAGTAACATTTTTGTTTTTGAACATTTTCTGTCAGCGTTGCATCACCTATAAGAAAAAAATTAGGATACATGATCTTTTTCGAGCGCCGCAGACAAATTACACCTCCAAGTTTTAGAAAGTTTGGTTGGATTAAAATAATCCAAAAAAGTGGCACGTTCGAAATTGAATCATCTATTAGCTCTAATTAAAACCGATTACATAATGACTTTATCAATTAAGGCAATAGACTTTGTCAAAGACCGAGAAATCGTATCTATACGAAATTGATCTTAGTCAGAGGGACCTTACGATTCCAACATATTGATGATTTATCAACAATATCTGTGATTGTCAATATGGAAAAATTATTGTAAATTATGAATTATCGACATAGATTTAACGTACTGCTAGTAAATTATATAATAAGAATATTAATATACGAGCAAAGTACAGGATGCCTGAAACGATTTATGGCCAATATATGATTTCTTATTGAAAAAGAAAGATGCTTTTGAGAAGAGAAAAAAATACATTGCTACCGTATGAAGTCTAATTGTTTTTTGTGCGTGTTGAACACGTAAAGTGATGACGAGGAGGAAAAAAGGAATGAAAAAAATGGGTTGAATTGGGATTAAAGTGCAATGCACCTAACAAGGGGGTCCCGGTAAAATTGGTTACAAGTGGAGCAAAAAGACAGTGAAAAAAGCGTGGCTCGCACGCCCCGGCAAATATATACGAGACCAAAAAAGCAACGAAAAAAAAAAACAAGAATCGGTGGTCGCGTAGCCCCGCGTGGAACGAAGAAGCATCGTGGAGTATATTTGGAGCCCCCGAAAAAAAAGCCCCGGACCCATCCGAAATCACGGCGGTATACTTGAAAAAGTCGGAAGAAGACGGGAGAGATAAGCAGCCGTGCGCGGGGTGGGAAATGGGAGGGAGAAAAAGTGGCGATCTGGTGGGGGGGACCAGCAGCGCTAGACAAGGACGGAGATGGGCGCTTAATTATCCCCGGATTGCGTTTGGCGGACGCGCATCATCTATGACTCGGTCTCACTCTCGCGCGTCTAGGGAGTGAGAAGCGAAGAAAGGGTGGCGGCGGTAGGACGAAGCCGAGAGAACGACTGGCGGGGACGTGGCGGGGTGGGAGCAGCGACGGGCAGGCGAACGGCAGCGCCTGCCGAGGAAGGGGCGCTCGCGCGGCGCTGGTGGGGTCCGGCGGATCGCGGAGGGGGTCGCCCGTGCACGCTCTGCGTCCGTTCCGCTGAGTGTGGAGCAAAACATTCAGTCGGCAAAAAGTATCCGAGGGGTGAGCATTACCCCGAAGGTCCCCACGTTAGGCGCCGCACGAAAAACTTGTCAACACACACACGGTGAATAAAAGGAGAAAAAAAAAGCCGAAAGCAGAAACAAGAGGAAGAAGAAAGCTCGCACAGAGCCGAGGACAGAGAAGCTGCCTGTGTCTGCTGAGATCTTGAGAGAACGTCGCGCGTGTGACAGTGCAAGCCGAGTCAGTCTGTCAGCGACGAAGTATGTGTGTGTGTTGGTGTGCGCGGGTGTCCCCTAAATAGAGTACCGTCCAGAATTGCGACCAATTTGCAATGCGGACAGCGGCCACTGATTATTGTTCTTGTTGTTCTTATTGTTCTTGTTGTTACAATAACGCGGACGAGCACGTGCGCGCTTTATCTTGACATTTGCGACGTTAACGTCGTGACACAAGCCGTCGAGCAGCGATCATTCGTTCGTCAACTTTCGTCAACACAGTACCCATAAACGGCTTCAAGCTGGTTTATTCGGGGTATCCGATCGCTACCAAAATGGAGGTACGCGCGATGGAGTATCGGCCGGTGGTACCCGCAGGGGTTGCGGGGGTGGTTCCCGGTCTCCAGGACTACCACGCGGCCATCCCCGATCTCAGCCCGCCGAGGAGTCAGGGCTCCTCCACGGGGGGCGCCTCCTCCATCGGCGACTACGCGCCTAGGATGTACACACCACCCACACCACCCACCCCTCACGAGGACGAAAAGGTACGACACATTTCAAAACCGCACAATTTTTCCCGCCGTTTTCTTCTCCACGCGACGACTCCGAAACCCAGTTTCTTTCTAAACTCCTTCCCCCCGCCCCTCTCCCCCGAACTCTTCACCCACACCCCAGTTTGCGTCAAATCTTTCTGCCAGGATAAAAAATAAAAGTTCGAGTCGAGCATTGCGGATTCAAACTTTTGTACCATACTTGTCTTTTTAAATTAATTTCGCAAAGTAATCTTCGGTTCATGAGTCAGACACTTTTTTGAACAAGTTTTTACGGGTCTGTGATGGTTGGAAAAAAGTATCTGCAAAAGAGATGAAGAAATGTTTTTTCAGAGATTAATCGACGGTGTTTATTAGACGTTTTTTGTTGTGATGATTTTATTGCAAATTTGTTTGGAGTTGTTTCTTATGTTTTAGGAAAGTGTTAAGAAGGGTACTTAGAAACAAAACAAATTCTATTGTTTCTGACCTTCACTAATAGCAGTTGCAAAAAATGCGACATTTATTTTTAAGATAACATTAAACAGTAGCAAAAAGTTGTTTATTCGAGTAAAAACAATTATCAGTTGGGGTCTAAGATTTACAAAACTTCAGAATGGGAAAATAAATATTTACAGTTTAATAATATTTTGTTTTTTTGCTCTCTAGAACGATAAGAATCAAAATAATTAAACAAGGTTTTAATTTATGTTTTGTCGATTAGATTTAACAAACGAAGAAAAAACCTTCAATTAATTAATATACAATAACAATGACTGTTTTAATTTCGGTTCTAGTTTCAATAATATAATATTTACAAAATGAAATCCAAATCGCATCCACTGATTATTCAAATATCCCATGTTCTCTATTTGAATAATATAATCTGCCAATTTTCAAATTGGATGTAATTTAGATTGACTATTGTAACAAATAATTAACAACCGAAATGTAATTAATTCAAGTTGAATGAAACTGGGAATAGAAAAATTAATAAGTTTTTTTTTCACTTAGAGAAGAAAAATAAAAAGTCAGACCGTTACTCATCTTGTACTTATGTCTCGGTCAAATTTATTTCTCAGTTTGCGAAACGTCTCGTGGCAATCATTTTTGAGCTCGCGATAATAAGTCTCGGTCACTAGTCGATACTTATTGTCGAAACAATAATTACAATAGATTTAGCGCGCCGTCCATTCGTTTGCCCGACGAAAAATCGGCAGTTGTCAATAAACGCAACATTTTGTTTAACATTTCTTTGCACCGCTCATAGTACAGCCATAAAATTAGTCTATGTCGATTGTTGCGGGCTTGTTTGACAGTGCGGTCGCGTTACAAACTGTCGAGCCAACTATTCAGCCAGCCGAACTTGAGATAAATCGACATTCTTTTGTATAGAAACTGCACGTCACGTGTAATGACCGTTCGTTATACATATTCAAAGTTCAAATTTTATTTTTTAATCGTGAAAAAAGAAACGAAAGAATACCAAAAAATAACGCTCGATTTTGTATACGAATGTTCAAATCAGGCACGACCTTGAAGACATTCTCGAATCAGTCACTCAAGTTTGCATACATAAAAGATCGATCTCGTATAGATTGTTATTGGGAATGATTTCGTCAGTGGCATTGTGATGCAAATGGTCAAAGGAGATCTGAGAGGATTAGTTTGTTTCGAAACGATGATTACAAGTAAACGATGGCACTAAATGTGATTCCAACGGCGGGACCCGCCAACAAAACAAGGCGCACTTGCGTCAACGCGTTTAAAGGCACGAACGATCTATTGTGGCTCGTTCGATGAAACCATCGGACGCAAAATGAGCCGTACAAAAAGTTCCGATTCCGCGAAAAAACACGAATGTCTTTTCTCGGAAAGTGGCAGCAGCATCAACCGGAAACGGGCGTTCGGCTAGAATGGAGGGATTTAAAAGTGGCTCCGAAAGCAGAGCGAACGGGTTCTCTCTCGGCGAAATTGCACCGTCATTTATTTATTATTATCGATCGAGAAAATCGATCCGCAACTTTTATTTCATAAAAATCGTCCGGATAGACGGGCACAAATGTCAATTTTCCGACGTAAACGACTTGTTTACGTGGAGCCATTCAGTTCTTCCTTCTCGCTCGCATTTTTTTGCTTGTTCCTTTTTTTTCGGATTTTACGAGCCGCGTGTAAATAAGTTCGGTTAACGACAAAATAATATAGCGAGTCGCGCGCGCCGACTGTTCTTTCGAGTCGAAGACAAAGATCGATCAAAAAGGTGAAAAGTATGGAATTGTTGGGAAAGGAAAAAACCCGTAGACCTTGTTCGCGTCTTCTTGTAGGTTGGTAAATTCTATTTGTCCAAGGAGAGAATTCAGAAACTCGACCTGTTAACAAGTATTTCTTCATCGAGCGCGATCAGACACCCGAAACGCGATTGACAGCGAGCGGAGAAAAATGATTCCGACCCGGTGTCGATTTTTCCACCGATCCGGCCGATAGAATTGTCCAGAAACAGCCGTACCTTTCGATCAGACTTTATAGTAATTCGATATAGATCAACAAATTAAATTCAATGTTATAATTCAATCGACTTGTAATTAACAATTTGCCAAAGAAAGACGCCAACGAATAAACAACAATAAAACCCGTAATTGGATTCATCAGCGTCCGTAACGTTTAATACGAAAAAAATTGAAAACAAATTGAGTGATAATGAAAAAATAATAATTATGCAAAATTGAAAAGTTTCCAAATCGTTGTCGGTAATTTAGTGGTATAACATTTCTAATAACAACATACGTGTAACGCAATATTTGTTTGCCAACTCAAGTAATTCAAGTTTGCCCCGCGAATTATTCCAATAAAATTAAATTGGTTACGTTGCACGATATTTGGATGCATGAAATGTATAAATTACTTGTTATGAACATAATAGCAGCTCGCGTTATCGACTCCAAAACCTTTCATGCGCACTTGAACATTGATTTTTGACAAAATTATTGTCCGAAAATGTTTGAAATCATTGCAAAAGTTCGAATTGGGGCAAATTGTCGGCGTCTAGTCGAGTGGAGGAAATTCGGTCGCCAAACAAGGCCAAAATAAGAACATCCCATAGGGCTGCTACACAGGATACCATATTTCTCGTTAGGTAAAAAAGTGTTTCGTCTGAGAGAGAGGAAAAAAAAGGCGCCTCTATTATGGGCGCGCTCGTGCAAAAAAGCGAGAAACGTTTCTTCCTGTTCGCTCTCTGCAAAGGCACCAGCACACGGACGGACGTTCGCTTCACATTTGCACTAATTGCGAATCGCGCGCGTTTGTTGCGCTCCCGCCAAAACGCGAGAAAACGACAGCGCGGAGATTTATTTTTCTCTTTGTTTCACAGTTTGTGCATTTTTTGGACGAGATGAAAAAAAACACGAGATAACAGAAGATGCACAAGTGGGGGAGAAAAAATTGCGAAGACAAAGTTGAATGAAAGTTGATTTTTATTTTGCGGGCATGAAATAATTCTAGATGGAATGAAGTTATCAAAAGTAATAATAAGTAAGTGACAGAGTTATATAAGGAGGTAACGAATCGATGAGTATGAGGTCGATCGCGTCTTTATTCATCGCTTTATATTTATTATTAAGCAGCTAATAACGTAGCGAAAATGCGGCGCTCCGTCTCGCAGACACACAAATCGTTCATAGAGTTTTGTGCGAGGCAAAATGTCCATCGTACGGTCTTTTGCATTTTCCTACTCCGATTTCTCGTTACTTTGAAAATACCTCCTTGACTTTGCCTGAACTTTCGCGAGGAATCTTTGTACATCCGACATCGCCGAGAGAAAGTTTAATTGGTTTTTAGAATCTTAACAAATGCATGTTTGATGAGAAAAAGAATAGATTCTCTCGCAAACTCAATTCGACTTTCTTATATTCTCGATAAAATTACTTTTTTATGTCCTCGCGCGACGCCTTTGTCCCGCGCTTCTCCCGTTTTGCATCCAAATTGACACGACCGATTTTTTTCGTCAAACATTTTCTGTTCGTTCGATCACTTTTTTTCACCTTACCGCGCTCTTATTAATAAACATTCGTTGATCGCAAAACATCGATAGCACTTTCTTATCGACCTAATTTTTTTTTATTAATAAACAATGACATTACAAAACCGTGGGCAAATCCGATCGACTGGTGCCGTCAACAAAAAAGTGCGGATTTTTTAATCGAGCTTGCTTTTTGGCCCGAGAGACTAACTTGAGTGTATCCTTTCGTTTGCGCAGATGGTCTCAGTCATTCTTTTCTCGACCAGTCGGCTCATTACACACACGCACGCATCGTGAAAAAAAAATCCTCCCTTGTATAAGCACTCGAGCGCGTTTGGACCCTCGGTCCAGAGACCGAAGGGGCTTCGTCAAACTTACGCGCTGCCGGCTACTTAATATCATTTTTTTACCTCCAAATATTTTTGACGTTGTCTTTTTTTTCTTCTTTCTTCGTCGTCAACTAATTCAATTAACAAAAAATCATTTGTTCCTTTTTCCAGCGTTGTGATTGCGCAATAATTATAATTGAATTTGTTCAACCATATTCATCTTTTTTGTTCCGTGGAATTATTAATTCGATGGAAAAAAAAACTGGCCAAGTTTTTGTTTGTGAAATCATAATTAAAGTCTGTAATTAATAAGAGTGTAATCAATCATGGCCGGCGATATGTTTTGGACAACACGATATCGGGACTGCACGTGTTTCATCCGCGGCAAAGTCCAATCGTCTTTTATCTTTGTGCTGCGCATGTATTTCACTCTCGCATCCAAAATTTTTCAAAACGATAAAGATTTCGTGACTCTTTGGCTATTAAAGTGTCTAGCCTCCGTGGATTTATTATATCGCTCGGTGACCACAAGACAATCAGGAGAGATAAAAAATTAACGATACTTAATGACATGTGAGATTTCGAAAATGTCAAGCGAATGATTATCATTTTTATTGGGGGCAGTTGGAACTAAAAACAGACTAACAAACAGTGTCATCGACTTTTTGGCACTTCTCAAAGACGCTGATTTTGCCGATCCGCTGAGCTTCGATCACTTTTCCGATGATTCAATTACGAGGCAACGATCGTTCGACGAATTCGGCCCCGCCAACAAGTAACGTCGCTACATCCGTGCGATAATTCGCTCTTCCGATATTGCCTCTTTTTAACGAGCCGAATCGGTTGCGTAGTCGCAGCAGAGCGCAAGCAAGAAATAAAAATACTTGACAAAAGCCTCGAGAAAACTCGGCCTGCTTGCGCGGTTTTACGACGCATAATTGTCGGGCGTTGGGTTCCACGGGAAAATTGACGACGGGAAAAAAATTTTATTTTTATCTCTCTGTCGCGAATCTCGACTTCACAATATCGCGCATCCAACGAGCCCTGACGCTTTTTTGTATCCACCTTTGATTATTGTGTTTTCTTCAATCAAAACGCACCGTAATTGATTGCACTCGCGGAAATAAGATCGTGAAATCAAAAGTCGTTATTAATTTCATATTATCTAATCGTCATTGTTGTTGCTTTTTTAATGACAATTTTTCCAAAAAGGGTTCAACATTCTGAACGGTTTCGTTCGTTATTTTTTTCTTATCACCATTATTTTCTACTTTTTACTCGTTATCTTTAATTTTTCATATCAATTTTTGATGAACAAAATTAAACTGCAATTTAATGAAAAAACATGATTTTGAAGAAAAACAATACGATTACCAGTCTTTTTTAATTATGTTTGATGGAATATTTTTTTCTTGAATACCAGAAGCAATAAGTGTGTCACACATTACATCATTCGCAGACGAAATCAGAAAAAAAAAGACTTTCCACTTTTATATCGCTCAATCATGAATTCTCTATTGTACCTTTTGAAAAGAATAGAATGAAAATTAACTTGTAAGTTTGAGATGTGAAACTACGAGTGCCGCAATAGTTTTGTACACTTGATTAACTCCCAAATTGTTCTACTGATTTGAATAATGTCGCGCCGACTCATGTTACACTTATGTTCATCAGTTTCTATAGTCAAACCGAGGATATCGACTTAATAGAGTGATATCGTGAAAATAGTTCACATTCGACAGTTTCGTCCAAAAGACATTAAAAATGGATTAATTGGTCGCGTCCTGAACGAACTTTCGTATCGCTCGCACGCGGTTGAAATCAAAATAGATTAACGATAATTTATCAAATTAGAACGAGTGCAGATACTTTGTTTACGCAACACTTAATTGCCGTTCGAATTTATTATTTTTTCGTACGTTTTCGTTGGTTTGTATTGTCAGCAATTAATCGACCAAACGAAACATGAAAACAGTCGAGTTGGTCGTTTGGATTTTGGCACTGGACGTGATTTAGTCAGCGCTCAGCCACGAGAGTTTATCGCCGCAACGTTGTTGGCTATACACGTGTCTGGCACATGTTGGAATCTATTCGAAAAGCCGACATTTTTGAAGTTCACATGCACGTTCAACCAAAAGTTTGCGTAACTAACACCAAAGAGTGATATACAATCCCATATTAGCAAGATCGTACACTGAAATGATGTTTGAAATCTTCATATCTCAAGACACCTAAATTTGTCTGATTTTGATTGTCTCGTGGACTTTGATACCGAATGAAATATACAGCACTCGTTCGACCGACATTTTTTCACTTTTTCGAATTTTCATATCAGTTTTTTTATAATGAATAATTAAATCCTGACGTTGTGAAACGTTAGTTAATGTTGAATGATTTCGCGAATGATAATAACAAAATGGAATTTTTTTCTGACCTAGTTTAATTGTGAATATGTATTTATAACACATCATGTCATATTAAAATCAGATTTCATATTATGGAACTTTTATTGGAATCCCTAAATCAGGACGGACTTTTCCTGCTTGTATTTTCTAATGAAACTGTGAAAAAATGTAAATAAAAATGACTCATGATTTTAATCGAACAAAAAAAAAACGTTCTACAATCGGTTGATGTTTGTTTCATTAGTGGTAAAAATTGGATGCAAAAGTATTTGTGCAATTTAAAAGCGATAAAGATAATTCGAAATTGTTGATAAGAGGACCTGACGAAAATTATCGGGTCAATAATATGAATCAAAGGGAAAAGTTGGTGCGTCAGTTGTGATCAAGCCGATCGGAATATTGAATATGAAACAACGTGCTTTATATTATTTATTGCGGAAATCTCATGACAAAGAAACTCGTTCCCCGAAAAGTCATTTGAAATGATGGCGATCGATCGTGGGCCCATTTTATAATTAGCCGTAAAGCGCTCGTAACGCTCATTGACGAACACCGTGTCCATTATTATTGATAAATAATGACGTAACTCACAAGGTCACATCTCAAGTATAACAATTTTTTTTGGAAATATTCTTTCGTCAGAGTCGTAAACTCGTCCAATTGTGTTTCACAGTTTAAAATGTAACGAACGGAAAGTCGTTTCCTTGAAATTTGTTCGCCACAGAGTTTTAGTCAGACCACTTTTACAGCATAACGATCAAATTTTACGAAATGTTTTAATTTCCAATGCCATCGGATATCATTCGAAACGAGAGAATTGAAACGAAATCTCGCTTTGTCTCTTTTTTACAAAATTCACGTCCAATTCAATTCGGCATTTTTTTCTATTTGCAAAAAAAAAACAGAACAGAAGATTTGTCTGGATCGAAGTGCGAATTCGGCAACCAAGCAATCTTTTTTAAAAAACAAGTAATTTGTAGAGAAAACTTTGATAGAGTCATTTTTGATTTTGACGAATCGACAACAACTATTGGCGTAGAAGAAAAAAAACGTGAGAAAGAGGAAGAGAAGAAGACAGCCCGGTATAGTAGCGGATAAAATGAAAAGTAAGGAGATGAAAAAAGTGGATGGCAGACGAGGTCGATACAAAACATACATGCATGCGTCGGTCCGTGTCTAATCCGCGCGCAGGCACAGACCGATTCGAGATCGACATCGCGTGAGCGCGCACACATGAAACTGGTTTCTGGTCCTTGATGATGATGATGATGATGATGATTTGGTCCTGCCGAGTTGTTTGGGCCGGCCGCGCGCGCCTCCGTCTCGCTCCCCCAGGCCGAATTGCTGCCGTCTCTTAGCAGCTGGTAGGTGCCTGGGAATCCTTGATGCTTTATCTCCCCAATTACACAATCTTCATTCTAATTGGTGGAACCATTAGAATCAACCACCCTTGGCACATTGGGCCTCGCGCACTGTGTACACAATGCCGCGAGCCTCTTTTTTCCATCCCAATCTAATGAAAATCAAAATGACTCGATCCTTTTTTTAGTCCAACGTTAGAAGATGACGCGCTTTTTTCATCACGTTTCCAACCAAATTACTTCTCCTCGATCAAATTTTATTTCTTATGAAAAAAAAAACAAGAATTCAATCGAATTAATCTTTTTAGTTTCTTCGAAATTGTATTCGTTCTTGCAGAATTTACTTTCGTGAATAATTTGTTGTTGTTTTTTAATTCGGTGTTTATTTTTGTACGCTTGATTAGTCATCACATACTCCAGCTGTTACTCAGCTTTTCGGCATTAAGATTCGACTTTGGAATCGCACGGATTATCTAACTGAACAAATTCAAGATCAATATAACTTTATGAATGAACCCAAACGTTGTTCGCTCGCCCGCGTTGTGTATGATAATTGCTGCTTTGCATTCAATTATATATTATCGTTTACTGCAGAATAATTTTGTCGAGGGTGCGCCAACACACGAACCGGAATACGAAAAACGCAACAGCCAACGTGCATCCATTCACACAACTAATTCAGAACACTAAGCCGACTGCCGTCGATAATACTCACAAATTGAATGTATTTTTTTGTACACACGTTCTGTGTTTTTCTTCGATAAACGATGTTTACGATTGTTTTAATGCAACACTAGTGTTTAATTGCCAAAACCGATTGATACTCGATAAAATAACCGTTTATTGTTTGATATCTTATCTGAATTACATTATTATCAGTCACGCTGAATTCACAACGTGTATCTTAATTTGATTAGCACGCGAGGAGGAGCTTCTGTTTTAAATACTTGACTCGGGTATGTTATTGGCAAGAAGTCGATGAAAAAAAGGTACAGGTTATTTGTTAGGCACGTGGGGGCCCGTGCCTCGAAGGGGTCTCGCAAAACTTGCACCAAAGTCTCTCTTTAAAATTCAATCTTACACTTCACATTGTATTCAAACGAGCCATCTCAAATGCTCCTCGGCGAATCGGATGTTTGTCATCGCTGATTGATGCCGCGACAAATGAAATAGAAAACAATTTTTTGTTCCGCGCATTCCTGCAGAGTGATTTAGAAAATCATAAAAGTATGATAAACGGTGACAACGTTCATTGCCGGTTCGTTCGTAATGTTAATTGTACAAAGTCAGTCATTTGTATTTATAGAAAACTCGTAGCTGGCATAATGCTTGAAAACTGCTCGAAAAGAATTAGCGACGGAATATGCATAAGTCGGGTTTTCCTTAACAAATGTGTAACACCTACTCGAACGAATGGAAAGTATAGGATACCTAATGAATGCAATCGTCGCAATCAAGTATATCATTGCTGACGCGAAATGAGAAGTCGCGGAGTGGCGACTCGCGGTGGGTAGTCGCATAACAACAAAGAAGTCGTCTCTGCAAGATGAAGTATCGAGTATTGAGAATGGCCCCCTCGAGTGAGCTGGCGGGACGGGGGGCCTCAGCGGCCTTGCTCCTCGACGTCCTCCACCCGTGATACGTAATAGACTCGTAAAGAGAGAGGGAAACAATCCGTGCGCAATGACTCTCTTACTTATTCGCGCTTAGATTAGTTTCCAGACCCTTTTTCCTCCTCCTCCTCCTCCTCCTACTCAGTTTTTTTTTCTTTCCTCTTCTCAAAACATTCTGCTCGAATCTTCACCACACGCTAGTTTCGTTTTAACATTAAAATCTTCATGGCCGTTTAAATATTTCATCAGGATTTATTAGAATATTAAACATTAGTTTAGCAACATTCGTCAACATCCTAAGTTTCAAAACTTTGTCCATGTCGTCGTACACGATTTGAATGATGGGAAAGAACTTGAAGAACTGAATATCAAAACGGTTCGAAAAATTGAGTCAGCAGAAATAATTATTGTGTGTTCGTGTGTCTCTTTCTAGCTGTGTTTCTTGAATCGTGACATTTCGTAAATGTATTACTGATGGTTTACGAGAGATAATGATTTGAGAGTACCGATTAGGTTTAAATTTGATTGATCCTTTATGAATACCGTTCGGTCCATGGTCGATTAGATTGAAACAAAGATGAGTGAGTTGTGGATTTTTTTTTGTATGTTATTTTTTTTTCCTTTGATTGAAATATCGAGGAATGATTTGGCTGATTAAAAATAGCCTAGACGCGAGAGCCGAATAGTTTTGTTAACTGCGCGGCACACATGTATAGTTAAGTATGAGCGACGTATTTCGACGGTAAATTAAGCAAGTCGACGTTGCATACACGAGAGGTGGCGGCGCTGGTGCTGTTGACTTTACTTTTACTTCGGCACGAATAAGTCGAGTGGTTTTCGTCAGTCACTTGACTCTCATGCGTGACTTCGATACTTGCCGTGCAAATCAGACTTGAAATCCAGTCACCTTGCGTCTGCAAATACCAAATTCAAAAACTTCGTCAAACAATCTCGACCGATTTTTCAACACGATGTCATATCATTTGTACGCGCGGATTGACCAATTATTTGCAATTACTTTATTCCCCTCCAACTTTCAGTTTACATTTCATCTTGTTTTCTCTGATTTTTTCGTCATTTCTTTTTAAATAACAATCTAGTAATTACAATTAACATTATGGAACAAAATAGCAAACTTCTCAACTAAATCATCCAACTGCAATAAGATTAGTCTGTCATAATTTTGGATGAAATTTTTCGTCAAGATTTTGATTTGATCAAAAAAGAAAAAGATTGACATTTTTTCCTACCTTTTTTCTTAGCCGACAGATGCCGTTTGTGGTATATTTTATTACAAGGTGAACGAGTTTTTCTTCATAATCTATTTCTGAATTTAATCATGTTTTTATAATTCGTATCTCATAATGCTAATGATAGTTTTGTTATCGAACCATTTTTCTTTGCATTTTGAGTGCAGATCAAAAATTAACGACACGTGTTGTGACATCCTCTATTTTCAGGTTTTTTCTCTCAAAACCCCCGATATTTCAATACCAATTTGTTTGTCCAATTCGAAAATCCAAAAAATCAATAAATCGCAAAGTTTTAGCAAAACATTGGAAGAAAGCTTGACTGACAGGGTAAAAGTATAATAAAGTGTATCACTCTTGGTCGCGAGGGGCGGTGAAAAAAAGAAAGGTGCTTTGAAGAGCTCGACGGGATTCGATAATCTGCGATTCTTCGACGGGCAACGCCAATTTCCCGACTAAGTAGGCCTTTCAACGCGGCCCTAATCCACTTTGACGTAAAACGTCGGGGCGCGCGCGAGACGCATTGTGGTTGCGGCGCGCGCACCGGAAGCGCCTCGTCGAGTGCAAAAGAAAATGACAAGAAGATCAGAGAAATACGCTTTCTCGCGAGATGCTCCGCATCCACACGCGATTACCTACGTCGAGATTTATCCGCCTGCTGCACGTATTAGTTTCACAAACTTTTTAGCCAACACGATATCCTGATAAATTTTTTTTTTTCATCAAGTACAAAAAGATACGAAAAAAGACGTCCAAAAATATTGAGGAACGAAATTGTGCATTTATATTCGTACAATTATTCGGAAGTTTTTCGGTTGGACTAAATAATTAATGCGGCGAAAAATAAAGGACAGTTGAAATCACAATTTGTTATAAGAAAATTTCAATAAATAATGTTGACTGGATATAAATAATTGGATTCATAACATTGTAATTATGAAAGTTGCTAAACCAATCAGGATTGTAAAATCGCAAAAGTGCCACCAGCATGATTGAATTTAAACAAATATTTAATCGATAACGTCGTAGCATAAACTCATTTCGTACATTGTTCATTAATCAAGCACTGTCCAACTTTTTGTTTTATTAGTTTTCATTTTGTGTGAGCGTGTTGATGGTTTATTATTATTTACAAAATAATCGACCGAAAAAGAAACACAATCAAAATTCAGAAACAGTTATTGTATTCGAACCTCACACGCTATTCAAACGAATTCCATTAAATTTTTAATTGGAAATTTATTTTAACATTTCATCGTTGAATTAGCAGTGATAATTTTATTTGAAAACCATTTCTCTGTAACTATAATAACCGTATTTAATTAAATCCCATTAAACATATTACATATTGTTGCACTAAATAGTATATTGTGTAATGACACCACGATCTGGTGTGAATTTCAATCCAACAAACTTGATATAATTATTCCGATTCGCGATAAAATATTTACTCAATGTATTTTTCCATATTATATTTAATTATATAAATAAACAAATACACGATTCTAATTTCGTAATTGGATTCGACGATTTTGCCAATATCAATAATTCATGACTAATCAAAACATAATTGCATTCAGTGTAACAATCAATCAACTAAAATCATAAATTGGGCGTTTGCAAAAAGAATCGAAGAGAGGTAAAAAAAGCGTTTTCAAATTGACACGGATGTTTGATGAAAAAAAGGCGGAAAAGCCGTGGTAGGCGATAAATCAGAGCGAATGAAAATCAATTGGCGTGGAAACAGATGCGTGGCACTTTCATTTTTAACCGATTAAACTGCGATAACTTCGTTCATTGCAATTCGGCGGTGCAAATTGTTGTTTGGAGTGTACGGTTTCCGCGTTAAACGAGGCTCAATTTTCAGCGGCAAGCGAAATTCGGAAATTGGCGTGTCACCCTCGCGGCTCGGTTTCAACCATCAACAGGTTGTCGTGGTTGACGAAAGAGCGAGCGAGCGAGAGAGAGCGCGAGACTGAAGAGAGAGGCGCGAGTGCGCGCGGCGCATACGCTGCTGCCGGCTGGAGCTATTTTCTAGACCCAAGGGATGAGGCAGCGGCCCGGCTTATTAAGGGCTTTGTTGGTCCGACTGCGGCCGTGACTCCTGGTTTCCTCTCTCGATCCACGGCCGGTCATTAAGCTCGCAAGATGCCGACCGAATATATTTAAATTGAATTTACGAGTCCTAGCCTCGAGCTATGCGTCCACTCAACAAAACACGGTACCGTTCTATTTCCTTCGTTTTGACTTCATTACGCCTCGCCTCATCTTAAATTGTCTTATACGACCCGTTATACGATCATCCGTTTATTACAATTTATGAATATTAACGTCGCGCTCGACTTAGCTCGCTTTTTTCATTTCTTTTTTTATTTCAGCCATTTCTTTTTCCTCCAACCGATTCTCAAAATTACCATAAATACGTTCAAGGTGTGCTTTATGAAATCGCACAAATAATCGACGATCTGTATTTAATTATGTAAGATAACAGATCAAACTTGTAACTTGTAGAATTGCAGCACACGAAAATTCTCGACATAATGGGTAGTTTCGTAACTAATCCAAATATTTACAGAATATCTTGGGTGCATTATGGTATTTCGTAATAGGAGAGGGGCTTGTGTATATTATTGAATGGGAGCTTTGTATGGAGAGGGTCCTGATTTTGAAATAGTCCAAGTATGTTGGGCATCATTAGTACGTTTTCGTAAGGATCCCAAACTCCACTTCAATCAATCTCGAAGAAATCATTAAAACGTACCGTTAACATCAACGCCGTGTGCAAGTCAAACGTAGGCAAATCTGCGGGATATAGTTGGTATTAAAGTTGACTTTATCAAACAAGTCGTACGAGAGATTGCTTATGAAAAATTGATTCGGATTGTCGTGTAGTAATAATTAATCTCTCCACGAATTGAACGGGGTTATTAAATATTAATATATTTAATCGGCGCATCGCACGTACATCAAGCGTGGCGGCCCGATAGAAAGTGTTTACATGATTGATATGACAAAAGTTGATCGCATTAATTGATCCGGCCGATCGATGAAGTTTCAGCTATTTCAAAACACATTTGAAAATCGTCTCGTGCATCGATCATTTGACACACCGAAAGATCATCTTAATAGTCGCCGGACAATCCGATCGGCTTCTCGTAATGTCAACCGCTTTTTTTATGCTAATCAAATGGTTACCGAGAAAGTTACATTTGTAATGCGACAAACAAAAATGTGTTTCAAAATACAACTGTATCAAGCGGTGCTCCAACCTTTCTACCATATATGGGTTACGAATTTGCTGTCAAATTAATTTTCTAGGTCAGATAAATTGTAATCGATATAAGCTGGATGCTACATAATTTGAATACATAATCAAAACTGTATTTCAGTCAATGTTTACCGTTGATATATTTCACTTTTGAAATTTTTTGAATGCAAAGTTTGTTATTTCTGCAACGTCGTCAGTTGCAGAGAATTTATTTCACTTGGGCAAAAGTTATTTGGCGGCGAGGAGTAGTATCGATTGGCCCGCGAGTGCGAAAGTGTCAGCACTCATTTCTGTAACGAGTTTCAGCCCGCGAACTTTTCAAGGGGGAAACAAAGAGTCGTGCCAAGAGAGAATTCACGACCCAATGAATTGGCGCAAAACAATTTCATTGCACTTTTTCTCGCTCATTTAAATTTACGTGTGCCAATAAATCGATAGATTTGCCTACGACGTAATTACAATCCGCGGCCCCTTGCTCAAAAAACATTTTTTGACACTACGAACTGTGTTTTTATTTCACAAATCCGTCATCAATCATCGTGCCGCGCGATTCATCAATCTAATAACATTGCTCAACATTGAATGGCCAACAAAAGTTGACGGCTAAGTGCTGGAAATGGCGTGGAAACGAGAATCTCTCAGTTATACAAGAACGGGGACCAGAAAAAAAATTGTTTTCACATCGGCTTCATGGAAAAAGCTGTAAAACGGCTCCAACCATTTTTCCGGCCTAAGCTCTGCAATAACAGATGCTTGATAAAAATATATTTAAAATGTCCATAAAACGCACTTTTTTCTACAATACAAAAAAACGTACACACAAAAAAACTTTTTCGTTCTCCTTAATACTTTATTAATCTAACATGTTTTTCATCAAGCAACAGAATTTCTTACGTTTCGACATTTTATTACATTTTTGTTTTATTATTTTTTTTTTTTTCATTTTTCGGATAAAGTTGTAGACATCTTGTAATTGAACACACAATAGAGGTAAAAAAAGAGAAGAAAGGAAATAAAGTTTTGAAACGTTATGAATCAATATTTATTCCGAGTATTGTTTGTTTGGCCGCGCGAAAGTTGGGGCAAATGAAATTAAATCGCTCGCAACTTGCGAGAAGTTAACACGCGCACAGAGCTCAATGCGGGAGAATCCCTCAACTGACCTACTTCAACGCTCTGAGCATTTCGTATTCAGCTAATGTTTTCGTATACGCATTCTTTCTTACTGACGTTACATTCAATGATTCAAACGAAATAAAGTCGTCTATCCGAAAGCCCAGGCGTCTCACGCTCAACAAGACACTCAGCCAAATTGTGTCTATAGTCCCGTCTTCCTTTTTTTTCTTCGTCTCATTTTGTTATCATCTTGAAACAACTTTTCTTGAACTTGTCTGCATAACAAGCGTCGCGTTCGGAGTCGGCAAAAAACTGCAGTCTCTTTTTTTGTTGCTCGACGTTACGTAAAAGTCCCAAAATTGTATGCGTCAGGCCGAAGTCTATAATCAAAAATGATACAGGACCGAGCAATAAAAAGTTGGTTTTGTTGAATTGCTCTCGCAGATTTATGGAAATTCTGTGTCTCATACGAATGAATTCATTCGATTACTTGAGTTGGATTGTTGAGTGAATTTTTAAAATAAGTTTAACAATTTCAAAATATTGTTCAACATTGAGAAAACAAAACATTTTTTTTTGCAACCGACGATTGAACCTACACAGATTTATCTGGAATGTGCGACGTTGCAGATCGGTCGACTTTTGGCCAGTTTTTGGCAATCAATTGTGTCAGGGTCGAGCAACACAGCCGGAAGTTGATTACGAGGTGTTTTAAAATTAAATAAAATGCGATACGCGCCAATACGATCGATCTGTCCGATAAATCGATAAAAGTTATCGCGCGTGTTATTTATAAACAATCAATCCTTTGGCAAAAGAAAAAAAAAACACGTCACGAGGAATTTGATCGATCGGTTCGGCTGTTCTGAGAAGGTTGGAAACACAATGCGGAGCCAAATTTTTCCGACTTTGAAAATGCTTTTGAGGGGCGTCTGACGTTCGTTACGTCACCGGCGGCTTCGTCGAAATTTCTTGGCTGCTGGCATTTTTCAAGCGAACACGATGAATCAACGCCAAAAAGTTTTGTCCTATTCTCCGGACCCAAGAAATCACGTGGGCCGCGAGACGAAAAACAACCAAGACGAAGGAGACACATAACGACGAGAGCGAGACGGCGCATGCTCGAACTTGACACCCACAAGGACGCATTTTGAAAGGAGGAAATAAAAAAAATAATGTCGCGCTAGCCGTTAAAGGACGTGCCAAGTCAGCTGTTGAAGCCCGTTCGATATTACGTAAACGTCGGGCGCGAGACACCGCGGCGAAGGATGCGCGACAAAAAAAAAAGAGAACCGAGCCTGAGGCCGCAGCCCAATTTCTAATGTTTTGCACAGATAACGAGCGGAGAGTGGCTTTCCATCGCAGATAACCGTGTCTGTTATGTAATTTGTTTTTATCGTCACTGCCGAATTCTTTAACTCGAGTGCGTTGATTAACGCAACCCACAGATAATACAAAGTCGGCTAAAACCAGCTTCTCGCTTAGTTCGTTCTTTTTCTTGCTTTCTTGTTTGGATGAATTTTTCGTAGGATCTGTTTCCGCTCCGGGAAGTGTTTGCACAGGCTTTATTTTTTTCTACCTGTTTCACTTCGCTTCCACGATTCGTTTATTTGATTCTCTATAATTTGAATTTATTCTCTGATTCATTCCATATTGTTATTGCAAAACAGCAAGGAAATCAATATTACATTTTGATATCGAAACATCAGTCAAAGTTGCCAAAGATAAAACGATTGATTGACTGTCGCGCCTTTCCCATGAAAAGTCGAGGTTACCGTTCGAGTATGGCCAAACGAAACCCATCTCAAGGCGAAATATGATTTGAGAGAGAGGAACGTACGCGCTTTCATTTTACGTAACACCGGCGACGCTCTAGCGATTGTCTCTCGCGTGCCGACCAACTTGGGATTCCGCGCGAATTATTGTTGTTTCGGTTTTTTTTTTTTTTTTTCATAGAAACCCAAACGCCGATTGTGTCCCAATTCTACGCGGAATCCCGAAAACATCCCGTGACTGGGACTCATTACGCACGACCCTCTGGTTTACGATTGTGCCTGGTTACGAAACTGCGAAATAGCCGCGCTGTTAAACAAAAGAAATTGACAAAAAAATAAACACAGAAGGCAGTTAAGAAGCGGGGCATGTGCCGTCTAACTTGGTGTATATTTAAAAAGTAAAAAAATGAAAGCACGTAGAAGAAAAAAAACAACCGTAACATAAGCAACAGCTTATTTGTGAACGGGTTCCCTTTGTCTGACACATTTTTAGTCGAGTTTTTCTTTTCGAGCCCGACGAAAAGTACCGTTTTTGAGTCTCCGCAGATAAGCCCGAGCACATTCGAGAGGAGAAGAAAAAGAAGGCGCGATAATAGGAGAGAGAGACGCGGTATCTCTATGCGGTAGCAGCGAGTCGAGCCAGTCAGTCAGGTATACAGCCCGAGGCTAAGTCTTGATAGACAAGGTCAGCCTCTCCCGTGCGCTGGAGCGACTCGCCAGTCGCATATCTCGTACATATTTATCATAAGTGTACGTACTTGTAAATAAATAAACCGACTCGAATCGCATCACAAAGTGTAACAAAACGAAAAGCAAAGAAAAAACCTTCGTTTAAGATTTATCTCGTTTTGACGAGCAATTGAGATTATAAAGTAATTTATAAAGCGTTTGATTAAACTGAAGAGGATAATAATGTGATGGTTGTTTATGATGTTACAGATATTCGGGAGCAAGGCGGACCTGCAGCTGCACACGCAAATCCACATGCGGGAGGCGAAGCCGTACAAGTGCACGCAGTGCTCGAAGGCGTTCGCGAACTCGTCGTACCTGTCGCAGCACACTCGCATCCACCTGGGCATCAAGCCGTACCGCTGCGAGATCTGCCAGCGGAAGTTCACGCAGTTGAGTCACCTGCAGCAGCACATCCGCACGCACACAGGCGACAAGCCGTACAAGTGTCGGCACCCCGGCTGCACGAAGGCCTTCAGTCAGTTGAGCAATCTGCAGAGCCACTCGCGCTGCCACCAGACC
Organism: Telenomus remus; assembly: GCA_020615435.1. NCBI lineage: Eukaryota > Metazoa > Arthropoda > Insecta > Hymenoptera > Scelionidae > Telenomus > Telenomus remus. Next base: position 10,304,003 of record CM036337.1, read on the forward strand.
GACAAGCCCTACAAGTGCAACTCCTGCTACAAGTGTTTCTCGGACGAGCCGAGCCTGCTCGAGCACATACCCAAGCACAAGGAGTCGAAGCACCTCAAGACCCACATCTGTCAGTACTGCGGCAAGAGCTACACCCAGGAGACCTATCTGGCGAAGCATATGCAGAAGCACGCGGAGCGCACCGATAAACGACCACCCATCATCGGCACCGGACTCAGGCCAGCGTTACACGCCATGTCCCACCACCAGGACCACTACTGGCCCAAGGTCAGCCCGGAGTCGGTGATCGGCGACTTGCACGACCGTCTGCCCCACCATCATCACCAGGACTACCACCAGGTGCAGAACTCGGGCGAGATGCTGCTGCCCCACCACCGGGACGCCCTCGAAAACGACTCGAGGCAGCAGACGCCCCAGCCGCCGGGCAACCACCCCAACAGCAGCTCGGCCTTCACTCCGATCTCGTCCATCTCGATCAACTCGATCTCCTCGATGCAGCACCCGCTCAACCCGCTCAATCACCTGCACTACCCGGGCAGCCACCATCCGGCCTCCAGGCCCTACCTCTACGAGGCGTTCAATGCCACGCAGAAGTCCTCGCCGACGTCCTCGGCCGCGTCCGCGGTCACCCCGGGCACCGTTGTCAATCAGAACGCCTCCTCGTCGTTCCCCAACCAGCTCATCAGCCTCCACCAAATCCGCAACTATGCCCACCAGCCGGGCAGTCTTGGCCAGATAGGCAACCTCGGCAACATCGGCAACCTCAGCAACCTCAGCAGCATCGGCATGGACCCATCCCTCCTAAGCGGCCTCAAGGAGAAGCAGTAAAATCGAGCGTTACGTTTTTTTTTCTTTCACACCCTCTGCCGTCCTTTTTGTTTTGCGTCTCTCGATATTACATTGCGTTTTTTGTACGCCCTACCTACCATGCAATATCATGATCATATTTATATCCATATGTTGCTATTACGTTTGTTTGCTCACGTGATAAAGAGGACGCGTCCGATCGTACGCAACACTGCAACGGCATCTCTCACATACCACTTTACTTTCATCAAGGGTTTTTTTTTAATCGTGAGTTTTTCTAATTTGAATTTTTTTTTATTTTTTGATCCACCTGGATGACAAAGTTCAGGAAATTTTGCCATCCGGAGAGCTAATTTCAGTAATCATTTATTTTGATCAAGTATTTTTATTATTTATTTCTGTTGTTTTTATTGCCTTTCATGTGACGATTAGCACATTTTAGAACAATCACTCTTTATACATTTTAAACCGTACTTTTCATTTTTTATAAAAATGTAGATTTGTTTTTTTTTTTTAGAAAAGAAAAAGAAGCATGTTTTTGAGAGAAATATTTTTGTTTAGATTGGAGTTAACCAATGAGACGCATGTGAAAAGTTTGATCTATCGAATTTTGACGAAAACTTGTTGTTTTGATTGAAAAGAAAAGATTAAATTTTCTCTATATTTTTTTATCTTAAAAACTATTTCTGTTTTTTTGTACATCCCATTTTATCTCTTCACGGATACGTTGTCTGCGATCCTCGTTGTTGTTATTACTATTAATATTATTAGTATATTTGTAATTATACAAGGGGTTGTTTCTTTCCTGCACACTGCGCTCATTTCTACAAAAAACCTCGCTCATCGGCAAAACTTTTCCTTGTATGCAGTGTACAATTACTATTACACTTTTTTTAAACACACACACACACACATAGCCGCCAGAGAATAAACTTCTTTATTTTTGTTTTGTTCACCTAATAAAACAATGATAATTTATTTTGAACGTTCGCTCGAATTCAAATTGAAATCATGTAAGCCAAACAAAAAATAAGCACATAACTCTGTGCACAAGCAATGCGATACTTTTCTGCGGTCCTATTGATTTTTTTCAACTTGTTCAGATTTTGTGTATTACTTCATTTGTACTTTCCGAATTCACATTCCGCCAAGAAGTATTAAACAAAGAAAAAATCATAATAAAAAATCACAACCTCAAACAAAATGGTTTCACTTTTTTATCACACAAACTTTGTAGTTTGAAAATCTCCTCTTTTTCATTTTCTTTAGCGTTGCACGACTGTATACATCGAAACCGCTGCGATTTTTAATTGTAAGAAAATCTTGATCGAAGCGTTGCTCGAGAATTTCTTGGTCGAATCAATAAAACTAGACTTGAAAATAAAGATCGAAATTATAAGAAAACAAAAGAAAAGAAAAAATGCGAAAAAAATGTGGATGAAGGAGAGTGAGAGAGAGAAGCGCAAGTTCTGAGATTCGTCCTCGCGAGTCGAAATGAGAAGATCTCCTTTAGGATAATTTAGTTGGATTTTTTGCTGTCGCGTTGCACGCAGTACTTAAAGTTGCGCCGAGAAAGTACGGCACAGAGGCAGTGCGCTCGCGTGACGAGAAGCGCGCGAGCGTATTTCTTCGAGATGAGGAGAGACGAAGGAATCGCGGATGCCAATAACGACGCGATTGGCGTGCGACTCGTCAACCTGCACGATGAGCGGAAACGCAACCAAGACAAAGAATTCGATTACTTTCTTGTACGCTAGATTCTCGCACGCCGCACGTCGCACGATATAGTAATATTATATAGTATTATAAAAAAAAGCTAAATATAAAGTCTCGTGTATATTAAACGTTGTAAATTGTACGATGAATGTGATACAATGTAAGTGAATAAAAAAACGCAATAACGTTGTAAAAAGTACTATTTAAAGAACAATCCAAAACTTATAATCGTACAATGCACATTAAACGTCCACTGAAATCACGCGAAAGCAGTAAATATTATTATTATTAATATTGAATCTTTTATACTTTGTATTATCTGAACGACGATTCCATACCTGTGTACGTTTGAGCGGCGTGCGACGTGCCACGCGCCAAAGTACTTTGCGACTCTGTCAATTGTTTTGTAAATTTTTCCATTGTATCGTTTCGCCAAACGTTTTGATTGTTTTGACGAAGAGGCACAAATGCGAATGATGCGGAGACAGAGTGCGCGATTTAAACCTTATACATTAGGTCGACTGTGCCACAACGCGCGAAAAAAAATGAGCAGAGAAGAAGAGAAAATCATTAATTCAATTTGGAGGTGCAAACTGACACGAAGCGGGGTGTACGCACGTCACGTTTTAGAATGTTGCAAGTAAAAAGAAAACAAAGAGTGTTATGAAGAAGAAACTGTAAATAGCTATTATATACAAGAATAAAAATATATATATAAATATATATTATATATGATTATTAATTAATATTTGGTAGATGTATAAGGTAAAATTGATAGACTTACGGAAGATATTCTAAGTACCTTGTCTAAGGGATGGGTAGGGCGAGGGAAGGGGGGAGGGAAAATTGTTAGCGATCCTTTTTCCTCGAGAATGATTCGATTTTATGCGCCATGTGTTTTTGCACGAGCGAACAGAACTGCCGATGTGATGCAAATTCGGGCGAGATGTACAAATTACTTTATTCCTTTAACGAGTTGTTCGTCCGATGACAAAGTTGCGCGTCATGCGAAATCGGCGACCAATCAAATGATTCTTGCGATTGCAATACACCCGCGGCCTCTCTGCATTTTTACGCCCGCAAATAATAAAAACAAAAAACACTTCACCGAGCGACGAGCCAGCGATTCGGCTTGATTGAGCGCCGCATCGCTGCCCCGACGTTTCACTTCATTATTTTTATTTTCATATTTTTACGGACATATTGTAACGATCGATAAAACGTTTGTTCCTTCCAGTTGTCGGGAAGTCGACGATAGTGCAAGCATTATTATAAACGACGTTATGTGATTTCCATTCAAAGTTCCAAACTGTTCGTGCTTTTGATGCGACGAGTCGATTGCGCGACCAAGCTAGAGCCAAACTCGGTTGGGGGACCATCCGCATTACAAATCTTACACTTCATTGACAGTAACTTTGTAATACGACACGAATCTAATCACATTTGTACCCTAGGGTGTTTTTTTTTCTTCAAAATTTAGTTTCTTTTTTAATTTACATTTTGGTCATAAACAATTGTTAGATGCGCGCCTCCCCCACCGCACCTTGTCTCATCATCCTTATCTCCGATCCTCGGACACGAAAAACTCATCTGTGCTCAAGTTGTTTACAATTAATAGTTTTTTTATTATGATAACTATAAACCGATATAACGAATTACAATTGTAAATGCCGTCGATAGAAGCGCCGCACCATGATGCAACGTGAATGACACACGGATAAACGCGAGGAACGCACGTCGCACTCGAAAATACGAAGTATGTACAGAAGTCGTATGTGCACGTGTATGAGCCAAGTGTAAAAAGTTTAGGATAAGTAAAAAAAAAAGAGAGCGCGTGTGATAATGAATGTTGTATGTAAGAAAGAGTGAGAGAGAGAAAAAAATTATAGAGAACAAAAGATGATATATTGAAAGATAAAAAGAGATCAGTTGCGTTTGGAAAAATGGCAAAAATGAAACGACGTTAATGTAAATCATAGATTCGCTGTAAACAGGACTTTGGTGAGGGTCAGTCAGCTGCCCTGTGCACTAAATGTGATTATTTTTCTTTTTTAGTTTCATTGATTCAATTTATATTTCAATATTATTATTAATATTATATATTATTATGATTTATTATTATTATAATTATGGTTCCGTTTAATAAACTGTCACGTTAAAAGAATTCCATCTGATCAGAAGCTATTTTATTTTATTTTCCATTTCCTTTCGCGTTTGACAGACTTTCTTTAGTTTCGATCAATCGCGCTCCAATATAACCTTTACTCATTTGTCAAATCACTTCTCCTCGACGTTTTTTTTTCTCCGTTATATTTTATTTTCTTTGCTCGGTTAATTTTGTGTTCCTTTTCTGTACCTTTTTTATGCGAGATAAGAGGGAATCAGCAGGAAAAAAAGAGCTAGGTGCAATTATCGACACACAAGTATATGATGAGTTTCGAATATGTGTATATTTCAACAAATACCGTCCAAATCTCTTGATTGTATCGTTATCGTAATTATATGCGCTTCGCGCACGCCACGCAGGACTGAAGAAAATTGACGCTGATCAATCAGCAGTCGACCCGGCCACTCGTCCTAATCACAACGTTTTTCTTTTTTCATTTAGAAAAACAACTCCAAATTAACTAATCTAATACTTGAAAAGTAACAAATAATTTATAATCAATCTTGATGCGAATGGAAAGAAAAAAAATGGGCAAAAAAAAGTTGCAAACACTTTGCAAAAAGCTTTGAGTATCATTGAATACACAAAATACCAGGCCGATGCAAATGCGTGTCTAATTTCGCACAAAAGCGTAATGCATGCGCAGCGGCTCTGCTGTTTTCTCGGAACAGGGCGAACGAAAAAAAAGGCAAGTTCAAAAATACCGGGGAGACGGAAAAAAATGCTCGTAATTAACGAAGAATCACCAGCAAGGTATTCGCAGCGGCAATATTGTAAATGTAGCGACAAAATTTTTCGCATGCTCGGGCGCATCGAGGCGCCGGGTCGACGTTGACTTTACGGCGAAGAGCGTCACGAATCACCTCCCTTTGTTTCCATTTTGTATTATCTCCCCTTCGTTTAACCTGATGAAATTTTACGAAACGTTAGCAATACTCGGGGCAAACGCGCGGAGTGTTCCGAGATCAAGTCTAGAGTATCGTTTTGCCACACGGATACTTAATCACGTTGATTATACTCCAGGTAGACGCGACTAACAAAAATGTATTCGTTGCTAATAAATGACAAATTCCTGGTTTGACAAACAAAATTGAATGTAAATAGGGTTTGTGTTTAAGGGCCATTGATTTTTCTGCTCTTCTTTGCGCTTACTAGCAATCTCGCGACACTCCCCGTATAATAGCCGACCGCAATCCGATAGCCATAAAGATAAGTAAATTTTGAATTAAGCTCCACTTAGAAATGATAAAGGGCAAAATGTTTCTACTAAACTAAATATGAATTTCTCTCGATATATATAAAGAATATAAGGATTAAAGAAACGATAATACACAGTCCCACACGACCACACACTCAATTGATTTTGTTCGGCGAAGTTGATTTCGGTGCTTGCCACAAGCGTGCAAATGATTTTAAGCGATGGAACACCTCGAACAGCCGATTGTATAGAAAAGAGAGGCCGGAGAAAAGTGCGCAGCGTTAACGAACATAATATAAACGCACACGAAAAAAAATGTGTTAATTGGCGCCAATCGAACCAAGAGCTAATCAAGCCGCGTGACGTTTAATGAATGATTTAATTAAACAGAAAAGCAGATGAGTGTCAATCCGGTGTGACACACGTGGCGTAAAAAAAAATGCCACCACACAAATACAAATGTTAACATGGAAAAAATTGTACCCGCGTTTATAAATTGTTTGCTCTTGCAACGTAACTGGCTGATTGCGCTGGCTCGATTTGGCCTTTTTGACGTGTGGCAGGTATCGAAAGAAACAAACAGAAATGAAAAAAAAAACACGAAAAAAACCGAACAACATCAGAGATCCACACGTTTTTTCGAATTCGTTTTCAATGTTCACTAGCTGCTAAATACTGATGATTGTTCTTGTTGTAATTAATAGCCATGTGAATGTGTGAGGAGCGCAAAAGGTGTGAGCGAACAGAGAACACAAAAAGAAATAACAAAGAAATTCGCGATAGACTTTGTGAAGAAAACTTATTTAAGAACAGACTATACATAATTTACACTACTGCGCGCGGCACGAACAAAACTGTGATATTTTAATGTATAAAAATTATTGAGGATAAATGAACATACAGAAGATATGCAAATGAATTTAAGAGAATTATAATAATCGCAGAAACCGTAAGGGATGCAGGATTCATGATGTATTTTACAAAAAAAGTGCATTCTTAAGACGCATTTAAGCAGTCATGAAAACAGGAACATTTTTTCGCGTCGCCCAGGAACAAACGCTCGTTTCTTCGACTTGAAAAAAAAACTAAACAAATCATTGAATGAAAATTTGTCAGGGATTGAATTTTTGTCTACGTAAATCGGCCAAATTCGCGTGGAATGAATGGCCAAAAAAAAGTGAAAGACAAAATTACAAAGTGCAAAACAAAAACAGAAAAGTGTTTGTTCCTCGGCTGATGGTATCTGGCCGTATTACTACTTATAAAGTATATATGCGTGTAAATCATATATGAATTAAATGTTTGAGAACATTCGAGTGCAAACGATGACAACAAATTATACACACCCTTTCGCTCTTATTGGCAGTTGAGTACGAGTCAGAAACTCAAACTCGAACTTGGAATGAAAAAGGCACTGCAAATGTGATCTTCTTTTGAAAACAAAAAAAAAGAAAAAAAATGAGGAATCACATTTGAGCAGGGCCGGTTTGAGGAATGTAGGTGATGACAAATACGCAATTACCACGCATAATATTGTCATAAAAAATCGAGGAACGAAATTAAAACAAAAATGAGAGTTGTTTTTTTTTCGGAGAACATGACTCGAGGTCTTCAGCGAGAGGTTGACTCATGATTCAAAATTGTGATTATAGGATAATAATTGCGCGGGTTGATCGAGTCGCGTTCTCTTATAATCCAGATGCAATAAATGGCTGATGAGGATATAGCGCTGAATTTACTTGTTCATTGATTTCTATGTACAGCTGAAGTTGATAAACTTTTATTTTGATTGAGCAGGAGTGCGTTTTCTCGTGAGTTATTGACATGTTAATCCCGTGGACAATTTGTAGATAATGGCGCTGTGCTAATAGGAAGGCATCAACGAAACAAAAAAAAATTGCGTGTCTTTGGCGATTATCCGAAACAAAAAGAAGACAGAAAGCTTTCGCGGGGATCACAAAAAGATCGAAGAAGAGGTCGCATGTATATTATTAGGCATTATTGTTGCATAAAGTTGTACAGGGCAGCAAGCAGAGAGTAAACGAGAGCAGGGAGCAAACGTTGAAAGAGATAAATAATTAAATGCGAAACGACGAAAACAGTTGACGGAGAGAGCGAAAAAAGGATGAAAACGCGCGATGGCGGAGATAGAGAAAAAAGTGGAGGACGCGACGAAAGCGGAAGACGTGAAAATGAAAATAAAGAGAACGTGTAAATCGGAGCATCGATTTTATGAAGAAAATTGCACACATGCGCAAACTTCAAATTTGCCCCGACTTTTATATTTTTTTGTCAACTTTTTTTTTCATCCCGAGACCATGCTTTTTTCGGTTCACTTTTTTTTCTCTCTCTCTCATTTTGACACGACAAAACGAATGTATTCTCATTTGTAAAATATATATTGCGGTTTCGTAAATTACTGTTAGCTATCGACACACATCCATATATATGTATATACATATATATGCGTATATATACATACCACACATCTTTTTATTCATTGTTATTCGAATATTCGACGGCGAGATTGCGTCTCGTTTTTTTCTAAGATCACACGGACTGCGGTACATTTCTATTACGTGTTGTGTATTTCCTAGACATGTAAATCTTTTAGAACGATGAAAAAAAAATGCGCGTCTTTTGAACCTCGAGTTATTTGTTCTTCCGTTTAGTAATTACTAATATATCCGACAAAAAGTCTGTCTGTCGCTGTATAATTCGATGCAATTCCTTTTTCGACTATTTAGTTTTCAATAAAGACTGTTTCAATTGTGTATCAAATTGTTGCATTGTTACGATGCAATCGCGTTTCATTATTTTTATATCCGAAAGAAACAAAAATGTTGATCTCTTTGTATATACGTGAGCTCGATTCAATTTTTTAATCTATTTCATTATTTAACCTTCGTCTTTGTTCATTACGTAGAAGATTTTTGACTCGTCATAATGATTACCCCCTGTTATTTTGTATAAGTTTATCACGATAATGTATTTTGTTAATAATAAAAATCATTATCATATATAATATCATAATTTCTGTTTTATCTCATTTTTCTATACCTTTGACCAGACCCACTCTTCTACCAGTTTTTGATAATAAAGCAAGACAAATTGATTGATCGGTATTATTTTATCAAATTCATTTCTAATTTTGTACATTTTCAATTTTGTTTTTGAAACTAAAAATTGGGAGCTAATTGTTATAATGCTGCCACCTATTGAATTCATCTCCTCACCGGCTTCATATCTTCAGTCTCATATTTTTCACAGTAACGACATCTGGGTGAGACTTCAAGAATGCGGTCCGATGCACCTTAAAATGCATCAACTGGTGATAACAGTCTGTAACAACAAAGCGGTAAAAATCACACAACAATGTGAAACAAATGAAAAAATTAAAAATATGAAAAAATACATGATTGCAAATTTTTATTTTATTTGCAATTTTTGTTTAGTTTTTAAGCCTTTTTTCCTTGGCAAGTTAGATTCAGATGGGGAACCTGTTCGTACGACATCTACTTTTAGAGTCGACAAACTACTGGTACTTTTGTTGTTGTTTGCTCGCGAGAGAAGTGCTGCTGATAAAAGAAACCGATTCAGACTATTCAGACTTCATAACCAAATAGGAAAATCAGATGATTAATGGGTTATAGTTTAAATAATTAAATATTAAGTTATCATTTGGCCTCACTAGAAAAGTAAGAAAGTAGTGTGTGAAATTTCGTCGAAAATTCAGTACAATTTTTGTCATGTGAGTGAGGAACATTTAGAGCTGCAATATTGACAATGAGTTTTCGAGCTGTCAAAAGGTGTTGTCTCTTCTAGTGTGGATTTAAATAGTCATTGTGCTTAGATTAAACGTGGTTTTGCATTTCAATCATGGCATTTTTAGAGGTATGACATATCATCACTACAATAACAAAATATTATCTATACTTTCTCATTTTTTGAATTTATTTTTACAATTGCAAAATAATTTATTGCACAATGATTTTACGCATCTTATTGAATTTCAGTGGAGGAGATTTAATTTCTTCGATTTAAAGAAAGAAGTTGATTCAGGGAACATAGCAAAAGCTTTAGGGGTAAGAATATAACATTTTCGATTTTACAAATCCATCTTTTCATTAAAAGTTGTTTCATCAATTTTTTTCAATTCGACAGAATGCCCAAGTCACAGCAGCTACAAGTGGCAGTGGTCACTTAATATTTGGAGACAACACGGGAAATGTTCACTTAGTCAATAGGACCTACGAAGTTTCCACTTACAGAGCCTACGATCTTACATTATCACTCGCACAGCAAGTGCAAAATTCGACCTTTCTTTTTACAATAGGTGTACGTATATCAGAATTAAAAATTTTTTTATATATTTTAAATAACAAAAATTTTTCAAACAGGAAGATGAGCCAGGTTGTAATCCTACAATCAAGGTTTGGAATTTGGCAAAACGAGATAAACAAGCGAATCCTCTTTGTGTGAGAATCAGCAGGGCAATACCAAGTTACAGAGCAGTACCAGCTAGTGCATTATGTGTTCATTCTAGTTTAACTTTGATGGCAGTGGGATTTGAAGATGGATCAATCATGCTGTATAGGTAAACACATTAAATCATCTACCAATATCATCACTAATATCAACAGTTCATCACCTATTCATTTAATTTTTTTTATTTCATAGAGGAGACCTCACTCGGGAACGAAAAAACAAAATCAAAGTCTTGAAAGACAGCAGTACAGCAATTACAGGATTAGCTATAAAGACAAGCGGCAAACAAACTCTTTTGTTCGTCTCAACTATCAATTGCGTTTACATGTATAACATCACTCTCAAAGACAAAGAGTATAAAACGACTCTGGACAGCATGGGCTGTACTCAAAAATGTAGTATTTTGGCAGAGTCTAAACAAGACAGTCATTTTATGATTGGTCGTAACGATGTAAGTTACTTGATAATAACTCGTAACCAATTAACAATTAATTTATTTTAAATTTAACATTTATCTTTTTTTCAGGCAATATATTGCTACACTTCAGACGGTAGAGGTCCATGTTACGCAGTGGAAGGACAGAAGGTGATGTTGGAATGGTTCAGAAGTTATTTAGTAATTATTGCTAAGGAGAGTGAAACTTTGAGAAAAACTTCGACTACCTTATCTGCCAAGCCAAGGTTGCTGTCTTTTTATTATGCCTATAAAGAATTTAAAAAGTATCCCCTGTTACAAGATGTTCAATTTTCAATTTCATTTTTTACTTTATAGTACCATAGAGCCTATCCCACCAGGGGCAGATAAGCACATGATAACTGTACTTGATATTCAAAACAAATTTATTGTATTTTCTGCGTCCATGCTGTCTGTTCAGGCAGTGCTATCCGAATGGGGTGGCTTCTTCATTTTCAGCGGAGACTCTAAACTGTACCACTTAGAAGAAAAAGACTTACAATCAAAGTTAGCCCTGCTGTTCAAGAAAAACTTGTACGATGTTTCCATAAGGTATTTGAAAGCTGAAAATTCAATTCAATTGATAAATGAAGTGAAATTGAAGATTAAATTCAATATTCAGAATAGCTAAGAACCAACACTACGACGCTGAAGGACTGATCGACATTTTTCGTCAGTATGGTGATCATCTGTATTCGAAAGGTGATCATAATGGTGCGATTGAGCAGTACATTAAAACGATTGGAAAATTGGAGCCATCTTATGTGATACGTAAATTTTTGGATTCTCAACATATCGACAACTTGACGACTTATTTGCAAGCCTTACATAAACAAGGACAAGCAACTGAAGATCGTACGACATTACTTCTTAACTGCTATACGAAGTTGAATCATACTGACAAGCTTAAAGAATTTTTGATGGTAAATGAAAATTATTTTTTTAATTTTGACTAATCCGACTTTTGCATCTATTAATTGAATTCTTTTTTGATGACTAGACGAAGGATCGAGAAGTTGACTTTGATGTCGAAATTGCGATTAAAGTTTGCCGGCAAGGTTCACCTGAAGACGCTCTACTGCTAGCTCAAAAACATAGGAAACACGAGTGGTACCTTCGAATTCAGATTGAAGACAACAAAGAATTCAAAAAAGCTCTAGATTATATCGGAACACTAACTTTTGAAGAAGTAAATTAATTTATTATAAGATCATTATAAAAGAACATTTTATTTTATAACAACATCATATATTATTAACATTTCAGGCTGAGTTCAATATGAAAAAATATGGAAAAGTATTAATCGAAAATGTTCCTAACGAGGCAACTCAATTTTTAAAACTATTGTGTACTAATTACAAGCCGAGCAGCAAGTTGTACACAGATAAGGTATGATTCAAACTCATACCATCCAAAACATTTGAAATCAAAAATAAATCGTTCAATTTTTCTCTTCTAGGGACAAAATATTGTAGACAATTTTGATAATACAGTAGAAAGAGCGAACCCTGAAGATTTTATACACCTATTTCTAAATAACTCGGAAAGATTAGTCGAGTTTTTAGAGCATTTAGTCAAGTTTGACAGCAAGTTAGTTTCAATAATTCTAGTAACAAAAAGTAAGATTACTTTAAAAATTGAAACAAATATAAGATTCACAATAACAAAATTAATTTTCAGCTGGAGTAAGGCTGTGTACAATGCCTTAGTCGAACATTACCTGCAAGTCTGGTCTTCGCTAACTGATGAAACTTCCAAATCTCAATACGAACAAAGAATCCTGAAATTGTTGCAAAACTCAAACAAATCTTACGACAAAGACCAAATTCTCATTCTCTGTCATCAGCACAATTTCCGACGAGGTGTTTTGTTCATCTACGAGGAACGAAAATTGTATGAACATTTGGGCATCGATTCAGTAATGAATTCACAATTAAATTTTGCATTTATTTGATATTTGAGTTTTTTTCAGGTATCAAGAAATTTTACAGTACCATCTTCACGAAAAAATCAGTGATCAAATTTTAGCAACATGCAATCGGTTTGGCAGACAAGATCCAAACCTATGGATTCAAGCCTTGTGGAGCGTTGCGAAAGACGAAAACTCTTCCCCTAAACTACTGTCGTCTATTTTATCTCATATTGGTTAGTACAACAATCTAACTATAAACAAATATGAAGAAGACGATTATTTAAATGAAAATCAAAATTAAACATTTCAGCGGAAGAAAAACTGTTATCTCCATTGATGGTTCTCAATGCTCTTTCCACATCGAGGAACTGCACCCTAGGAGATGTACGAGGATATTTAAACAGTATTTTCCGATCAGAGAATGAAAAAACTGAGGCAGACACAAAAGTTATAGAGAAATATAAAATGGACACGCAAAAATTACGCAATCAGATAGAGAGCATCAAAAACAGTACGATCATTTTTCAAGGATCTCGTTGCAGTGCTTGTCATCACCAACTTGAACTACCTTCTGTACATTTCATGTGCCAACATGCATACCATCAACAGTAAGACTCATATTTTTTTTACAAATATTAATTTTCAATCATCCAAATCGTTTTAACTCTTTGTCTTTCAGTTGCTTTCAGAGTTTCTCTGAAAATGAAAATGAATGTCCAGCGTGTCTACCGGACAATAAAAAGTGGCTTGACATAATAAGATCACAAGAGCAGTCTAGAGATCTTCATGAAACATTTCACAGTTTGTTGGATCGAGCAGAGGACCCATTTTCGTTGGTCGCTGATTATTTCGGAAGAGGAGTGTTCAAAAAGTTGACTGTTATAACCGACAACGATAAAGCCCTGCAAATGCCTCAGTCCAGAGTTGCTGAACCGTCGCCAAGTTATTCATCGTTCAAAATTAACACCGAAAGTAAAACTGAAGAAAAGCGAGTAAACTTAGGTAAATTACACCCACCTACCGAAAGTACTGCTATGATTCAAGATTGAATTTTTATCTTAATTATTATAATTTAATTTTATAATACATTTTAATTTGTAGTTTATACTGAAGATTATTTATATAATAAAAAACCTAATAAGCATGCAATTTTTGTTTAATCTGAATTTGGAAATTTAGTTGTTGTTTGTTATATGTATTTTCATTGTCATGATTTTATTGAGTGTTTTCACATATCCTGTGAATTCCAGCAAACCCACAAACTGAAACCTACAGTTCGAACTCGTCTAATTTAATAAGAAGACCGAAAGCAGACTTTGCATCGACTTTAGAGGCGAACATAAGTGGAAATGTATCGTCTGTGAAAAAAGCTTCCCCGGTTCAAATCAAAGAAGCTCGGATCATATCTCATCCTTCACCAAAATCATCGCCGGCTCGAAAACCGTTTGTTCCTCCGACGGAACCAATAGTTCCGTTGAACCCATTTGAAGATGATTACGACGAGGAAAAAAACCCATTTGCCCAAGACAATGAAGATGCAGTTGATGGCGATACGAAGGATTCTCCCGACGACGACTATGACAAAAATCTAAACCCTTTTGCTAGCTAATTGAATTTTTCTACTGAAAATATTATTTTATCTATTGTATCTTGTACTTTATAAATACTGCTTGTTTCATAAGTGTCATACAGCGCAAATAAAAAGAACGTGCTTAATATATTTGTAATTCGATTTATATTTACGTTTCGAATGGAACTTCAACTTGTATATACAAAATATATCATATTATGATTGATATAAACATTGCGTTGTTCATTTTTATGACAAATTTAATTATAATTTTCGTATTCAAAATTGTATTGTGATTTGAAAATAGTAGAAGAGGTTGTATCTGCCGTATCAGAAATACCATCCAAACTCAAAGGTGGAACTGAACATTGTCGTGCTAGTGAATACGAGCTTGTTTTTGAAATCGGCCTTGGTTGCCTTGGTAGTGCCAATTCTTTTTCGTTGACCGATAAATTGACCAGATCCTTGAAAACTGTTTCGCTTGGTGCACAGTTCAAACTTGCTGAAATCTGCAATTATAATTTTATTCAATTTTCAAAACATAAACTAAAAAAAGTTTTGTCATTTTATTTCATTGTATTTTGAATACCTTTTTATTAATATTTTTCTTAACCAAACTTGGCAAATTCTTTAAATCCTTCATAACAACTTCATTTTCGACCTGCTGCAATTTCCGAATCGTCCACTTTATAGAATTGTATTCCGGTTTTGCAAATTTCGTATCGTATTTGTCAATCTTATTAATTTCTTGCCTACGTTCGTTCATCTCAGAGGGGGATTGGTGTATTTGGAGATGTTTTTTCTGTTCATTTTTGTCACACTTTTCTTTCAATTCGTACCTTCCTGTGGAACAAACAAAAATATTTCTAGCTTTATTGATGACAAAATTGTTGAATAAAAACAACGAAATATGTTTACCATTTGTTTTTTTCGCAGTTTTGGCGAAATTAATTTTTTTCTTGTCACTCGATACCTCGACAGATATAATGCTTGGTTTTATTTTTACAGTTTTTTCATTAACAACTTTAAAACTCATTCTTAAATGTCCACACCTTATTATAGCTGATAACAAATACAGCCAAAATTGACAACCTGTTTCCTAATTTGACATGTTTGATACCTTCAGTAAATCTTTACGCAAAATTCAAATAATTCACCCTCAAACTTAAAAAGTTATATTCTATTTCCTTCTATCTTCTAAAAAGGAAAAGGTCAGCAATATCCATAGACTGTAGACTCACTTACCAACACTTACCAACAATTTGACCCGCGAACTGTCAAAATGTCAACAATACTAAATTACTTGTTAAATAACAAAAATAAGTTTAATAAAAACTGCAAATCGTTGAAATCAAATTGAAAACATTATGCAGTTGGTAATTTTGGCAACATTTTGATTGGAATGTTTGATTGGATGATCTTTCGAGGACAATGTTTTTGGAACGGCTAGTTGACAGATTGTTTATCCGCCATTTTGTATAACTGCCGTACGCGCAGTTTTTAGTGATCGAGTGCTTCGAACGAAGTGAATTCAGATTGACAAGTACAGTTTTCGCCCATGTTTACAAACAAAAAGGACTTTGCTAAGCCTTGAATTGCAGGCCTACAAGAGATGCATCGCAAGGACTCGTAAAACTCTCGACTTGACGCTTCTTCATGGGTCTCCGTTATGAAAACGCGTGACAAGTCGCTCCGAATTTCTATTTCGACCCAATTCTCTTGACTTTTAAGGTCAGATGGCAAGTTCTGCATAAAAGCAAGGAGTTTGTCACCAAAACAAGATATTAGGTGAGTTTGCTTATCGATCAACTTCGCATTATGACTTCGTTACAGTCAATTGTCAGGTGCCCCTAAATCGTTTCCGTAAACACATTTGTTTCAGTATTTTCATTTCAATATGGAGAAATTTATGGTTGCCTGACGAACCTTTCATTCTGGTCTTTGAATTTTACAAGCAAACAAAACCGTTTGACAGATTTGTATGGATTATTAATTGCTCCAATTATATAGTTTGTTTAGTTGTTTTTTGCTTGAATTTCGCAGTTTTGTTCTGTTTACTTCAGAGCATATCTACATAATGTCAAATCATATATTATTGTTTTACATTTGAAAGTATTCTAAAATTGTATTTTTTAAACGTCAAAGAATATTGAAAAATGAGATTTTTGATTGAGTAAAGTTGTTCATCCAAGTGACATTTAAATATAACCTATATTGCCGTTTGACTACTAATTGGTTCAGTCCCTTCCAATTGATAATACAACATTTTTTTACGAAATTTAATTTGTTTTGGCATGATGTTTGTTTTACAGGATGTCGGTGCAAAGTGGAAGACAACGTTTGTTGCTGTCTATGTTGAATGAACAACTGACATGTAGATTGTGCAGCGGTTACTTCATAGATGCTACAACAATTATCAAATGTCTACATTCGTGTAAGTTTCAAATTTTCATTTGAATGAATTTGTATTTATGGTTTTGCACTATATAATCTTGTAACAAAACTTGATTTAAAAATGTTGTTTTTCAGTTTGTCGAAGCTGCATTGTTAAATATTTGGAAAAGAGTAAATATTGCCCAATATGTGAAGTTCAAGTACACGAGAGTAAACCACTTTTGAATATTAGGCCAGACTGTACACTGCAGGATATTGTTTATAAATTGGTGCCTGGATGTTATCAAAGTAAGAACCAATAGAGTATAATCATTTAATTTTAGAAAAAAATTATAGAAGAACGAATGAAGCAATTCTATAATTCGCGTCCTAAATTGTTTTCAGATGAGATGCGATGTCGAAGAGAGTTTTATGCAAATCATCCTGACGCGAACATTTCGAACTTGTCTCCAGAAAGCAAAGGGGAATTGACTGATTCGCACATATATTCAGCAGACGAACATCTGAGTTTGTCATTGGAATACCACAATTCAAATGTGAAAGCAGAGAGCGATGACGAAGAGTCAGAGACAAAGGTACTGTCTATACCGCGGCGGTATTTTCGGTGTCCAGCTGCGGTCACGGTTTTTCATTTGCAAAAACTGATACGAGCCAAACATGGACTTTCTGATGCACACAGAATTGATATACTTTATAAAGAGGATCCGTTAAGTGCTACATATTCATTAATGGATATAATGTATATCTATCATTGGCGAAGGGTAAATAATATTTCTCTTTTTCTTTCACAACCGAATAATTTGTTTTCATTTCGATTAGTTAACGTCAAATTCAATCTTACAGAAAGTACCTCTACATCTGAGCTATAGAATATTCGAATCATCGCCTAAACGAATCAAACTATCCGAGGACAATGCGGAGTTCAAAAAGTCTCTCTCAGAATCTGGAATAGGTGAAACGGAGGCCCATGATGAGCACGCGCCGAAAGAATGGAAAGAAGTTCAACTGAAGATATCAGAAACAGGTGTGATGAGCATAACCGACATTACCAATTCCGATTCGAAGAAAAACGTCAGGTCTCAGGATGTGGAAACGAAGTCGGATACAAACGCTCTAGTAAGTACAAAATCTCCCAAAGACTCAACCGCGCAGGACGTCAAGTCAACGAACGAAGGCAAGGAGCTAAGGATAAAAGAAGAAGTAGAGAAGACAGTGACACGCAGTGCCACAAAGTTGAGTGCCTCAAAAGCAGAGGAGAAATCGAAGAATGAAGAGAAGATAATAAGCACAAAAATGGACACTCGAGCGTCGACAAAAGAGGCTGGAAAGTCCGACACTCCTAAATGTACGAGGAGTAGCAGTCAAATTTTGTTGAATAACAATTCGATAAGTACAGAAAGGGAGTTGGAGGACCAGAAACAAGATTCTAAATCGAGTTCTGGTTCGAAGATCAACGCCCTAAGCGCCAAGTTGCAGTTCCAACCTAAGGTCGGACAAGTGAACAATACTTATTCGAAAAAAGGCAGTTTAAAGGAACGAAAAGCAGCGCAAAGTGTGAAAAGTTCGGATTCAAAGTCATCGAAAAGTGGGTCGAAAAGTGATATCAAACCCGAATCTCCATCTAAGACGCCAGTTTCTAAGACCGAGACAGTCAAAACTGAACCAGAAGTCAAAGTCTCAACTTCTGTTCCTGAAACGTCCAAATCAGTTTCAGCTACCACAAGTGGGACTGTAAAAACTAGTTCGGCCGTCGTTTCCTCAACTAAAACAACTCCCACGGCACGAGCAGCTGTAGTAAAATCCAGTCCAGTGAGTACAACCACAACTACAACATCATCGCAGTCCTCTCAGAGTCAATCTGGAACTGCTCAGACAAAATCATCAACGAGTCAAACTGCAACAACCCAGTCCACCTCAAAGTCGCCAAGTTCAAACGAAAAGAGCGGGATGAAACCATCGATGACTATCATACCTGTGAGCTCGTTAGAAAATGTCAGCTCCGGTACTTCATACCCGACAAAAGACACTAAACCGAGTGCCCAACAAAAAGTCAGCGTTGCACTTTCGAATTGCAAATCACTGTTGACCAGCAGTTCGTCGTCACTGACTTCGACGTCGTTTTCTCCAGAGAGTCCAGTCATGAGCATTTATCCAACGTCCATAAAAAACAGCTTCTCAATCAACTCGTCAAGCAACGTTCTCACCATCACAACAGTTGTGAACTCAACAGCCTCGTCAAACACAGTGAAGGTTAAGTCAGTAACTTCCTCTCCAATCAGCACGTCCACCATCAGTACACCGAAACCCGAGCCTAAATCGGACTCGATTCCTCCTTGCCCAGACGCCATCCCTCTTTCCATGATGAAAACAACGATGCGCAAAAACCAGCTCCTCTCAAAAGGCACTAACTCGTCCGACAATTCCAACAAGACGCCCGGTTCTAAGATCGACGACATCTGTGCAAAGATCGGCGAGAATTCAAAAGAAAAGAACAAGCTAGAAAACCGAACAAAAGCTGATATCCCAGGTTTGCTAGAGATCCCGAAAAAAATCAGTCCCACTAGCGAGCAGATAATTAAACAAATCCCAAGCATCCAAGTCCCGATTTTCAAACCTAGTAGCAAAGAGCTGTGTACGGACAGTTACAAGATCCTGCCTTCGTTGGGTCACTCCCTACAAGCCTCTCCCACGACCAGCCAGAAGGTGTCCTCGTCTAAGAAACGAGTGTCATCTTTCAGTTACAAAACCCTGCGCACCCCTCCTCGGTCCTGGAACCCAACCCTGTCAAAGAACAATTACGTAGCAATAAAAAACCAAACGAAGGAGTTGCAACAACAGTTCTGCGACTCCAAACAGATCGCTTCGAAGCCGTCGAAAATTTTTACCATGCGGAACACCCCGCGGTACCTGGGCAATCCCGCCTCAGGCGTGAAGCCCATGTACAACGTCGGTGACTCCGACAAGGACAAAGATCAGTCGACCTCGACGTCAGGGTCTTCAAAAAGCCACACAGTTTCCATGACCAAGCTCGATCCCCAGACTCTCCAACCAATCATGTCGATGGTTCCCTCTCCGCCCTACTCCAAGGACCGAACCTACCAAAACGTGCCATTTTCC
Organism: Telenomus remus; assembly: GCA_020615435.1. Taxonomy (NCBI): domain Eukaryota; kingdom Metazoa; phylum Arthropoda; class Insecta; order Hymenoptera; family Scelionidae; genus Telenomus; species Telenomus remus. Next base: position 10,323,826 of record CM036337.1, read on the forward strand.
AACCGCGATATCCGCAGTTCCAGCTCGCCGGTGTCGCCCCGAAACTCGCCTGTCAATATGCTGTCTACCAGTCCGTTCATCCCGTCCCCAACGCCCAACACCAATCCTCGACTCATCTATTCAAATTTCCCACCGACTTTTCCCAACGCCAGTCGGTTCCCACATTCGATCATGCCTCACTCGCCGATCAACCTCCAGCCGCCCATCAGTGCCTTCCATAGCAGTCTACCCCAGGTCAAATTTTATCAGAGGTCCAGCTATGTACCACACGCCGGTGGCTTTAGTGCCCTCAGCCAGCTCCCGACTGTTCAACGTATCCCACCGACGAGTCTTTCTAGCGCGCCCAAATCGCCAAAATCTAGCGTCGAATCCAAAAGTTCTAGTTCGGGATTGACGGATAACAAACAAGATGAGAGCAAAAATTCAAAGAGAAAGATTGATATGAAGATGTTTAATTTGTTCAAAAGTGAGGATGCTGTGAAGCAGCTGACTAAAATGGAATTGTTGAGCAAGATTTCGACTCTTGGTGGGTCCACTGATAAGAAGGCCAGTCCGCCTAAGAAAGAGGAGAAGAAGGACGAGGAAACGAAGTGTAAGAGGAAAGAAATTAAGGAGGAATCGAAAGATGTGAAGGAGAGTAAGGAGATTGGGGAGGAAGTTAAGGAAATTAGTAGGGTGAATGGCGAGGTGACGGAACAGAGTAATAATGCTGAAGTTAAGAAGGAGGAGAGGAAGAGTGATAAGGAGGAAGAGAAAGTGACTAAGAAAGATAAGGACACGACGAATGGAGCGTCGCAAAATGTGGGAGATAAGCTGGAAGATGATGCATGGCGCAAAAGCGCAGACCAAGTACAAGCGAAGAAAGTTGAGATCCAGCGAACTAAAGCTGAGTCTTAAGAGATGTATGTTGTTAGCAATGTTTATGGGGTGGCTATTTATTCTAATCTTGCTGTACTCGAGTTTTTTTATCTAATCACCGTATTTATTTTGAGCGAAATGAACTTCATCAATTTGATCACATTTTCGGTTTGATATAAAAAACAGTTATAAAATAATGTAATTCAGAATTTATAAAAATGGAAAAGCTTGTAACGCGCATTGCCCACTAACGTTATTTTACTCTTTCTAAAACATGGTTTATTTTTAACTTCGACTTTGTATATAAATTGTATATACCAACGAATCATCGGTTTGTCAGTTTACTTATAGATTGTATATTATTCTGTAAATAGTCAACAAAAATGGCATGATTGTAATTGTAAATTCGTTGTAATCTTTGTGTGGCACAGTGCAGAATTTCATTTTTTTTGCAAACCTTTGAATATCTACTAACGTGCACGAAATACGTCATTACGATATCAAAATTTGGCCTTACTGCATTGCGATCTTGCCATCGCGATAAACAGATTTGAATGATTCACCAGATATTTACATGGACATAAATAACCCGGAGCACAAGCTTATACTCATTAGCGTACAGATTTAATCGATAAAAATAGGACAGACAAATTGTTAGTTCTTCCTCCTCTCTTCACTGGATTGTAAATGTATGAAGAGGAAGTTTGTAAATGCAAATTGATATCAAAATATGTTTCTTCTTTGTAAAGGAATCGAGATTTGATTAGAGGGAAGTTGCTATCAAATATTGCAGCGTAGAGGATAATATTACGAATAATATGAGAAGACAGGTATAGGCCTTTTGAGTAGTGGGATACGATTCGCTGCATGCAGACCGTATATATTTGTAAAATTCAAGTACAATACATTACACTGATTAATATAATGAGTATTGTAACGAACGAATAATTGCAATCGTTTATGATTAAGAATCTGATTTCATGTCACTTTATCAAAACTACAAACGAAACATTTGTTTAGCGATAGTGTAACTGGTATTTGGGTAAAAAACCAAAAAAACACATCGCAACAATTTTCAGTTGGTATGACGATTCGATGGCCAGGGTGTAAAAAACTCAGACAATTTGAAATTTCTTATTAGCATGACTGAAAGCTCAGTCATCGAGTCAAAATTGTAGATTGTGAAAAAGGTGTATTGAAATACCGGAGGCCTTACTCAGATCTTGTGTTGGGTGATTAACAAGTACAGTTAACAAAAAAAAAAAAACAAAGTATTAAAAAATACATAATCAGGGTATCGAGTTCAATCGACACACTAAACCCTGATAGAAATTATGGAAATGATAAATTTTGCAAAAAGTATATATCTAGGACGTCGAAAAACCCGATTTCGGTCAGACAGACAAAATTAAGATTCATCTATGACATAGTTAATGATTGTTTATTCAGTGTATTCTAGAGCACGTTCGATATTTTTGTCTACTTGTAGATGTTTGTATCTTAAGCATGATTTTTGAGGATGTTTTTTCTTTTTATTAAAAATGATTAATTTAATTGGAAATTATTTATTGCGTACGCGTAGACTTATATTTTCGAAGCCGAATCGTTATATTGATAATATAATTGATAACTGCAATCTTAGCACATAATTATAATCAAATGCTGTGATCACCACTCCATTTTAATAGAAAAAAGGGATATTTAAAAGAAAACAAGCAAAAAACGATTGAAATGTTTGAGATTACTTCCTATGTCGAGCGGTTTTTCAGATCAACGCTTTATAAATCTATAAATCTACGAAATGTATGTATTTTGTATGCATTATTATAACATTAGTTGAATTTCATTCGATGTAACTTATTGAAAACTGAAGTGCAAAAAAAAGAAACAATTTAGGCCAAATTTTGTTGAGCAAGTTTTGATTTAGTTGGAACGAAATAGTTCAATATTGTTTGTAAATAATATATAATGTATGATTAGAGCAAATAATACGAGAAATATGATTGTATCTATAATTTTGAATTTTATTTATACAAATGTCATACTGTTTTTTCGCAACAACAATAAGTATTGATTTTCAATAATACTTGTGACATCGGAATAATGTTTTTTTTATTAATCATAATATGTAATGAATAAATATATTATTGTAATAATTATATTATTATACACAAGGTTGCAAATAAATGTTTTCTTCTTTTGTGTAAAATATAGTACAATGCACTAGTAAAAGTTATGCATTTAATTCATTTTTCCTAATTTTTATAGATCCAAAGTTTTTTTCATACAATATTGTTTTTGTTTTTTAAAAGGTAAGTGACCATAATCTATGCTCTCCCTCTGGGAACAAAAGATTTTTATATTCCGTAAATTTGTTGGTTCCAAATTTTGACTAGGTAAAGTATGATCAGTTTTTTAATTGCAATTAGTTCAAAAGTCAAAGGTTTTCCCACTATATATATTCACTTTTTTTCATTTTTTTGAAATAGGTTTAAAAAAATGTACAGTTTACGCCTTTCGTTATTGTGTTTATATTTGCTTTCTTTAATGTAAAAATTGTTGTATACAGTTATACAGTGTTTTACGTTTGTTCATGTTATTTATCGTATTACACGTGAGATCGCCGCGCCACCTAGAAATGATAAATAAAACGATAGCAGGGCCCTCTTGGAGTACACAGTTTTATCAGTTATCAAATTAGTCGAATCAAAATGTCATCGGACGACGTGATATACATCAGCTGAACGCTGGTCAGAATAGCGTGTGGAATGCCGATGTAAACAACATCAATTCGCAATTGAATGAAATTGACGACCATTTGGATCAATCACGCACCTTCCATCGGCTCCAACTTGATCGTTTCCAAGCTTCCATTGCCATACCAAAAGGTTATTCAAGTTTCCGTCATCTTTATTTGTGAGCTTCATTTAGTTTTGCTGTTTTTGTCGTATCAATTTCGCGAATTCGGCGACAGTGTTGACAGGTGTCCATTATTCTCACTCAATTTTAATCTAATTGATTGATTGTAAGTTTTTATTCCTAATTTGAATTCAAGTTTCCTATTTTGCATTAAATTCATCATATTCATTCTAGAACTTTTAATTGATATTGTAGAATGAGTTAGCAAAACATTTCTGGTTTCGTTATTTTTTCAGCATTTGCTTTAAAATTCATAAGTACGAAATTAGTTTCAATAATTATAATTTGTTTTATACATTTTGTCAGGTTAATTTTATAATTTGATTCACAATGTCTGGTGACCACGAACCTGTTGTCAAGTATCCTTCGGATTATGTCAAGCTTAACGTCGGCGGAGCTTTACATTATACTACTAGAACAACTCTACGAAAACATGACACAATGTTAAGAGCCATGTTCAGCGGTCGAATGGACGTTCCCATTGATCCTGAAGGTACATCATATTTCAACAATTATATTTTATTAATCCATAACCTGATTAATTCAATCAAAGTATTAAATGATTTCTATTACAAATGATTGTATCTCTCCAGGTTGGGTACTAATTGACCGCTGTGGCAAATACTTTGGAACGATTTTAAATTTCTTACGAGATGGAACGGTACCTCTGCCAGAAAACTCAAAAGAAATTGCCGAATTACTTGCAGAGGCAAAATATTATTGTATCAGCGAACTGTCGGAATCTTGCGAACAGGCCCTGCAAAAGAAAGAAAAGGAAAAGGAACCGAATTGCAAACCAATCTGTAGAATCCCTCTGATAACGTCACAAAAGGAAGAACAGTTTTTAATAAATAGCTCAACTAAACCAGTTGTCAAGTTGCTTGTTAATAGACACAATAACAAGTACTCGTACACGAGGTTTGTCTTTTGGCTTTCATTTCGATCTCAAAAACTTGATACTTCAAATTTCATACTGACAATTTCACGTTTTTCACAGCACTTCAGACGACAATCTTCTGAAAAACATTGAACTATTTGACAAAATGTCTCTACGTTTTAGTAACAGAATTTTCTTTATCAAAGATGTGATCGGATCTAGTGAGATTTGCTGTTGGACATTTTATGGCCACGGCAGAAAAGTAGCTGAAGTTTGCTGTCACTCTATAGTATATGCGACAGACAAAAAACACACTAAAGTAAGAATTAACTTTCAAAGTTTATCAGAAAATTAAAAAGTATGTTGACAATAATTTACGTCTCTTTGAATTGTAGGTAGAATTTCCGGAATCGCGCATCTTTGAAGAGACACTGAATATTTTATTGTACGAATACAGGGGCGAGCCCGATAAAGAACTGATGCAGGCAACTTCTTCGAGAGGTGCAGTTAGTGGACCACCGCCCTGCACATCGGACGAGGAAGCTTCCGGGGTAGCTCCAAGACATACGAACGAATCTGTCTAACCTTTGTCATTTTGTTCAGCCAGTTGTAGTTTCTTGCGAGCACTTACCTGTTTCTGCGTGATGCTGAATTGATGCCAAATTTGTTTTTTTAATTGATATACTAAACGACGAACCAGTTGAGTGCTGAATTGAATTTGTATATAATGGATGTTCTGTAATCAAATCACACATCAAAAATCGGATACAAAAATAAAAAAGGAAAACAATGATTAATGGGTTTCTGTTTTAAAAATATCCGTTTATTTATACGAAGTTGAAAAATATATATAAAAGCAGGGAACTTTTGTAACGCAGTGTCAATCGTCAATGAAACTTCATACCGTTGCTCTTCAATTTCGTATCTAATTTTGTATTGAGAATTGTACTCGCCAGAGCTTCACTTCTTCTTTGAGTTGGTATCCCGCGGTACAAATTTTCCGTGATCTGCGACCGATCATTGCCGCTGTTTTTCCTCGACTTTTGATCATAATATTCAATATTATCATTGTTATCAATCGCCTTCATCTCAGCTAACAATTTTTCCTTGTCGAAATTCTTCGCAGTCAATTTTTTCGTCTCTTTCTTATCAGTTTCATTTTTCTTTTCATTCTTGCTATCCCGACTGTTTTTTCGCAATTTCTCGTCCGACTTTTCTTCTCTTTCCAGATATACATTCAAACGTTCCTTTTCCTTTGAGGAAAATTTGTCTACGTCCTCCGCATCATCACCATCAATACTTCCATTTTTCAAGACCAATTTGTCAAAGAAATGATCCAACTCGTCGTTGCTACTTTGTCTGAATGTTTCACTACCTTTCGTTTCTGGAATGTCAGTGGAACTTGAAACTTGTTCTTCAATTTCTTCATCTTTAGGAGATTCTGGACTTTCTTTCTTCTCCGGTGTTTTTATGGATTCTGTACTTTTTGTCGCAATCAAGTCAGGCTTCGGTTCTGTCACATTTTGACTTTTTATTTCGTTTGTAGTTTTTTCATCTTGAATGAACGTTTTTTCAGGACCACTTTGTAGCACACTCAGAGCGTAAGTCTGTCCTTTGTCAAATTCTTCCTGAACCATTCGCTCAATCTCTTCGTAGTTTCCTCTGTGGTTAGCAATGGTCATTGTACGAGATGATATTAGCGGTGATTGGTCTGACGTTAGTCTAAAAAGATTTTGAGATCAAATTGTTGAATATTAAATTAGATCAAAAGTTTGTCCCAATTTTCATATCAGGTATCTTATTAAACAAACCTCGCACAAACTTGTCTAGATTTTCTAAACAACTCTTCGTGTTTCAGATCAGTTTCATCAACGAAATCCTGCAGATCGCTCAACTGCGGAAAATTATTATAATCGATAGAATCCAACTTGTGACACTTTTCATCGTCCTCCTTGTTGTTCAGGTCCAATTTATCAATCTCTTGTGGACTCAAAGCCAGATCATCCTCGTCTATCACTTTCGTCAGTGTACCCGAACTGACGGATTTTTCCGACGGGTCTGTAGATTTTGCTGATATTGATCTGCTGGCGGATTTTGAAAGTCGAAACTTCTGACCGGGTGGCAAAAAGAGCAGTTGATTATCATGACTTTTCCCGTTCAGTTTTCTTTCAAAATTCATATCCAGATCAGATAAACTCGGCTGAAATTGTAAAAAATTACAAAAATTGAAATCCCATAAGAGAATGAATTCAAAAACTTACCAAAATCTTATCGTTCATATCGCTGTCAATCTTTTTTATACTGGACTTTGAATAATTCAAGCTTACTCTGAAAAGAGAGGATATTCAATGTTGCATTTATTTATTTGCATTTCAAAAGTTGAAAAGTGCGTTACCCAGAGTCCTCCAGACTTGAAATCGAGCAGTTGCCAGCAGTGCTTTTGGTCTTGTTAAAAACGGGCAACTGGTTGTTATAATACAGCCTCTTTTCTCTATTGTCTAGCATGTCTTCCAAGCCCCTAAGTTTTTCTAGAGTGTCATGCAAATTTTTCTGCGTCTCTTTGTGCTTCATGACCTCTGAGTGCAACTGCTGTTTCAAAGACTTGGTTTCCAGACTTAATTTCTTATTCAGATTCTGTCGGGTGTTGGAATCAAATTAGTCATCTGACAACCAAATTTCATCAATTTCTAAATACAAGATTCTGTTACTTGAATTGTAATCTGCTGCTGCTCCATTTGGTAAGTCAAATCCGACACTTGAGACTGCAGTTTGTCACGTTCAAGCAAGTTACGATTTTGACTTAATTGTAACAATTTTTTATTAAACACCTGAAATATTTTACAACTCGGTTTAACAAAAATCATCTTCAATTTTTCAATTTATTTATGTTATTTTTAAATACCTGCAAAGAATGCAATTCTTTTTCCTTTTCTTTTAAGTTGTCACAGGTGATTTTGTGTTGCTCTTTCAATTTCTTATACTTTGCCTGTAAAACTCGTAAATCCTCGTGATGAGAATTGATGATTCTCGGCAGTTCGGCGTTTGTTCCTTCGTATTTTTTCAGGGCGGATTCCTGTTTCTTCTGAATTGCTTTCAACAGTTTATTCTCGTTCGAAAGTTCCTTTTTCAAAAACGAACAAAAGACGAGAATAATTATGCTCAATCAAACAAAATTGTCAGCTAAGTTCGAAAAGTCTTTAAACTTTCGTCGAACAGTTGTCTGACTTACATTCAAGTGATAATGTGCATCAGTCAGTTGATTTTGAAGTTGCTTAACTCGTAACATCTTCGCGGATAAAATTCTTTGCGAAACTTGGTTCTTGGAGGATTTACTCGCTTGAGCTAGCGGATAAAAGCGTGCAGTATTTCTGTACGGACTGTTCACTAGAAACATAGATTATAAAGCATCAAAACTGTTTTTTGTTATAAACAAATAAAATCTTTCAAACTCACCACCATAAGCATCATTAAATGGTTTTCTTTTTAATAACCGAGTCGCACTGAGAGGTAATTTGCTCTTACGAGGTGTTCCGCTTAACGATCCTGAATATTTACTGTAAAAAATAAAGTATTCAAAACCAAAATTTAAAACTCAAAATTGCAATCAAAATAGAATCGAAATTAAAATTGAACAATAATTACGAATTAAGAGTGATAAAAAGAACACCTTGAAGAGCACGAGTGTTTATCAGAGCACACTACCGGCAACGAGGGTATTCCACTTTGCATCTTAATTAAGCCTAAACTCGCGCGAAAATTAGTACCAGCGGACTCTTCGAGCTTGCATCTTCACTCAAACTGTGAATTCGCCGTTCAAATGTGAACACAAGGAGGTTTGCGCGAATCTTGACATTTGAAACCAAAAAAAAGTGTCACTCTCGAGTCTGTTTTCACACGAGGTTGTCAAGGCGACCGCAAGAGTACACAAATGGCAAACATTTTATTGATCAAATTAAACTTACAATGTACCGCGTTCGTTTCGGCACAACTATTTGAGCTCGAAGGTGCGTAATGCTCATTCGCACGGATCCGCCACTATCGCTGATAAGAGCTATGCGAGTGCACGAGACGTCTGTCAAATTAATCGATTTGAAATTCAAACTTGGCGCTTCGTGCGGGCGCAGAGGCCTCGTTTCGGTTCGTCCGTATTATTTATTTAGACGTCGTGTATCACTTTGCAAAGTGGCACAGTTCTTTTTCTCTTCTAATCGGAAAAAACGAATTTTGTAGGACAAACGTGTAATATGAAATATAAAATTTTTATTTCGCTGGAACGATCTTTCTTTTATACATACAATCAATGGCTTTGAGCTTGCATGGCAAATTACATAATTTGTTTTACATCAATCTGACTAGAAACATTTTGTTTTGAAGGAAACAACGGAACAAAACAAAATGTTGTACATTGAACATTTGATAAAATGAAGTTGGTTCTTTATGAGGATTTTAAAGTCGAGACTGCATTTTTTGATCTATTTGCAACACAAGAAACTTGGACTGTATTAGCTATAAGATGCCTGCATCTCTGTCTCCGCCTGTTTGCAACAACAACTGTTATACAAATGCAATACACATGGATTGCACTTCATTTTTCAAAATAATATTCTACTTTTAATAGACTCGTCGCGATGGGTCGGTTCTCTTTAGTGACTGCCTTCGGGTCGGGTTCTCATGTTCCTGTTCGCATCTTTGACACCATGCTGAGCATTCCACAGCTTTGAGTAGTACGAATTCGGAATTTCCACGAGCTGCGAGTGCGTCCCTCTTTCCACAAGTCCTCCTTTGTCAAATACTAAAATTTCATCCGCGTCTATGACTGTGGAAAGTCTGTGTGCTATCACTATCGATGTTCTCTTTTCTGTCGCTCGACGTAATGCTTCGAGAATATTCTAAAATTCAGACGACACAACAGTCAATACAAAATTCAATACATACAAATAGAAGTTAGAAAAAAATTGTTTGTTAATAATTCACCTGTTCGGTGAGAGAATCCAAGGAAGATGTAGCTTCATCGAACACCAAAATTGGCGAATCTTTCAAAATTGCTCGAGCGATTGCAACTCGTTGTTTTTCGCCTCCTGAGAGCTTTAACCCTCTTTCTCCGACCGGAGTTTGGTAACCCTGGGGCCATTTTAGTATAGATTCATGAAGATTTGCCATTTTCGCTGCCTCGTATACATGAGCTTCTGACTTGGAAAGATTTCCATAACGAAGATTGTAGAAAATCGTGTCGTGAAAGAGAACTGAGTCCTGGGGCACAATTGCGATGTTTCGTCTTAAGTCGTTGATATCCAAGTCCTGGATATTTTTGTCGTTTATGTAAATGTTGCCTCTTTGAGGATCAAAAAATCTATAGAGCAATCGTACGATTGTTGTTTTCCTAAAATATCGCAAACATTGATAAATCAAATAGTTTTTGTTGCTTTTACTTTGAAAATTTGTTTTCTTTTCTCTTACCCTGATCCTGATCCTCCAACGATGGCAATTTTCTTCCCACTTGGAATACTGAAGGAAATTTCATTGAGAATATTTTTGCCTTCAACATACTGGAAACCCACTTTATCAAATCTGATCTCGGCTTTGTTTTGCGGGATATGAAAAGGCAAAGCGTCCGATTTATTCTGAAATGAGAGAAAAAAGTCAAAAGTGTAAATTTGACAAATAGAAGGGATGTGTGTTACAATTTTTTTTATAAAAAGCAGGTATACCTTGATATTAGGATCCATTGTCATCAACGAAAACATGGTTTGCATATCGATGAATGCTTGTCTAACTTCTCTGTACACCGATCCCAAAAATCCCAGCGGGATGGACAATTGGAATAGTAATCCATTTACCATAACTAAATCTCCTACAGTTAACGTTCCTGCAAAAATAATCAGAGTTCAATTTTGTGACTACAAATGTCAAATTTGTCATTCAATGTTATTTTTTACAACTGTTACCATTAACTATATCACGAGCAGCTAAAACCATGATTAAACTCAAAGCCGCACTGAAAATCGCCTGCTGGCCAAAATTGAGCGCTGCTAAACTTGTGCTGGTCTTCAAAGAAGCATCTTCGTACTTTTTCAACGCCTCCTCGTATCTTTCAGCTTCAAATTTTTCGTTATTGAAATACTAAAAAAGTAGACAAAGTTGTTATTAAAAATGTATTTGTTACTTTATTTAAATAATAACAGACATCAAATTTTACCTTAACAGTTTCATAATTAATTAACGAATCGATAGCTTTGTTCCCAGCCTCATTTTCTGCTTTGTTCATGAACACTCGGAATTTTGTTCGCCATTGAGTAACTGAGAGAGTGTAAGCTGCATATGCACCTACACATCCAAGAGCCACGGCTGTGTATTCCGAACCACATTTCAAACCTAAAATCGAACTTACTAATGCAAGTTCGAACACGGTTGGCACGATGTTGAAAACCATCGCTGTGAGAACGAAATTGATGCCACGACTTCCACGATCTATAGTCTGAAAATTTGGAGGACAAAAGCAGAAATAGAAATTACAATTTTTAACTTTTTTTGTTGATATTTGAAACTGAAATGAAATTTACTTTTGATAAAGCGCCAGTTTGCCTGTTCAGATGAAAAGACAAGTCTAAATTATGCAAGTGCAAAAAAACGTTCCTTGCAATTTTTCTAATCGAATGCTGGGCTACTTTTGCAAATACTGCGTTTCTCAATTCGTTAAATCCTGCTGCTCCTGCTCGGGCTACTCCATCTATGATTTTAAATAAATTAAATGTTATTGTCAGTAATAATTAATTTTTTTTTTTTTTTTTTTGCTGATACATAGAATTCAGAATACAAGTTTGTTTCCAGTCTTACATCCAATAAGGAGAGAAGTTCCAACAGCAGCTACAGTATGCGGAGCCGAATCCAAATTTATCGCTTGACTAGCATTGAAATAGTCAATCGCGTATTTAAAAATAAAGGGCACAGCAACATTCAACACCTTTGCTCCTATAAGTAAACTCACAGCCAATTTAACCCTCTTTCTAATATCTGGCTCATCCTGCAAAATGTTTTTACATTCATTTAATTCTTTTTTAAATCAATTTTAGTCTTATTTAAGAACTTCATCCGCTTTTAATTGGATTTAGAAAGACAATGAAGAGTATAAATTTTGCACCTGTGGCCAGATGTAACCAAGCATAGCTTTTGCCATGTCAGAACTGTTGACCGGCTTATCAGTTTTGAGGCCAATACCATCTCGACTCAAACTAGAAACTCCGGGGTGAAAACAATTTCTTTTTTGTTGGCCCTGTTTGCCGCCTGTCAAGCTGTTAACAACCAGGTCACTCTTCGACGGGGGAATAATTGATTTCGCTTGAGGTACATTTTCTTTTTGTTGCGCCCGGTCTATCACGTTTCCCGAACAAGTCTGCAATTAAAAAACAATTCATTTTACTTTTTGAAAAAATAACTCAACGAAAATAAACTCTTTTCAGTAGATGAAAAATAGAATTTGAATGATGTAAACATTACCCTGGCAATAGTCAGTGAAATGGGGTTAACTTGTTTTGAACAAACTCTCAACTTGACATTGGGATGAGAATACGAAAATGCAGTTCTAAGGATCAAACTGCTATCGTTTTTCGCGATTCTTAAAAATCGTCCACACACAATAAAACCCAGCATTTTGATAAGATTTATCACATCATATATACACACATCTTCCAAAAAAAATCCAAATTATGTCATGCTAAAAATTCGACAGCTCGACACAGCTCGACAAGACAAGTCGGCAACACAGGCACCTGTAACAATAATTGCCACCTGTCGACAATCGACAGAAACAAAAGTTCCTCAATCCTCACATTGTTAGGTTAGGTTTCGTAACATCAAAGTGGGGAGCTCTGAACAGCTGATTTTTGTTTTCTTTTTGATGTTTACAAAAATGCACCCAATGACAAGTCAGTTTCGAGGGTTTTCAAATTGCTTTCAGTTTGAAACAATGAGTTTTTAAAAGTGATGCAAAGTGCGATGTTGTTGAACCGAGTATATTCAAGTCACGATGAGTTTTATTCTTGACGTCATAAGGGACTTCTTTTATAAAATGTTGAATGTAATTTGGTTCGGTAAGAAAAGGATATCAAATTCTTTGAATATTTATATCAAAACGTACACTGGTAATACGTTGTCGGTTGACCTTGACCCCAAATGGGACATCAGGGAGGTGAAAGAAATTTTGGCACCCCAAATGGGCATGCCACCTGAAGATATCAAAATTATTTTTGCCGGTAAGGAATTGCACAATTCTACAATCATTGAGGTAAATAAAAAATCAACCAATTATTCATGTTCGCATACGCGCATGAGTAGATTTTCTATGATGTCGAGTACATGTGACATTTTTAATTTTAGGAATGTGATTTGGGTCAACAAAGTATTTTGCACGCTGTTCGTACACCGAAACGTAAGAATCAAACTGAGAACAAAAGTGACACAATAGAGGAATTGAATGAGTCGATGGAAAGCGGTGGAAAGCCTTTGAATGAGACTTTGTCTGATCTTCCCTTAGATGAATCATTTAGTGAAAAGGACATCTCAACTGGTTCAGGTTTCAGAGATTTAAAAATTTATTAAAATGTTGAAAAATGAATGAAAATGAAGTTTAAACATTTAAGTGACATTGGATAAGCCATTAATGTTGACTATTATCATTATATTTGATGACAGTCTTTTAATACTTGTTGAAACCTATACATTCATTTTCACAATAAATTTTGACTTCAAATTGACTTTCAAATAGTTAAATTCAAGTTATACATTTTCAGAATGAAGTAATAACAATAAAAAATTAGAATGTGTTTCAGAAAATTGTTAAATCTTTAAAACTTTAAATCATTGAGTAAATACACAAATATTTGTCCACTCAACTTCTTGCACTGATGAAAAGACAATTTAATTTTCATTCTCAACAGTTGTCGAGGCAGAAAAGCAGCGGGCACATTTTTACGTCTTTTGTTCAAAGCCGTGCGGCACAGTACAAGCAGGCAAATTGAGAGTACGCTGTGAGGCATGCAAAAGTGGAGCTGTGACTGTGGACAGGGACCCGCAATGCTGGCCAGACGTACTATCTCCGAAGAGAATCACGGTGAACTGTGAAAATCCTTTGTGCGCTGCACCCGAATCCGAGACGCACTCTCCAGTGCATTACGCACAGTTTTATTTTAAATGTGCCAAGCACGCGAGTTTGGGCGAACAAGATGAGGCGGTTCCTTTGTACCTTATCAAGCCCAATTTAAACAAAGTTCCATGTTTGGCGTGCACTGACGTTAGGTATAACAACTTCCAAAAACTTTGATAAACCAAAACAATACGTTTCTAAATTAACTTCAATACTTAAACGATGTTTAAATTTTTTTTAGGGACACAGTATTTGTGTTTACTTGCGAAGAGGCTCACGTAACCTGTTTAGATTGTTTTCGAGATTACTGCTTGGTGCGATTACGAGAGAGACAATTTGTTTTTGATGAGGTCACCGGGTACTACACTCTGCCTTGTCCAGCAGGGTGTCCGAATTCTCACATCCCGGAAACCCATCATTTTCACCTCCTTAATCCACAGCAGGTATATGCTTTGTAACACTAAGATTGTATATCTTTAGAGGTGTACAATTTTGATTTATGAATGTTAAGAGATTTATATGAAAGATACCACGTTAGATGGTCTGAGAAGAAGAATTAAAAACAGTTGGCCTGTTTCTGGTACTAAATGACTTGAATGGTTCTGAATTCAGTATGCGCAGTATCAGCGGTTTGGCGCCGAGGAGTATGTGTTAAAAGAAGGTGGTCTTCTTTGTCCACAACCGGATTGTGGAATGGGAATCATTCCTCCCCCAATTGTTGAAGGACACGAGGAAAAGTGTCGTAAAATTCAGTGTATCGGTGGTTGTGGCGTAAGAAAATTTTTAATAATGTTCATTAAATTGAAACATGAAAAAATAAACAAATAAATAATAATATTTATTTGCAGTATGTCTTTTGCCGAAGATGTTTGCAGGGATTTCACACAGGATCGTGCGAAGTGCCTCCGAGTCCTTCTACCTCGATGAACTCGCCGTTTGGATACGTAGTAGATCCTTTAAAGGCGAAAGATGTAATTTTTTATGATTTACATTGAGAGATACAGCGCAGTTTGTTTTATGACGAATTTCATATGACGATCTTTTTCCAGGCAAAATACGACGATGCCACCAATAAAACCATAAGAATTTCAACGAAACCGTGTCCTAAATGTCGGACACCTACAGAGAGAGACGGTGAGAATGATAGATTGGTTTCCCACTCTGTTCAATCTCAAGCAGATTTACATTGCTTGAAAATTGAATTCTAATCAGTTTTCAATGCTAAATCGATTTTTTGTTTGCATTTCAGGAGGTTGCATGCATATGATTTGCACGAGAGCAGGTTGTGGTTATCAGTGGTGTTGGGTCTGTCAAACCGAGTGGACGAGGGACTGCATGGGCAGTCACTGGTTCGGATAAGATTGTAAAATCAATCTTGAAAAACGAATTTTGTACAATAATTAATCATGAAATGAAAGTACATCGTCTAACTTTTGTATCGATTTATATTAGTCTTGTATGAATAGAGACAACGGAATTTGAAAGAAATGAATTTATTTGAACACTAAATAACGAATTTTTCATCATCAATTTTATTGCGAAATCAACACTTTTTTTACAAGTCTCCGACATAAATCAAAATTGCAATAACTCAACCTAAACTTTCACAAGAAAAGATGAAAAAAATCGTATGGAAAATCAGTAAATTGTGAATATACAGAGGCACCGGGAGGCGAATATTAAAGAGAGTTTATTATCATAATGCAAGATCAGTTATTTATAAGGTGGCGAAAGAAAAAGGAAGAAAATCCTCTGCAGTTTGCGATTTTTCGCGTTTCAAATAGGCGCGCAGTCACATCCGCGTTCCTTCGCGATTTTGGACATTGGCACGTGTTAAAATATCTTGAATACGCGTCCCGAAGCCCAATGGCGCCTCCGTTCCAAATTGATGCTTGCGTCGGGTGCGCGCGCGACCTACTTTCTTTTGTCTGTGTGCGTGTACACAAATGCCCTCCTGACAAACTAGATTTCTTACGTTTGAGTTCACCTGCTCGCGTTGAAGGGCTCTAATGTATTGTCCGCTTTTTACAATTCACTCGTTCATAAGTGCTTAATGAAACCACACAATGACTCTTTCACCATCTTAACTAAACAATTTTTACATTAAAAAAAATTGCAGTACAAGAATTAATTAGAAAAAAATCAATTTCTTTTCCAAGTCTTTGATTTTCAGGGCGGATAAAATTTGGTTGATTGGGTCAGTAATTGGAGTACTTGTTAATGGTTGTTTCATTGAACTTTTCAGAAAGCGAGCGATCGGTTTGGGTGAATAAGTTTGCACGGAGGCATTTATCAAGATTACCTGGGCATTAAATCGACCCGTTACGTGGGGTTTGAATCCCATATTTTTAATGCCAGATGAAAGACTTATAACATGCTTGCCAAGCATAATCGTATATATTAGAAGCCACGTTTTTATTAGAGCGTGCTTTGCTTTTAAACGTTGCATTTTTATAAAACATCGCCGAAAAAGTTTGTAAAGCTGAACTCGCGCCGTCGCATCAGCAAAAGGGCAAAAAAAGGAGTTGTAAACTCCGTCGAGAAGAAGCGTCTTAAATATGCACCGCTACTCTTTTTGTACGTGACTATCCAGCTGTACGAATTTCATTGTAAAATAAAATTTGCCAAACATGTTTCGCATATGTTAAGTTGGTGTTTGTTAATCATTGGGTGTTAATTTATGGCAGTTGTAAATTTTGGGAAGTCGTGTATTTGTTAACATGCGTGTTTTGTAACGATTACACTGGTTCGGTCTAATCGAAGCTGATTGCGCCATTTGAGTTCACCTCGACTCTCTCGCGTGATTTCAAGTTCATTAGACCTGTAAATCTTGAAATAAAAAAAAACGTGCCTGTCGTTTGTTAATTCTAATTTAAAGAACCATTTTCTGGACAATTAAGTCATTGATTAATGAATTATTCAGCGTCACTGTTAGATCTCCAGACTGATAAGCTAATTAATATTTTAGGTCAAACTATTTTTTTCGTGTTCTCTACTTACGTGATTTAAAGCCGTTACTCCAAAAAAACATAATGTTTTTATAAAAAACAATCAATAAAATTCTAAACTTACAATTTTTCTAAAATTAGGTAACAGATACAAAGCAATTTGTTTAATTTATTCGATAACTACATTTTGTTCGGAACTGACGTTCCATCTTCATTGGAAAAACTGTAGAACTGTTTTTTGGTTTGATTTTTTATTTCAAGATAGTCATTGGATTAATGATAGAAAATCAGGTGGTGTCTGTCCGCGGCAGAATTCCAACTTTCAATCAAATTGTCATGACCTTATTTTCTTTCGGTTGTTTAATTACGAAATTCCAAGCTGTATTGAAAAGAGAAAGAAAAGAGGCACGTTTATTGAATATTATGATTATCATTTTGCAAATAGCCCATATTCAGAGGTGTTATACACCTAATCCAAAGCAAAGGCTGGATTGCATAATCCATTTAGTTGAATGAATTTCTAGCAATTATCAATTAAAAAAGTTCCCGTTCGTGGGAGTGGAATTGAAAAAAAATAATTGACAAAAAAAGGCAGAGCATTGAATGAAAATGAATTTCGCCCGATGGATTAATAATCTAAAGTGGACATGTTGCTACGGTGAGAGATAAATCCGACACAATTTCATGATCTGAATTGATAAATTACTGTTTCATTTCTTCCGATTAAAGGGAGTACAAGAAATTTTGATTTATCGCCCCTTGGACCTGCGAGGAAGTGTGGCTTGTTATTTTTTTTTCTTCCTCGTTCTCTCGATCTGTGAAATTCGCTTCGGATCCCTTAAAAACCCCTTTTTTATGGGGTCGTCACACGTGCAAAAGAAAGTCACAGGACAGGTTTTTAAGGGTCGCTCTTAGAGTGAATGTCAGATTATTTTTGTCATCATAATAATATTTCATGGAATTTAAAAAATGGGCATCGCCGTTTTTATGCTCGTTCGTTTTCGTCCAATAAAAACCATTGTTTCGGATTAATTTTTTGCATTCAATTTCGTTGAGTGGCGTCTCTTGAATCTCGTCTTTTTCATTCGCTCGTAACGTCGCCTTTAATTTTTAATTTGAACTATTGAAAAGAGCTTCCAATAGTTAAATGACAAACGAATTCATTCTCGACAAGGCATTTTTCCTGAGAATTAATTTTAATCAAATGCAGTATGAAATTCACAAATAAGAATTGGATTGATGAGAGGAAATTGGAATTTTTTAGGAAATTCATGTAATATGAATGTTGCTTTTGTTCTGTTGTCAACAATTAAATGAATCGTTTTCAATTTAAAATCGAATAATTCATTATTAGTTTAATTTCTGCTTGGATTTAATAATATATTATTATGGTGACCTGGTTTTCATCAATTTTACTGCATCAGGCACAATCAAGAACTTCTTGTTTATTAGTTATTCATTTATTATTAAATATGTTTTCAAAAACAAATTTAATATTAAGAGAACGTTGTTGCTATGCGGTATATAAACAGTTTTTCTCAATTTTTCATGTTTGACAACGGAAGCAATGTTGAAATTGTTTTTTGTATCCATAAAAACATTGTTATACGTTTTGTTCTCCGACAGTAAAAAAATTAATTAATTTTTTCAACAAAATGTTTGCGTTTACTGAATACGTAAAATGAATCACATCAAAACAGCCCAGTGATTCTCTAAACCAATTTTTATTTCATTGCATCGGATATTTTCTATGAAATATTAAAAATCTCACTCTTCCATGAACAGTTGATTAGCGATGTATTTTGTAGAAACGCGTTCAATGTTGAATATTTAGATAATTTATATAAAAATTCACTGCTTCACTGTTGTTTCACTCAACTCCGATTTTGAAAAACTATATGCTCTTAAAAAATGTCAAAACAGATAGAATATGTTCATTTTGTTATCAGGAAAACCTTAAATCCAATTTGTCTCGTTAAACAAAATCCAATTTGCGCTCTTTGCTATACAAGTTATTCCCTCCGTGATTAGACCATTTCTCATAATATAACCAGCCATAACAAAATGCAAACCCAACAACAATACCAATTTTAATATCTATATCTCTATTTCTGAGTAACAATTTTATCTACCTTTTCCAAGTCGCATAAACATTTTATCTAGACAACAAAACAAATAATCAACATACAGCTACCGTAAAGAATTGTAAACAAATGCGAAAAGCAAATAAAGGTCAGCTGCAGCTGAATCGAGATCTAAATCGGCGGGATTCTAGTTTGGTTGCGGAGAAGAGAAAAATAGGTTTTTGCCGGCGGCGGGATCGCGAGGGCCGATTTGGGGGCGCCCGGCTCGGGCTATCGTCGTGGCGCACGCGGCGGCTCGACTGTGGCGCGGCGTTGCGCGCGCAGGTGGCACGCGGAGAGGGTGGCGCCGTGCGTCGCGCGACCGCACCTCGCCTCGCCACACCGCGCCACCACCGAGCCGGTCAATACTCCGAGTTGGCGTGAGCGAGCGCGACGCAACGCGATCGTGGTCCGCTGCCGTTTGCGTAGCCGATTCGCAACATTTATTTGTTAGCCCACGAGTGACAGGACAAATTTGTTGCGGCACGCGGGCCGCACACCGATGCGCTATCCGGCCGCGCGTGCGGTTGACGCGGCGGCAACGCGCGCGCCCATGGACGTGACGTTTGTTGGTGCTGGCGCCGTTCATGTAGGATCAAACCGAGTTTCTGCACCGGACGCGTACTCGCCAGAACTATTATGAGGATTCTGCTTAATTTGCGAGCGCGTCCCCGTGCCAGAGCGAGACGCCAGATCATGGATTTATCATCAATGTTCCTCATCGTACTCGTCGTCGCGTGTTCCGTCGGCGGTAAGTCGACAACTCCGATACCACACACACACAAGATGCTCCAAATTGTACATTTATTTCTTCGAACAATCTTTCATTATTTATTTACTACTTCCACATCCGTTCGTTCATCGATAACAATCCCAACTGTAAACAATCCAATTTAAAAATCGACCTTGCAAAAGTAATATTTTGCGTTGAAATTGTGAACAAGTTGCAATTTTGCGCAAGGTGAAAGAGAATGTGATTGTTGCAAAATTGGTAATGGGGTTGTCAAAATATTGACACGCGTAAATTGTTTGCACTGTATTGAGGTGGAAATTTTTGTTTACATATTTATAGACATGATATATTTATGTGGCGGATTGAACAAAGATGTAGGCAAAGGAAGGATGTACCACGATTGTTGGCCGTGTTTTTTCAAGGGATAAGGCGGCCGATCAAGTTGCGGGTCCATCGTTACTCGGCGCTTTTGGCTCGAAGGTCCTTTGGGTCTCTCATGCGTCGCTTGTTTACCCTCAAATAACGATCTCTCGTGTACGCTCCTCGGATTTTGAATTCATCTGAATTTAGTTCGTCAGTATAGAAGCGAAAGCAACCAACTGCAAACATTGCATAAAATAAGAACAATCCAAATCATCTTGACTCAAATAATTATAAAATAATACATTTGAATTATTAGTCGATTAAACAGCATCTGTTCAGTTTCAGGTTCGATGTTAGTTTGCAAGTACCATCTGTTTCAAGGCTTCGAAATTCGTCGCGTACTGATATAGCATCGAAAGAAAAATGAAAGAAAAGTGACGCCGAGAGGATATTAATTTGAAGTCGTTTTGTAACACTGGACGCCACTCGAGAGAAAAGTGGCGGCTCTTGGAAGAGCGTCCGAATTTCTAAGTTTGAAACAACGTGATAGTTATGTATGCTAAGCGTATTCAAACGTCACTGTCCGTTATCTAACCGCGTTATTTATTTGTTTACAAGAAAACTCGTCTCTTCCCCCACCTCTATTCTTCGTGAGCCTTTTTTGGCAAACCAAGGAAAGTAAGGTTATGCTGTCGATCGGAAAGACATTATACATTTTGGGCCTGATTTGCATCGATGAAAGTCGTGATCGCGCCGACTGTGGTTTCTAAATTTTATATACCATTCAAGTCAATTTTTGCATTCTGCATTGTACACCGTATATGCGGATTGCTCATACTATTACGTTTTCTCTTTTCTTTTTGTTTCAATTTTGGTTTGCAATTGTGTTTTTGCGACAATAGGCTTTTTGGTTGTATTAATGTATGTACTTTGATATTATCCCGGATTTGATTGAACCGCTCGTTAAAACAATCACAAAGTTTGGATCATAGTTTTGTTAGTGGATTAATGAATAAAAAAAGAGCCGCAAGTTTTGCGGTTTGACGAGAAAACGAGCCAAGAGAACGGCCATTTCGGCGGAATAATTGCGACTGTTAAATTAAAGTTTTGGCGCCGAGTCAAAAATTAAGATAAGATTAGGCGACTGGACAATTATGTTATTCAGCGATTAGATAATTTTGTCGCCATGAAAATTGTACTCAGAAATTAATGAGATAATTGATTTTCTGTTTGAAATTGAATTTTTTGCGAAAAAAAATGTTGCAGCTAAATCGAGAGACGAATTGATGAATCTGGTAGAAGTGATTGTTCTCTTTGTTCCGAATTTTCTGGCTGTAATTAAAAATTGAGGATTAGTTGGTAAACGTGATGAAAAAGTGTTTTGCAAAAAGCGATCGCAAATTCCACGGATGGCTCGCGATGTTTCAAGCAATATAAAAACGACGCCTTTTCAGGTCAAGCAGTCGTCGTCCTATTCTATATTCAATAATCTTTTCGCATTGCTGTTCAATGGTGTTCAAAACGTATTTCAAGTACTCCACGGCGACAATACGCACACGGTGAGGCCACTTGAATTCGCCTCTCGGTTTAACTCGGAAAACAAACAACACACTTTTGAGAATCAGTGCCAATTTTAAACTTGATAAAAAAAGAAAGAACAACCGTGATATCTTTTGTTTTGGAATCTTTTGTTGCTTTTATTCACACAAAAATACAACGTTTTACAGATTACACTTTTTTGTCCGTTTCATCGAACCGACGCATAGAGAAAAAACTGCATTTGAAGTTTGAAAATTTTAACAATGCATTTTCGATTTAAGTTTTAAAGTTAAATTTTTTCATTCAAGTTTCGTGAATTTTTTTCGATTTTTGTAACTTTTTCAAAAGTGGAATTGAATTGGCACAGTTTGCCTTTCGTTTGCAACTGATGTAAAGGGGAAAACTCTGCGTTATAATAATATCAAAAAAGTGGGGTTTCATGAAGAAAAAGCCAAAATGGCTTTCAAGTTGAGATTCCGAGTTGAGATCACAATTTTGCGTCAAGTTTTGCATAATCATTATCGGAAATTGAATTCCTCGGTCTTTCCATTTTATCTTCATTACTTGTCTCACCACTTGAAATCAGCACAAGCGTCGAGGTGTGATGATTGTAGGACAATGCAATTTCCATCTTGGATTTGTATTAATTACTATCTAGAACCCCCCCCCCCATTTTTAGTAATAGACTAAAAAACAAATTCGATTTCATAAACATTCTCAGTAACTAAGTTTGCAAAAGCAATAAAAATTGTTTTTCAACCTTCTCGAAGTCGTTTTTTCCAAATCTCTATAAATAAGACTTTTATTTCATCACTGGCGCCTTAGTTGAGAGTTGTAACGTTCGTTTTTTTTTCATCCATAATTTAAAACATTCGTATGAAAAAAG
The DNA here is from genome assembly GCA_020615435.1 of Telenomus remus. Classification (NCBI taxonomy): domain Eukaryota; kingdom Metazoa; phylum Arthropoda; class Insecta; order Hymenoptera; family Scelionidae; genus Telenomus; species Telenomus remus. The sequence goes on from CM036337.1 coordinate 10,346,211, forward strand.
GGGCAATAAAAATTGTAGAAAGAGAAATTAGCATAGTCGTGGTAATCGAGGGACATTAAAGCAAGTCAAGATCAACGTGATATCTCATCCACATGTGGAATTCTGATGTAATTCATAGACCGCGGAACTTGGTCGGCGAACAAAAAATGACGATTGCTCAGTTTAGTTAGAAGGGCATAATCTCATTAAGATTATAGGACGAAAAAATCATGTCGAACATCGTTGGATTACGTATCACGCTTGCAAATGAGTCTCAGCGTGGTTCTTTAAACTTGGCTCTCGCTTTGTTCGAAAAATATATTACGGAAGAGAGAGATAGAGAGAGGGAGAGAGAGAGAAGGAAAGCAAACGAAAAAGAAAAGAAAAAAGAGCGACGCCAAGGGAACGAATTCGCGCGCTCAAATATCCAGAGTCAATGAAGAAGGATGACACAATCATTGCCTCTCGCTTTCATAAAGGAGCAAAACCCATCTACTTATCAACTCGGCGAAAATTTCCTCGCCGTATCGAATTTATTCCCTCAGACGTTTTCAACCTCTGATCGAAAAGCTGCTAATTTCTCATTTCGATTATTCCGTCCTCTGTTGGATAAAATTTGATCAGCGTTAACTTGGATCGAGTCACCAAGAAGCATTTTTTTTTCACTCAGCGAAATCAGAGATTCAATTTGACAAGAGGAGCAGAAATTTAACCTCGGATGTTGTACATCATATTTGTGATGAATTTGTTTCTTTTTTTAAGACGACAATAAAAATGTGAATCAGGATGAATGGCTGATCAATTGGTTGCAGATAAGAAATAGCAGATAACGGAAAGGGAGGAGCTGATGGGAAACTGCCGGAGCGAGTTGGGTTTATGTATGTATCGATTAACGTGAGTTAGCGGAGAAAGCGAAAAGACGTTCGCGAGCGCAGTTTGCCCCGGAGATGGGAAAGGCCCAACAAAGATGGAACCGAGAGGTAGCAGCATAATCGATCCCGTCTCCCAACGCTGCCAGACACTTCTGATTTAATAAACACCTAATACGCCTATGCATTATTTACGAAGCTGCGCAATCCAGATGAAAAATGCCACTTGCCGTTACGAACTAGCAAGCTGCTCGATTAAAATAATCTCCGGCCGATTAATTTCGCCTGATCATCGGTGTCTGATCCATCCGATTTAGCCAACTCGAATCAACGTCTCGACCCCTTTTTTGTCCCTCTCATTTTGTATTTGGACGAGAATTATTTATGGGATCTAGAAAATCGTCCTGGACAATTTCGCAGAGAACAAAGTTTGGAGATGGAACTCGAGATCGAGTGGCGGTTGCATATTAATTGACACTTTGCCAATAATGAAATTATTGGACCGAGTTTCGCACCAAGACGAGGAATTTATTCGACGCGATTAATTGGATTAGCCAAATTTAAGAGTTGAAATTGCGATATTTTTTATGGAAACAAAAGCTAAATTCTATTTGTTGTGGTATTGTTAGCGACGTTTTGTTCAATGTGAGGATCTCGTTGACATCTAATTTGACACACAATGTGCTGCTTTCACATGTTTTAGTCTTTTCATCGTTGGGGCGACGAAAACCATGCTTTTCGCATTGTTGGCGAGAAATATTAAAACACGAGAGAGGTCGATGCTTGGCTCGCGATATTGAGCTGTTAAACGAAAGCAGCGACATGTCTCCTTTTGTTGGTTTTTCGAGGCTGTTTAATATCTCGAACAAGAAGTGGAACGAAATAGAGGACGAGACGGCCAATCGAGCGTGCCTAGTAATAGACGAGCCGACCAGTTTCTTCTTCATCATATTCATTTTGCGTTCGCACAAAAATTATACTCTGCCAACTACTACCTTGTTTGCAATTTGTCTCAGCTTGTTATTTCACTGGTCGATTGATAATGGAAGAATAACAGTTTTTTTTTATACTAAACAGAATCATTTTTGAAATTTTCGTTCTATAAAGTTTGGCTTTAACCTTTGGCTTGCATGAAAATTTGTTAAACAATCGCAACTGATGTCAAACAAAATGTTTACTGCGAAATTGTTTTTGAATATTTGGTAGAAACTGGGTTAAATGAGTGTTGATAAAACAGTGAAACTTTTTTTTGCGTGACAGGTATTGCAGACGTTTCGAGATATATAGTTTCAATTCTTAATCAGTTTTTGTAATTGTTCCCATAAATTGTGGGACTTCTTAGTAACTAAAAAGATGTCCAACTTCTCGAGTTTGGTTAACGGAAACGTATTTGCAACTCCAAAAGTTAGACGCTTCTTTAGCAAAGAGAAAACCAGAAGTTTATGCTCGATTGTAACACTGGGCTTATTATATTAACTGGGTGTACGTACACCTAGCTGTACCTTATGGAGCTCTAACTTGTAACTTAATTTATACCTCCATTAATACTCGGTATTATTTTGCAACAAAGTTCTCTCTCACAAAAAACTCTCACAAAAAAAAACATAAAACATTTTTTTATCCACTTTGCAGTTTTATTGAACCAACATCAATTTAATTTAAATTGGTTTCGAAAATAAAATCCACAGGTTTTTCGATCATGTTTAAAAGGGGGGAAAAACTAACAAATCCGCGGTTCAAGTGGCGGGCGTTGGCGAAAAGTTTGTCATTTCAAAGTTTCTTGTTATCAATAAAAAGTTGCTAAATGAAATTTGTTGAGAAAAACAGAAGTTGTTGGTTTCGAGGAAGAAAAAAAAGGCCAACTTATGAACAACTCTAGCAGTACATTAAAAACAAATTAATCTCTCGATCCTCACGCCCACGCGCGACTGCAAATTAATCCCGTGTAAAATCACTTAACACACATTAACAACATGAAACGATACGACTCGGAATGAAATAAATAAGCTCTGCAACTCGGAGCGTTAAAAAATCCTGGAAAACTTGTGCGCAAATCAAGTTCTTAAATCAAATTTAATGAAATGTAACCTTTCAACCGGTTTAATTAAACGAAAAAAAAAATGACAAAAAAGTGCTCGCAGCGATGTTAAACTGCAACGAAGAGCGAACGGGAGCAGTGAAAAAAAAAATAATAAAATCGCCAACAGCTGGGGATTTTAATAAAACGTTTATCGTTCCACGCGACTCGACTGTCTGATCGCGTGCGCGAGAGAAATTCTGGCGTGTCAGGAAAGCGAGTTTTTCTTTTGCAGCGAGAAAAAAAGGCTTTTTTCAGCGGGCTTTGCATTGTTTCCGAGCGATAGTCTTTGGCAGCCGTCTGAAATCCAATTTGCACCAGCTCTCGGACGTCGCGATTGTTGCAGCCGTGTGATCGCATTCTACGCGCACAATTACGCACTTGTTTACGCCTCGGTAATGCGCTTTTGTAATTCAAAACCATTCAATTCTCTCTGCACATGCTGCGCCGCACATTTACATAATTCCATTTTTCTATGCAATCAATTTTTATACACTTCGCCACTCCTAACTAACCCAAAAACATGGAATGCTAAGTTCTAAATTAAATTTTATGTTTTTTTAACATATTTCAAATTTTGCAACACAAAAAAAAATTTCCAACAACTTTAAACTTATGTTTTTCATGATTTTTTAGTTTAGTAAAACAATTGCCTTTTGAACAATGTATTTCTCTTTCTTTTCAAGTATCTTTTGAAGACATTTCGTTCTTGTTTTATAGAATGTTTAGTCAATAGAAATAGTTTTTTTCCTTTTAGCTTTTTCTTATGTTCATGCATTTATATTATTTGCAAGAATTTGCTATTCGAAATAGTTTATCTCGGGTTTAAAATTGTTTACAACAAAAATGTTGAAATGTTCAATGATTATTTTACTTTCATTCTGTAAAACATGAGATTATTATACTGAAAAAAAATTTGTTTAACTTCTTAAACATGACCTTGTTTTACATGAATTTTTACATGGTAAACAAAACTTGTAGGATTAAACAAAATAACCTAAATGAATTTTGATGCAAAATTAATTTCGTTATGGTACCTCTACATGGCGCACCTTGAAGATAAACAGATCAGAGATGAGTCGATTGTTAAGTGCAAGGTAATCGCGCGTCCCATCAAATGCTCCGCTTCATTTACATGATTATTGGCAAGCTATAGAGGGGATGGGCACAAGGTACATCGAGCTAAGCGAACATTTGCAAGAAAGTCATAGACAAGTCGGTCTATACATATATAATTACACAATTCGATAATCCCCCGGCATGATTAATCTAAAACCCATTATCAGGCCGATGAATGATTCATTAATACGTTGTTTACATGACCGGTGCTTTAATCGAAATTGAAATCACCTATCTGATGGACCGCGACTTTCAAATTTCCTCATTTCGCCTTTCCAACAATTTAATCCATCGCTCAGCTTCGCAATCCGCTCCGATTTGCAAAATTACGTCCAAATCACAGATTTGCAGCTCCAAATTTTGTCCCAACGTATGTCGAATAAAGTTGGCCGACAAATCAAGATATCACACGCGACGATAAATGGCGAACGAATATCAATGAGCAAAGTCCAAGTCGTTCGGATTTCAGCCGTTATTATGAAAGACGATGTAAATCGATATGCCGGAATAATAAGATCGGCGTACGGTCCTCCATTTCGGTAGCGCACAGACGTAATTCGTAATTTGCATGACAATGGGCTCCAATCGGTTGCTCAAATTCAACCCTCTCAGATTCGTCTGCTGATTGGCTTATCGATGCGCCACACTTCTCATTCACTTTTTTCTGTCTTTTTTTTTTCGGGTTTGTATCCCATTTGTGGAACATGTAACAATATAATTAATATCGAAAGCACCGAGTAAACTCAGGTTGCACAATATATGACAACGCGTATGAAAATTTACGAACAATTAACGTCCTTTTGCGGGCGGCTTAATAACGTTCCATGCGAGAGTGCGCGCGAACGTAACACGCCGGCTCTTCGTTTTTTCGCGTTCTTTTTCTTTCGTGCAAACTGCAAGTTGAATTTACTGCCGCTCGTTATTCCACCGGCAGCGAAACAGTTTGCCTATCCGAAAATAACAAAACATGTTGTTTGCAAAACCACTTGGTTTATCGCTAAGTCAAACACAAGCGCCCTCAGCTGTTTGTTTGATTCAATAGACCTTGATCGATAACTGGCTAATTCCCCAATCACAAATTAATATAATACGTGCAATCGCGCTAGAATAATACCGTCAGTTTCACCGCCAACTTTTCGACCTCAATATTTCTCGTCTTGACAATTCACAAAAGGAACTTTCGAAAACGCGCGTTGATCAACTTATTTGTCAATACAAAAGTTAATTCAATTACTCGACATGGATAATAAATTCATGAATTTATAGCTCCTTGATATTAATTGCTAATGTTGATGAGGAGAGAAAAAAAAGTTTCCCCGTGAAAAAGGTCAGATTGAAATGTCAAACTGTTTCAAAACGGTCTTTTCACTTTGTTGCTTATTTTACATCAAAGAGAGTAATGAAAAATGTTATAATTTGTTCATTATTTTTTGTGTGAAAAGAAAAATTGCGATTTGTGATACTGATTAAAAGCTGAGAAACACGAGAATCGTCGTGACCGTTGAAGTGTGATAATAATAACGACGAGATAGTTTTGCGGTTAATAAAAGATTGAGCTGCAGTATGTATTGAGTTTATTCTTCGATTCCCAAACGGTCGATTGTGACCCTATACGTGATCATAGATTATAACCTATAAAGCGTGGACCGGCTTTGTTGCACAACTCTCGACAGGCGAGCTGTGCGATCAATCGTTATGGCTTTCAATCGATTCATATCTCAGCCTACAGATCAGACGTTTGAGTAGCCTGCTCCAGGATCCGTCGATTCTTCAAGTGTCGTCATTTTTTTTAAAACCAGTCTATCAACTACTCTTTTATTTATTTCAATTTCATCGAACCACATATTTTCGTCCATTTTTGCGATTTCGAACATTTTTTCAAACTGAGAATGAAAACTCGACTTTTTAATACATGCAAAATAAGGAACCTTTCAAAAAGGAAAACAAACTGTTTGTTTAATTTGAGCCAATTGTTTGAGGAGGAAAGATGAATTGGGTGTTTAATTTAGAACTAAAAATGTGAGGGACAAACAATGTTATTTTCTAAAACGTGACTCATGTTTCTGTTGCGGGGTCTCATTTTTTGCGATGACTGTCACGGAACAAGCGCCGGCTTTCTCGGCAATCGACGTACGTCTATGATGAATTTAAATGGACAGCTGAGAGATGATACGATGACATAAGTGAAATCAAGCACATAAGCCGCAACGTACAAGGGCTCGCTGGGAGAATTTGGTCTATAAATAGGCTCGAGCAGCTCTAATTAAACACATCGCATTCTCATCTCAATCACTCCAATTGTGCTCGTTCATAAAGCTAATCTACGATGACAAAACATTTCGTACAAAAACAAACCACAAATTAACTTGTTTTTTTTTTCAAACAAATTCTTCCAAAACAACGAAACAAATCGAACTAGGCAGAATCAAATGAAACAAGCTGAATTTAGCCAAAGACGTTTGAAATGTCGAAAGTGTCAGGCCAATCGGACCACGTGTACTGTGCCGGGCAGATAAGCATCCCAACGACGCTGCCGTGTGTTTTGAAGTCGTACGTCAAAGCGGCGATACGCACTCAGCCGACGGATTTGTTGCGATGGACGGTCGCTTACTTTCGTGCGCTCGCCAACTGCGCCACCCCGCCTTTCAAAGTACGTCAAAACGGCGCATTTTTCTTCCCTTCCTCGCGATCCGGCTCATTTTTTTGTTCGCTCTAAACATCCACAGACATTTCTGCGAGGCGACAAGAGAAAAATCGACGCTTCCAAGTTTTGTTCCCCTGACTGATAAATTGCAGTTGATGAAACGTTTATCAGCGTTTGCCAACGACTGAACGGAAATGAAAGCGTAGATCTTTCGGTCGAATTGTTTTTTCATACCCAACTTTCGACCTTTTTTGTTCTATCTCAACGTCAACGATGAAAAGACAATTTTTGTTCGTAACTGGTTATTTCTGTTTTTTTTTTTTTTTTATTATTATCGTTAACGGTTTGCGTACAATTTTTTATTATATTTGTCTTCTTTTTAGAGGAGAGTTTTTTTATCACCGTTAACCGTTTGCATACAATGTTTCTTGATGTTTCTGCTTTTTAATAAGAAGTATAAGATAAAATCAATAAGTTGTAACTTTTTGCCTGAACTTGCCAAGTGAAGTCAAAGTCTTTTTGATAACAGTAACTTCTCCATCGCCATTTATTATTTCCGCAATTTCACGCAACACAAAATCCAAGAAGTATTGACTTTTCGTGAACGCCAATCAGCTGGATGATTTTTGTTATCCATTTGTCTTCGAGACCTTTTAAAAGCCCATTTTTCTGACGTCCCGGAACCTTTTCGTTTTGTTATTTCTATTTACAAAATAGCAACCACTTTATATCATAAAAATCGTCTTATCGATCAGTTGACCTGTTACTTGAGAATTACCAGCAGCAAATTCTTTGCACATCATAGTTCAGTCAAGATAAATCCTAAGAAATGTCTGAGATTGTTAGAGCAAATATTGTGCGAGAAAAAGTTTCCACCACCAAGTATCAAATGGAACGTAACGATAATACAAGTTTAATGTGTAATAAAATAATAAGAAAAAAAATCAATACCTCTTTTAAATATAGAAGAAAATTTAAATTGAACCAAAATCCTACGGGAGATTGGATATGAAAAAGTGGATTGAAATTTGATCTCACCAAGTATATATATCTTTTTTCATGAGTCCAGGCCAGATTGGAATACCCGCCCTTGCACCATCCGTCCAAAATTACACCCGGCTTCTTAAAAAGCTTGCTAAGGCAGTATGGCTCTTTGCAAACGGTGCCCTTGGCAACTCTCATCGAAAATTGGCGAAACTGGGATCTCAATGAGGAATACCTGTATCACATCCTCAGGATCAGTTACTTTTTCTTCCAGTTGCAAGTCAACTTGGACCAGTTCATTGCTATTGCTTGTGCATTTTTAACCAACGTTCGCATACACTAGCTGATTTACTTTTTCTATTTGATTCTGCTCTCTTTGCAGCGAAATTTCAAACCCTTTCAAAACTAAAACGCTATCAAAACTTTTTCAACCCATTTACCGTGTTTATTTTTAGGATTGTAGAATTTGTTTTTCGCATACCATTTTTCTTCCATCAGATTTATCGTTATTTTTTTACATACTTCACATTTTTATTCATTACCCGAATCCCGTTTAACGGTAAAACGCTAAATTGTACATTTATTTGTTTTGGGGATTAACTTTCAATTTGTTTTTTTTTTTCGTTTAAAAAGTTGTTATACAAAATGCTCGAATGTGAGATATATTTAGAATTTGCATTATCAGACTTGCAGTCGACGACAAAAGCCTGACGCATATATATTTTGCCATTTCAGTTGTACATAACTCCTGTTCAAGCCTGTCTGCCTCTCGTCACATATCTTATTCTCGCTTTTGTTTTTCCATTTGCAAACTTAACTTGCATTAGAATTTTTGGATATTTGAAGTGCGCAAAAGGATCAACGTGATTCTCGATTTGCACTTAGCTCTGCGACAATTTTAGCTCGGAAAAAAAGGCGATATAAATTTGCGCACAAGTCTGTTAGTCGACGATGAAACTTCGAGCTGATAAATAAAGTTGAATCACGAAAATTCGTGCAGTCAAATCGAAGAGGCCATAGGTATAAAAAAAACTGACATAAATATGGTTCCCTCTTTTTTTTCTCATTCAGACGATAAATGTTTCGCTCCTATATCGATACTCTAAAACGTGTTTTTCGAATTGCACGGAAATGGATTTTGCAATGGAGAGCCCGACGAAAAACATACAGAGTTTAACGTGAAGTATTAACTAAAGGGAAATTGATTCGGTAACTTAGTGCTTCCTATTTGAGCCTTTTCATTAACCGAAAAATACAGCTGCTAAAAAATTAGTCTCGAATAAATAAATTGAACCAGAGAGTAATCTGCAAACGGAAAATCGATTATGATAATTCCGTAACATTTCGTTACACAATCGGGCAAATCGGAATTCATTGTTTTTAGTAACGTGATATCCAGTATATCATGAGTATGTTGTATATACAAAGGGCGGAATGGCATGATACAATTTTCATTGCGCGCAATCATGATAAATTCAGGAAACTGTTTTTTTTCGTGCAAAAATAAATGTAACAGACCGTTCGCGCGGTAATTAGCTCGGCGCGGCTAATTTGTATAATGCAATATTTTGAATTTGCCCGGGAAAATCCAATAAGACTGGCTTGATCCAGCCCAAATGAATGCTCGCAGTCTCGTCGGTTTTCGATTAATCGGCTAACAAATTTCAGTCGCGTCAAGATGAGTAATTACAATTTAGTTCGGACTAAATATTTGAAATAAAAAATAAATAAAGAAAAAAAGAAACAAGAGATGAAAAGATGTCATATTTATGGATGGAAATAAAGTGGAGTGGCGAAAAAGGCGTGTAATTTAAATTTAAATTTACGAAGACGTTCAAAGTGATGAATGCGTTTGAAATTTCGCCCTCGAATCGTGCGGGCTTTGGCGAAATGAATCAGGAGAAATTGAATTTTGCGCAGAACTTGTTGGAAACAATGATAAAGGTCTGCGAAGTTGTGACGAACGAGCCAGAAGGTGGATCAGCGATGGTTCCGTTGGAGCGCTTTGTGCGTTTGTATGCATACCTCGCGGGTCTGTCCTGCAGCGGCAAACTCGAGTCAACGTCAGCCGACGAGGACAATGCGACCGTTTCCACGGACCAATACTGCTCGTGCGCGCAGCCTTTCCTTCTATTGTGCACTCACGATCTTTCCAGCGACAGCGCGCCGACGTGCAGCTGCAAATCTCAATCAACTCAAGTTTGTAACTTTCCTTCAATACCGATATGTGTCCAACACACATTCACGCCCAAAACTTTGTTTTCCACTTTCGTTTTGATCAACATTTGTTTTTTGTTTTTTTTTTTCGCTCCACACATTTTTTGCAGAACACGACAACGGAAAAGAGCAGCTCGTCCGATGAAATTTTAGCATGCAATTTGTGCAGCTGCAGCGAAGACAAGGATTCCGTCGAACAAGTTTGATTTTCATCCTTTTTCCTTACAACTATTTCATGAATTTCGCTCGCCAGGGTTAATTAACTCAAGAATGTTCTCTCTAGTTTAGAACATTATCATGTTGTTCATTTTGCTCAAGTTGTTTGTCAGTGTTTTTTTTTAATTTCAAATTTTGTTCTTCCGTTTTGGATGGACAGAGAAAAATTGAATTACATTTAGTTTGTTAAATTCAAAGTGCAAATATACAGATTAACGTAAGGATTCCATGCAGAAAAGGCAAACATAACTAAATCCTGGGCAAACTTTTAAAGGATAATATTTTAGCAATGGTGACAAAACGACTTTTGGGTCTTTTACTCGCAGACTTAATTTTGCAAGAACAATAAAGATGCGAAAGAGTGTATAGGTATATATTCAGCGGGTATAAAAAAGGAGGATAAGAAAATGTGTGTTAGCTCGGATAAAAGTTATTTTCCAATCTAGAGCAACATTTGCGTTTAAGCTCTCGAATATTCGTGTCAATTTGCATAAGCTCGTAAAACACACACATAAATGATTTGAGGTGAGTGCCACGTGTACTACGCACCTCGAATTAAGTGATTGCTCGAGCATTCCGGTTGGATGAAATGAAATTTACATCTATTCAGAACAGAATAAAATTCGTAAGCACCAGAAAGAAAAAAGGTAAAAGAGTCTGAAAGCGTAAGGTTTAATGAGACAGTTTGCATATAGGTGTACAGAGCGACTGAAAAAGTAGCGCATTTGAAGCGTCACGACGCGGTATTGATTATCGCAGCGAGTTAATTAACGTTCGCGAGCTGATTTAATTGCAAATCGGCATCAGCAGCAATGAGGAAACAATAGTTGTTAATGCTGATGGAGAATCTAATTTGGTGAGGGGTGGGACAAGCGGGATCAGTCGGTTGACGTCGGTGCTTTTTTTCTCGTCAGGCAGCGAGCCAGACTGACGCAGGGGAAATTCGTCGCGACTCTGCTCCAGAAGCATCGACGAAGTCTATTGGCGAATCATCGAGCGTCCTGGGACCGTCGGTCGACGAGCAAATAATCAACGAGGATCACAGCGGCGTATTTAACTTTGATAAAAACTACATGGAATTCGAGGACGTTGACGACCATTTTCCTGGGGTACGAACCTTGCTGCACAGATAAGCCAATATTTAAGCTAAGAACGCCAATGGCTCACTCCCTGAATTGCTTTTCGAGCTCATTTTTAGATGCTATTTACCTCTGATTGCGATCTCCGTAAGTCCTAAAGCGAAATAAAGGAAACGCCAAGACAAGAGCAAGCTATAAATTTTTGTCAAAGAACGAAACAAAAAAGAAACAAACTTTTCTAACTGTAACTAACGAATAGAAATTGGATTGTTTATTATTTTTTTTGTATCATCTTTCATTGAATCTCAAGACAGAGAGCTGAAAAATATTACTCAAATTTTTTTATTCTGATTAATATTATTTGGTTATTCAATAATGTAAAGTATAAAGTTTTTTTTTTGAATTTTTCAAAACATTTGTTTGTCAGTGTGTAGTTTATTGAGGTGCAGTTAGCAGAGTATAATGAAGGTCTTGTCGGGTTGAAAAGTGAACAAACTGGATGAATCGTATGATTTTTGTCTGAAATTGTCATGTTCTAATGGAGGTAATTGTCGGCGGAATATTGCAAATGCGAATATGATTAAACGTGCCCGCGAGAGGTTATCATCGGACGCAATTAAAAACAAGCTGAATAATTCATGGGGAATGCGAATGTGAGACTTTGCATACGCGATTCGTTGCTAAACTTGCGTCGCCGCTGAGAATTTAATTGTCGCTAAATATTTAGTCTCGCGTGACCTTGTTTCCCGTGGATTCCATGGCCGACATTAAGCTCGCTGTTTCCGAAACTCCTGGGGAATTCGGCTAATTGAAAAAATATATGTAGATGCGCATAAAGACAAATTATGCTGCAATCTCTCTTCTGTCTCGTGAGACTTCAAAAGGAATACACTCGGCAGGAATAATTTACGAAAATAATTCAAAACTAGGATGGAAAGAACGTGTGTAATGTTATAATTCTGCTGGACATATTTTTTTTCAATTTAGATCTGAATGAAAAGGAAGAACTTTGTTTCTTGATTTGGATGAAAATTGAATTAGAAAAAGAAGGCGAAAAAGGGACGATAAAAGCTGCGAGTTTCTAAGAAAAATCAGTCGATGGAACTGATAAAGCTGCAACGAAAGTTAGCGCTGTTTTTAATTGCGCGGATTAAAAGGAGAGTTTTTTCAATTAAATTGAAAGATTGGAGGGTTCGGAAAACGTTCGATCGAAGTTTTTCCAATTTACAATACCGTTTAATCGTCAAGCTTTTTTGTCAGTTTATGATCGGTTGTTAATTTTGTATATTTTTTAATACGGAATTAAAACAGATTCGATTCGTTCGTTCAACCATTTATTCCAGTTTGTTTACTAGTACATATACATAATACAGCTGTATTTGTGAAAATGAACAAAAACGAACTAAATTAAAATCCCAACATTCAAACAATTGAGACTAAATAAAGTAAAATAATTAATTATGTAATTAAACCAAATTCAGTATCTAAAATAGATTTGTTGTGGAAAATATTTTCTGAATTGTGTAAAAATAACACCTCAAATATAGAACTGGCAATTTCATTCAAAAGTACAAAAAAAGAAACAACCAAAGAAGCAGTAAAAAATCTATTAGATATTCTTATTTTATCATACGTATTTGCGTTCAGTAATGCGATCTTATTTTTTGAAGAGAGTTTTCTGTTGAAAAAAAATCACATTTCAGGAAGAAAGTAGGGATTGGGATGCGAGCATTCTCCAGTCGTCCATCTCGGATATGACACGTACTACGTCGTCGGAACACGTCAGCACGTCCTTGTCAGAGCCGAAATTGCAGCCTTGTCTGTGCAAAACTACCGCGCAAGCCGAGAGGGAGATCGTCGACGAATTCCGTCGAAAAATGCAAAAACAATATCCGGAGCCGTACGTTGCACCGCGAGTACCGGGAATCGGGTCGACGCTCGAGCAAGAACACATCGGCCGTGTCACAAGTTGGTTGACGGAGTGCGCTCGCCGTCAAGAGGGTCTCGTCGGACCCCGCAATATCACCCACTTCCTTTGCCCGCCACTCTACTAATCAACCTTTTTTTCACCTCTCTAGACTCCCAACTAACTTTTTTTTTACCCATTCGTTTCCACAGTTTACTCACGTTCCGTCAAAATTTTTATCTTTTCGTCCAATTTTCATCACAAATGTTGTAAAAAAATGTCGATTGTTCACTGCTAGTTTGAAAAACAATGATGACGAAATTTATGATTGTCAAGAAAATATACATGTTTTAAAAAGTGTGGGATAGTAAAGTAGATGTTTCATAACTTAAGGAAAGTTGGAACTTTTTTTTTTATTCATAAAAGAAATCGCTGAGCGAATTAAGTTTCAAACAACGCCGACAAACATGTCAATTCTCCGTGCGCCGTAATTTATTGAACATTAAATTTCAAATTAATTAAACAGTATTCATCCGTTACGAATCCTATCAAAATCAATTTGTTAATCATTCCCCGGACGATTGATTAATTAAATCCGATTATCTTCTTTAATTGCAACCGCTTCAATTTTGATTGACGTCGAGTGGAAATACTTGAATATTTTCATCCGACCGAATTACTTATTCTTCGATCATATTTTTCGGAGGATGAATTTAATTGGGAATGAAAAAAAAAAGTTGGAACGATTATAAAGTCATCATTAATACGATAGTCAAGATGAACAAAGCCTTAACATGATGAATGTTTGAGACGACTGAAAAGATCGCCGACGTAGAAATAATTGCACGAGACGAGCTGCTCCGACACTTGCTCCGTTTCGATCAAAAGTGTTTCGCGTACCGCTTTTTTCCTCAAGTCGACGAGATAAAGTCGTACAACGAGAAGTCATTTCCCAACCGAGTGTCTCACTTCATCCATCACTGAAGAAAAGATCAGCCTCAGAAGAAGCATTTTTTGCTTCAGTTTTTCGCAGATCTCCGCTTCAACAGAGAGCATTTTTTATTTTTCCAAGACACAACCTTGACTTAAGTCAATTGATTTCAACTAACGAAAAGTGCAGCAATTAATTTTGCTATCGACCAGCAGACACGAGACTGGAGGAATTTTTATGACCGATCTCAGACGGCGTATTTTTAGGCCAAGATATGATTCTAAGTATAAACGCAATTCTAGCGTCAAGGAATTGGGCCAACCAAAAGTGCTCTGACAAAGTCATATTAATTTCTGATTTTTCACTTAGACCACTCAATAGTTATCAGGAGACGCGGCAGTGTCTCTGGCCAAGTAAAAAAAGTTTTTTTTTGTGAAAAAATTTTTCAAAAATTGTATTGAAAATTCAAGAATACGATGATTACCGATTCGGAAACGTTGATGGTAGTCTTCGTCCTGTTGCCCTCCTGTTGCAGTAACCGCCGACGTTAGCGACAAACCAGAGAGCACCACGTGGAGGTGTCGGTCGGATTTTGCACTCCAAAAAAAAACACGCAACGACAACAGGACAAAGACAAGCATCAACGAAACTGTGCGGAGATCCGGATCAACCACGTTATTATGTCCTAAGTTATTTTGTCCAAAAGTTATTATTGTCTATAATTTATTTTGTCTCAAGTCATTATGTCCCTAGTTATTCGGTCCACAAGTTATTATTGTCTATAAGTTTTTTTTCTGAAGTTATTATGTCCCAAGTCATTTTGTTCACAAGTTATTATTTTCTATAAGTTATTTTGTCCCAAGTTATTTTGTGTCAAGTTATTATGTCCCAAGTTATGTTGTCCACAAGTTATTATTGTCTATAATTTATTTTGTCTCAAGTCATTATGTCCCAAGTTATTTGGTCCACAAGTTATCATGTCCCAAGCCATGTTGTTCACAAGTTATTTTTTTCTATAAGTTATTTTGTCCCAAGTTATTTATTTTTAAATATTTTTTCATACAGAGTGTAAAAAAGGAAACATTGGAATCGGTTGGAGGTTCGCTCGTAGGTTGCTGTTAAGGTTGGGCAGTCTGGAGAGTGAATTTGTATACAAATTGTCAGAGATGGCATTATTTTGTGCATCCTTGTGAGCTAAGTGATGTCAGTTGATTGACATAACAAGTACCATACATGTCGCGTCGCGAGTCATGAATAATTGAGTGGGTTTCATCAATTTGCTTTTATTAGATGTTGCAGTTGTCGAGTTTATTGAATCATGTGCGCAATTTTCATCAATCAACATGTACATATCGATGAAAATGCATTCTGCCTCAAGAGAAATTTTCACGATCAAAGTATCGGTTCTCTTATTAGTGGACCAGCAGTTGATAGCTTTTTTCTATACGTCACTCTGATACAACTTGTTATCTCGAGTTTCACAGATATTAAAACAACATTTAAAATGAAATCAAAGTTGATTGACCAAGAATCAACGACAACAATTTACAACTTTTTATACAGTAACAATGAAAAACTAGTTATTTAACTCAATTAAACGAATAAAAGGAAGAATTTAAAAATGAAAAATTAACATTTAAATTGATACCAAAGTTAATCGCTATTTAAACATTTGAGTTAGAATCACTAATCAAATTGAAGCACAGTGCGTATCTAAAAATTAGCATACCAACTTGGGTATAAAGTTATCAAGCGAAATTTCGTAAATTTGCAAATAAAAATTGAGGCGACCTAAAATTACAATCTCGGCAAACACCTCAAACTGGTTGAAATAGGAGGGAACAAAAGCTAAGATAATTCGCGCATTAGCCTATCACAATTGGCCCTTACGTATTTCGGGAACAAAAGAATTCCATTAAAGCAGGCCGAAAATTCAAGACACGTCTTGGCGATTAGTCGCAAATCAGCGTAACACATAGATAAACGTGGCTATTTAACAAGGGTGTATAGCAGCAGTGGCCGTTGACTTGACGTCGTAACGAAAGAGTAGTCGTCGACAATGGCGCTGATAGTGGTGTTTTTGATCCAGCTTTTGACGTTCTGCGGGGCCAAAATAGTCGCGCCAGTTTTTCCCTCGACCAGCATTTCAGACGACAACGCCATCGACGCCAATAAACAACTCCCAGATAACCTCGTGTATCCGGGTAAGAATCGATTCGGCGCCGGATTATTTAGCCAGGGCTCAAAGTTAGACTTGCAGCTTCTGTATTATCTCTCTTCGTTGCATTACTTTGTTTTGTTTTAGTTTTCTAATCCTTTCTTCTTTTTGTCTTTCAATTCTGGTTTATAAAATATGAACCTTTTTTTTAGGAACAAAGTGGTGTGGTAATGGTAACGTAGCAAACGATTACAACGATTTAGGCAAGTTCGCCGAAACGGACGCGTGTTGTCGCGATCACGATCATTGCGAGGATTATATATCGGCCATGATGACCAAACACAATTTGACTAATGACGCACTTTATACCAGGTTTGACATTTGACAAATTTATACACTGATCCTCTTGGAGGAGAGAGGCACGATCTCAATCCGCACGGGGGATTTTGTGACAAGTCATGCGAGGCGACGCATCGATTATTGTTGTAAAACGACGTGTGTCAATTCGACAGGGTACGCTGCTCGTGCGACGAGGCATTCCACAACTGTCTTCATCATTCGTCGGACGTCGCCGGCAAGCAAGTCGGAGTGCTTTACTTCAGCGTGCTCAGCACCAAGTGCTTCCGAGACGATTATCCGATTACAGACTGTAAACGTTACTCCAAGTAAGATTTATAACGCGATGATAACGACGATAACAGTCGCGAGATGATGGAACGCCACTGATCTTGAGATCTGTTTTAGGTTCCCCAGAAGATGTATCGAGTATGAGCTCGATGAGAGGAAACCCAAGATGTTCCAGTGGTTCGACGTACCGCCCTATTGAATAATTTGACTTCTATTTTACGTCGTTTTGTTTTGTTGTTCACTCTAAAAGTGTATTGTGGAGCACAATTGAACCGCAGTGCGACATCCAACTTTTTCTTTTTTTTTTTGTTATTGAGAAAGAAATCTGTATTCTGACATTAATTCAGATTAGACATTCATGAAGCTTTGAAGTTCGTTGGAATATGACAAATATTAATTTTAATGAAAATTTAATTGAAAATAACAAAAGCTATAATATGAAGAATTGTATTCATTTTATCATGAATTGTGTTCATTCATTTGTATAAAATGGAACATTAACAATAATTAGGTTAGTTAATTCACATGGCTGGAAGTACTATTTAGCCCTTGCAAAAACCATTTGTGCTCATTTTCCAATTTTTGATTGTTGTATATTTTGGTATTTAATTGTTTTTCAATCATATCTTATTGAATCCAAGCATTGAACTTAGTGTTATTTCTAGTCTGTACTGAAGGAAGATACATTTTTACACAAATAAACATTTCCAATGCAAAACTGATTCTAATAATGACGATTCAATTTGAAGTCGAAACGTACTCCACTTTGCACTTTAAAGTGAGATAAAAATGCAATGCACTTGTAAGGTCAATCAGATCCAGAAATAAAAAGTTTGATCATTTTTAAATCCGAGTCTACTTAGTCGCTGGATATAACTTCGTTTAAGAGCCTTCAAATTAACGAGAATAATTAAATGCTTTCAAATAAATTGAATTAAATACCAAGCATCAAAAAATCATGACGAAGCGAATAAATAACCAAACCGTATTTTTGCACATTACAATAGTATGAGATATGACCATTGTTCCATTACCGTCTACTTTTTCCTTTCAGTATTTAATTTATCGAATCCAGTGCCGTTAAAGCGTCGAATCGATCCTGGACATGTGACCATACTCCAGAATATATCCATTGCATTTGCGCCCTTCAAACGCTCCTCTGGCTGCTAATTACCCGGCCGCAGCGAAAAGCCACATATTTCACCATCATTTGCAGGAACCCTTCACTCAGAAGGCTTTTGTGCGCAGCATGACTGGCGAGACTAGTCGTCAAGTTTTTTAGCCCGATTCAAATAAGAGCGGGATTGAAAAACGCTTTCAGTCAATCAGTGCCGTCGCGAAAGATAATTTCGCTGAGTGGATATCAAGCCAAAAATATCGGCTTGTGTGATAGCGTCCCGTGCCGTATCGGCTCTAACTCCAAGTCGATCTTGAGTGTCGGCAAAAACACGCCCAACTTTTCACCTGATCGTGCACTTTAGATGATAACTTTTCAACAAGTTGTTGCGAATTGTCGCAGACTTGTCTCACCCATTTTGGTATGCAGATTCTTTTTCACGAGTTCGCTCTTAACTTGAACCTTCAACTTCAATCACGTTACCCCAATCGTTATTATTTACTCAGTCTCCACTTGCAACGATCGGTCGTTAAATTTTGATTGTCGAACGCTGATTTCAATCAATGACAATTAATCATCCTCAGTGTCGTCGTAAAACTGTGGGTCCCCCTGCCGATTGGACGGATCATAAAATGCATGTAGACAAAAAAAAGTGACACTATCGTGGCTCGACATGTGGTCGCTGCAACTGTAACAGACTGGCGGACAAGCCCCCAGCTGCAGAGGGTTGCAGGCGACTTCAAACCGATTACTGAATCTGGGATGCCTTTGAAAACAGACGAAATCGGGATGAAAATGGCTTATGCGAGGACATGGCCATAATGGAAGTGCGCTGTCCTATTTAGAAAACCATTAGAAGCCACATGTTCGCAGTCCGAATAGGCTCTGCCACTTTGCCGCCTTTGTTGCCCATAGGATGGAACATCCGATTTGAATATTCATAGTTGAATCTCTCTCTGGGTGTTTTTACTCTGATAATCGACGCGAAATTCCTGATCATGGCTCTGGGATTCAGAAATTTTATCACCCTCAGGAGGCAGATAGATCCTTTTGTTTTTACCCGTAATAAAAAGCTCGGCTGTGGAGGAAAAAAAGCGTGGGCGCATAAAACTTTTTAGAATCGGTCATAAATCCTTGGTAATTGGGTCAGCGGCAAGATAATTGCGGCAGAACTTTGGTCTACGTACGAGGACTTGTAAAATGATCCATCATCTGAAACAGGTGGCACGTGCCCACTTGCGATCGGACATCATTTTTGATCATGATTTATAAGACTGAATGTGATTGTTTGTTTGGTCGAGGATTAACTATAGTTTTGATTTAGGAGAATGCATTAATTCGTGAGGGCATAGATAAGCCTATTACAAATCCGAGCAACCTGATGAGGGCTTTCTACTCGTTAGCTGAAACCCCTCTCTTTATCCCTCCGGCTTTATCTTGTCATTAGGTCTTAAGCGCAATTTTAATTGTGTACAAGAAAATCGTCCAATCAGACTAAACCTTTAATCGCGCGATCAAACAGACGTGCCATCATCCTTGTTTGTCGTTCGACTAATTGAGACTTATTTCGTGACACTTTTTGTTTTGCCCTCATTGCAAGCGAGCTTGACTTGGTAACATCAAATTTTCCATTTGACATAAAAACGAAGAAATCAATCGCACGGATGAAAATAAATGTCAAACTGGATTATAGGTTTGTGGAGGCAAATTTATATCGCTGAAATTATTTTGAGGCGAATTAATGTCATCGGAATTATTTATAGAAAGCAAAATCAAAACTAAGCTGACAGTAATTGAACTTAAACTATGATGAAATTATAAATGCAAATTGAAACAATAAATTGCAAAATAAAAATTGCCATTTCAAATTTGTATTGCACGACTTTTTGCTCTACGAAAACAAGCAATTTCAGCTGTTCAACAAGGTATGATTTAAAACTGAATGGTAGGCCGTATTTTTAAGCACGAAATTGTACAATTTGTGCTCGCCGACAGTATTTCGGCTAATTTGTAACTTTCACATGACAATAATGTAAAAAAAAATCGACTTGTGAACTCCATTGAACTGACCCTAATACGATTTCAACTGATATTTTTGGAGCATCTTGTGCTTAATTGTTTTCATTCGCGTTTAATTAAAATAACATCTAAGATTGGAATTCTAATGTCGGTTTGTGTTTTTGTGATTTCAGATGTGAAATCCAGTGTAGAAGTGCACTTTGAGAATAAGGACGGTGGATTCTTCATTAAGCACAGTCCTAGGCAGTATTATCCGACGATAGGTCGCGCGGAGGCGGTGCCAGCGCAAGGATCACCGTCGGCGAATGTGCCGACAGGCGCGGTGCTCTCGGTGGACGAGTTCACGGTGTTCCAGACGAGCGAGCCGGTCTCGATTCGAGCAACATATGGACCATTCAGCACGAAACAGACGGTACCGGCGCGGTACATCGTGCCGGACCCGTTGGACATCCTACCCCCAACGGTGAACCAGAAGAGTCAGAACAACACCGCAGCACCGCCTACAAGCTCGACGGGACAGTCGATCAACTCTTTCCTAGATGCTCAAGAACTTAGCAGCAGACACCTAGACATGTCGGCGCATATCGTTAGCCCAAGCGTGGCAAGAGATTCTCCGGTTTTGAGGGTTCTTTTTCATGCTGGAAGTGAGGTCACGGGTAGAAGACAGATCAGCAGACACCAGAGGGTCTGCGTCATGCTGCATGCCACTTTCAGCGGCGGGGGCACTTCGTCTGGCAGAATGGGTGCTCCGAGGGTCACTAAACCCAACCCAGAGATGCCCGCGCCTAACTCAGTCAACCAGAGAGGTGCAGTTTTTTTTATCTTATTCTGTCTATGTCCTTTTTATTATGTTACCTCTCGTGACGGGAATAATTAAAAAAGTTGATTAATAGAAATGAAAGTAAATAAACGAGAATGAAATGAAAGATTAATTAATTATGGAAAATATTGAATCGAGATGTAATTCAAAATATGGAAAGATGAAATTAAAGTGAACTATATTCGGGCGATCGATCAAAGTTTATGCAAGTAATTAGGTTTGTGATTTGAATACCCGGATGAGTATTTGAAAACTAATACTTTGTGGGTGTTGTTGCTCGGCTAGAGTTATTCAAGAATTAATTTTACTGTCCGTACGTGTAATAATCGTATAATGGATATCTGCGGGGTTGTTATTTAGTACTGAATTATGTAATTAATCGAAATTGTTAAAACGATATTGAATCACGAATCTGCATATGACTTTTCGAAACTTCAGGAAGTTATGATAAAAAGATTAATTACTTTTGGATAGAAATGAAGCAGATTAAGAATGACACAACAATAACAAACAAACAACTAAAATTACTCTGGGTTTTCCAATCAAAAAGTCAGTTTTTGTAACGTAAATCAAAACTGAATACTAAATCAAATAAGAATTTTTGTTTCGTTTTAAGCGGATGCATTTTTTACTATTGTCATTCCGATTTATACATGTACACATTTTTGTATGCAAAAATAAGGAGAAACAGTTGACAGTCATCTTTCTTTCGATGTTTCTCATTTTGTTCTTTGTTGTAAAATATTATACCAGGTATGAATAACATCAAAACGCGACTATAATAAAAGAAACGTCAAAAATTGTTACACCTGGCTAATATAACTAATCGCAAAAACCGTACCGGAAATCCTCGGTTGGATAATGTTTTTATTTCAAACTAAATGTCGCGAATATAATTTGAATTCAATTTTTTGGTGCGATGTGATAAAAACGATGCGGAATGTATTTGCATCGCGAATTTGTGAATAAATATGATCTGATTTGTAAACATGATTTGAGTGCAAGAGAAAAAAGTGGTTTCATTTGTAAAAACCAAACACTAGGAGAACTGTTTTCATTTTGAATGTACACAAAAAAGGGTATTGAATAAAAAATGCATGCAATATACTACGCTTTAGAGCCAACTGCACAACGACAGTTTTAAAATATTAGAACCGAAAAATAAACACGAATGAAAATATTCAGTGCTTTTTTAAAATATGAAATATTAGGTGCTGTCACGATATTATCAGTTTTCATTTTCTAGAAACCCGACCGAGCAAAGCCGGCTATTTTAGCCAGCGTAAATGATAAATGAACATTATTCCCAAGACTTATTTAATCTTCACGTTTTCCGTTTGACAAGTCTTTCCTCTTATTTTCATTTCAAAAGAGCATAAAATATAAATGAAGAAATAAATAATAAAAACCTGAAGCTCAACTTTTTTTTTCATCTTTTCTATAGTCCTTGACTCTTGATTAGAACCATAACTAAATTAAACACAAAATTACACAAATGAAATTACTGCAAATTGTTAATAAAATTGTGTATCAAAGTTTACTTAGCGAAACGTGAAAAAACATCGAGCGAGCATTCTCAAATTGATTCGCCAATAACAAACTTTTGTTTCGTTCCATGTTCATAACTCGGATACAAATCAATATTGAACAATCGGGCAAAAAATCAGATAAGAGGAGTAACTCATAAAATTGTAATCAAGTGTATGTTCATCGACAGATAAAATCAGCTCTTTTATTTACTGCATCACACACCGACGACCGTGCATTTTCACGTGATTGAACTTTTCCAATAGCTATTAATACAAAGTTCGCGCGAGTTTGCACGTAGATTAATTTGTTATCGCGACAAAAAGTGACAGAAAAATGAAAGATCAATGTGATTTGACTGAACGGAAATTGTTATTAATTTTCAGGTGTTCTAACTGCGAGCTGCAGTCCGGACGGTGAAGATGGTGTTTGTCTGGCCCAGGTGACGATCCCGGCGAACTGGTGGCCATCACTGCCCGCACCTGACTCGTCGGGCCGAATCAAGATACCAAAAACGCTGCCAAGATACGTGCAACTGGCGTACTCAGTTCTGGAGCCTCGAGCGGTCGACGAGACCGGAGCGCCAAGAGTTCTCGGCTCCGAGGATTACTGCCAACCACGGGTGCAAATTCAACCTTTGACCCCGATTGGTCAAGTGACCCTTGCCCCAAATCGAGCCACCTATAAGGAAATAAAAGCCGACGAATACCTCACGCTGCTCGTGCCGCATGGTCCCCTTTATCCTAGGTCCAGATTGCACGTGCCAGTCTTTTTGTACGCACCGTCTCAAAGACAAAGTGCACAGAACAAACCTTCTGTCACTGCCGTTATTATCAAGTATGTTTATTCAGTCTCAAACTTTTTTAATCGTTGAGAAAATGTACTAATCAATGACTGTGAAAGGGATTTTTCAAATCAATTGACATTCAAAGAATCAAAAGATGTTTATACTTTTTGACTTTTTGTTAGAGAAATTGATTTTTTTGTTTTTGTTTTAAATAGTACGTTTTTTTTATAAATATTTAGTTATAAATGGTTGGTTATCTCATGTTCAGCAAATGACTGTGTGCAACAGAAAATGTTGATTGACATTTTGATTGACCCAATTTTTGCCAAACATTGAAAAATTATTTGAAAAGTTCACATTTCATCGATTCGTGTTTTACATGTTCCAGAGTGAAAGATTTTGCAACTCATTTTTGTTTTATGTTTTTCATCGTTACAATTTTTTGTCAGAAATTCATGTTTCAATGCTGTTCATTTTGTAAATAATGCTATTATATATCAATGGCCAGAAATGGAATGAAAATCAATATTTTTTTGTTTCTCAAATTTACAATTATCTTTAGACATTACTTCTTAAATAATTATTTCTGTTTTAACAGATAACTGTCTTATTTTTAACATAAACGATTAAAAATTTGAACCGTCAGTGTGATAAAAGTTAGTTTTACATTTTTTAACACGTCTACCTGAAAATATCGCCCTTTGAATAATTAAAATGACGTTCTATAGTGCAAATTTAAAAAAAGGTTAACTTAGTTACTGACTATAAAGAGCCGCTAACGAAATCCTTGACTACCGTTGAAACAACATTTCATTTCACCATTATAACTTTTGTGAGATATTTTTATATTAAAAATGCAAAGTTTCAATAACTTGTGTCATCACGAACAATTATTTACTGATATGATCATTCATTGAATATTAATTTCACCTTATTCCATTTTACAATAAAAACATTTGAACAATCAAGAACTCAAATTTAATTGAATTGTTAACATTGAAACCGAAAACCTTGTTTTATTTATCTGTTACAGAATCCGAGTGAAATCCGGAGTTAAAATTTTGGACGCCATGGCCAGCAGCTCAAATTGGATTGTGGAATCCGAGGTCAATCAGAGATACACCGGCGGCACTTTTACCGCAAGATGCAAGGATCCGTCTCGTCCCATGCAACCTGGGTACGAAAAAAAAAATTGCACCGTTTCATTTATTCAAATCCAACGACATTATTTCTTCTTTTTCGTCATATTTCATTCCATTCCACTTTTATATTTACACTCTGATTGTCAGATTGCTCTTACGTTGACACAAATAAAAATTGCAAATGTTCACAAAATGATTACAAATATCGCCTCACTTTTTGTAAACCGATTTTCGGGGCTTATTTAAAAAGCACTTTGTTCGCAGGCATAAAAAAAGGCAGATCGGCGCGATGTTATTTATCGGACACTGTTATTAAAGCAAATATTATCTGTGCTCGGAAGGCACGCTTATAATGCGCGATGTTTTGCCAAGCATTGACGCGTACAATGATGTACGCGAGCCATGCATCACTCGCGCATTGCCCGGAATCAGCTACAGCTTGCGCTTTTGGCCCGTAAATCATAAACAATAAACCCTATTACGCCCGGGCATTTTCTTTCCCGTATCGTGCATAGTTTAGCTCAAAGCTCTCTCTCTCAGCGAGAGCCTTGTACTTTAACGCTGCCATCAAAAAAATTGCCCCGACAGTGTTCACCGCTAAATTGATGATCATCCCTGTTTACTTGCGGCGATCAAAGAGAATTCCCGTCTTGCTTTCAGCGTACAGGAAGTAGGAAGAAAAAAAAACCTCAATTTCCGTGCGCCGACTAAATAATCAAATTACTTGGTAAAACGGTCCGTTGGCTGTTTTGTACAGTGACGTCAAATTCAATCGAGTCATCCCAGTTTTGCAATATTTTCCTAGCGTGGAAAATAAAACAAACAGGGACATAGCATAATCAAGTGTGTGTAATGGAAGCAAATTAATAAGCAAAAAATGAGCATGATTATCTCTGGGACGATTGCATTAACGGTCTGTACGTGATAGCGAGCAGGCACCGACTGGCCAATTGAATTTTAAACTGTATGGTCGTAGTGTAGTTGCGCTTAAGGACCCTTCTCCAGATGGGACGAAAGTTACACGCTGAATTTTCGGCGAGAGTATGCGTCGCGATATTTATGACGATTTGCACCTATGAAATTGCATGCATGCTAATGCAAGCGGAATATGTTTCACGCCGGCGCTGATGTTTATGCGCTGTGAGAGCAATGAAAAAGCTTTACAATGTTTTTTTTTTGGTTTCTCAAGAGAGACGACGACAAAAAATGTAACGGCCAACGAAACAAGTGTTTTTTTCTTTGTAAATTGCATTTTACTTGTAAAATTGTTTGATCGATTTGACGACTGCGCCGCTTATTTATTATACTTCGCTACGCTTGCGAGTTTTATTGAAAAAATGTTCACGACTCTTGTCTCATCTGTGTGCTGTGCATTCCAACTTTCATGCACATAAGTTGATTCGTTCGAAAAGTGATGTATGCTAATGCGAAGCCGATGTAATGTATATTTTTGCGCGGCTTTATACCGACCTACCTCGTTCGCGAACGGATAAATAATTGAAATAGAGCTGATGCTGATTGATGCGCAACTTCTTTTTCTTTCTTTTTTTTTTTTTGTACGCGGCAACCCCTTTTTGCGCGCGATTATCGAATCATTTTTTTTTTCGCGCAAAAAGCGACCTCGCTCGTTTGAATAACTTTGGCGCGACCTAATGAATGTTTCAAATTGAATTATAATTATTTATTAATGAATATGTTACGCGCTTGAACTGCACCGGAGGTAACAAATATCGCTCGTTAGTGCGATTATTCATAGCGTTAATACAATTTTGATGTTCATCATTTTGACGTCAATCGATTCGTTGTTTTGAGTGCCGCTTTATTCATCTTGCGTACATGAAAATGTTGAGGAATAAAGCTACCAAGTTTATTGACAGAACGAAGCGAGATAACAATCGGATGTGGCGCGAAGGTTTCCGGGAATCGCGCCGCTTGAATTGCAACAAACAGAAAATATTAGCGAAGAATGCGTCGGTTCGTTAAAATGTTTGAATCCGAGTGTATAAGTTATGGCTGTTTAACTGGGCAGCCAATGGAACGCAACGCAGCATTAGACCGGTTATCGCGTGGCAAAAAACACGCGTGCGAAATCTCTTATTGCAAGATAGCCAACACAACTTTCCGACCTTATTAGGCAGGGCGCACTCATCTTTGTTCACCTGAATGTGTGCGTCAGTCTGTGTGCGAGTGTGTGCGTGTTTTCAGCAAGACTTTGTTCTTTGCTCGTCGGCGCTTCCGTGCATGCCCTTTGTGTCATTACAATCGCCCGGATACGGCGCTTTAATTTCGACGCAAATTTATCGAGCGCTTTGGCCAAAACGACGTTTCGTCCTGCCTTTTTATTTCCCATCATCCGACTTTCAAAACGGTCTACAATTTTTCGTCTGAAGATAATGCGATGCTCGCGCTCCTTTTCACTCGCCAAACCCAATTTTTCGGCATTCAAATCGGCACTGCTCGCTCAAGGTGGAAAACTTTCGTTGCAGAAAGTTTTCGTGCCGAACTTTGTGCCAGAGAGATGTAACCGGAAATTTTTGCACGGTGTATTTGTTTCGTAATGATTGGCAAGTGAAATTGAAATAACAAAAGGGCAGAGTCAAAGTGAATGCTCGTCAAGTTGTAAAATCAATTTTCGATTCATCGAGTGCGCGCTATTTTTCAAGATTCGACGACGAAACGGCGATGAATTATGAATTGCAATTAATCAGTCGAACAAGATGAAAAGAAATGGGCAAATTTTCATGATTTGTACGAGTTTGCGAGATGAAAAAAAAGTCTCTGTTTTTCTTCGAACAAAACAATTTCAACGACCGAAAAACAGCTACTCTGTCCCGGAACTGTTGTTTTCCGAACTTTTTATTTATGGATGCGGACGCATGATAAAGTTTCATAAACCAAACTGTATTCCGCCATGCCAGGTCGTCACGGAAAAGTAAAGAGACATCGCTAAGTTGAAAATGACAAAAAAAACTCTCTCGATTGGTCTCTCTCTTTTTTTTTGTTGGCAAAAAGTTGAAGTCGCTTTTTCGTTATTCAAATGAAACGTGTCCCAATATAAATGCGCAAAAAGAGCTGACACGGTCAAGTTAATTCGTTCAGATTGACGTGTATTGGCCAAAAGTAATTGTCACATTTTCAGGAATATCAATTTGTAACTCGCAGCGGAGACATATTGTGTTTTTATCCATTTTATTTTTGTCATGGCAAAAAGTAATCATTAAAGTATTCGAGTAGTAAATTCAGTGTTTACAAATCATTGCTCATTTTGTATCAGTTGATTTGAAAATGGTAAATTTAGATTTAAGGATGGAATGAAAATTGGCAGAAAATCAAGGGATTGCTCACTTTTGTAGTTTTTTTGGCCTTTTTTTGAAGTACTTTTTGAATTGAAATAAAACTATTTCAAGTAGTTACAAATCCAAGTATTGCAAAAGACTTCAAATTTGGCATTTTTTTTCTTGAAAACAAAAGTTGTACGCAAATTTTGAAAAATGATCTTCTGTGAATTTCAGATCAGCGGAAGAGATTCTAACGATGCTGTTGGAAGCAAGTGAAGAGAGCGTTGAAAGTAATTGGGACGGCGGACGCGTTGTTTGCAGCGTTCGTTACATACTCGAAGGTGAAGAGGATAATGCATCCATGACCAACTCGCACCAACCGGGCCAACATCATCACCACCACCACAACATGGAACGAAGAAAACTGCAGGCGCGCCTCGAAATACAAAAGGACGACATTCAAGCTGTTCTACCTATTTCAAAGGTGCCTTAATTACAAACAAAACGCCACGACAAACAGCCAAAGTTACTCCAATTTCACGTTGCAAGCGTCTGTCGACGCTCTTCAGGCCACCTACTAAAAATTCCTCTCCTAATTTACACTCTCACACTTATTTTATCTTCGTTTTTATCCCATTAGTTCATACCTTAGAGCTGGCCTAATTACCCTCATTTACTTTTTTGCACGATAAATTAAACGAAACAATAAATAAGCAGTCGCTCAATTAAACGAGTTTGTTACGGGGAGGGTCGGAGAGGGTGAGGCAAAAAGTTGGGTAGCTCAAAATCCGGCCAATTAGGATGGACCGAAAATTTGAAAGTTTTTTATCTGACAGCGGACATTAATTACACTTTGCAGAACTGGGAAGTCATGAACACCGCGGTGCTCACCGGCAGACAAGTTTCCCAAGCCATGAAAGTCTTCATCGTAAGCCAGTCTGGAAACGTCGGTGACGTCACGCTGCAATCCTCATGCCATTCGGAAGACGAAAGCGTATTAAAGGTAAGTGCACACTCACGCATGCCATCGATCATGCGCAACCGTCTTATTTCCTCTAGAGCCTACGAAAAAAAAGAACAATCCGAGAAACAGCGCTCGCTGCGTTGTAAGTAATTTACATGTAATGTTTTCAAGCACTTTATAAAATATCCAATAAACTTTTCAATCTCGTTCTCAACTTTTCAAGACGGACTTTCTATACACCATCCAACGATAATATATCTCTCAAGTTTATGCAATTGTTCTGCAATTCCGATGGTTTTATCAACTTGTGCTTCTGTTATCCCGCTTTTTTGTTTCGCAACACTCTTGCGAATTCAAATTTGATAAATTATTCTCAACGCGAGAATAATGTTTTCGCGTTAATGAAGTTAATCGGTAGCCATGTGGAAAATAGAGATTGGTCCGTTGTTTCACGGCTCGGGTTATAAAATACGTTTCATTATAATTGCTTCGTACAAAACCGTGCCCGAGTCGTAATGCCATTTTATCAATGCTTTTATTTTGATTAATTCGTGCAAATGGCACGATTAAATGCAACGAAAAGTAAAATGAAAATAAAACGACAAAATGAAAAATTGCGCAAACTTGTTGAGTCGGTCGTGAAAAAAAAAAAACAAATAGGCACCGACAAATGTTGGAGTGTTACAAATTCCGCTCGGCCGTTCAATTATCGAGCGATGAAATTCGATTGTCATTATTTTTGACACTAATTAAAGAGCGACGCTTGAATTCAATTAAGCGAGCTGAATTTTGCGACCGCGAAAGAGCTCGTACGCTGCAGTAAATTGGTTGAAAGGTGTTAATAATCGAGTTAAAGTAATCGCAGTGAGGATAAAGAATGAACGATGTTGCAGGTATCGTCGTCTTGCAGCAGTGTTTATGTCGACGGCTCCGAAATTCGTGGCTCGAGCAACGCTTCCGTGTTGGTAAAGTATGGCACCTACACCGGCCTGGCAAGATTTACAGTGTGGATGCCGGAATTCCCGCTGGAGGTTTCCGTCGGCGATACCAGACTCAACCAGATCAAGTCCTGGAAGGTTCCGGACGACCCTGTTTATTCGGCCGTGACGAAGAATAAGCGCAGCTTGAACGACACGACCGATCAACCGGCTAAAAGGAGCACCTCGGATGACGACAACGTCGACACTGACAACCTCGACGAGGACGTTAATTATGAACAGGAGAACGAACATGACGAGGACGACTATGAAGATTATAGCATCGAGGAAGGTGCCACTGCTCGATTACATACTCGTGATAAGTGGGATAGCGAGATAAACACCATCGACACCAGAGGATCAAACTGTAGATTGAGATTTCAACAGACACCCGTTGATGTCTATGCAAGGTACAGTTTTTCAGTTTTTTTTTATAATTAAGTGGGAATGTGGAAAAATAAAAATAACAGTTGCATCAAAATTGGACTGAATGATATTTTAGTTATTCTGTTCATTCTGTATTTTCATGTAAATTTGAAACTTAATATGTATCTCATTTGTAAACCAACAATTACTTTTCATTTAACTTTAGAAATTTCGAGCACATTTCGACTTTGTTTTTTCAAATTTAATGTTGTCTGTGAAAATGAATTTTTAAATTGTTAAGAGGAATTTCATTTCGCCAATTAACCGACTAGTTTTTATTGCTGCGTTCTTTATTACATCTCAATGAATGCGAAGTTTCGTCTTTTTCAAAGTCATCATCATTTCCGACTTTTGTAATTATAAAACAATTAATACGTAAAAGTTTGCACACAGACACACTTTCAAAAGTTTTATTTAATGATTTTTCAGTTAAATAATTAATTAATGAAAACGGAATTTGATATTGCGGCTGTACAGAGTTGATTTCATGCTAGATTGTTTTACTTATAGAATCATTTATTGATCTCTAGTTCTATTCCCTTGTTGCATCATATTATTATCTTACAATCATTCTAAGATGATTGGGGTACGATATTTTTGTAGGACAAAGAAAGATGTTTATTAAAATTGAAATGTCAATTTGGAATCGGTAATTAATTTGCTAAGAGAAAGATCCATTTGCTATAAATTCACAGGACAATTTTTGTTCTCGAAAAAATCGTATGAAAAATGCAGTTCGTACCTCAACCTTGTTAAATGAACTATCTCGTGTTTCAGTTTGACTAACTAGTTCAATTTTGTTCATCGTTTAAGGTTCTTCGCCACAGACCATGACTCAGGAAGAGTATCGTATTTCGTGAACCGTCGCACATGGTTGAGGGTTACCGACCTTGTGATCCCTTATCTGAGGGTATCGGATCCGCGTATCGCTGCGTTGATTCAAGGAAAAATAGTGCAGGGCAAAGGGATCGGGCGTACGGAAGTGCAGGTTCTGTCACCAAACACTGGCCGGGTCATTGGAGCCAAAGAAATTAGAGTGGGCAATGACAGGGTATCGATCTCAGGACTCTCTGTGAAAATCGTGTCGGGCTTGCAGCTGAACATCAGTCCGGACTCATCCATTGAAAATGGATACGTGGCCGAAACGTCCGTGACTCGAAAACTCACCGCACAATATCAGGTTTGTACTCCTTTTTGCAAAACATGAATTGCAAATTCTCGTGCGTACTGTTAGAAGTGTATGTAAAAATGTTGGTTCAATTACAGGAAGGTCTTCTGGACATAGATATTGAGTTCTCGGACAGCACTCGAACGGCGCTGCGCGAGATAGCCGTGAGTGATTACCATCTATCAGTGGAGAGTCTTGATAGCGAGGTAGTGGCGTACGCACCGATGGTCGCATCGCATCATCCGCGCGTGATAGCCGTGGGCGAGGGCCGGGGCGACTTCCTGCGTATAACTCTGCAGTTGGCGGATGCCTGTCGATTATCCAGTAGAAAATCCAAGGGCTCCACGCCACGTATAACGGCAGCGCTGCCTCTGGCTACTGCCACGGCCAACGTCGAGGTCGACTTCGCCTCCAGCGAGCTCCCTAATCGCCCTGAATTGGTGCAGAACGACGGGGGCGGCAATCTCGGCATGGGTTCCCATCATCGTGAAAGGAAAAATGGACGCGACGTCGTTCCCGACTTGCAGGACATTCTCATCGGTAATTTATTTCATCAATTTTGCCGCTCGCTTAACGTTACTCAATTTACCATTCGATTTCATGATGGCAATCAATTTATCTCCGCTATTTCTTCGCTTGCGTTTTTTTTGCCCTCTACTTTGAAAATTCTGATTCAAGTGGATATCGATTATTGAAGGAGAAATGTGTTTAGTGCTTTTCTGAATGGCGCTGAGTTGTCGTACGCTGGTGAAATGAAAATTGATTAGGGTGAATGATTTTCAGGAGGGATGGGCGGAGTGGATATAAGACATCACAATAGACCCATGATGACGCCCTTGGAGATCGGCATTTACGTCCTTCTCGCAGCATTTGCATTTGCCATAGTTGTGTTTCTGGTCTCTTGTGTGGTTTATGCGAGCAAATTCAAATCGCAGCCGTCGGAGTCGGCGTTGCCGAGTCTGCCGATGATTGGAGCAGCGCGAGCAGCAGCCAGCCAATTCACCGCCAACAACCGCAGGCCTCGAGAATCGACAACGAATGCTCACGACTGGGTATGGCTTGGTCGAGCTACTCTTGAACGAGCTGCTTGTGTACCACATCAGGTTATTATTACTGTTTGCTTTTCAGTTTTTGTTGATTTTCTTTCATTTTTTTGTTTTTCAACTATTACTTTTTCGTTTTCTTTCAAGTCATTTTTGTTTTTGTTTCTTTATTAAAAAAAAGCGTTAAGACTTTTGTTGTGTATTATTTGAATTTAATTTGGGGTTTCGTTGAGTTAGCGCTGATGAAATATTGCATTATTCAGAAAAAAAGGTACTTTCAATGTTACCCTCTAGTTTTTTTTTCACTGTCTCGTTTAAAATAGTTAAAAACTTTGTATTTACTTTGAAGTTTAAATGAAACTTGTTACTCGAGTTAGCTTTTGTTGATGCACTGGCGAAATTCTCGTCTCCAGTTGAATTATTATGTCGCCAAATTACATGTAATTTTTCGTACGTAATTGAGTCATGATCTAGAAAAGCAATTTGTTCAAACAAGGTTTTACTCGTGAATTTAATTTTCTTCTCGCACGCAATGCGGACGTTTTTTTTTAAAATTAATTTATCAATGTTTCATAATTCTAACCACCGCGAATGTATTTGTTTTCATTATAACAAACAAGAACGAATGCAATCCATTTATGTTTCATCATTCCAACCATCGTGAATGTAATTTTTTCGAATTGTAATAAATTCAAATAAACGCATGATCCCGTAAATTTCAAAGTATGGCAAAATGTATGTTAGTTATCACTTTCAACTAATTTCTCTCATCATTGTTCTGTTTCATTTTGTTTTCAAAAAATATCCTATTACAAATGTATAAAAATTGCACTTCCATTAAATGTTTCAACCTGCACGACTAAATACCCGCTGCATACTTTGATTAATTTTGAATACGATGTTTTGATCGATCTACCCAGACGAAACCACTGTTGACATTTATCACCCGGGTACGCAATATCGTCATGTTTTTTTAAACCACCCTGACATTTTGGTTCGGGTGGAAAAAAACCCATTTGGATGTTGAAACTGGTTTTTTATGACCGTAAATTGTGATTTGGCGTATAGGTTCGCGTTACGAGCAATCCATTATCAACGGATGCAGCTGACGAAATTGGTGAGCTCGGCACAAGCTTTGACAATCCTAATCACATCGAGTTACCATCTGAAATGAATAACACTGCCAGCGCGCCCATCGACACCACAACCTATTGCAAAAAAGATAAAGTTCGCAGTTTTGCTAATAAGGGCCAGTCCGTGAAAATGCCTCTGGTTTCCACGTCTACGAATAACGAGTAAGTAAACCAAAACTTAAAACATTTTTACTTTCAGTTATCTAAGTTTAATGAAAATAAGAAAAAAATAACCCTTCAAGTATAATCCTTGTTCTTTTTCCTCGTCCTAAAGCTCAGAGAGAGCTAAATTTGGATACCAAATGAAACCGTCATTATCAAAAACAATTTTGCACGATGAAAAGTTAATTTTTGTAGAAATAAATCCTCTTTTAGTAAAGAATGAAAATAAAACATGAAGTTAGTTAGTTGTTATTCAGCGTTAAACGGAAAAACAATTAAATGAAATAATATAGAAACATTTTTCGCTAATTCCACTTAATTTTCAATGTTATAAAAAAAGTATTCGATTAGCATGATAAACCAAAAATTCTCATTGTTTTGAAAATTCACGTAATTATTTTATTTTATCGAGCTGTAAGGACCGAAATTTCTGAATATTTGATAAAGTTTCCTTTTACACCCACTTTTGATTCAATCTGAAATTCATATCATACTAAAAATAAGAAAAATTGCAATCTAATAACAACGATGAAAAATGATAAATATTGATTTCCACTTTTTTATCGTCTTTATAAAACAAATTGAACAAATTTGTCAGTTTAGCCCTTCTACGTAGACGGTATCATAACTTCGTCCTACATAAAATAATAAATACGTGAAATTTGAATTTTAAAATTGGACAGATTGGGTTTCTGGATGTCTCATCTGAATTTATGGCCCGGATTACAGACTTCTTTCTGCTGAATATTATGAAAAATAAATGTTAAAACTTGTACAGGGGTTCTTTCATCGGTTCTTTTGCAAATCATTTCTCAATTTGAACTAACTTTTTGAATTAAATGAGTTTTCTTTTTTTTACAGTAACGATGTGCCACCACCGCTGCCCCCGCACGGAGTACCATCCAAAGTCGACGCAACGAACGGAAATGACGAAGACTACAAGCCACCAGTTCCTCCGCATCGTGGGATAGTGAATCGTCTATCGGAAGCTCCGAAGAAGCGTCACCGATCAGTCGGTTCGGAGCACCCTATAGCTCGACGTCACAGGTCCAAATCCAGCCGTTCAAAAAACGCAAAAGAAACGGCCGAGTCGCGGAACGACGATAAGCGGTCGCGAAATTTAAAGGCGAGCAAGCGAGCGACTGTCGTGGGAAATCCAATGTTCTCGTCCAATTCGTCCGCTTCGTCGTCCACGTCGAACCACGAGGAGAACGTTGCCCTGGACGACCTGAACCTCGGCATGGACTACAACCAGATCATGCAGCTGTTCGACAATTTGAAGGAGTCAAACGCTTGAACCGAGTTATCAGATAGGAAAGGTAAGTCGCTGAGACCCGGTTAATCGCTTCATGGGATACCCGACAAACGCGCACTTTTTTATAACAAGTGAATGAGATGCGGTTCTTGGTTGTGCTCGCGTTTCGTTGCTGTGATCAATGATCCAAGTAGCAATTGATAATAATCATGACGTCGAGTTCGTTGTACATTTGTGGGAGATAGTTTTGTCTTTTTTTAATTTATTGTACTAAACAATAACGGGAATCTAAAGTAAACGTAAGTTTATGATTGTGATATCTTATTTTAACCGCGAGATTAATATATGATTATTATCAATGTGAATATTAGTATTATGATGGTTTTATATTGAAAAAATGATGACGAATCGAGGCTTCTAGAGACTTTCTTTGGTGTAATAGGATGAGATGTAAAACAAATTGTTAAAGTTAGGTACGAAAATGAGCGATGATTTCGGATCAGTGCACAACAACCAAACACGCAATTACTATATGGATTGAACGAAAAAAGCCTTTGTTCGTTGATTTGTTCATTCACTGGCTTGAGAACAATATCGTCGGGAATTTCGTGAATCAAGTATAGAGGAAAAAGTTGGAAGCGAGAGACCGTGGATCTCGGTCTAAAAAATCACACGGTATAGAGAATAGTCGCGAGGCGTGCGGGTTGATGAGCAGAGCGGCCGCTTCATCGTCAAACAAAACGTATCACTGCAAAACAAAATAAACCAGATGTATTTTCAATATCATCTCATTCTCGCGGAGGGATCGCAGCTTCGCCCAATCAAATTGCGCCCGCACGCATCGTACGCCTATCTTATATTCTAGTCAGCTTTTTAGCAACGCATCGAATTACATAATCGTATCCGACTTCACAGGGAAGGCAAAGCGCAAAGCATGTTTCAAATAAAATAATCATGTGAAAAATGAGAAACCGTGGCGATTCGATTGAATAGTCAGAACTGAATATCTGACGTCAAAACAATAGCACAATATTTCGCAAATGACATGTTCCTTCGTCTGCCGAGTGCAGTGTCGTTGAATCAGACCGAATAACCGACCGCGTTATTACGTTGCCATTATATTTGTCTAGGGACGTTTACGTTTTGCACTCTCTCTCTCTCTCTCTCAACGAATAATGAATATTTGTCCGTTCGATTTTTGGCATTAACACCGCCGCGCCGTTACAAAGTCATTTCAAAGTAATATTGCACTGCAAAAACGCTTTCAACTGTTCTCTCCGACTACTCTCTTTCAATGATGAAAGCTTTTCTATTTCGTGTTGTACCTCCGGAGTTTGCTGGCTATTGTGTCCTTCGAATTTAAACTTGGCTCGCGCTATAACCCGCGCCTTGTCGTTTGCATTTTCTAAGTGTATTTACTCGCAATCTTCCCGTTTTGAATGTCGTTCAATTTTTGATCAATTTTCACCGAACCAGTAAGACGCGTTTCATTGGTAGTGCAATTTTAAAAAGCCCCGCTTTCAACTGTTAATGACGAGAATCAGAATGCTTCCTATTGTTGCTTTTACTTTTTATTATTTTATGTTTATTATTTTTTTGTCACTAACTCTATTTTGTTTTTGTTGTACATAAAATATTTTAAATCACAGTTGCATGACTGTTACGATAATGTAAATTCTTTTTTTTTTTGCTGTTACGTTTTTTTATCAACTTTTGTACATTTTATTTTGTAATAGTTGATCTTTGAAGTTGACTTAAGCATCAACTGCCATTCCACTTTTTAACGTTCAACGACACTGCTGCACTTGTTTCCTAAAACAAAAAATTGTTTCAACAAATCATAATATAATTGCCACGAGATCGGCGAGTAATGAACAAAACGTACACCGGCGTTTGATCGGGCCGTCGCAGACAAAACATTGTATGTCTACTTATTTTTAGTAAACCTCTCTTTCCTCCTGCGTTCTTTTTTTTTCGCAACAGTGGCAGGTCCATTTTCGCAGCGTTATCGATTGAAGCTCACTTAAGTCTAGTTTTATTATCCGTTGTACATACAGCTGTTATGTGTTCACGTATACGCTAAACGAGCCTTTTGAATTTCAGAGACGCGAGGTATATTTTTATCAACTGCACAAAACAAACGATACAGAAAGCCCGGTGTCACCGTTGACGCCGAGTTTTCGCGACACTTGTTGTAAATATGCCGCTGCAGTATTTAACGATTGACCGTAAACCTCGTCGTTCTGAAATGTTCAAAAAGAAGAATAATATAGCTCGTATTGAGCTTCGCAGTATTTACGTTTCAACTTGATTGACTTTTGTTTGTCAACTGGTATCTAATTGATTGTATATTTTTTGTGTCCATTTTGGGAGCTGGTCGACGTCGACGTCGAGCCAGGCTACCAAACGTTATTTGTTTGGCCTACGATTATGACTTTGTAATCGAAAAAGAAAGAAATCATAGAGAAAACAAGGAAGACGGTGAGAAACTCGCGATTGTGCGAGACCAATGTTCGAGATGCGATGATACTCGTTCGATCTACCGTACGTGTTGTGATGTTTGTAAATTTTGCTTTATAAGACTGTGTAAATACAAATAATGATATATTATGCGATAGCGTGAGGAGCGCCCTCTCCCCATCATAGATTATATATTATAAATATGATTACAAGGGACAAAAAAAAAACAAATATATATTATGCAATAATTAATAAGTGTAACTTGAATGAAAAGGCAGCTCTGAGCTGAAGCTTTATTGTATCTCTCGCCTATCAAACGCGCAGGGCTGACTCCATAATTGCATTTTGTTATACTCATTTTGCTTCTTTCTGAGTGTATTTTTTTAACGGCCACTTTTGTTTATTGCGTCGTTTTTCCATATCGAATTAACGCTCAGGCGTTCGTGAATCGAAGCAAAACTAAATTGCAAAAGCGCGCCATGAAAATTAAATCCGAACGCAACGTCGAGAAAAAAAACTATTTCAACGAAACGACAAACGAACCTTTTAATAACACAATCGTTATTGCATAACAAAGAAAGCATTTGTTATAAAATTCAACGACGCATCTTGTCGACAATAAACTTGCGACTCAATTATTTTACTTTTTTTAGTTTTAGTGGAAAATGCCATTTTTTGATGCTTTAACTTTATGATCCAGCTTTTATACGGAGCGACGTTCGAAGACTTTTAACTTCACCTAGTCAGACAGTTTATTTTACTTTTTGTTACGATTTTTGTACACAAATGAATTATGGAGTTTGACACATCAACGATAATAATCAATAAAATAAAAGTGCATGAAAGAAGGTGTTTTATATTATATCTTTGCAACACTGGTATAACTCTCTCTTTCATTGGCGACAACAAAGTTACAAAAAAATATCTCGTATTTCGCCAAATCTTCAGTGCGTTCAATTTTGAAAAATAAAATACCTTGATATGATACTGCACAAACAGGCGATATTTTTACATTTTTAAATCGTTTTTTTAGATTAGCGAGGGACAAGTGCGAGTGCGAATAAAAAGAAAACGTTAGGTTTGAAGTATCAGCTATGTCAGCATTGGATAACAGAAGAGAACGTGTTTGTAGCTTTTGTGTGTCTGTCCGGGACACATTACACGGCCGCACGAACTTATACGATTGTCAAAAGAGCCTACTTATATCGTACAAATTACGCATGTAATATAAGTCACGTTTATCAATAGTGCACCAGTTGAAATTTTGTCAAAGAGAAAAAAAAAGTTTAGCATTTTTAATGGTATTTCAAAATATGGTTACAAAAGAAGCTTCATTGTCAGATTGAACAAATGACATCAACAAACGTTACACAACTTTTTCAACCTCTTTTCTTCGCTATGATTTATTATATAATCTTGCCCTAAATCATCAAGTGTGCTAAGCAACCATTTTTGTACGAATTTAGGAAAAGCGAAGTAACAACTTTTTATTTTTGGTATCATATTTTTCTTGCTTTCAAAGTGCCGACTGCTGAAGACGATTGTGATAAAAATGAGGAATTTCATTTAAGTGCCATTCTGATGGAATAACAAAATTGCGTGCCATTTATAGCTTGATTTTACAAATAATTGGTCCAAAGTTATTCTAAGTGGAAGAAGATGCATTAGTTGGATAATTCAGTTTGTTTGTATCGAACTTATTTTGAAGAACAAAGAAATACTTTTAATGAAAAGTTGATGGAAACATCGTCGAAGGTAATGGAATGACAAATAAAACTGATTGTGAAAGATTGGTATAAATTAATTGAATGTCAATACCGAGACGGATTGAGAAAAGTAATTTTAAACAAATTGTTTACACTGCCATATAAGACTTATTATTACTGCCGAGAAAAGTCTGCGTTGTACAAAAGTTGTATGACAAAAATTGATATTTTTGATACGGACAAAATGTTATTTTAGTAAGTAATGAAGAAATTGATCATCTTGAAATCGTCTTCAGCAATCAAAAATGTGCATTGTCAAGGCAAAAATGTGTATTTCGTTCGTAGGTACGTTTCAGGCAACAATAATTTTCATTACGTGATTTTGAAGTTAAGGATCAACGATCATCGCAGGTTCGAAAATAAAACTATAAAACCACCCGAGTAACGCCGTCATTAATAAAGATTCTAGTCCTGTACGTAGACTGCCATCGCGCATTCAAGCTCGCTCGCGGTTTCATAATGAAAAAAAATCAACCAACAACTCTCTTGAAACGTCACGTTGTTTAAAATCATGCGCGTCAAGATTTTTGTATATATTGAGACCTTTTGTTTCAACTTTTCTGTACTTGACAAACGATCTATTCAACGTTCATCCGTGATTAGTTTTACCGTCACTTATAATAAATTTTGTTTAGTCAATTACCGTTAGAGCCATAATTTATTATTTATTAATTAATTAATTCGTTAATTAAAACTTAACGAGACTCCGTGCATCGGTTTCTTTATGTAAATATAGTTTACGTAGCTTGCTCACCTTGTGAGAAATGTTTGATCGAAGAAAAGCCAGATCGCATTGCACTGAATTTTAATTGATGAAATTTATAACGACGAAAAAAGAACTAATGAAAAGTGTATCATTGTATAATTGTACAGAGAGAAGGACAATGTAAATAATCCGTAATAGAATCACCGTCAAACGAACCAACGATTACCAGTAACCTTTTTTTTATATGAAAAAAATTGTTGCTTTTCGATCGACCATTTCTACAAAGTACTGATTTAACGGATGACTAAAGACGAATCCGCAAGAGTGAAAAAAAAATTTCTTCCTGATCTCGTGGTTTTCAACGAACAAGAAAATGGATCGACGCTGACTGTATCAGTCATCGAGCAAACATTTTTTTGCGTCAATAATAAAAACGAACAAGAATAAAAGAGACGGATTAATATGAAAAATAAGACACATATCGTTCTAGGAGACCTTTGGGTAGCGAACAATTTTTTTATCCTGTCACGAAGCGAACGTGTATCATATACGATAAATCACGATATAAGAAAAACAAAAATGTATATCAATTGATGATTTTCAACTCGAGCTTTTGGATGCGAGATGAGATAACGAGAATATTATAATACAATGAATGAATAAAACGAAACAGATCAATCAGTTTTCAAACGTCCTTTTTCCCTTTCTTTCACTGTTCGTGTTGCAGACTAATGTGCATCGCTACGTGAACTTTAGAACAAGAGAAAACGAACATGAAATATCAGAAAATTGTTTTTCAATCGAAAATACAAATTAATTTAATGAACTCGTTTGTAACGGGAACAAACAAATCATTTCTACGTCGCGAGATCATTATCATTGAATAAAAAGGAACTTAGATAATAAGCGAACATAAATCGAGAAAGCAGCTAGCATTTATCGTGCGCCGTTTCAAGTGGCGACAATGTCGATTCAACTGTCATCTCTCATTCAGCTGCATCATCATCCTTTGTATCATTATTATATTGTATTAACATTAATGTAACTGCGGATTTATTGTCGACATTGCCGCCACCTCCCAACATTTGTATTCAAATAGTTGATTCGGTTTGTCCGCAAATAACTTTAGCCTGGCAATGTATATATTTCTATTATTCAATCATTGGAGAGAAAAACATTTTACTTTGGTTTACCATTTCTCTCTGATTTTTTTGTCCCGTTGGTCTTTTTAGTAATTCAAATAATTCACAATGAAAAAGTTCGAGTCGGATAAGCCGGAAAAACTTAATTATTAAATACAACTATTGCCTCTACTCAATGTACAATATATATAGTATTTACCTGTTGTTACCACCAAACCGTCATCAAAGATATATATAAAATTGTAATTGTATCATAATAGTTGTTTTTTATTTCAATACATTTCCCAAACTCTTGAAATTGATTTTGTTTATTCAAAATTGATTACATGTCAACCTTTTATGTAGGTATTTTGTATACACAGAAAAGTTTATTAGCACAGTCAAAAGTTGTATTCACTTCTGATTTCAAGTTGAGTCTAAATTTGCTCTAATTATAAATTATTATTTCTTAGAAATTGAATGACCAATTTGTAGTACTTTTAGTAAAAAAGTTTATTAATAAAGAAATTCTGAAATCAGAGTATTACCAGTCACGAAATGTCAATGTTACATTTTTTTGCAAACAGTTTAATTACAATTTCAAGTTTCTTGACAACCAATACAACTGCCTGATGATGTAAACTTAAAACTTGTCTATTAATTGTAAAATGTGTTGCTGTTCTGCGATTTTGTCATCAGTGTCATTTGGGTCACCATAATTTCCAGCGTATTCTGCAAAGAGAAGTATTGTTTATTTCAGTTTTCATACGGTTTCAAAAGATTTAAAATTTTGATGCGCGGTTTGAATAATCTATCAAACAAATGTACCTCTCATAATATGTTTGATTGTTTTCAACGAGGCCCTTCGTAATCCTAAAATTCGAACTACTCTCTGTTTAAGCGCAGGGGGGCATCCGGCACAAACTTCCAACAAAACGTAATCTACTTTCTGCAGTATGAACAATCCTCCATTAATTCTGCGCAAATAATAATCCTCTTCGCTTTCATCATCTTGCTGAAAACAATAAATAATAAACGATAAAAATATTTTCGCTGGAAAATACTCATTTCATGTTCAAATCGTCACAAACCTTCGGTTGCTTCTCAACTTCTTCAACTTTTTCAAGATATTTGAAGTGCAGTTCCATTAACCGGTCTACTTTCTCAAAGTCATTTTCCATAAATTTACTTAGCAACCTTTGACGCTGCTGTCCTTTGCAGTTTCGGAGCATGCTCGCAATAATTGATACAACGTGTTCTGCAATACATTATTTCAATTTTTAAAATAATTCTTTTCCATTAAAAATTAACTCCAACGATGCACTAAATTTTTAAATACCTTCGTGCTGTTCCACCGTTAAAACTTTTTTCCTGTTTTTCGATGGAGTTTTCATGAACAAAGGAAATATAGTTCGCAAGCCCAAAATGTCCACGAATTTATTACAGTTGTCTTTTCCATCAACTCCAGTCATGGCATGATCGAGAACCTGATAACAAAGTAAAAAATTGTTAAAATCAAACATAGAAACATTATTTCAAATGTCAATTGATGACAAATTACTTTCAAAGATCCATAACGAGAAAGCTTTTTTCTCGAAGCATCAAGTTCATAAGTTGTAGACCTTCGCCTCGTAAGAATTTATCCCTATTTGAAGTTTCCATCAAACTGGAACACAATACGTTGAACAGATTCTCCATCATTTCTTGCTCGTCTTGTGTTTGTGGATCTTGACGTTTGTAATGCTAAAAATAACAACAATCAGACGTTGTTTTCTAACACTCATTTTGTATCGAATAATTTCAAACAAAAGTAAAAATTACAGCTAATTGTTGGAGCAATACATCAATCCCGTCCAGATCACCCAAAAGTTTTCTATTTTCCGTTGAATCTTGCAGAAGAATCGCCAATATTTCACTCGCGTATAACTTGTTGGGATCGAACGGCATTTTTGCTTTTATTCTTTTCAGAAGCCAATTCATCAAGCCTTGTTTTCCAGCATCCACGCATAAATTCGGTCGGTACTCGAAGAAATTTTCGAAAATTGCTGCAAAGAATTTATGAAACATTAATGACACATGAGTGGGTGCTTCAAGTGACAATCTCATGTTTAGAAGATGTAGTAAAATGAGTGTACCTAATGTATTATGAACACCTGAACTTTCCTCTTTGATAGTCTCGTCAAGTCTTTCCAAATTTTGTACCAAAAGCGCACAAACTTGTTGTTCCAATAGAGCAGTGATCAAAACGTCAGCGCCGTCCATGCTCTCATACATTACATCGACGTCTGTGAGATCTTGCAAAAGATCCACAACTGCTACAGCAATGTCGGTATTTTCGTGCGAAAGTAACTCCAACAAGGATGGAACTGCGTTGAGTTCAACCATCATCGGGTACAAGTCAGGGTTCGTAGCAATTACATGCAGTTCTTGTAAAGTTTCGTGTAATTCAACTTCTGATTCCATAAACCTGTATGATAAAAATTTGCAATTGAAAAAGTTGTAATGAAATGGTATCAAAATTGAGTAAAAATTGATATATTTACTTTTCAGGATTGTCAGGAAATTTCACTCTCATCTCCTGATTTCTTAAAGATCGTTTTTCGAACAGCAAGACAATCTTTTTCAATGTAGACTCATCAAGAGCTTCGACCTCAGCTGCTTCAGTCTCAACATATTTTAGGATATCTTCTTTTTCCTTGTCTGTCAACTGGGGCTCCAAAATGTCAGATTCTGTTTTCGGAGCAGGTAAGTCCAGCGGTTTTGAAATTTCCCGTTCATAGCTCCGAACGGGAGTTCCTAACTCTCTTGGCGTTGCTCGTTGTCTGGGATGGTATGGCGTTCTGATAACTTTTTTCAGTTTCTTTGGATTCTCCCAGTCTTCTTCATCTTCCTCATCTGGGTTAGTTCTTTTGGGTGTGTTTGGAGGCTATGGATAAACAACGAATTCGTTACTTGCTGCTATTGAAAAATTATTGTAAAGATCAACTTTTTAACATTTGTAAAAAACAACATATGATATTGTCAAAAAAAGAAAATAACTAAAATCGAAAATAATAAGTTTT
Source organism: Telenomus remus (assembly GCA_020615435.1). Classification (NCBI taxonomy): domain Eukaryota; kingdom Metazoa; phylum Arthropoda; class Insecta; order Hymenoptera; family Scelionidae; genus Telenomus; species Telenomus remus. The sequence continues at coordinate 10,389,950 of CM036337.1, forward strand.
TTTAACTAATCTCAAAATTGTCTGGCACAATTCAAAATTTACTTTGTATGACAGGAGTTCGCCGATATCCATGGTTAAGCGGTCGTATTAAACAATTCTGACTTCTAAACGTTTACAGAGATTCGAGTTAACTTTGTTTATGTTGTAAACATTCAGATAAACTTGTTCTCGTAGTGTAAACGGTCTACAATCCACAACTTCAACAACAACACGAAACACGAAAATATTGACATCTGTTTGTAGGTTAGAATAAGCTTAAACTAAGCGCCAAATTCAAATTTCCTTGCTCCAAATTGATAAATAACACATTCAACCACACATTTTAAAAAAACGTTTATTACAAAATGTACACAACTATGATTACCCGTTTTCTCGTGAATATACATTATCCAGTTCATATATACAACATATAACATAAAATACACAACAATGTGCAGAATAACGCAAAATTATTGATTGATAAATCTATAAACGCGAAAGCATCCCTCCTGTTATGGCAATAGTTTCTCCAGTCATGTAAGATGAATCGTTACTAGCTAAATACGCAGCTGCACCTGCAATTTCTTCTGGTTCTCCAATTCGTTTCATTAATACTTTATCCAATGCTACTTCTTTAGCAGCTTCACTTTCAGTGATCTGTAAAGTACAAGTAAAATTATTTATTCCGATGACAGAATAAAAAAAAAGGTATGTCGACATGATTTTTCCGAATCTTCAAACATAATTTTCAATTTACAACTAACCGTTGATGAGAATTTTGTACGAATAAGTCCAGGTGCAATACAATTCACTCTAATGTTATCTGCAGCAAGTTCACTTGCAGCAACTTTGCACAGTCCCAAAAGCGCAGTTTTGCTTACTGAGTATGGTCCTAAAAACTAAAACGAAAAAAGACAGATTTAAAGAAGAATGTCAGCTTAAAACACAACATTTTGTAATATTGAGAATGGAAAATGGTAATACATACTTCCATAGGCTGATATCCAGCAATTGAAGATATCATAACGACCGACGGATGTTTACTATTCCTAAGAAGTGGCAAAGCATCTTTTATAAGTAGAAAACTGCATTTTACATTGACATCAAAAATTTTGTCCCAAGCTTCTGCAGTGCAGTCAAACATTGGTCCAAACACTGGATTCACTGCTGCGTTTGAAACGAGAATGTCTAATCCTCCAAATTCAGTTTTTACCTTAAAAATGGAATTTATTTAAAATATTACATTAGATGAAATTGCTGTTTGCATTTTCTTTCATAAAAAATTTGCAAATTAAACAGATATTACAAAATACCTCTTCAAATAATCTCTTCCGATCTTTTTCATCTCCAACATGACAAACTGTTCCAGAAACGAACAATTTTTCAGCAGCAAGTTTTTGCATCGCTTCCTTAACATTGTTTTCACGTCGACTACTTATCATGACCCTTGCACCTTCTTGTGCAAATCGCTTAGCAATCGCATAACCAATCCTGAAAAAAATGTTTGAATATACAATATAAACTGCAATTTAATCACATTAATTAGAACAAAATTCTTTATATTTGTGTCTAAAATTAAATATTTGTTTATTTACCCCTGAGTGGAAGCGGTTACCACTGCAACTTTGCCATGTAAATTCCCATGTCCTCCAACTGGAGTGGTTGAAAGTTTTCGTAATGAAGTCTCCATTGCTGTCCGTAACATAATGAAAATTTTATTTGCAACGTTAATTGCAGTTTCAAAGGTCGACGTGAATTTCCTGATTGACAATCAGAAATCACAACAAAAACTAGTTCTACCGCGACTAAGCTTATTTCTTCTGTAACTCACACTCCACAGCTTTGAACTGAACGTACCCTTAATTCAAATCTGATGCTGAGCTAGTCTTTTATCATATTTATAAACAATTATTTTTTCATTTTGCTATCATACTGGTAACGAAGCCAGACTTATAGTTTTTGATGTCAAAAAAATTGAATATTGATATCTGTATTAAAATTGGTGACAATATTTTTGCAACCTTTAAACTCTTCATTTATCATCTGATTTTGCTGTATCATTCAACAATAATTGTCAATGACTTTTAAAAATTCCAAAAAATATCATATTGCATTATGATGAGATAAATTGTATACAATAAAATAATAAAAATGCATTATTAAAAAGTTATTACAAAGTTTATTGTATCCAAATTTATTTATTTCATTTTTTACATTATTATTAAATTTGTCGTTCAATTTTAATTGAAAAAAAAATTTTTTTTACGAAATAGTGAAGTATATTACACTACTTACATTGTTTCATTTTATCATATCCTATCATTTTGTCAGCTAATGTAACGATAAGTTATCCACCTGAAAGTTTATTGCGAACTGAAAGTATCGCAAATTGAACCGCGAACTTTGTATTCAAATCGATGAAATGAGCAATAAACTGTATCACTTGAAATGACGATCGATTTTTCACTTATCTGATGATTGAATTTCTTAAACATTTTTTTTATTTTAAAAAACATTTTTCAAACAATCAAAAATCATAAGAATTGACACAATTTGACAACTTTTTCAATTTACTTGTGTACATCGACGACAAGCTGTTTAAAAAACCTTGACCACCAAGCAATTAAACTGGTAGCATAATTTTTTTGATTCGCAAATTCATAACTGATAAGGTCCATTTTTTCAAGTACACCTGTAAGAGACTTGTCATTGTTTGTCTTAATAATACACTGTCTATTATCACCAAAAGTATAACAATTAACAAAGCCTTTAAAATAAGCGTCGTAGGTTTGTAGTACCACCAATGTCGAAACGAATGAAACAAAAACGTTGACAGATCGCACAAGAGGTGTCCAGTTTCCTTGGCGGTCCAGTTATGGTACTTGATTCTGTGAAAGGTTCTCATGGTTGCACACTTTTTCACCTCCATAAAATTTGCAATCTTTAAATTGTCACTCCATTATCAATTATTTATCAAATCCAGCATTTTTCCTAGAAATTAGAACAATTTGTTTGTACACTTTGATTTTTTCAAGTCAAGTGATTTTGCAAATTTGATACTGACCTAATTGAGTCTCTTATTTGATATATTTTTCGATTTTGACATTTTTGATTTGCAAATTGGAGCGCGCGTTCAAACACGCTGGAACGATCAGTAATAAACTGGCGTGTACCATAATGTGTCAGTAACAGTAGCTTATACAAAGGTTAAAAATAAAACTGATTTTTGAGGAATTAAAAATAAAACCGTTTTCGATCGAGTGGCATAAAAATCCGTACCGCCCATTGCACAACCACCCTCAGATTTTTAAAAATAAACAATCTTAATCTTATTTTTTCATACGGGGAATAAAAATATGCCAGATAATTTATTACAAAATACTTTCTTTTATTAGTAAAACAATAAAAATAGTTGGCAATCTTTTGACAACGTTTCTAATTTCAATCGTGCTGCAAGCATCGACTTTGTTATGGGGTGCGCGATATCCAATAATGGTATATGACATGTAAACAATTAACGATTTTGTTCCATCTTGTAACAAATTAGTACAAGGAGAAATCAAAGCGAGACTCAGGGAATGCATTGACACAAAAGTTAAAATTTGTAATACACCAATATTCTCTTTACCAAAAAAATCAAAACAATAAATTGACTCAACATAACAATTTCTATTCAACCAACCAGCTGAATAAATAAATTACAACAACCAACAATGTTTACAAACAATTTGCACAAAACCATTTGTACTAATCCATTTATGCTTGGAAAAAAAAGGTAAAAATAAGTCCAAACCCAATTATTCATACTTCTATAGTGCAATGTTCTAAAAACTATCTGTCCCCATTAGTTCGTGTGTTATCGAATCTAAGAGGTCGGCCCATGAACGTCGGACCTTGTACTCTATTTGAGGCAGTTCGAAATCCCTTTGCCTTAACCGATCCATTTTCCTTCTTCTGTTCGGTGTACTTGAAAAGCCCGTCTCCAGGACTAAGAAATCCCACCGCAGTGATTTTGTACAGTCCCTTATAAGTAACAAACCAAGAAACAAAAGCCACAGCCATACCGGCCAGCTTTTCCACAATCGTATGGTAATACAAAATCGTTGATATCAACGCCACGTCCCAAAATATCAGCTGCAGTGTCATGACAAAAAAGAGAGTTCGCACATAAACACTAAGTTTATCATGAGCTTCCTTAAGAAACTCCACGTCTTCGTTCGAGAGATTTTTCAAACAACTGTTGTTGTTTTCGACTCCGCTGCTGCGACTATGTCGTTCCTTTATTATTGTTTCTCTGAGATTTTCCCAGCCTATGAAAGCGGCTCCTTCTTCTGCCAAGATCAACGTCGTGTAGATGATGATGAAGGTGTGTCCGGAGATGTCCAGTCCGGACCAGAAGTATCCGGCTTTCAAACAGTTTGCTTTGTTCACTCGAATCGGAGGATCGGAGATGCACCTGCCGCTGACTTCTTCTATGTAGGTGAAAATCCACATCCAAATTTTCCAAACTAAAGTGGCGATGATTAGTCTGTACAGGTGCTTGGCAATGAATGGTCGTTTGCCACAACATGTTACGTAGGATACCAAAGTTATCCAGGACCCAGCAACGAGCAACAACCAGGCCCAGCCCCATTTTATGAAATACATGTTAAAAAAGTTGTCCGAGTTGGAGAAATAGGACTTTGGTACTGTTAACAAGTCGGCGATTACTGAACCGAAAAACACAAATGCAAAATAGATGCCGATTTTGGTCAGTGTGTCGAAGAGGAGGATCTTCTTGCAGACGTGCAAAAGACCACTTAGAAGGATGAATTGGATCGAGTGGGGCTCGCCTGTTGGCTTTGTGCCTCCTCTGTCTTCTTGTACCATACCGGCCGGACGAAAGTTTAACGTTGCTCCGAAATTACTCGAGGTTGTGTGAATGGATCTTCGTTTTCCAGTTGCCATTTTTGGGTCGGTTATTCTGATGAACAGATTTGGTCCTTTTTGAGGGTCTTCAATTTCGTCTCATTTCTGTAATGAAAATGCAAATTGTCATTGTTGTTGTGAACAAAGTTACAAATGAGCATAACAATAACAAACTGAAAAGTTCTTTTGTTTTGTTTTGTAGCTTAGGAAGTAATTTCTTTGGAATTAAGATTAGAAATTAGAATCAATGAGTGTTATATCAAGTAAATGTGAGACATTTTGTAGAAAGTTGTGAAAAGGTTATAGTTTTCGATATCATTTTTGTGCATTTTCGGACATTGACTCACCTTGTCATGCGAGATATCTGGTGTAAATAATTACAGATGCTTTGTTCAATTCATCAGAGTTAATTTAACGTAAATATAAGCGAATTCACTTTTTGGAGCAACTTTTACAAGTCATTTAATCGGTTACACGTAAACATGCATAGCAGACGGCGAAAGTTGTCGTATTCCGAGATATTAACCTGAGTTGATTATATTGAAAAAACCGGTTAGACCAATCACGTATTCCCGTCCAACGGAATAATCAAATAGCTCTATGTGCTCTTTCTAAGGAAACACAAACTCTGATAGTGGAAAGACACACGGAAAATTGTTTGAGTCAAAGATCAACGGTCAAACATTCGGGGGTGACTGTGCCTGAATTAGAAGCTCATTAAAAGTGATTCTATTTTTAACGAAGCGAAATTTCTATCAGCAGATGTAAGTAAACTTGCAATCATTGTTTGTAAACAAATGAAACAGAAAACAAAACATTCATGTTGAGTTTGTAAACACGAAGTTTGTTTCTGTTTGTTTATCTTTTGATTGCATTGTTAAATGAATTTTAAAGCTAACTTGACAGTTCTCATTTTGAGGTTAGAATAATGTAAACAATCCTTACAAATACTTGTAGTCTATGTATTATTTTCATTATATTTGATTAATTCTATGTTTTGAAAAATGTTACGATGTGTGTTTTTTATTCACAGATTCTACAAAAAAATATAACCACTAGAATCAACCAAAATGTCAAAAGTTGGTTCGAACAGTGCAGCAGGTTGCAGCCATATAATGTCTCCTAAGTCTACACCGAAGAAAAAAGTTCAAAAAAGTTCAAAAAGTGGTGTCAAAGGAGGTGGTCGAGATAGTGGGACCAGCAGCGAAGAAGAACGATGGCTGGATGCAATCGAATCTGGAAAATTAGAGGAGGTAACAACCTATGAACAAAAGTCTGTAAAATAGAATTTCCATTTCATTTCCATACCATATTCTGAAATTTCAGGTCGACGACGAACTGAAGAAAATTAAACCCAAAGATCCAAAACTGATGACAGCTCGACAAAGAGCAATGTTTGAACGAAAAACTGACATGGAGCCAAATCCGGGTGTAGAACAGTTGATGTCGTTGCCTACAGGGTACAAGGAAAAAGTAATGACTGCAGAAGCTATTCAAAAAGCTGCGCTCAAATCACTGAAACGAAAACAACTTGCGGATGAAAAAAGAGAAAAAGATAAGGTAAAGAAAACAACAAAACAAATTTAAAAAACAAAAGAGTTAATATTTGATTTTGAACATTTTGCAGAAAAAAACTATGGAAAGACTGTTAAAAAAACAAGAATCGAAAGCATCAAAAATGGGAAGCAGAGGTCGGTTGTCAAAACGACTAGTCCCATTGGTAACATATCGCATAACAGCTGAAGGCAGTACGATATCCTTACCTCCAGGAGAGGAATTCCCATTGAAGCGCAGTATTTTGTAAGTTTCATTTTCTCATTACAAAATCTTCAATGATTCTAGACACAGAAGTATCAAAGTCTATTCATTTACTTTTCAGAAGTGGCCCGATTCCAAAAACCATTTGTGGAGTAAAATTATGTGGTCGTCCAAAAAAGTATACCTGTTCCAAAACTGGCGTTCCTCTCTGTTCATTACAGTGTTACAAAACAAACCTTTTAGTTACTTGAAATGTAAAAGTTAATATCAATTTTTTCAATGTATTTGTGATATAAGTAGTAATAATAACTTATAATTAAAAAGGGTAAAATACTTTGACTTGCAGAAACCATCCATTCCCAAATATATGCGATTTATTCACTTCGATACAAAACTGTAGATAAATAAATTAATTTCTATTTCTCGATAATATTTAGTGGCAATCTCTTCCAATTTGACATTACTGTTTCATTCTTGACCCATAAGTTGTAGTTTTAGCAGCCGCAGCTCTTCTCAGACCTGTTTGCATTGCACTGGTGGTTTTGGTCTTATTGGTCGTTGCGCTTTTGGAAATCAGGTTGGGGTTACTATTTTCGTTAGCCACCGTAGTTTTTGTAGTAATAGCAGCGTTACCATTGTCACTCAATTTGTTATTAAAAAGTGCCAAGCGATCAAGAGGGGTACTTGTACTTGAAATAAGACCTCGGCTTGCAAAGTGTGAGGTGCCATTTGTTGGCAAGGTGTTTGGCAACGAAGTCGTTTGCAGGCGACTCGTAGAATCGGGATTCAAATAGGGATTCGTTTTCGACGTATAATCTGTCTGACCGATTTGGTGAAGATTTGACGAGGGCGTGTTATTTAAATACATATTTGTCATGCGCTGAAGACCCAGTTGGATTGAAGAAAGAGGCGCCTTTGAAGTTGCTGTGTTGTGCAGTGGAATGTGGTTCTCTGATAGTCGACGATTCAGCCAACTTATCACTGAAAAGATACAACATTTAACAAATTAAAAACTTTGAAAACCAAGAACAAAAAATAAAAAGATTGTGATGTATTACCGTTATCATTGTTTTTGATCGTCTTCTCCTTTTCCTCAATTTCTGATTTCAAGTTATTGATCGATTCTTTTGCATTTTCCAGTTCCTCTTTCATCTCCTGGAAGCTTTTGCTTTGCGATTCAATTTTCGTTTCTAAAGCTCCAATTTCTTTCTGTTTTGCGTCGAGCAATTTTTCCTGCTCCAAAGCTATGCTCGTCCTTAATTTCAATTTCGACTTGGTCGATGTCAACTCGGTTTGCAATTTTGACAGAATTTCATTAGCTTTCATTAGCTCGTCACTCAGTCCCTTGATGCTCGTCTGCTTTTTCTGCAACTGGTACTCTTTCTCCGCTAGCAGATCCTCCAGGTGCTGTTTTTGTTCCTTTGCATCGTTCAACATCTCGCTGTGCTTCGTTATGAGAATCGTCTTGTCCTTAAGCTCTTGCTCGAGCACTGCCACTCGTGTTCGTAACGAATTAACAGCTTTGTCCCTGTCATGATACTCAACGTCCAATTTCGAATGTTGCTTTCGAACTTGCGACAGTTCTCGTTGAGTCACGTTCAGTTCTTGCTCAAGGCCTTGGATTCGTTTTGTCTGTTCCGTGTTTGATGTTTCGAGCAACATTAACTTTTCTTTCAGAGTACCATTTTGTAATCGAAGCTCTCCAACTTCTCCTCGTAATTCTTTCACTGTTTCTTTATGTTTTTGTTCCAAAAACAGTCGCTCTTTTTCGGTCTCGTGTTGCCATTCCATCCTTGCTTGATTTAACCTGGAATAAAAGTTCTTGTTTAAAAATGCAGACATATTTTATTTTAAGTTTAATTTATCCAACAAAATAACCTCTCATGTTCTATATTGGTTTGCTGCTGCAGACTCATTTGAAATTGTGTCTTTTCACTGACATATTTGTGCTCAAGTTGTTCCAAATCCTTCGACTTCATTTCAAGCATTGCAGTCAGGTCCTTGATTCTGTCCTCTAAATTTGATATTTCCTTGTTTTTCTGTCCAGCAGATTCTTTTAGCTGTTTGATCTTCAGAGCCATGTGTGTTTTCACATCAGTGTCTTTTGCAGCCGAGATAATTAGACTTAGATGACAAAGATGCTTGAAGTTGTTAGTCTCGACTAGTTTAAAGGACCAACTTCCTGATTCCTCTGTTAACAATAGCAAAAATTTTGGAGCCTTGGACATGTTTAGAGAGGCTGGTACTTGACACTGTTCGAGCAAGTGGATGAGCTGGGTGGCAAAATTTTCGAAATCCACTAGTAGTCCTTGTTGACTTTTTAGCATTTTGAAATCGTCCTCGGTTATGCAAAGCGAATAGAGAAAACATGGGTCTTGGTCGTCTGATAATATTACACATAAACTCTGAAACAAAATGTAAACAAATAAATAATAAATTATTGAATGAAAAAAGTAAATATTTCCCATTTTATTTCTGATGTACCAACAATAACTTTTACATCATCAATTTTATTGTTAGAAATATAATTTTTAAATAACGATAATTGTTTTTATTTTACCTTCCTGCAAACAGGACTAATTCCAGCATGAATCTCGACATTGACCCGAAGATCAGTTTGTCGTTCTTCCTTGAATTCAGGCTTAATATAAACTCTCTGCACTTTTGTATACAGAACCTCGACATTGTTTAAGTGCAACCCGGTATCGTTGTTTAAAACGTTACCGGTATTGAAATAATTCAGCATCATTTCTCGTTTTATCCTCGCGTTTTTCAACAACCGTTCTTCAAAAACTGTTCCACAAAGTCTTCATCTGGTATAAAATCGAGACAACTCCACTTATTTTAATAATTTAAACAAACAAATTAGAAAAGCACTGCCTTATTTCAAAAATCTTGAATTTTTTCATGTGTAAACAGTTTACAAACGTGAAGTTAGCCGTGAATGCTACCAATGCGCCATCTTGCGGAAGCCGCATGAACTTTTATCATTGAAAGATGTCGCTTCGATTTCGATCTATTTATGAACTATTTGTACTCTACAATTTTGTTTTTCACTGATTTAATGCACCATGCATTTCTGAGAGTAGTAGGGGGAGTTCTATATTTCACACAAATGATACTTCAAAGCTTCAAAGTTTATAAAAAAAACGGCGAATAAAAAAATAAAGAACAAAAAGAACAGAGAGGACGGTGCATTTTTTAACTCGACAAATCCTTGACATGTAACCCTCTAATAATTGTTTCAAACGTAAACCCCGGTGACGTCAATGAGGATTCCGTGGGAGCTGCGCGGAACCAAGTTTGGCAGCGACAAATAATCTTCAGTTGCCGTGCGCGCCGTTTGTTTATAGGAATAGAAGATGTTTTGCTAGCGATGCAACCAGCGCGTCAAGCCCATGTGCATAACAAAGTGGGACGCGCGATGAGCCATTAATTATGCTTCCCTCTACAGGTTACTTCAAAGCCATCGCTTGCCCGTTTTATGAGGGAGGATCTTGCGATAGACCTTATTGTCATTTCAAACATGCTCGACGAGGTGATTATTGTCATTTTCATACATTCTTTCAGCTAATAAACTATTCCAAAACAATCTGTTTCCTTTCTTGTCATTAACGAGGTTAAGTCTTTATTTTTAAATTCCAGCGAGTGTTTTGATTGTTGACGTTTCTTTTTCTATTTTTTGTACAGTTTTTTGGACCTAAATATCATTAAAGTAAAACCAAATCGTGTTTGTTCAACTTACCAACCGAAAACAAACAAAACTGAGACATAAACATTACTTGTGTTTTTAAATTGTTTCTTACAAATAAAATAAAAAAACCAACAATATTTCTCCATTTATTTAAATGTTGAACATTATTTCGTTTTGACGTTAATTTAGTCTTTCATTTATAATATACATTCTGCTATTTCAGAGGAAGCGCCGACGGTGCTCGCTGCATCAACAGCATCAGAAATTACAGAGAAAGTTGGCAAAACACAAGCGGCTGGTTGCAATACAACTGGCGATGCCACGAATACTCTATCCCAGCTAGTTTCTGAAGCGGTTAAGAAGGTTTTAGCAGAGCAGCAGGTGATAGACAAAGAAGAGATCTCACAGAATATTGTATCAAAGGTCGTTGAACAGCTGAAACCAACATTGGCCGGGTCATTGCAATCGAGTTCTGTGCCTGTGGAACCTCCGCCTAAACCAGTTGTTAGTTCTTCTCCTTGCACGTACAATCCTACGCCAATTTCGGAACTGAAGAAAAGACACATTTCTATTCCTATTTACAATCCTGCAAGGGAGAGCAAAGTAACAGTTAAGAGAAAAGGTACAATTTTGTTTTCAGTTTTGTGATTTAAATTTAAAATATTGTATTTGATTCGATAAAAATCATCCGATAAATTATTTACTAAGGTTCGCCAGATGAAAGAACGAGATCTTGGCATTCCATCCTGTTGAAAAATGACGATAGTGATGAATCGACATACAAACCAACGCCTGTATCTAGCAACACAGATCCGGTTCCAGGATATGTTCCTACAGCAAAATCATCAACGGTATCCACACCGGTGACGTACGATCCCAGCGCCATCGAAACTTATGCTCCAAAGTCCAAGGAGTTGTATTATCCAAAACCGAAAAAGCGTCGAGAAGAGTACGTACCGAAGAAGGTGAAAACAAACCTGAATAATGAGTCGCTTGATCCATTCGAGATGGATGTCTCAAATCAGGATTCCTGTTCTCAAGATTTCATGGACATCGAGCCAAGATTTTCCGACGATGAGGAGGAGGAAAAGGCGAAAGAGGAAACAGAGCAGAGCAAACAAAAATTAGCGACTCAGGAAAAAGAGAACAGGGATTTGAAGCAGACGGATAAGCGTGATGGGAAAAGTAGTAGCAGTAGTAAAAAAAGTTCGAAAACAGAAGACCAGGTGAATGGTAGCAAACACAAAAATGAAGAAGGAAAGGAGTCGAGAAAGAAAGATGAGAAGAAACATAGTAAGCATGAAGATAAAACGAAAAGTTCGTCCAGGAGTAGTAGTAGTAGTAAACATTCTTCGTCGAAAGATAAAAAAAAGGACAGTAAAGACAAGGATAGGAAAGACAGAGATAAGGAAAAGGATAAGAAAAATAGTTCAAGGCATGATTCTCATAAGAGTAAAAAGACGAGCAGGTCGGACAAAGAGGACAAACATAAGAAGAGTAGTTCCTCGCCGAAAGATGATAAAAAGAAGAGCTCATCGACTAGTAAACACAGTGAGAAAAGTTCGAAAAGTTCAAGCAGGGATAAAAGTTCAAAAAAATCTAGTTCAAGTTCGAGTAAAAAGGAAAATGAGATTGATGAAAAGTTGTTATTGTCTGAGAAGGAACTCTTTGATTTTGATGATTCTGACGTTGATATCGAGGAGGAGTGTTATAAGATTTTTCAGGTAATTCTGCTGCAATTACAATAATTGTAATCGTAACAACAAAACATTTGAAATTGTACTTAAAATTTGCATCGAATTATTTTCTAGGAATATGAAGAATCCGACCAACCAAAGCCCTCGAAAGTGTCAGAGTATCAACCAAAACTTGATGAAAAGACTGACGAAGAAGTTGGTAAGAAAAGGGTAGCACATGCGTCAGCGGAATCTAGCATAGTTCGAAAACCTGGCCCTAGTCAACCGATCAAAAGACAACCCAACCCTCAACAAAAGTTGTACGAAAGATGGCGGTTAATGAGAGAAGCCGCAGCGGAAAAGGCAAAAGCTGCTGCTAGTACTGAAAACAAAAGTGTTGTCCCGGATAAAATCAGTGCTCCAAGTCCGAAATCACTGTTTCCAAAGTCCAGTTTGTTCTCCAAGGATAATCATACCTTCAATGGAAATGGCAAAATCAGAATCGCACATGTTCCCCTGGCGATGTCTTTGGCTTTGTCTAAAAAGCCCGTCGTGGAAAAACCAAAGGAACCGGAACAAAAAACACCGGCACAAACAAGCAAAGACAAGCCGAGAGTCGCTCATGTTCCAGTTGTTGTAAGGATAATTTTAAATTTTATTTCAGTCACAAATTTGTTGTTTTAAATAAATTCGATTTTAAATGGATAACAAGTTTGAATTTTAAGTACGATGCAATGAGTACAAAGTTACGCATTGAATAGAAATATCAAATGGTTCAAAAACTTTGACTTCGCTTTTGTGTCAGTATTTATATTCAAAAAGTAAACAACCTTGGCAAGCTCGAATTCTGATTTATTTTGAATCAGTGTTAACCTATCCTCCGTGTAGTCGTGTAGTCCCAAGATGTGCTTATTTATTCAATTTGTGTTAAAATTAATTATTTCATAACGTACCAAATAAACAAACAATTTGGTGAAAAGTAAAACATTATTTATTCGTTTATAAGTTATTTATCATTTCGACAATGTGTGACTACGCTCCGTTCTACACTACTTATTACACCGCTTATTATTATCCGGTACAGAAAACAAAAATAGAAAATAAGAACTAAGGCGATGGATAAAAGTTTATAACAATGTTTAAACATTTTTTCAGGTGCCTCAGTTGATACGGCCGGAACCACTTGAAACGTCGACACAAAAGTTCACCCTCAACGTGCGACAGTTCTACCTCAACCTGATGCATGACGTTTGCATACAAATCTACACGAGCGGAGAAGATGCTGCGCAAAGAGCTTTGTCCGAAGAGCTGTCTTGTCACGAGCGTTGTAGAGCTTTGAATGTGTACAAAAATTCTTGCATGCTTGCAATTCATCGACTGAAGAAAGAGCTCGAGCAAGACAAGTCGGGTGATATTTCAGTCGCACCAGTCAGCAAATTAGTATCGCACGAGGCAATTCTTGCAGGCAAATCCAAAGGCTCTTGGAGTGTTATGAAGCCTAAGAGGATCGTAGCAGATTTCAAGGGCCCGCTCTTTTACAGGAAGCTTGCCAAGTGGATCTTGACTGAGCAACAGTTGAAAGATAACGGGTACCCTAGACCTCATCCTGATGGACAAAATGTAAGATCAAATTTACTCTAGAAGAACAAAAGTATTGATTAAATTGCTATTGTGAATATTTTTTTCAACATCTATTACTATTTTCTTTTTAGGGTCATGCGAAAGTTTATGTGATAGACAGTCGTAGCAACTCGAAGCTATCAAAAATTCCGAACGAGAGAATGTGTGTGCGTTGTGGTGAGAGTTATATGGTCAATAAGAAAGGTTTTGCTGTCAATAAAGAGCAATGTACATATCATTGGGGAAGAAAGTTCACTGTGCGAGGAGAGGGTCGGTACAGCTGTTGCCAGCAGATTGGCGCTGTGTCTGGATGTAGTGACGCTGCAACACATGTCTGGGACTATGTTGACTATGAAAATTTGCGTGGATACGTTAAAACCTTACCCAAAGGTAAAGTTTCTTTTTCAGAATCTTTATTTAAATGAAAACTATTAGTCTACTGTCTTTGTCTATATTTTGTTTTTTGTAAAGATAACAAATATATTCCTGATGAGGACCAAGGGGTCTTTTCTCTGGATTGCGAAATGAGCTATACGACGCAAGGATTAGAATTAACAAGAGTGACGGTTATTAACGAGCACTGTCAAGTTATTTATAACACTTTGGTAAAACCAGAAAATCCAATCATTGATTATAACACGAGGTAATTTTCGATTCACTTATAAAGCAAATTCATCGTCAGGGCTTTGTTTGTTGTAATAAATTTTGATTTTAAATTTTTATTACAGGTTTTCGGGTATCACAGAAGAAGCGATGAAAGGCGTTACGACGACGATTTTCGATGTACAGGCAACATTGTTGACTATGTTTACGGCCAAAACGATTCTTGTGGGACACAGTTTGGAAAGTGATTTCAAAGCCCTGAAATTGATTCACGACACGGTTGTTGATACGAGCGTTATGTTTCCACACAGAAGTGGTCCTCCTCATAAAAGAGCTCTGAGAAATCTTTGTTCGGAATATCTGCGAAAGCTAATTCAAAACAACGGTAATTAGAACGAAATTGTTTTTCCTTTAAATCGATGGTGTATTTGAATTTGTATTCAGAAATTAAATCACATAATTGGTTTCAGTTGGAGGACACGACAGCAACGAAGACGCCGTAGCCTGCATGGAATTGGTGCAGTGGAAAGTCAGGGAAGAAGCAAAGTTACAATAAAAAACGATATTTAAGACCCAATTGGAAAAAGTAACGTGGAACTTTTGTTATTTGTCTGTTATGTGTCTATGATCTGCTTTCGTTACAAAGTGGATGCTCTGTAAAAAATTGTAAAATATACAACATTTGCAATAGACTAGTTCATAACATGATCACGTCATCCATCACAACTTTATAACAACGAATTTACTTGTTTAATTTAATACTTTCTAATTGTTTTTTTCGAATATCGTTTATTATCATTTAGTCCCTAAGATCGTTCACTGAAGTTTTGTTCGTTCGTCAAAATACAGTACTGTTTCAATTTATTTAACGTCACGTCGAATCATGTACAAATGTTATTCATCATATTAGATCGCGATGCAATCAGTCCCACAAATAGTTGAACAATCGGGTTAATCAAATATGTTTTTGATTATTTGGTTGACCAAACATAGATGTCAGATATTTTTTATACAAATGTTTATACGAGACACTTTGTTACTTCTAGCAACAACAATCAAAACATTCGATATTGCTTTATTCGAAATGAAATTGGTGAAAGTTATATGAGAGTACAAATGAATGAACATTTGTCAACTGCAAAAAAATGATGGCAGTCTGAAGAAAACGAAGTTTGAATGTTCGGTGAATTTGTGTTCAAGTTAGAAAAATGTCGAAAATTCATGGTTCGTAAAATGAAAGCTCGAAACAAAGATTTACGCGCTGAAATTATTAAATTGAGCTGATCAAAGTGTTACAAGGAAAATCGTAGACTATAAGTTTAGGCTTATTAAATTCTAAGAATATAATAAGATTGAACAGTACTTTGTTTTTCAATTCTGTCTTTTTATTTTGACTTTCTCCTTATATCCTAAACATGCTTTTGCACTCATTTGATGGTGAGTAAATCGGCTGTCTTAACATTATCACGATTAGAGCCGTTTATTATAATCACTTAGTTGTATTACTAAATCAGGTAACGTCGAACTTCAACATTTCAATAACTCTCTTAAATTAAACTGTAATAGATAATCTCAAACTATTCGTATTAAACTTTAAATGACTTCAACTTTTCTTTAAACTAAAGCGTCAATGTTGGACTTAAACTGAACTTTCTAGAAGGGTCTTCTCCTGCGTTGCCTTCGTTTATTCAGGTTCACGCTGAGTCTCAGTTTCTTCTTGATGAAGTTTGCAAAAATCTTGTACATCTCAGCGTCGGTTCTGAAGATGCGCTGGTAGCAAGTCCAAATCACTATACGAATCAATCTTCGGAATCTTGGCGTATAATCTAAATACAAATTATCATCAAAATTATCATCTTGCAATACTGAATTCAGTCTACTAATTTTTAAATTACAAAATTGCACGTTTACCATTTCTCAACACTATAACTCTCCTTTGGACTTTTTTGGCTGACAAAGATATGATCTTGCATATTTTAGCCAATCGAGGTTCCACCAGGTCTGGAAAAACGGTCAGAAACAGGAGACATCGCTTTGCGAGGTAAGTGGCCATCTTTTCTAACGTGCAGAGCACCGAACCGTCTGAGTTGATTTTTGACAGACTTAGTTGTGACAGCTTCAGCGGCGTGAGATTCATCAATCTTCGCTTGAAAAACCTGAAATATTTTCGATTGACTATCAATACCAAACTTGTATTCTTTTGTAACTAGAAAATTTAAAAAATGATTTTTCGAACATCAATTTATCAAATTTGTGTTGCGAAGACAAATCCGTTGTCAGTCTCGGTGTCTCAGCAAACACCGGCTGAATTTCTAGTGTA
This sequence comes from Telenomus remus, assembly GCA_020615435.1. NCBI lineage: Eukaryota > Metazoa > Arthropoda > Insecta > Hymenoptera > Scelionidae > Telenomus > Telenomus remus. Next base: position 10,406,508 of record CM036337.1, read on the forward strand.
TCGCCTTTGATCAAGTTGTTGAGGTAGTTGACGTCGTTTCTGTTCAGTTTCATAGTTTTTGGATCGAAGTTTGTTTCCGTTTTATGTTTGTTGAATTTGCAGTTGAATTCAGGGATGCCTCTTCGAATGGTCTTCAAAAACCTAAAATGTTATTATTCATTCATTTTCTGCTCTTGTTTCTTTTTTGAATTTTTTTCTGAAATTTATCACTCACGCTTTTGCTTCATCCGGCGTTTTAGTAACATATAGAAAGTCATCTGCAAATTTGAACAGAGCTCCAGTTTTTAGATAAGATTTTAGGTGCCTTTGAGCCATCTTCGCGTAGAAGATGTCACTCAAAATAGCTGACAAGGCACCGCCCTGGATGAGCCCATCTGTCAACTGGTACGACTTCTGGTCAAACGTGAACTGTCAAAACATACAAGATGTATAATGTACTTTTCATTAGAAAATATGTGACTAACTAAAGAAATTAACTTATTACTTTTCCGTCGGCTAAGTAAGCCTTCAGATGTCTCAAAAGAAATTTGATCTCTACGATCTTAGATTTGTCAAGTTTTTTCCACGTGGTGGCTTTCTTAGGAAGAGCTAACTGTTTGTTCACAAACCATTCCCTCTTTCGGTTCCACTTGTTGCTGTAAGTTGTAAGGGTCAATTTGAGTGGAATACCTTTGCACATCTTCAACAAAATTCTCCACAAGAGACCTGTCAAACAGAAAAAAAGGTTGATAAATTCATTTGATGTTGTACATTTTAGATTGGTTCATAAAAAGTAAATTATTGTGGAATGGATAACATTGTAGTACGTTTCTTAACACTTCCAAAAGCGTTTTTCACATCAGTTTTTACGAGGTACATCTTTTGATTACTTCCGAGTAGAGAATGTCCGCTTTGAATCATCATGAATCTCGTCTCAAAGTCGCAGTTTTGCAAGAACTTAAATTCTTTCAATGCCAGCTGATGCAGGAAGGTGTTTACCATCGTGTTATTTGTCTTTTCTTCGGCAGTATAGCTAAAAATGTGAAACAAAGTGAAATTTGCTATAATTTTCAAAATGTTGTACTCAACTTTTAATGTAAATCATAAAAGTGATTTATTACTAAACGTGAGCAATTGGCCGCAATTTGTTGGTTGATTTGCTGTGGAAAAACAACTTCGGTTCTGATTGTGTTGTGGCGAGTACAGTTGCCGCTTGTTTGGTTTTTAGTTTTGTCACTTTCAATTCACCGAACTGCGTTCTTTTTGTGTTTTGCCAATCACAGTGTCTCATGAAAATAACGCTGGCAGAGCCAACAAAAGCTTCGCTTACATAGAAAAATTTGTCAACCACCTTGTCAATGAACTCTACAAAAAGCCATTTGATACATTTTAGCAGTATCGTCGCTTGGGTCTTCGGGTCGTCAATTGTGGCCAACCATTTTATTGCAGACATCTAAAAAAACATTTTTTTTAGTAACGGTAGAAACAACTTTCATACTTTTTTAATTTCATAACTAGCAGCTTTTTTCATTCAATCGAACTATCGCAAAATATATTAAAATCATATATTTTATTTTAGAGTTTTTTGGTTCATACATTCATCCTCTGGACGAGTCGTTGCAGGTGCAAAGTTTCCCCTTTGGCCAAGCTCAGGTAATGTCTTATCGTTTTTGAAAAACGTTCGCGGTTGTTCGAGTTTCCAAACAATTCCACCGGCAAAACTTTGATCACAATACCGCGAAAGTATGTCTGCATCGTACTGACAGGGATTTTGATGTTTTGGTCGCGAGGATGATCTTTGATGTGATTTGCATGCATGGTGTAACTGCACTTCTGGTGGTTAGCTTTCATCTTTGCAACAATGGGACGTAGTTGTTTAACAGTAGAATAGAACTTCGTCGGAGCAAGATTGAGTTTCTGGCCAACGTCACAACTCAAGATCGACTGAGCGATGTCATTTTCTGATTTGTTCAACATCCTGGCTTTCTCGGAAAACTCGCGCGGTTTTTTTTCTTTGATTTTTCTTTTCCTTGCACGAATTTTTTTCATTTCTTCAGCATCTTTTTGGCGCTGAAATTCTTTCTGGTTGTGTTTGATGGTGAACGTTATGCTTCTCTTGTCCATTTTGTCCTGAGAACGTCGATAATTGTTTAATAAGTTATATCAATATTGATTGTTTTCTTTTGTAAAGGATGTAAAACTTACGTTGCAGGTGCAGACAAATAGATTCAGGCATGAAGTGAAGAATGGATGAGTGGCGAATCACTGATACAGGCCAAGAATTTTCACATTATCCCCGAAGTAAATAGAATTGAATCGACTTGAGCTGAACATGAAATAAATAAAGTAATACAGATTTTAGTGAGAAACTCGCAACACCCCCTTCCCCCCTTCTTTCAAATTTTGCAAGTTACCAACACAAAAACATGAATTAAAACATGAAACAATGAAATGACAAATAATAACACGAAACAAACAAAAATTGTTATCAAAAAACTGTAATTTAAAAATTTGCTTTGATTGAAAACAAATAAAAACATCAAACAAATTTATAACCGGCTCAAATTTCCGAAAAGAAAGTTTTTTGTAGGTTAAGGTAGCCTTATTCCGCCGTAAACATTTCAAACAATTTCAAACAAGAGTGCAACATGGCGGACGCAGCGGCACGTCAATTGCAGTACGAATACAAAGCGGTAATTAAACATTATCTTACTTAATTCACCACATACACAATCATTATCACTTCCGTTTAATTCGAGTCAACACCTTTTGATTCCAACTTTTTCTCACTGACTCATATTTCACTGTCAAAATCTATTTTAGCAATCCTAACCTTAAAATCACACCAGTTTGTTTGTCGTAAAACTCTAATACAAAATCAAACACTAAAACGTTGATTACCTTTCACTAACCATCTAATGTTCAAACTATTTTCAGAATTCCAATCTTGTTTTACAAGCCGACGTTCGTCTAATCGAAAGACGAAGCAGAGATGAAGCCACAGGAGAAGTACTGTCCCTCGTCGGGCGACTGGACAATACACGGATGGGCGAACGATACATGCGAACAAAACCAAAAACCGTCGATGAACCAAAAGCAAAAAAGTAAATATTTTTTCTCCTTATTTATACTGCTCTTGCATTTATTAAATTCGATTTCTTTGTTTTCGTGTTTTCAGACAAAAACAAAAACGAGACGAACCGGAGTATGACATGAGTCGTATGAAGGGAGTAAGTGTGTTGTCAGACGAAGTAGACGAGCTTATTGGAATAGTTTATCGGCCAAAGACAGCAGAGACAAGGCAAACATATTCAGTAATTTTGTGTCTGATTCAAGAAGCTCTTGGTGATCAGCCGAGTAATATTTTGTACGCAGCTGCCGACGAGGTATTGGCAGTTTTGAAAAATGAAAAGTTAAGCGACAAAGAAAAAAAGAAGGAGATTATTCCTTTGCTCGAGGGCATGCCAGAGGAAAGATTTTCCTTGCTTCTCACACTCGGTAAGAAAATTACCGACTACGGCAGCGCTGAGACAAACACGACGAACGATGACACTAAAGAAGATTCGAATATCATAAGTATACAGGTTGAGAGTAGTAGTGATGAGGAGGAAGAGGAATATCCTGAAGAGATGGTTCAGAGTGATAAGGAAAGTGATGAGGGAGAGGAGGCTCACGACGATCGAACTATTCATGCAGAAAATGTGAGTATTCTTTGAATTTCGTTTTTTATCCATATTATTTGTAGATGAAAAAGTAGTTAAACCCATTTCTCGCTAAATATTTAAAAAAAAGGAATCAATTGATTGATAAAATACTTTTTAGTTGGCTGGAGGTGAAGAGGCAAAAAAAGAAAAATCACTCCATCCCTTGGACATCGATGCATATTGGTTACAAAGGAAACTTAGTAAAATTTACAAAGATGCTCTGGTCTCACAAGCTAAAACCGCAGAAGTATTATCAGTTTTGAAAAATGCTCCTACCGACAGGGAGTGTGAAAACAAACTCGTTGTTCATCTGGGTTACAGTTGTTTTGATTTCATCAAACAATTGAAAAAGCACAGAAAAATGAGTAAGCACATTCAATACAAATCACCTAATACAAATTAAAAGAAAAAACATTTTGACACAGTTAATTAACATAATCTTTCATTTTTTCAGTTGCTTATTGTACGCTGCTTGCATCGTCACAATCCGAATCTGAACGACAAGAGTTGCGAAGTAAAATGAACAGCGACCCCGAGCTGGCAAAAATTTTAATCCAGTTGGACACAGGAAAAGGTGACGATGATATGATGGACACCTCGGAATCCAGAACACAACGAAAACGACATGAAGATGACGACGATTCCGCCGGACCTGGAGGACAAGTTCAAGGAAGCCGAACTGTCGTGGATCTGAAGAGCCTGATTTTCGCTCAAGGAGGTCACTTCATGGCGCATAATCGTTGCCAGTTACCAGTCGGAAGTTTCCGAAAACAGAGAAAAGGGTTTGTATTTTGTAGTTACTTAAATTTTGTAGTTCAAAAGAAAGTGTACAAAAGTTAATTTTTCTGTTTCGTTTTGTATAGATACGAAGAAGTTCAGGTACCAGCATTGAAGCAAAAGCCGTTCGGTGAAAACGAGAAACTCATCCCTATAGATACTCTGCCAAAATACGTGCAGCCTGTTTTCGAGGGATTCAAAACTTTGAACAGAATCCAGAGCAAATTGCAACACACAGCTCTGGAGAGCGATGAGAATCTGCTGCTCTGTGCTCCGACTGGTGCGGGTAAAACAAACGTGGCGTTGCTTTGTATGATGCGAGAAATTGGAAAACACATCAATGAAGACGGTACCATAAACGTGGACGATTTCAAGATCATCTACATCGCCCCGATGCGATCACTTGTACAGGAAATGGTGGGAAATTTCTCCAAGAGACTTGCGAGTTATAACCTGACAGTTTCTGAGTTGACTGGAGATCATCAATTGACCAGAGAACAAATCGCCGCGTCTCAAATCATCGTTTGCACTCCAGAAAAGTGGGACATCACAACAAGAAAGGGCGGAGAAAAAACTTTCACCTCCCTTGTACGTCTGGTTATCATTGATGAAATTCACCTTCTGCACGACGATCGTGGTCCCGTTTTAGAATCTTTGGTTGCGAGAACAATTCGAACAATCGAAACAACACAGGAAGACATCCGTATTGTCGGTCTCTCAGCTACATTGCCCAACTACAAAGACGTGGCGACGTTTTTGAGAATCCAACCGGAAACTGGACTTTTCTATTTTGACAACAGTTTCCGTCCGGTTGCTTTGGAGCAGCAGTACATCGGCGTTACCGAAAAGAAGGTGCTCAAAAAGGCAGACGTCTTGGACGAGATTGTTTACGAGAAAACCATGAAGCACGCTGGTAAAAATCAGGTTTTGATTTTTGTACATTCGAGAAAGGAAACCGGCAAAACTGCTCGGGCTATCAGACGAATGTGTTTGGCGAGGGACAGCTTGGGACAGTTCTTGAGAGAAGGATCTGCGTCAATGGAAGTTCTGCGGACCGAAGCTGAGCAGGTGAAAAATCAGGAACTGAAAGATCTCTTGCCCTATGGATTTGCTATTCATCATGCTGGAATGACGAGAGTTGACAGAACTTTGGTCGAGGATTTGTTTGCTGACAGACACATTCAGGTAAACATTTTTTCTTACAATACTTTTCAAAATTTTAGGCAACGATTTATAATATTTGACAATTAATTAAATAACAATTTTATTTTTTCAGGTACTCGTTTCAACTGCAACTTTAGCCTGGGGTGTGAACTTGCCAGCCCACACAGTAATAATCAAAGAAACCCGAATTTATAATCCTGACAAGGGAGCTTGGGTAGAGCTAGGAGCTTTGGATGTTCTTCAGATGCTGGGTCGAGCAGGTCGTCCCCAGTACGACACAAAGGGAGAGGGTATTCTAATTACTAACCACAGCGAGCTCCAGTACTACATCTCATTACTGAATCAGCAACTCCCGATCGAGTCTCAGTTCATTAGCAAGTTGCCCGACATGCTGAACGCCGAAGTCGTTCTAGGCACCATTCAGAACATCAAGGACGCAGTCACTTGGCTCGGTTACACTTACCTTTACGTGAGAATGATGCGATGCCCAAATCTCTACGGTATCTCCCACGACAAAGTAAAAGAAGATCCTCAACTCGAACAACACCGAGCCGACCTCGTCCACTCAGCTGCGATAACTCTCGAACGCAGTGGAATGATCAAGTACGACCGCAAAACCGGCAGTTTCCAAACAACCGAGCTGGGTCGCATTGCTTCGCACTACTACTGCACCCACGAAACGATTGCTCTCTATAACAAATACTTGAAACGTACTTCGAGCGATATTGACCTTTTCAAAATTTTCTCAATGTCGAGCGAGTTTCGCAACATTCGATATAATAAAAATGGTCGAGAGGGGTACGAGCTGCCCCAGCTTATGGAAAAGGTCCCGATCCCCATCAAAGAAGGAATCGAAGATCCTGGAGCAAAAGTGAATGTTCTCCTTCAAACTTACATCTCTCAGTTGAAGTTGGAGGAATTTTCACTCATGTCTGACATGGTGTACGTTGCACAATCCGCTGCTCGTCTCATGAGAGCTATTTTCGAGATCGTTTTAACTCGAGGCTGGGCCCAGTTGGCTGACAAGTGTCTCTCGCTGTGCAAAATGATCGAACGTCGTATGTGGCAATCTATGTCGCCTTTGCGACAGTTTCGTAAGATGCCAGAAGAAATTGTGCGGAAGATCGAGAAGAAAAACATACCCTGGGAACGACTCTACGACCTGGGACCCAACGAAATTGGAGAACTCATCCGAGTTCCAAAACTGGGAAAGACCATTCACAAGTACATCCACCAGTTTCCAAAACTAAACCTGACTGCTCACATTCAAACCATCACGAGATCTTCTCTCAGAGTCGACCTGACAATCACTCCAGACTTCATGTGGGACGAGAGGATCCACGGTGCATCCGAAGGTTTCTGGATTCTCGTAGAAGACGTGGACTCGGAGATCATTTTGCACCACGAATTTTTCCTTCTGAAAGCAAAGTACGCGTCTGATGCTCACACTGTCAAGTTCTTCGTTCCGATTTTCGACCCACTGCAACCGCACTATTTCCTTAGAGTTGTTTCTGATAGATGGATCGGGTCGGAGTCGCAGCTACCTGTGAGTTTCCGTCACATGCTCCTACCGGAGAAGAACTTGGCTCCAACCGAGCTCATCGACCTCGAACCCCTACCAATCACCGCTCTAAGGAACCCGAAATTCGAGCGACTCTACGCCGACAAGTTCCAGCAACTCAACCCCATCCAAACCCAGGTTTTCAAATTCGTCTGCGACTCTGACGATAACGTTTTCATCGGCGCTCCAGCTGGGTCAGGCAAGACGACCATCGCCGAGTTTGCAATCTTAAGATTAATGTCGCAAAATGCCGACGGACGTTGCGTCTACCTGGTAGCAAAAGATCCCATGGCGGAGCTGGTTTACATGGACTGGCTGATCAAGTTCGGTAAGGAACTCGGTAAAAAAGTGGTACTCTTAACTGGAGACACTGGAACCGACCTCAAGCTGCTTGCAAAAGGTCAGATTATCATCACGACAGCTGAGAAGTGGGACGTCCTATCCCGTCGTTGGAAGCAGCGCAAAAACGTTCAGAACATCCAACTGTTCATTGTCGACGAGCTGCAACTGATCGGCGACGAGGAGGGACCGGTTCTAGAGATCGCTTGTTCCAGGGCACGTTACATCTCCTCGCAGCTCGAAAAACCTACCAGAATCATAGCCTTGTCAGCCTCACTAGCCGATGCAAAAGACGTCGCCCAGTGGCTTGGTGTGCCAGCAGCAACCACTTTCAATTTCCACCCTTCAGTACGTCCGGTACCGTTGGAGCTGCACGTCCAGGGTATAAACATCACTCACAATGCTTCTCGTCTAGCTGCGATGTCCAAACCGGTTTATACAGCCATTGTCAAGTACGCTCCCATCAAACCAGTTATTATCTTCGTGCCCAACCGTCGCCAGGCACGAGTCACGGCTTACGACATCTTGACCTACGCTACTGGGGAGGGTCAGCCGACCAAATTCTTCCACGCCGAAGAGTCTGACATCACTCCGTTCCTGGACAGGATGACTGATAAAAGTTTGAAAGAAACTCTGTTGCAAGGTGTTGCGTACCTTCACGAAGGTCTTTCTACAGATGACAGAAGACTGGTGGAGCAACTCTTCGAAACTGGAGTTATCCAGGTCGCTGTTGCCACCAGGGACCTTTGCTGGGGACTGACCATCCGGTCCCACTTGGTTGTTATCATGGACACCCAGTATTACAATGGAAAATCTCACAGCTACGAGGATTACCCGATCACAGAAGTGCTGCAGATGATCGCGCATGCTAACAGGCCTCAGGAAGACGACGATGCGAAGTGTGTCCTACTTTGCCAAAGCTCGAAGAAGGATTTCTTCAAGAAGTTCTTGACTGAGCCGCTGCCTGTTGAGAGCCACTTGGACCACAGACTACACGACCATTTCAACGCTGAGATTGTGACAAAAACTATCGAGAACAAACAGGATGGTGTGGACTATCTGACCTGGACCTTCCTCTACCGCAGACTTACACAGAATCCAAACTATTACGGCCTGCAGGGTATCACCCACAGACACCTTTCTGACCACCTGTCTGAACTTGTTGAAGACACTCTCAACGACTTGATTCAGGCCAAATGTGTGGCGGTTGAGGATGTGATTGACTGTCAACCTTTGAATTTGGGCATGATCGCCGCTTACTACTACATCAACTACGCGACGATTGAGATGTTCAGTCTCTCGTTGAATAACAAGACAAAGATCAGAGGGTTGTTGGATATCATCACAACAGCAGCGGAGTACGAGAGTGTTCCAGTGAGACAGAGGGAGGAAAATCTGCTGAAATGTTTAGCCACACGGTTGCCCCACGCGCCCCAGGATGTCAGGATGGCAGACCCACATGTCAAGGCCCAGCTTCTTCTCCAGGCCCACCTTTCTAGAATTCAACTAGGACCAGAACTGCAAAGAGATACGGAACTCGTTTTAAGCAAAGCTATCAGACTGATTCAGGCTTGTGTGGACGTTTTGAGTTCGTCCGGCTGGCTCACACCTGCGGTAGCTGCTATGGAACTTGCCCAGATGGTCACCCAGGCCATGTGGTCGAAGGATTCGTACCTGAAACAGTTACCTCATTTCACACCTGAGATCATCAAACGATGCACTGAAAAGAAAATCGAAACTGTATTTGATATTATTGAGCTGGACGATGACGTGAGGAACCGACTTTTGCAGTTGACAGACGCTCAGATGGCTGACGTGGCGAAGTTCTGTAACAGGTACCCGAACATTGAACTGTCCTATAAGGTTCAGGATAAAGACAGGCTGCACAGTGGTGCGACGGTGAATGTCGAGGTAGTGCTTGAAAGGGAGGACGATGTAACTGGGCCTGTGATCGCGCCCTTCTTCCCCCAGAAACGAGAGGAGGGATGGTGGGTGGTTATTGGAGACCCGACCACCAACTCGCTGCTGTCGATCAAACGGTTGACTCTTCAACAGAGAGCGAATATCAAGTTGGACTTCGTCGCGCCGTCACCGGGACAACACTCTTATACTTTGTACTTTATGAGCGATGCGTACCTTGGCTGCGACCAGGAGTACAAGTTCACGATCAATGTGGGAGAGTATGAATCTGAGGCGAGCTCCGAGTCGGACTCGGATTAGAGAAGGATGTCTAGATGTGTAAATAGGGATGTATAAATCGTGCGAATTTTTCTTTTATCAACTGAGAGCGATTGGATTATCAAATTAAAATTTGTGTGCTTTTGAGAACGATTTTCAAGTTCTCCTTTTTTAATTAGTGTCATTGAACATGTCTTTGATGCGTTAGTTTTTAGGTTTTGCATTCATGTACTTTCAATTCAAACTTCAAATAAATGTATTAAAAATGGTTTGTGGCTCGTAATTTCCAAATCCTTTTCTTGGATAATTTTTAAATTTGAAGTTATTTTTCCTACTAATTTTTGTTTTTTACTATTTCTAGAAGTAAAGCACTCGATTTTATCAGAAAATTATTATTTAACAAGTTCTAGTAAAGATGACGATTTTATGAATTTTTCATTTCGAAAAACACTTTTAGTCCTTTTCTTTTGTTTTAGGAAAATCTTTGTTATTTGCCTTAACTCAGAAACGTTCAAAGATCATTTTCCATGTACAAAAATGATTCGACGTGAAAGTGATTAAGAGGAAATCTGTGCAAAATGAGTAATAAGAAGAGACTTGGGTGCAGATAGAGAATTATTTGAGATAGACGGCAGCTCATTCCCCTTCTCAAGAGGAGGGTGGGGCTCGCTACTGTGAACGTACATATTTGTGGATGTTTAAGTTCCACCCTTCTCAGCAATTTGCGGCAAGCTCCGCCTCCAGAAGGCAGCGTGACGTCACTCGGACACTTGTTACGCCTTGGTCGGATCTCTGCCTTACGCGTGAAACTCACGATCAATCTGCTGATTTATCTTCCCGTATCTGTAATTCTACTAAACGTTCAATTTGAATGATCAACACTATTTTTTTCTTTCGTTTTTTGCGGCTAATCTTTGAAAAATTGTTTCATTTATGAATTGACTGGCGTGCAATTTAATAATTAACAAATGAGTTTGGCGGTCAACTACTAACCAGTTTAACTTTTTCGCGCGTCGATCTCGTAGTTATTAATGATTACAGAATGACAAAATTGAAAAAAAAAACCATAATAAAGTGGTATTTAAATAAGTAATGAAATTAGCGAAACATATAAAACCGAGCAAAAAACCACCGGCGAACTCGGTGCATTAGTTATTCATAAACGCGACGAAATAAAAATAGCACTTGATATCATTGCGTTTATTTTCATAAATAATTCCATTTTTATATACCGGCCGGTGGTTTTTTAAACAGATATTATTTTCGTTCCGGTTGGACTCTTTTTAAAGTTTGATTTGTGCGTTGACTATTCCCATCGCAAAATTTGTCATCGCCCTCAATAACATCAATATTCAAAAAGTACACAGAAAACAATTTTAAAAAAATATTATTTTTATGCGAAGAAACATTTTTTCAAACTATCTGCAGTTACACTTTTTTAAATCGATTATAAATTGTTGTAAAATGATAGGCGTAACAAAATATGGACCCACTCTTAGAAATTAAATTCAATTCAAAGATAGGCAACTCAAAACAAATGATGTATTTGGTTATAACGGTTCAAAAAAGTGTTTAAAATTTATAACGACGCCAAAAAATTATTCCCAAATTATGAATATAATACTGGATAGTAAGGATTAGTTAGATGCAGGGAACGTCCTATAAGAGATTAAATAAATAATAAAAATGACCGCTGACGTTAGTGTAACCCAGAGTGCACCACGTGGAGGTGTCGGTCGAACTTGCACCCCAAAAAAATGTGCCACACACCCGACAACAGATTTGAGGGTCAAGCCGGAAAAGAAACAGCGGCCTTGTCTTACCGACAGCTGACTTGGTCAACTGACTGCACTTCATGTCGCAAATCCCGGTGACCTACCGTCATCAGTGCATCAGTGGCAGACGTGTAAATCCAAACAAATGACATTATGTGCGACATAAATGCTCATAAAAGCTGATAGATGTAGATGTATGTCAAAATATAAGCTACATGCATACAGTTTCTATGTCCATGGAAATATGTATTCCAGGGAGTGCAGCGAAAATCACGTGGAGGTGTCGGTCGGATTTTACACCCCAACGGAAAAAAGATCACCACCTTATATAAGATACAAAACTAAAAGAGATGAGATTGAAACATGCTAAAAAAGAATAATTTTCTAAAAAATTATGGAGAAATGTGAAAAAAATTACTCAAGAGGTCTTGTGCAGCTGTGGATCCAAGAACAAATGACGATCTGCGGCTGTGCAACCGTTGGCGTCACTTGATCTACTGCGCATGCGCGCTTTGTGCACACTCGATGGCGTTGCAGGATGTACTAAGCATGCGCATCCAGTGACGCCACGAGATCAACCGCGCACGCGCATCCAATGACGCCACTGGATATACTGCGCAAGCGCACTCGATGGCGTTGCAAAATGTCTCAACATGCGCATCGTATGATGCCACAAGATCAATTGTTATTTGGTCGAATTTACAAGATTTGGTCGAAGTGTGCAAAGTAAAGAAAAGCGTATAAAAATGAACAAAACATTTAAAAAACAAAGTTTTTTTCAATCCGACAACAATATTTTTAAAAAGTTAGTTATTATGAAAAAATGTGAGAATTTGAATGATGAAAATGAAGTTGAAAAAATGAAATTGTTTAGGATGCAGAGGTGCAAAAGTGGTAAAACGAGAAGGAGGATCGGTATTGGAGAAGATAGAAAGGATGCAGCGGAGTGGGAGTGGAGGATCTAGGAGAGCTGCAGTTTGCCAATTCGCGAACACTTGGGCGGGTGGAGGATTGCGCCCCGACACTCTGGCAGACCGCGCGCGCGTCATTGCGTCGCGCGCCGTCCACCGCGACTGACGTACGGTCGTCCGCGTGCAGACACTCGAACCGGCCACCGGTTTCGTGCCGCACATGTCACGCAATTATCCGCCGCAAATTCAGTTTCGCTTTAACCCTTTAACTTGCATCTGGTACCCAGAAACAAATTACGAACTCAAATTCAACATCGACCGATTTTTCAACAAACTACATCCATCATTTAAATCACTCCAAAACAAAAGTGTTCGAGAGACAATTGCCCGAAGTAGTGTCAAAATCAAGAAGTTAAACGTGCGAACAAGTTTGTGCCATGTGATAGAATTGTGATTCCACAGAAAGTTAAAAAAAAGGATAAGCAATCAAAATAATAAACAGTGTCATGTGAGAAAGGGCTTTGTTGACTAAGAAGAAAGTTGTTGAGAATTGTTTTTTGTTGTGGTTTTGAGTGCAAAAAAAGGAAATGGTTGTTGTAGAGACCTGGGCCGTTGAGTGAGGTGGACTGAAGAGTGACTGAATAGTGAGAACAAGGTCAAAAGTTGAGTTTGAGGTGCAAGTTTGTCCGATGGGATGCATCTTCCGGTGGGAAGCGTGACTTGCGGGGAGAATTTCGGCAGCGTTGGAACGTCGTGCCTTGCGCAAGAGGGTAGCCTGGTAGCGGGTCTGCAGCAACCGAGCCTGAACCCGCGCTACCAACAACAACAACATTACCCGCAGCAGCACCGGTACCCGGACGCCCCCGAAGACGTGGCCGAGGGTGGCGCACCAGCAGACATGAGCGAGAGCGCCGCCGTCGGCGAGCTCTGGTGGACCGAAAGACTCGTCGGCGAGGCACAGGCTGAACATCCTGGCGAACTTGTCCGAACTGGTACAAACTGAACTTTAAACCACAACAATCGTCGCTTTTCATTTTTTTTTTACTTTTTCTAAAAAGTTTTATGAACTGTAAAATTCAAAGTACACGTTTTTATTTGTTTTTTCAATTATTATAATTTGATACTTATTTGATTAAAATGTTTGATAATTTATTGTGATTTTCACCTTTATTTCTTGGACTTTTGTTTTTTGTTTTGTTTTTTATCACAGTCATATGAAGTAAGAAATTGAAGTTAATTATTCTTAAGAGTTTCTTAGAACACCACAATTAAACCTTTTTTGATTGAGAAGTTTAACAGTTTGTAAATTTTGTTGGTTTTTAGTGTTAAATATTTCTTCGGAGAGTATAATTATAAAGTAATAACATAAGTGGTTGAAAAGTGTATCTCTTTTCTTACTTCTCTCACTCCGTTTTTACTTCTGTCATGCACACGTGATATAAAAAGCACATAATTATATCATTTTAATGATTATATACTACACTAATGGAAATGTTAAGCAAGATTTAACCCTGTTTATGTAATTGTACGTCCAGCAATACGTTAAAAATTGTTCAATTCTGTAAGTTTTTGACATTATGTTTCCAAACCTTTTCAACGTATTTTACTCTTTTAATCGTCTTTTAAAAACGAATTCACGATGTTGGATTTAAAAAATAACTTCTCAAGTAATGAAAATATGAAATAAGAAGAGAAGAAAAAAAATTTAGTTTAAAAAATTTAATTCACAAATTTAGTATTCTCAGAAATAATTATAGTCTGATATTTGAATCGTAAATTTGTGTTTTCAGGTTCGCCATACTTTTTGTGCAGTCAATTACCAACGCACTGGCGTTCAAACAAAACTCTGCCAGTGGCATTTAAGGTGGTCGCTCTCGGGGAAGTCGGCGACGGCACCCTCGTGACGGTGCGGGCCGGCAACGACGAGAATTGCTGCGCCGAGCTGCGAAACTCAACGGCACTTATGAAGAACCAAGTCGCCAAGTTCAATGATCTCAGGTTCGTCGGCAGAAGCGGAAGAGGTAAAGAGCTACTCCAAAACAAAAATATGCGTATTTTAAACGCGCGATATCTAAACAATATTATGAACTTCCGGGCTTGCAATGATATTCCAAATTGGTCAGCTTGTGGTTAACCATCGCGAACCTACAATCAAAGCTTTGTAAATTATTTAATTTCTCAATGTTTATTATTCTGGGCTTTATCAGCTGCACGATAATTGGATTTAGCGGTCAATTACGACGACTTTCGCTCTCCAAAAGAGTTGATAACGTTTGTGCAAACGTCTCGTCGGCGCCGAAATTTTAGATTCCCTCGCTACTATCAGTCCAAGCTATTTCATATCACAAATTCAAGTTCACATTTCTATGTTTTTTTTCCTCTTCAAAACGATTCATCCAAAATCCACAATTCATACTTTTGAAAAGTTTATAATTTTTGTTTTACAATTTTTTCAGCAAAATAAAAATGTTAACAAGTTTTCAACGATTTCAAATAACAGTCTGATGATAAATTTGCAACAAGTTTCAGTTGGAATATGTTACGATGAAAAGTTTTTGATGTAACAATTGGATTACGCGTGACGTTGGGAGCGTCAGCGGCAATGCCGGCGCGTCATTATCAACATCGTTCTCTTGATAATAATTATGCCGTTGTATTCGTTTGCGCGGATCAACTTTGGTGGATGGATATGCAACATTGGGGCCGCGAGTCGTGGCTCGCTCCCGCTGCCTCCAAAGTCATTACTCGACGTCCGCCCCGCTCGAATTGTCGGATGCACGAAACAACCGACCGTTAATCAGAAATCATCGCCGGGTCAGACCAAAGGGTTGAAATTGTTCCGGCAAGACAGTTTTGTTTGACATCATTCGATGTCATCGAATGACAAAACCACGCGACCTCTTTTGTCAAAAGCCTTTTGATTGCATTTTGTATTTAATTTTTTTTACCCCAGTCCTGTCTAGCTTGACGTTTATTTTCTTTTCAAATAATTGTACCGGAAACAAATGATTGAAATGAAAAATCTGAAACAATATTGTCAAAAACAAACTAATGCAACTGTTTGCAGTAAAAATTATTGGACGAAAGAAAAAATGACTTGCAAAAGTAAAGTAATTGAAAAAGTTGGTAAATAAATAAAATGAATTGTAGTTGTTTGTTTTTGAACAATTCTGTTGAATGGAAATGAACAAATTAAATGGAAATATAAAAAGGCATTAAAAGGAATGTTATTTTGAAATGACAGATGATTGGTCGACAATTTGCAGTTGTGATGGTATCGAAACGTTTTGTCATCAATTAAATGCATATTAATTTGAGAAAGTTTGATTCTTTGATTGGAAGCGAGCTTTGTCGCAACATTTGTTTTCGTGTCGTAGCGGATAATCTGTAATACTCAATTTCGTTGATCGACCGAACTGCCCGTGGCGTAAACGTAATACGTACACCTGGACGCACCGCCTATATATAATAACCAATATCAATGCAATATTCATATTCGTTTCAACGCTTTATTAATTTGATTGCCTGACAATTTTCGTTGCACCGAAACTGGTGCAACAGCTCCTACCTTTTTTTATTCAATGCTTCCTTTACTTTCATAATCTAACATTTCCTAAAACAAGTAACTTTTTCAATTACAACAATTAATTTTAATTTTTCAAAGGTTAGTTTATAGCATCAAAAAATGAATTTTTAAACAGTAATAAATTGCAGTTTTACTTTGTTTATGTTGTCAAAACTAACTTTCAAAGAAAAAGTCAATCACTCAACATTTAATTAACGTCTAATCCAATTGTTTATTTATTAATACAACCAGAATAATTTTTGTTTTTGTTTTTCAGAATGATAATAATTTGTTTATCAAGGGAGAACATTGAGGATTGTAAAATCTGAGAAGAATGACTTTAGCATGATCTAGACGTGATTTAATAAAACATACATATTGCAGTTGTGTGGAAGTGAAGTGCGAGCATCGAGTTGGGGTGTCGCGTCTTCGTCGCACCCTTATCTCTGCGGCGTTGTTTTGTCCGTGCGTGCGATCGTTCGCGACTGCATAGGCCCGAGCACTGGCTCTGCTATACCTCTGCAGATGACCGTTCCCATCATCGAGTATTAACCGCAGCCACGGGGATGGCTGTGCTATCGTCGCCGCCGCCCTGTCGTCCCTGCCACCTCCGACTGCAATTAGCCCAAAATGCGATGAACTCGAATTGTCCACTGCATGTACAGGTGTCTCGTCTCATCTCGTCTCTCGTCCTCGCTCTCTTTTCCATCGATTTTTTATTCTTCCACCCAACACCCCCTGATCTTTTTTCTATAACCAACTGTCTTTCAGCGATTAGCGAATTCAGCGAATTTGCAACGACACAAACTCAGCTCCACCCCTTGGCAAACTCAGGCAAAGAAAGATTTTCAAAGTCTATTGCACACCGCATAGTCAAATCTTCGACAACAGTTTTTTTGATCGTACAACTTTTGTTTTTACGTCGTTTGGTTTTACGTGTTTTGTTTTGTAACTACGACGGATAATGTTGGTGGACAAAGTTTCGCAAACTTGTTAATCTTTTGTTTCTGTTCAATTATTAGAAACAAATTCGGATAAATGTTTTTACACTTGTACAAAGATTTTGATACAAACAAAAATTTGTTTGTAATTTTAATTTTAGTAACTGAGAGGCTTTTGATTCTGTGAAAGATTTAGAAACAATGTCAAAAATAATTTTGTAATAGTGATTCAGATTTGGAATGAAAAACTTTTTTTTTTGTGAAATTGTAATTCGAGTCGGATTCTGGTTTGATGATGTTGATAATGGGATTTGCCTGATGACGCTTTTACACGGTTGTAATAGCCCTCACAGAATGGCATAGGTTGGATTCATCATCCCTCTGAGAGCACTTGTCCTATCACTGCGACTAAATCCTTTGAATGGAAATGAGCCTAAAGTGCATCTGTTTCTTGTTCGCTAAAATGACGATGACAATGATTCAAGTTTCAATTTTTGTTAAAAAAAAAAGTTTCAGTTGCAACCGAAGAGACAGGGATTGGAATAGGACAAGGGTTATTTGGCGAGGGATGGGTTAAATATGCGTGCTTTGCAGTCAGTTGCAGTGATCAGAGCCTAAAAGCGGGACAGAGGCGACGGGGACGGGGTGTTTGATGCCGGTTATCATGTTGACAGACACAGCCGAGCGGCCGAGACAATTACAAATCGTTGACGTTTACGCGAAATGCGCTCGTGATGCAATGTTTTAGCCACCGCGAAGCGATCTCGTGTTGCTTCCTTTTCGGGCTCGCCGGCAGTTCATATATCTCGGGCGATTTTTCACACGTCGAACGATTAGTCGTCACGAGAGGGCCGATATTTCCGATGCACCCGAACGTATCCCACCGACGATTGCCTCTGGCCTTTATTTACGGTCGCTCTTCGGTTAACGCAATTATGTAATTACCAATAACTTTATTACGTTGTTACGTTAAGCATTAATTAGCATTTTGTTACGCACGACCATAAATGTGGTTTCGTCGACCAAAAATGCCTCGCCGGGCCGAAAATAGCTAACCGCCACGTGCCTATTTCTTTTTATCACTGGCCCAATTTTCGATAACTGATCCCAACCACAATTAACTTGACACGTTTTGCATCTTCTTTGACAACTTTTCCAGTTTTCAACGTTTTCAAGAATCTACATTTATATAGTGGAAGATGTAAAAAGAAAACAAACATTTTTTTAGTTTACAAAAATTTTATCAGATTGAAATTGCTAAATAATAATTATTTAATAAACAATTATTGTTTAGTATAATGTTCTTTATTGGTTGCTTTGTATAAAGTTAAAAATAAAAAAAATCAAGTCTTCCGAAGAACAAAAGTTGTAGAAAAAGAAGTAAATAGATAATATTTTTTTTTGTTCAAGTATTAGCCTGCAGTTGAACGTACAAAAATAATCAATTATTAGATTAGTGCGATCCCGCTGCCAAAGAAGCGATTTGGTAACGCAGGGTATCCTCGCATAATGTCGTCATATTAGTTCGTTTATGAATATTTCACGTGGTTATGCAGCCCGCCCTCGAGTGGACATCAGCCAACCTGTCCCTCTCAGTAAACTTTTGACGATTGCTATTTTCTTCATAAAAAAATATTCAGGAAAACAAAATATAACAAAAATTGTTTTTTTTTTCTGATCGAAAATCAATTTATGATTATTGCAGAAATTGAATAGGTCAGAAAAAATAGGCGGACTTGAGCTGTGAATCATTTGTAGACATATTAGCGTTAGGGCCGTTTAAAAGCGTAGTCAATCTTTCTGGAAGACATTTATGAAGCGGGAATTAATGTACCACACTTTGTCTGCGGGATATTCTTTTTGATATATGATTTGCTTAAGATTTACTTGCCTCTTTTTTGTGTGACTCCTTTTTTTTTACACTTAATTTTTGCATTTTTAATAGTTTTTCAACTTTGTCTAATGTCTTAATTTGAATATTAATCTTTTAATTTTGATGTAAAATGTGAAAACGATTTCAGACATTGTTGCAGTTTTTTTTCTTTCATATGAAAATATATTCTTGTTGCAGGTAAAAGTTTTAGTATAACAATCACCGTCTCGACAACGCCGCCCCAAGTAGCAACTTATACGAGAGCAATTAAGGTGACCGTCGATGGACCGCGGGAGCCGCGATCGAAAACAAGTAAGTTTACATTGGTTATCATCATTTTCGCTGACAAACACCCTCGAAATATCTATTTTTGTATCTAATTTAGTAATTATTGATTTCAAACAAGCAAACTAATGCGATTGTACTCCGTCCTTATAATCAGGTTCTGTCTATCGATAATTTAGTATTTGCACAAATGACGCGCACGTAGAATGGAAATTAATTATGTCTAACAACTACTAGAACATTTTATCAATAATTTTCAAGCACCAACAAACAATTTTCTCCAGGAAAAATCGTAAACCAATTTCATTCTATTTTTGTTCATACAAAAATCTTTCAGAGATTTTTCTGTCGTTAAATTTAAACGGTAAACGTTGATTTGTGCGTGTCATTTTAGATTTTGAAATGATAGAAAATGAGAAAAGCGTTTACTTGAAGTAAAAGATGAAAAAGTGTGTTTTAGCGAAAGACGAGAAAAGT
The DNA here is from genome assembly GCA_020615435.1 of Telenomus remus. Lineage (NCBI taxonomy): Eukaryota > Metazoa > Arthropoda > Insecta > Hymenoptera > Scelionidae > Telenomus > Telenomus remus. Next base: position 10,426,037 of record CM036337.1, read on the forward strand.
GGCGAGTGCGAGATTGTGATGCGGCATGATAGTATATCTTGGACGGTTTAGTCGCGGGGACCTTTGATCGTGACCACGAGGGGTGGGCGATTCGCAGAGAAAATGTATTGATAATAATTGACGGAAAGTCCGTGCATGGTAATGGCAGTCATTATCCAACAGATGGTGCACAATGATGCAGTGGCTAACGTGTGGCTTTAGAGCGCGTGTATTCGTTTTAACCTATTTGCGTAGTGCGCGCCTACCAACAATGCTTTTACGCGTTGTCCGATCATGCATCATCCACTCGGCTCCTCCACTTTCGATCGCGCACTCCTCTTATTCACAACCCACCATAATTATTGATATCGTTATTAGCATACACCCGTTCGTTTTCCTCGCTCATTTTGGCCTCTCTTATATGTCCCGCTAAATTCATGATACCCCGCCGTTGTATTTCCCCAATACTCTCCCTATCTTATATGATTTACGCATTTTAATTAACCATTCACTCGCATCCACTTCTCATTTGCAACATTTTCAAACGATTTTCACTCAACAAACAAGATCAACATTTTTCATTCCAACAAAAATTTTTCTTTTTCTACTTGGTTGTTTACGGGAAAAAGAAGGGGAAAAAATGTGTAAATGTTGAATTTTTCGTTAACTCTGAGTTGTGAAATTTGTGTATGATGAATTTATGAAGTTTGAAAATGATGAAATTTGTGAGGGTCGAGAGAGAAGAATCGGTGCATAAATTAATCGTGCATAAAAAATGAGTGGATATGGAAAAAAAAATGCAGGCGGGAAAAAGTGACGATCGTCACTTGGGTGCTCTATTAATAGTCGATATAAACTCGACCACCGCGAGAGCACATGGCCGGTTTTGCGGGCATTTCGCATTTGCCGGTATAAAGTATTGATGCCTCCGGAACAATCCAGTCGACTGCAGCGAGATATATCGCTGCGCGCTATAATAATGCGCTGTCATGTCATAGAAGTTGATGATTTCGCGATGAAAAAAGTTTTACCGATATGAGCGACTGAAAAATGCGAAAAATACCGACAAAAAAAACCATCACGAGGCCGAATGTGTGTTTTCGTTTTAATTCGATCAAAACGCGTGATTTTTTCGCTCGCCCGTTTTGGCCTCAAACGCGGCTGATTTCGTTCCTGTAATGCGGTTAGTTCCGAGATAATAAGCTTATTAATCGCGCACCCACGAATAGTTTGATAAACTCGCATTTCAAATTTACCTAGAAAGACAAGAGAGAGGGAAAACCAGAAAATAATTTCTAAACTTTGTCTCTAGAGTTGAAGAACAGAATTATAATCATACAGCAAAGTTGGTTTCGTATCTTGCGATTCAATTTTGAAAAGTTTGCTAATAATTGCATCGAAAGAAAGCATCGCTTGTATAAGACAGCTAAACTGCAAGCATGTTTGCGTGATAAGAAACATTATTTTCCTCTGCACAATAAAAGTCGAACATTTTTTAAAAGTGGAAAATGAAGCTAATGAAGGGAAAAATGTTTAGAAACATATCAACGGAGAACCGCGAGAGAGAGGGGAACAAACAAATTTGAAATAAAAAACGACTGTCAACTTTTGGGTGCCGGCTTCAATTGAGTCAGAAGCACAAAATAGTTTACATATTATATTTGCCGGTTTGTGTGTCCGAACCAGGCACGCATCGCTGGCAGCGAAATTTCATAACATGTCTGATGCGAAACGCTCGGCGAATCAAAACAATTGTCGCACTGCGAGTTAATTGGCACAAGCTCTAGTCCGTCAGTCAATCTAGCGTATAGGTTTTAGGCTCTCGCTCCCTCCGGCGGCTGCAACTTTGAGTGCATGAGAATCCGGTCGCGCGACAACGACGACTCATTGTCTAGCGGCACACCTGCTGCCCCCGCACGAAACATTACACGCGCCTCGTTCCTTTTTTTTTAGTTATTGAATGCGTCTCGAAAAACATATAAATTGGCCAATCATTTCGGCTAGTTCCCGGCGGTTATGACGGTCGTAATGTCACGCCAGGCACGAAACCCGCTCGACGAATTATTTGCACAATTTGCGCACCGCAATGAGCCACAACCTTCCTTTTTTTCGTCCTCGTCCCCCCAAATTAAAGGTCGATAGAGAAAGATTATCATAACTTGTCAAATTTTTCTCGGGGTAAAACACTTTTGCCACTTACTTTTTGTTTCTGTTTGTTGTTTTTTTATTTTTTTTTTTGGTGTGTTTTTTGTTCTTGTTTGTCACAGCCGGTGTTTGGAATTGATCAAAAGTAGAAGATGCGTGCGAAACATCTTTTTGACCATCTGGAGCTTCTCCCCTGATCTTGGTTAATTTCGTATACTTTGCGGTCGAATGTTTGTCATGCGTCTCGACAGAGGTGCCTTGAGTAACTCAATTTTTTTAACGGCAACAGGTCATTTAGTTAGAAATCATTTGGTTAAAAAAAATGAGAGAGAAAAGTTCTGAAAAAGTGGGATTTTTTAGTATGAGTTTTTTTGGTTGTTCGAAGCAACAAGTTTTGGGAGTGAGTTAATGAAGAAATTGAAGTAGCAGTTTGAATAAAGGATTCCGGGCATAGCCGCGTCTACGCTCGAGTGGTGCTGTAGGGGATTGTATATGTAACAGCATTGGGGTTGCAACGCCAATAATCGGATATTAAACATTGCAGCCAACAACGCCAAAACATTGCCTTCGATTGATGTTGGAGACAATCATCCTCTATCGGTCACATCATTCGATTGCAATTCAAATCATATGACTTAGTAATCGTAATTAATGGACGAATTAATTTCCATGACTCTCTATCAGCCTGTTACATTTTACATCATTGTTCCCACACACTCTCAACTGTCACTTCAAAATTGAATGTCTCAAATTAAGAACATTATCGTACACTTTTTTTTTGTCGAGTCAAATTTAATCTTGCTTGTGTAAATACCTATTCTTAAATTTCGCAACCATTTCATAAAAGTTCAATTTTTTGAAATAGTTGTTTGGCTTGTAGTTTAGTGTTTTAATGAAAAGTAAAGGCGCGATTAAAAAAGTTTTTGAAATTACAATATTTTCTGTTTGTCTAAATACTGTGCACGTTTTGTGTTACGATGATTACTGTTGTTTCATTCTACAAAGTTATTGTTTTCCTAGAAGGTCCAAGTGGGCAAATTCGCATCCAATTTGTTTTATAAAGTCGATAGAAAAAATTGAAAATCAATAGTCACAACTTTTTTTTCGTTGCTATTTTTTGTTATTTTTATGCTATCTGAATCTCAATTTAAGTCGAAATTGGGTATCAAAACAATCGTTTTTATTTTACCAAATATTAAAAACCTAACACTACGTTACAGTTTTATACGAGAAAATTTGATTGGCATTTAATTTAATTAATCGATTCAGCAGCGTTTTGCAATTGAAACTTCGTTGTTTCGTTGAATCTTGGTTTTTGTTATCGAAACAATTATTATATAAAAATACTATTTAAAAAAAAACAATACAAACTTTCAAAAGAAGCCCCAAATGTTGAAATACAATTCCGCAATCGACAAGAATCCGAGACAGCTCTAAAAATTAGTCTTTAACAGTTTCGATCAAATTTGCAGGACAGCAGCATCAGCAGTTTCGGGCTCTGGGATTGGGTCAACGACCATTTCTTGACGCGCCGTCGTCATTCACGTCTCATCTTCGCGAGCTCGAGTCCTACAGAAGAAACAAGCATCATTATCATCATCACAGTAGTCACATTCTCGCTCAACAAACTGGAAATGGCACTAGCAATTCGGGAAACGGTACTTGCAGCAGTAACAATCCCGCGACAACCAATCAAACATCGTCGCCTAACACCGCAGCGTCCTCGGTAGCACAACAAGATTGCTACAAACACAGCCCTCAACATGGCGGTATGTCCTCGAAACTATTCCACACCACCGTTCAATTTACAACGATCCATCGTTAGACAATCACTCTAATTCGCATCTCCTCTCTTATTTTTATTTTATTTATTTTTGTATTCAATACTCTTCTCTTTACCTCATTCTTCATTTATTAACAAGCTCAAGTTCCACGAACAGTCGATAATAATTGGAGTGCCTGAGAGACAAAGCAAAAATTATCGCGAACAAAAAGGTCTTTAACACCTCTCATAATCTGCAGATACAAAAATTGTGTTTGGTTTTTCACAACTGCTGAGAGCGAGAGGTCGTAACATCAAGTTGGCATAGATCTGCGCAAGGAAAGCAGCCGCATTCAGAGACAGCGTCAAACGGAGTCGAGGCAGAAGAAAAAAAGGCGCTGATGGCATTGGGAAACGTCGATGCGCGGGTCCCAACAAACACGAGCGCAACAAAATTGCACCGGCGTTGCGTAAAAACGAAAACGCACTCGCAGGGCCATGTCTACTTAACTTTGATCAGCTTGAGCCTGCTGAAGCGGCACGAACGCGCAAAAAACGGCCCATCAGTTTTCTATCTCGCTTCAAAGCAGACGACTCCTTTTTTCCTCTCTCCTTTTCTTTTTCCAATTTTTTTTTCAATCTTCAAATCAGCGATGTGCATCATTGACACCATCAGACTCTTATCGACCAGTCAGTAAGACCGGATGTGTTACTATTTTGAATTTCGCACTCAGAGTACAAAATCATCTTCACAGTTTTGCACTGCAGAATAATTTTGACATCGCAAAAGTTTAAAGTCTGAACTGAAACTTTTATTTACAAAAATTTATTTTAAGGTGGGACATAGGTATCGACTAAATAGTCAGGTTGTGTTTCAATTTCGAATTTAGAATCTAGTAGTGCAAAAGTATTTATGGTTAAATTTTCAAAGTGATCCACTGACTGTGAGCTGAGATATTTAATGTAGAAATTCGGCAAAATGATAAACATAGCTATAGAAGGCATGAGTTTCTCTGAAAGTTTGGAATTGAATATCTCGAGTTCGGTTCAGGGAAACTTTTTCAAATTTGGCCAGATTATTCATAACAACAACAAGAATACATGATCAAATTATAAACTCATTCTGACTTTTCTAAAAAAATTATTTTCAACCTTCAAACTTGCATACAAAGTCGAAAACAATTTCAAAATCAGTATCGGGTGATTGATAACGCCATTATTGATAACTCGTTGCAAAATCAGCCATGAAATGTTAAAATTAATATCATAATTTAACATTTAAAAAGTTGGTTTAACTTTTGTTTTGACTGTACCCAACGTCCCACCTTAAAGCTAACGTTTAAAATGTTGAAAAATATTCTTAGTGTGTTGACATAACAAAATTGATATAACAAAAACAAGGGTAATGTTTTCAATTCACTGTCAGAAATTGTTATAAACGTTGGAGAGTAGTGATTTAAAAAAAAAGAGGTAGAAAAAAAAGAGAAAAGATTTGGTTGCAAAAGAAAAGGAGGCATAAATCGTTGACAGCGCGATCTCATCATGAGGATCTGCAAGGAGGCTGCTAAAAGAGATGGATCGGCAGGTTGAATGTCGTTATTACGTTGAATTAGAGGGTGCAGAGCCGGAACGAGGTATGAAACTATTACGCGGTGTGGTGTGCGCATCGTCGTCTCTCATCGCAGGCCCTTTGCTGGACTCGCGGACCAAATAAATCGACCGTTTCCTGCGCCTAACAATCGATCACGTATTTGGTCAAGGATTCGCGCGCGAGCGTGTGCGTTATAGCTTACACTAATGTCAATTCTGGGCGCGCAAATTAGACGTCGTCGATGCGCTATCGGGGGGATCCCAAATTGCTTTTCCAATTCGAAAAAGGAGAGGTCGGATTGTTCTCGTAATCGTGCTCGCCGTGTTTTGACTCGAATGAAAAAAAAACAACATCTCTGACCGTGTCTTTTTCTCGGTAGTATACCGATCACCTTAATCGGATCATTATGAAATTTAACTCCCATCAATTTACTGCAAAAAAAAACATTTTCAGATCAAAATTACACTCAGATTAATGTACTTTGATCAAACTAATAAAGTAGCTCCGAAATGACAATCTCATGGAAATTTTTGTTTTGCAACTTTTGCAAGTTTCCAACTTGGTGACTTTGAGTTGATTGAAATGTTGTGACTCGATGTTTCTTCTGCAAAAAATAAAGAAAGAAAATTGAGCAGGCGTTTGAATTTGTTGAACGACACGTGATTGAATATTGTAAGTCTCATTTGAGTTTTGAAATTTGAAAAGATAATTGTTGGAAAGGAGCAATTTTGTGCACACGTGAACGACCAGTCACAAGTGCAAAGCAAGAATGAGAAAGAAGGAAGAAGAATGAAGATTATTTTGACTCTGTCTTTTATAATAATATAACCGTGTCCGGGCGTTTCTCTCATCCGAGTTTCATTTTGAGTCGTGATCGGAGTAATGAGGTACGGTAGTAACGCTGCAACAAGACCGAAAGGGACGAGGTGAGCGGCGAACATAAAGAGTCAAACAAACAAAAATCTAAGGTGCAAACAGAGATGGCTAGAGGTGGAAAAAAAGGACGCAAGTGTTGAGAGAGGCAGAGACAGAGTCTTGATTATGGGGTGTCAAACAATCACGCTGATTGTACATTCTGCAACTGCAATATTCCTTCTGTTTGACTCTATCACACTTGGGCCAATTCTTCTCGAAAATGAACAACAAAAAAAAACCAAACTCAGCCATCTTTTGGCTCGTCGTTACGTACACGATCGGATGCAAAATTCACGTCCATTAAGCCCTGTCGATGACTGTTCCGATGCGCTTTCATGCAACGCTGTAAACACAGATCGAATCGAATTTTTCCCTCCTCGGCGTTTCCATTATTTATTCGCGTACCGGAAAGAAAGAGAGAGTGAAAATGTGCCGGCACGAAATCACAATTGTTTCTCCCCCGGGTGTTAATACACTTGCAAAAGGAGAAATAAATAATACGAAAAATCACGTCGATGTTAAACAGCGCCGATTAACTCTGCGGGGTTCAAAGAGTTGAAAATTGTGGAATGATTAACTCCGGCGAATTGGATATTAGCCGGCAGCTCTTGTTTCGCGTTCTCGCGGGCCTTTGTCTGCACGAGTTCATCTCTTACGCGAATGAGTCGGCCGACGCTGCTTACCTATTTATCGTCCGGCTACTTAGCTGTTATTTCCAAAAGGAGTAAGCATTACGCGCCGAGCAAACAAACTGTGGGAGTTGACGGAGCCGTTTTCGCGATTCCCACGTGACTTTTTTTCCTCCGGCTTCCCGGCGCCCTCTTTGCGAAACTCAAAACTACTTTGCGTCCCATCCTCAAGCATCGTTCTTTTTTTTTGTCCCAAGGACTTTGCCTTTTGATTCTCGACGCCAACGTCCAAGGCTGTGAAACATCAACAATTCTGTTGTTTTGTTGTTGCGAAGTTCGAGGGAAGGGGTTGGAAAAAGGGTCGCGTTCGCAAATCAGGCTTAAGATTGAGCAAAGTGTTTGGAGGCACGAGAATTAATACCACACGAGATTATGATAGCGATTTTGTTTGCGAAGGGTGTGACTGCGATAGGAGTGTAGGTGACACTTTGCTAATTGCTTCTGTCGCAACCCCCTTTAAGAAAGTAAAACCCTTCATTGAGTTACTCCACAGGCACGGGACGTCGTAACTTGGGTTCAAAAGCTTCAAGGACTGACGCTGGTTAACCACGCGTAAAGATGTTGAACACACGTTATCCGTAAACGCGCTTCTTTTCTGCAACGTCGACCCAAGTCTTGCCTCTTAAGAAAACCTCTGTTGCCTATAACTCAAAAACGTCACCCTCCTCCCCCTCCTCCTTCCTTTCCTTCTCTTTGATGCCAAAATGTGTCAAGTCACTTTGACTATCAAATTCATAAATTAACCCATATTTCACCTTTCTTTCACCCAAAATACAGTTTCCTGAAAAAGCTCTTCTTGAGGTTTTGGAATCCTGACTTTTGAAACTTTGAATTAAGGTAGGACGTCGGGTACAGTCAAAACAACATTTAAACCCACTTTTTAAATGTTAAATTATGATATTAATTTTAACATTTCATGGCTGATTTTGCAACGAGTTATCAATAATGGCGTTATCAATCACCCGATAATGATTTTGAAATTGTTTTTGACTTTGTATGCAAGTTTGAAGGTTAAAAACAATTTTTTTTAAAAAAGTCAGAATAAGTTTATAATTTGATCATGTATTCTTGTTGTTGTTATGAATAATCTGGCCAAATTTGAAAAAGTTCCCTGAACCGAACTCGAGATATTCAATTCCAAACTTTCAGAAAAACTCATGCCTTCTATAGCTATATCATTTTGCCGAATTTCTACATTAAATATCTCAGCTCACAGTCAGTGGATCACTTTGAAAACTTAACCATAAATACTTTTACTCTACTAGATTCTAAATTCGAAATTGAAACACAACCTGACTATTTAGTCGATACCTATGTCCCACCTTAATTTGAATGAATATTTTACATTTTGTGAGAAAAAAAATTGGTTGTTCCAGAAAAACTGTTTGAGTAAGTACAGTTAGGAAAGATAAATAATTAATTAGAGAGCTAAATAGAAGAGAATATTTGCGCGGCTTAATTCTTGTTTGTTTATCTGAAGTTTAGCTAATTTGCTTGCTGAGATTATCCATCGTCCGATGGCTGAAAGATGAACGTGACCGCACGACTTAATTAAACCCGTAAATCTGTCGACTGCCACGACTTTTGTCTATAAGCTGTTTGCGTCTTCCTCTCGCCCGCTACTTACTCATTGCGCCATTCTATTGTTTCAATTAGGCATACAAATTGAAATAAAATTAGCCGCTGATCACGCGCGCAAGCTCGTGTCTTTTACTTGCGAGATTCTTTTTTTCGCCATTCTTTGTGATGGTAAATGATGAGAGACGAAAGAGGAAAAACGACCCGGCAAATTGTTTGTCAGAGACTTTTGTTTCAGTTGCTCATCTGTCCGTTAATGAGGTATACTATAAATATCTGCATACGCGCGTAATAACGAGTGTTATTCTGTTTAACGTTTCTTCCCCGTTACTCTCTGCCAAACCATAAACGACATTGCACTTTGCGGCGAAACCCAAGGCGTGCATATCACCGTCAGTTGCGATGTCTAATCGTGAGAAACCAACGCCAGAACACATCTTGCAAAATATGAAATTGTATAGTTTAATTCAACTTTCTGAACAAATTCTTTTTTTCTTTTTTTTCAAATTGATATTCAATGACGAAATTTCAATCCATCTTTCCGGGCATTTTTGTCATTACTGTCATTGTGTAAGTTTTAATAACTTGAAAAAAAGCATTTTCTCCTTCAGCTCTGAATGGACAACGTTTTTCAAATTGAAAATTTTAAATTGCAACCGTTTTAACGTTTTTTATCTAACTGTTGAATTTGGAATCTGTTTTTCATTGAAGATTTTGTGAAAAAAAAAAGGTTTTTGTTTGGCTGAATTTAGTATTTCAAATGATTGTTTTTGCGATAACAGGCAATCTGTAAGTTGAGCTTAAAAAAAGTGCACAGACGTACTCAGTCAGGTGTTACAAATGTATTAAGCCGGCATCATGGCGTTATCATCGTTTTCGATTCGCCTTGCGGACAAATTGGAGAAAACTCGAATTCGTACGTGCGTGTAATCCGGATCGATTCACACGGTGGCGGTACCAAAAAAATCAGCCTGACTTACTGTCCTCCTCTGGCCGATTTTGGTGTCGCCTTTGAGATTACCAAAAAAAACATAAAAATCAATTACAAAAAAAACCCTGTTTTCCATTAACTTCATAACAGAGTTGAACTAAATCATTGTCTAAAGTTAAGTTTTCTAAAGGTTGAAATTTGATACATGTGACAGAAAAAAGGTCAAGAAAAGATTGCAATGATTGAAAAAGCGTGATCAATCGATCGTCCTCGCTTTCATCCTACGAGTTTGCAAAAATCTCCACTGTACTTTGTCAAACCTTCAACTTTTCTTTCAACTTGTTGTCTAAAAGAAATTAATCGCCAATTTCTTTTTCTGCTGCACCGAGCTAGAAATTCTGAAACCATCAAAATGTCCGACTTTGAAAACACTCCGGACGAAAATTAGTTGCATGAATATTTAAAGAGGATACGAGAGATTATGCGAAAAAGTGAGCAAAAACAAAATTGACACCTGCATTGACGGCATTGAATTTGGGCCGGCAATCACGTGATCTCGTGCGTACACCATCGTGAAAATACTATCAGATTGCAGCGCTATTCCATTCATGGCTTCTTCATTCACTCGCCGAATTGAGCTCGGGCAAAAAAGCCGAGCTGCGGGTGCAACAGAGAGACGCAGACACAAAGAACGAGACAGAGAGACCGGACAGAGCAGATTTCTGGCACATCATTTTCGGCCAGTTTCTTGTACTCCGTCCTGTCTTCGGCTTATAAGTATAATTCTTGCGACTAAGTCAGTTGGACAATGAGAGCGCCAATTTTACATAACGCTTGCGTGTGCCAAGTGCCTTGTGATTGAATTTTAAACAAGTTTCCTTTAAACTTCTTTGGAGGAAATCGGTTACTCCCCAGAGACTCCTCAAAAGGACACGAACAGGATGCAGACTTTAAAATTGCCTCAAGGTTAAACTTGAGTTTTAGAATTTGTCGTCAGGTGTTGAAAAAAAAATTTTTTTTTCAAATGAAATAAAAAATAAAAAGACTGGTTTTGTAAATGAATGTTCTGTTCAGGTGGAGTTGAAGTATGAAAATGGATTGATTTGGTTTGTTGAAGATGAGATTGTTGTGTCGTTGTTGTGAAGTTGTCCGTTGCTCGATACACTTTCCTGACAAGAAACACTATCTCCAAGATGGGTGGGAATACTTTATATAAGAAGAAATCGTTGATGGTAAGTGATACGCGATGACGGCAAGAATTTCTTGGCCGATCGTATGTATAGGACTTCTCTTTTGCAGCGACACATGCCACGTATGAATATCGATATTTGCAATATTCGACTTATGTTACACGACCGAGCGAGTATCTATCTCGGTGGGAACCGAAGCCCCACGTGCTCTCCTCCCTGTCTCCTTTTCCTTTCCAGCTTTCCATCTTCTTTTTTCTAATTCTTCCACACCAGCCTTGGCCAACCTTTGTCTCTTCAGACCTTTTTGTTTTAACCATCACCCATCTTTTTTTTCGCAAAAAAAAAATAATTGAAAGTTTGGCGAACAAACACAAATGACATTGAACAAAAATATTTCAGAGCTAAGTATTTTTCCAATCTCGTGGATGTATGATCGCAATAATCTGATGGATGATTAATGCAAAAACTAGCCATCATTTTCAGGGCAGAAAAATGTATTCTTGTATACATTTATATCCTGTAACACTATTCGCGTAATGATATCCGTCGACTTATATTTCCTTTTATGAAATTCGAACTGCATTAGATGCTCGGACTTCAATTTTATATTTACATTTCATGCGCGATTAATCCGTTCTCTTGCGCAACCGTGTTAATTTATCTGTCAAACAATTTTTGCTTCCACGGGTTCAGGTAGTTTCAGACAACTTTCAAAGAATAAAATTTGACGAAAAAGCAAAAAATGAGATGAAAAAAAAAGAATAATTCATTTCGATGGAAAATTGTTTGGAGTTCAATCAGATTAAACGGTTGGAGAGTTGAGATTGGTTTTATGTGCGAGATAAGTGACCTGTTGAAGATGGCGATTTTTCATCGGCGGGTAATCCTGGCGACCAAAGAAATGCCAGCCGAGCTGTTTACTACCGCTTGCTGCGGGTGTGAAACCACAGCAAGGTGGTTTTGGTGCTTAGTCCACGACCAGTCATCTACTTAACGTAACGTTCATCGACCGCTGCGCTCGTTTCGACGTTTCGTTTCATCCGACCACTCGACAACCCTTTCGCATTGAACTTTGCCACCACCCCACTTGTTCCTCTTTTTTCCCTCAGACACCCTACAAAGCCATTCTCCTTCTTCACTGTCTTTCAACCTGGTCTTCCGAATCTTCCAAAAATTTGCATTTGCAAAACACCTCCAAAGTTGAAATAAAATAAAATGACAAAAAAAAGTTCATAATCATCCATTGTAGTTTTGAATTTCCATAAAAATGATGCACAACAGTTGGACAGAGTAATTGGGGATAGTTTCTTTGGGGACTCTCGTTCTTCTTGTTTGATCTCCTACTTTGGACCTCTGCTTTTCTACAAGCTAAAAACTGTAAGGACGGACGCTCGGAGGGAATGATTATTATGATCCAACAGATGGTCGTTTGTGTAGCGGCGTTGGCCTTATTGCCCCTATTACTCCTACCACCGCGCGCGCCGTTGTTGTTTTGTTATTGTTGTTGCTGTTCCGGTAATTGCGCCCACGGATACGCAACGATTTCAGTAATCACTCGGACGCTTCTTGTGTGCACACACGTACACGCCCGCGTCTAACGCGGTGCCCTTTGAGAAACAACCAAACTTCCGTCGGTCATTTCATCCAGGGCGTTACTTTGATTTTCGGCTTTTGCTCAACTTTGACCTTCACCTCTGCTGGGGATCCCTTTTTTTTCTCTCTCAATCTTTTTATCAGACAATTTTCTTCTTTCCTTTTGTAATTTTATTTATTTTTTATTCATTTTTTTGGGGTAGATAGATTTTGAAAGTTGTTAATTTTTTGTTGGTAAAAGAATGGGAAGTTTATTTATGAATGGAAGAGTAATTACGTAAAGTATAGATCGGTCGAACGAATTTGTCAATGAAAAAGAGAGAAAAAAAGGAGCAAACAAAAGCAACGTCCTTTTTCCCACGAAGCGGACACGAGTTTGTCGGACTCATCGTCCGGGAGAAGATGCGATCAATTTTTGCCTTCTCAATGGTCTCGATCGGAACACTGCGGTTTTTATTCAATTTAGGGCTCATTATCGACTTTATTATGCCGCTACAACTTTTCACACATTTTACAAAATAATAATGAATGGAGCAAAAAAGCGATGCCGTGAGAAAAGGGAAACTGAGAGATTTGACTGGATGTACAAAAAAATGAGAGCTGAAAAAAAGGAAAAGTAGTTATTAAAGTTGGAAACTTAAAAGGCAGGGTTGCTAGTCTGCCAGCGTTTATTATGAGTCAGTGAAATTAATTTGGTTTTTTTTATTTGACTTTTTTTTCTTCATTCGAGTCACCACACGTGCGTCAATCTTGACTTGACACACACGATTCAATAAATTGCCCAGTTTATTTGCATAAATTTATAAATTTAAATTACAAGTTTTACGTTGCAATTTCATCTTATGTCAGATTGTTACTCTTTGATTGCAAAAAAATTTGACTCAATAAACGCAAAATTAAAAAATCAAGCAAAATTAGTTTGGTTGAATCTGACTTGGTTGTGACAAATAGTCAAAACAGTCAACATGTTGGAAAATTTGTACTAACTGCGACTCTAGTTGTTCTCTTCAAGGTTGCGAAGTTTGGAAATAATTGCGATACTAGATCGGTAGATATTCAATTTACAAATCGATGAAATACATAGATACAGATACCCGATTCATTTAATTTTCTGCAAATTGGATATCTCGAATAATAGGTTTACAGTTATTGTAAACCCACAATCGTTTTTGAAATTTAACACAAAAACTCTTTGCAACTGCAAATAAAATTGGTTAAATTTCGAACAAATGTTGACTTTCATCATTAAAAACATTTTAGATGCAAAAGTTTACATAAAAAATTTGATTCCTTAGTTAATTATTAATTCAATTGAAAAAATAAACTATAACAATTGAAAACGTGTTAAGAGTAACATTTCAAGATAACAAACAATGAAAAAATAACAAAAAAAATGAATTGAAGTTAAAAAACGCTTTTGTACTATCTGTTTCAGATACGAATTCTAGTGTAGTTGATTGGTCATATCCGTCTTCTGCAGCTTCTTCGTACCCGGTTCCTCCGGGTAGTGGAGGAGGCGGATCTTATTCGCCAATTCCTGGAGGTGCGTTTTCTTATCCTGCTGAAACTTTGGCGCACCATCCAAGCACCGAACCCGTACCTATAAATTCCACCGGTGAGTCTGACCATTCTAATGATTCTCTTCGCCGTTTAAAAAAGTCTGCAAAACAGTTGCAAACCACAGAATAAACTATCAAATAAAAAACTAATTAAATCCGTTCGATATCAAGTTCTTCCAGAAAGTCAGCAACAGGACTCGTACTCGGCAAACTGTACTTCAATGTATCCAAGTCACGTGTCAAGTGGAACGCCGGGTAAAGCGGTTGCTGTAGCTTCAGCCGCAACCGTGGAGGCGGAAATTTTCAGTGGCAGCCCAGCATATCATTATCCGGTGTCAAGTTCGTGGACCCCCGGCCCAACGGGCGCTTCTCCAGTATCAGTTGCTACGCCGCACAACTACAATCCCAATTACCAGGGTTACTACAACAATCCACCGACACAAAACTACATAAGCCCGCCACCGCCGATGGTTCTGTATCCTCAATTGTACAGTACGGTCAACCAGAACCAGATCCACCTGCACCTGCACGGCGATCTCAACGAAGACCAAGTGACGATTGCGAGCGGCAACCTCACCATCAGCAGCAGCAATCGATTGGAAATCGGCGTCATGGGCGAGGAGAACGAACAGAGGAACGACGTCTGGAGACCATACTAAGCTCACGAAAATCACATTTGTACATTCTTTCGCAATCGCCCATAGTGAGTCCAAAGTATGTAACCCGAAAATATGAAAAAAGTATCAGACAACAGATTCAGTATTTTTCATCCCCTCTTTGAGATTCGTTTCTTTTTCATATTTTGCGGTACGATATTTTTCTGTAAACATTGTAAATTTATTGTAATTTTAGTTCGATGTCACTGTGATTCAGCACAACTGGATTTAATTTTGCAAACAAATAGTAATTGAAAGATAGGATGAGGATTAAAAGTATTAAGAACAAATTTCAAACCTAATGATCTGAAACTCTCGAGAAATTGTTTATAAAATTGAGGAATTTGATTTTGCATCCTCATCACCATTCAGTTACTATTTTGAATCTCGAATTCGCTCTGTACAAACCGACAAAACCGTTGTCAACTTTTGTTTAACAGTGTTTTATATAATAAATTTACCATTACCAAAACTTGAATTCAAACTTGATATTTTTACTGATGACAGTATAATAAATATAATATTCATATAAAAGAAACGTCGCAACCCATAAAATCATTTCACTGTAACATGAATATGCAAACTCGCACAAAATGTTTGCAGAACGATTTTCCATATTGTGCCATTTAGAAACTAATCACACCGTGGAAACTTGTTCTTCAAATCTCTCAACGAGAATTTAGTCAATTTGATGTACAAATTTTATTTATATGAGTATCAACGTTTCAGCTCTGCGAGGCAAAGGCAAATTTGACGACTTACGAGTATGTTGTAATTATTCGCAATGTTAAAACAGGGTGAATGGTTCACGAGAGAGCGAAACATCATTTGGTTGCGCGTGGGAAGTGTATTTTGTGATCGTCATTATGATGTCTTCAGAAAGGCTTTTAACTTGTGTACATTGCAGGTGCGAATCTCAACTTTTTTGCGAACGGACGGATACACGTTTCAGAATTTTAATACATTCGATCGTATTACATCTCACTCATATGTAAAAGTACCAGTAAACAACAAGTTTTAGCAACTATTCATATTGTAAATATATCAAATTATAAAATATTTTCATGACAAATAAATTCTCGCTGAATTCGTTTTTATCATTAGATCACTGATGTTGAATATCTTATCCAGAACAATAACTAAAAAAAAACACAAATTGATTCAAAAAAGAAATTGAGTTTTGATAATGATTGATGATTTTATGAAAGGAAGTGATATCCGCATGAGTAAAAATAGGCTAACGGGGTAATTAAGTAAAGAATTCCTTTCTGAAAAGCGAATCATGCGTTAAGGGGTATGTGCAATGTCTTCTTTGGATCTCGAGTTTCCTGCTTCAGAGCCGGTTAATAACGACACTGCCTCGAAGTCTGGCTCGATTCAAGAACAAAAAGCGTCCAACATTCTACTGCAGGCATTTTTTCTCAAACTCGCGATTACTCATAGGACGTCGGCACACGCCTAGCCGTGTGGCTCGAATAATCAAATCAACGCGCACACATTTTAGAGCGACGTCATCCCCGTTTCGACATGCCTTTTGCTCAAAAAATACGAGTATGATTCTTTTTTACGAGCGTGGCGAGTTTCATTTAATATTTGAAAGTCGCTTGGACCGAGGAAGCGATGTGGTCACAGCCATTCTCGTTTTCTCCTCTCGCCAAGTTTATTTTCTTTCATTATTATTATTCCTAGATGACTGTTCCTTGTACAAAATTACCATGCAATTTTATTTGTTCAAAACAACAACTTGCAAACAAATACTTTATTTTATTCTTTCGAAAACTTCTCAAAAACATTTCACTATTTCAAAACTGACTGATCTTAATTTTAATTTTTACAATTTTTTCGAAGATATTAGAATCGAGTTGAAATTGAAATCAGATTTTTGGTACGATTTTTCAACATTTTACCATCGACGCTTAATAGTCAAAAGTCATTATACAATTGTAATAGACCGAAGCTGTGAAATAAAGCTTGTCGTGGATCTCTCATAAGCTTGATTCTTTACGAGGCATTGATGACTTGGGCACGACCGACCGCAGACAAACTCACGAAACTCTCATTTCAGTTCCTACTCCTTTCTTATTTATCTTCCAATCATTTCTCATTTTAGAACAATATACGTCTCTTTACTGGCGCATATATTATTATTTTCATGTTCGCGAGGTCAAAGCGACGTCTTTAGCGGGACATTTTCGACACCGATAACGCGCCGCACAAAGGGGGTGTTCTGTCATCTCGGCACTGTTTTGCCAAAGCTCTGATGGTGTGTTGCAACGTTAATTACCATTAATCACTCGAATTGTCTTTGCACGGCCATAAAGTTTGATTACGTCAAGCACATACTTACTCGCTGTCGAAGTGTGACAAAGTGATAAAATGACAAACTAGCTGAAACCAAATACGCGCGCGATGTCGAGTAACTCGTTGGTTCAAGGCAAAACCGCCAACAACAGTTAGATTTTATATACTATCCATGGTATATTCAATTCATTTCTTGTTTTTTTTTTCTGTTTCTCCTTTTTCTTAACAAATCAAAAATACACTCGAAAAATACGACACAGAGGAGTTAAGTCGCTCGGTTTCACAAGAGTCTTATTACAAAATACTACGTCTTTGATTTGGAAATGAAAATAATGAAATAAACAAAAGTAATCGAAACAGTTAGAAGAGAGTTTTGCACAATGAATACTGATTTGTAAAAAGATTCAGAAACATCAAAAGATGAAGCGTTCAGTGGTCTAATGGCTCGGCAGGCCGTAAAGCGTTGCGATGCGATGGAGGAGCAGCGAGAGCCTTTGCTTGAGATGCGGCTCGACTGCGTGCTGTCTCGTCAAGATCCTAACGCCGCCCACCAGGACCGGAAGTAACGGCGCCAATCGCTCATCCTGTGTAAAATAAATTTTGTCCCGTACAGTCAAATTATCTCTAATGATCCAGACGCGAAATTCCAACAACCTCAATTCCTGATTACAACCAGAACTTTGCCTCCGTTCAATTACTGTGATCCCCGATTCACAATCACAAATAACTGCAAAGTAATTGCAAAATAAATTAAGATAATTGTTACCGCTTGACGGGTCCATTGTGACGGGCATTAGAAACCGTTTTTTCTTTCAAATTTTTATTGTATTCCTTTCTCTTGCAAAGTTCAAGTTGTCATCGCAACAATAAAACAATTACCGAAAGCTGCAGAATCGAATCAAAAACTTCGTCCAGGGTTTGCGCCCAAGCCTGTCGTCTCGCGTCGCTGTCCTTGTTTGTCTTTTTGAAATCCTCGCTCTCTTTGGGTTCGCTTTTCAAAAATGGATTGCTGCGGAAGCCGCGTTTGCTCCGTTCATAATCGACCAGCAAAGTGCTCGGATCCAAAGAGTTGTTTGGCGATGAGTTTTGCACGTGAACTTGCACGTCCTCGTATTTGACAAAATCTTCGACGCAATTCTTTGAAAGCTCGATGACTGATCTGGACCGAATCGGAGACGATACGATTGATGCTATTGGCAGCGGTGATGGGTTGTCTTTGTCCATTTCAAGTTTTCGACCACTTCGTAAGAGGCAATCGTCGCTAATCCCTCGTCTTAGTTTCTTTTTTGATTCGTCTTCTTCGGTGAACAGGACGATGTTCTCGCTGCAGTTGAATGTTGTAGAATGAGCAACCGAGGCGAACTTTTCCTCGTAAATATTGTTCTCGATGGTGCTGTGAGGACGATTGGTAAATTTGTAATGGTAACGGTCTCGCGCTGAACTGATGCACCTTGGTGGATCCGGTGTGTAGATGTAACGTTTCGGTTCTAAGCAGTTATCACTAAAAAATGAATCAACATCTGACTTTATTATTTTTACTTTTTGGTATCGCAAGACAAACGAAACAATTTTTGTAAAAAATCATTTTTTTAATGTTTGGCAAGAAATGGATGAAAGAAATTTTTTGCATAATGGCGTTTCAAGTAATATTTGAAATAATGTTTCTCATTTCAATTATTTATATTGTTTCGCTATTTATTTATGTCATTTATAAATTTTTCTTCTTTTGAATCTTAAATTCACAACGATCAAGTTTATTGTAGGTAAAAAATCTAAATACCTTTGACTAGAAGTTCGACCAGACTTGTTAAGATAATAAATTCGTTCACTGACCGAACCTAATCTTGAGGCAGGTCGTGAATAATCTG
The DNA here is from genome assembly GCA_020615435.1 of Telenomus remus. Classification (NCBI taxonomy): domain Eukaryota; kingdom Metazoa; phylum Arthropoda; class Insecta; order Hymenoptera; family Scelionidae; genus Telenomus; species Telenomus remus. Next base: position 10,444,794 of record CM036337.1, read on the forward strand.
TTTCAGGTTCGGACTCAGGTCCAGAATCAGAAGAATATCCCTCGCCCACAAAGTCTGGAAATCTAAATGGTTTATATTCCCTTTCTTTCTCGTAACCTAAATTCAATTCTTCTTCGGGTCCACTTTCTTCTCTGTCGTTGTAATTTTCTTCCATATCAAAATCATCTTTGTCCAACGTTTCGGTAGACAACTTGGAAGTAGACGGCAAAGACGCAGCATTATCAAAATCATGAGCATCCTTACTACTGATCTCAGCCAGATCCTCGGGTTGAGAGACCATTAGGAAAATTTTCTTCTCAAAAAATGTGTCTACTTGTGAGTACCTGCCGTCTGTGTCGGTAATGAAGTCAATATAAACGTTGACCAGCCCTTCGAAAGTCAGTCGCAAGAGGCGCGAGTACTTATGCAAAACTCTGTATTTATTGTCAACGGTATTTTGATTTGAGGTCAGAAGGTTTTTCACAGTATCGCTGTCGGTGTTTAAAATATCGATCTCTCGCAGGGTCAGTTCTAGCAAGCTGTTTATTTTGATCAGACGAGAGGTTGTTGCCTGGTTGTAAAGGTTTGCTGGTCTTTGCAAATTGGTCACTTTTTGGATTAAAAATTTGAGGCCCGGTCGAGCGTCGAATTTCATTGCCGCGGCATAAGAAGTGTCCAGAGCCATATAAAAAATGTCTGTTTGAAAAGGTTCCAAGTTGATTGCCGGTTTCTTTTCGTGAGATGGAGAAAGAGAGTTTGAGATCAACTGAGTCATACTGGAGCTGTAACAATTTTTTTAATTGTAAAGTTTTTATTTGGCAAATGCTTTATTGGAAATGAAGTTTGATATCTACCTGCTGGTTATCGAAACGTTCTGTAGCAAAATACTAGAGATGCACTGCTGAAGCATTCGGTGGACTAGAAGTGCGACCACTAGGACTTTTAGTTGGACTCTGACCATGTAAGATTCTGGTCGCTCAGTCGAGGAGATCGACGATGGATACAACAGGAAGACGTAAGATTTTTCATCAGCTACTTGGTTTTTTCTTCGACCCGTTGATCTTCCAGCAGAAACACCTGGTTGTACAACAAAAAGTCACTTTTGCTCTCAAAATTTGAGCCTGATGAGAAAATTTCTAGTCTACAAGTTTCTACAGCAATGCTGAAAACAAGTGGCTTTTAAATTTTGAATTACAGTTCCGTTTCATTCTCGCAAAATTATGCAACGGCTTCAATGAATCAAATGTTTTAGGTACGAATTAGATTTTCCATTTTTTTTGCTTTCAAGCCACTTTCTATGTGCGATAAAATGTTGTGTAAAAAACAGACTCTTTTGTGAATTTGGTTTTCTACGAAAAAGCATAATTGTTTCTCGTTTTGGAAATAGTTTTGTTTTGCTGATTTTCGATTCAGTTTTTGACTTTCATTATGCTTTTACCGTCAACCTGTTCGACTAAATCTAAAACTTGCAGTGACGTGAACTAATTTGCTTTCTCGAGCAAAAAAGCATAAGCCGCTGCGATTTCTATGTCGTTTTCATTCTTTGCTAATCATGACTTGGATCAAAACTTGGACAGAATAATGTTATAATTACAAAGGACGTTATGCGTTTTATACATTGTGTCTGATTTTATTTACACGGTTGTTCAATTGTTCCAAAGATGAAAGATGAAACGTAACAATCGATTTGACATTCAAATGATGAAATTCATCGATGGCAATATTTGAAGGGAAAACGTTTTTAATTTCATGATTATCATTCCTAATTTTTCTGCTTCTTTTCATAAATATTTCTAATCGTATCTAATCTAAATAAAATATTTCTTGAAGGCACTCCAAATCAGTGATTATAAAAACGAAATAAAGACAATCGTGATCTACTCACTATAGCCGAGCTACTGCGCGCAATGAAATTGTGATATAACTCATAATAAGTTGAGCTTGCAAATTATCATCAGCTCTCGATAAGCATCACGAAATCGCATCGACAAAAGAACTCGGGCTTCTCCGTTCTAACAGAATATTTCGAAGAAATTGGGCACAGTCTCATTTTGTTAATGCTAATGTATACAAAAGTGCTCCGTTTTGTAATTGGTAGAAAAAATAATTTTAAAAAAATTGTCTTCTAAAACGTAACTTCTTCTCTGACTAAAGTTGTTGTAACAAAATTTGTACCGAAAGACAAAAATGAAAATGAATCTTAACAAAACAGAGCCACAAAATGACAAACTCTTTACAAAAACAGTAAACTTTTTATGAAATCATATTTTTTACAAAGGATATTAATTTACAATGGTAACGAAACAGCTCCTAACGAACAAGGTAAAGTTTAAAGTATTCAAAAATCAAACAAACACAATTGGCGCGAAAAAGTAGGATGAAGATAGTCGTTTGGAAAAGAGGAAAAATTAAATACGTAAAAATTAAAAAAAAAAAGAATAGAGAAGAGATGACGAGAGTTACCGTGAACGACTAGAGCCAATGAGGGCCAGTTTTGGACGCATCAGTGTTTGTGTGTTCGTGGAGTGTTGTGTGCTGATTCAGTAGACTACAACCGGAGTAGTAGGAAGTAGTGTACTGCTCAAACAATGTCGTTTCGATCGTCAGAGACTCTTGAAAAGTTGCGCTCGACGGCAGATTCGCCGCGTTCTGTCGCTTGATGGCACATAAAATCTCTCGCAGCTGTCTCACCTGAGAGCAAGTATCGTTCAACAACCGATTTTTTCCCCACAATCTTTAATTTTTATAATTCTTTTTTTTTTCATTTCAATTACTCTGAGTAATATCCCTTTTCATAAAAATAAATCCTCATTACAAATTCAATTCCCACGAAATATTCCTTGTTCTTCGGCTATATCACGCATTCATTTTACATACCAAAAAAAAGATACTTCATTTTATAATTTGTATTTGTATCTTAATTTAGATGATTCAAATTGTTGATAACTGAAGAGATCTGAAACATTAGTGTATGTGATGTAGTAACATGAACATTTGTTTGCGCACCTGTGAAGATAGCTGGTGAAGACGTTCGGAATCCTCTGGAGTGGAGTCTTTTCGGGCAGCGACTTTGACCTGGGCAACGTCTCCGTAGAAGGAATCGGACCGAGGCGAAAAAGCCATGGTCAGCTGATGAAGCTCGTGAAGGGAATAGGAACAGGCTCTGTAACAAGCCACCCCGCAAACTTCCCATTGTTCAGAAGTTAGATGTGGACTGCTGCTCACCAAAACGTGCCTAAAAAATAAGAATTTGAGATGAAAAAAAATGAAGATAAGAAATAGATCAAATTTGAAAGAGGTATTCCGTTTCAGCATCATCAGATTGATAACATAATTTCGAGGTTTGTTGATGTTTTTTCATGGATCGGTGTAACGATTCGATCAAATTACCAGAATGTATTTAGAATATTTTCTTGCATGAGTGTATGCAAGAAACTGCGACTAATGACAGAAGGCAGAAAGAAACGTAAGTAGGTAGACGCACAAGTGCGTATGCAAAACAACAACGTATCGAATGACAGCCCGCGATTTCATTGCAGTCGACAACTCGTCAGACATCCTTATCGTTTTACAGTTGGCCTTTTTTTTAGTTCGCACTCGTTGACGAGAAATCGCTCTGTTACTTGCTGTTACGTCGTGAAATTTTTAAACGAATTTTTAGAAATTACGAGATTTGTGTTTCGTGCAATTTTGTACCTTATGCAGGCACATCCCAACCGAGCTATGCTTTCTGTTGGTTGGACGACACACTCAGTCATCACGAACAACAATTGTTTCAACATCAAAGTTATTGACGGTGTGTACAATTCTTCTCTCACAACACCGATGCCTAAAAATGAAAAGTTGAAATTAATTAAAGTAAGATTTTCATCGGAAAAATTATTGTTAACAAATGTACCTTGCAATTGCGCAATGAAATCAACAACCAGATCAGTAGTCAAACCGCAACACTGTTTAAAATTCGATGCAAAGTTATCCCAGCCTCGAAAAATACTCGACGTTTTTCTCAGCCAATTTTGTACCATGGGCAGTAACAGATGATTGATACAATAAAGTCCAAAAAGCGGACCAGGAACCACCAGAGTGTTTCGCAAAATATGAAACAGCGCTTCCAAGGTGTGAGGCTGATATTTTTTCGGACAAATCATAGTAGCGCTGGCAAGGCCCTCGATCAATAAAAACCAAACTTTCAAAATTCCGCTTGGATTGTCCATGCTTTGTAAAGTACTGGTTACGGTTTGAAAATTGTTCATCGTAGTTGCTTCGAGGCAGGAATGTTTTTTAATCGCTGCAACTGCCTTGCTACGGTCGTTCTCTCCGTTTTCGCCATTTCTTATCAAGTCGAAAGTTCTCTTGCACCATTCATAACGTTTTGCTGCGTCGATGTTTGGGATGTTTGGATCAACGTATTGGGGAACATTGAGTAGCTGAATTCGTTGGACTGATTGGAAGATTGGACACGCTGGCATTTTGTACATGGACGCCAATATTTCGCTACAGTTTAATAAATGTTTGAGACTTTCGACACATAAGCTTGTCCATTTGGTCTCTTTGTTGTCGGGGAATAAATCGTTTTTGTTGGTTGAAATGTTTGTTGGCGTGCTTGGGATTTCTTCCTCCTGAACGCTGCACTGTCTTGAGTCGTTTGAGATGTAACTGCCCTTTACGTGTTTGAGAAGACACAGAATACAGTCCAGAGCAGCGTTTGAAAATACCAAGGTGTTGTTGGTGGAGAGAAAAACTCGGAAAACTTCCAAAAGTGGCGCAGATTCAATACATTCAGAATTGCCTACAGACACTACTCGTAAAGCTCCGAAAAGTGGTCGCCAGCCTGATCGGATTTCAGTCCTGTTGGTTTCCACGAACTCGCAGATGCAGTTAACAATCTAATAAAAAATTTTCAAATTTAATTCAAATTTTAAAAAAATTAGGTGTTGGTTTAGATTCCAAATTTTCACCTGATCTTGTACATCACTGTCGCATAATTCGAGACACAAAAGATTCTCAAACGGTTTAAAAAGTGCTTCATTAAAATGAAAATGAGGCAACTCCATTTGTTCGTTCAAAAGAACCGCCATGGAATCATGGATACACTCGACTGCTTTTTTCGAAATGCTCCGGTCCTTGTGACAGGCTGCTTCCATAAAATGAGGTCCTAATATACTCCAAACCTAACAAAAGTAAGTTCCAAATTTAATCTTGATCTCAAAATAATTTATTTTTATTTATATAGAAAACCTCACCCTCATGATATGAATCAACGATCTCCCACTCTTGACACACCTCAACATCACCTCTCCCAATCTTGAAAGTAACAAAACATTCATCTCGTCCTGTCGAGGTTTGTTCTTCCTCCACCAAACCTTCTTCTTAGTTTTACAACCATCGTCACTTTTAAACAACTGGTCTTTGCTAGCTTTACACAACGCAGTTAAAAAAGAGCACAAAGCCTTCAAGTTCAACTTCAAAGCAGCATCTTCAAAAAGTCTGTCTACAGTTTGCGACAGCACGCAGACTATTTTTGCAGCGTAATCCGCAGGCAGTATCCCGTTGAACTGAGTGTCGGCGTTTGATTGTTGTATTAATTCTGAAATTGACTCCATGTTCAAGTTTTGGTTGTATGGCGAAGAGAGAAAGCTGTAAACGTCCACACACGTCTCTTCCTCGTCGATTATGTTGAACGACATGCGAATTTTCTCCGCGTTTGATTTCGGTTCCGAACTTGTATTCTCTTTCTTATCTTTCTTTTGTGATTTCACTACAGGTCCTTGGTTTTTCCCGAAGAAGTCTCGTTCGAGTTTGCCAATGTAGAGACAACATCTGCGGTGAAAATAGTTTTCATTAAAACATGAAATTCAAAATATCTAATTCGGGGTGAAATGAAAACGAATCATAAAATGTGGAAAATAAAAATAAAACGTACATACAAGATCAGACTTTTAGTTCTTACGTAAAGACATGTGGCCAGCAGTCGCTATCGTGACTTCCAAGTTCTAACCCCCTGGTCAGGAGAACTTCCATGCTCAATACGTGACAAGTGTGCAAATTCGTGGCCCGATTTTGCAACTTTAGTCGCAGGACGTCTTTGGTTCTTCTTAATTTTGAAATTGACTGTTCAGAACAAGCTGCCTTTGCCAGCAAGGCAAAAATTGCCCCACAACGAGACTGGAGACCTATAAAAAGTTGTTTCCAATTAGCAACCTAATGACGAAATCAATCAGACTAGAAATATTTGCAGAATTGTTTTTCTGACTATTACCAAGAGTGTTACTAAGAGTTGCAGCTTTGTGCAACCCTTCCAAGGCCAAAACAATGGTATCTTTAACCCCGCGCCTTGCGTCCGATCTATTTAGCAATCCCCTGTCGTTTTCATCTTTACTTGGATTCAGTCCAGCAGTGAGAACAGCCATCATGCTGCTCCAACAACACGTTAAAACCCTTCTGGACAATTTGGCACCGGCCTCTGCTTCCGGGGTTGGTTCGCTTCGAGAAAGTTGCGCTCGTTCTAATCTACGGAAGTCTGACAGGAGTTGGCCGCCTTTCAAACTTCCGTTCAAGCCGTCAATATCTGAAATCAAGTTTCATATCATTGAATTATTTTTTTTTATTTTCTTCTGAGTCGGTATAAATTAATGTTGTCGAACAAAAATTTACCAGTAAGAACGTTCGCGAGGGCACTGTTTTCACCCGAATTGGGGTTGTAGCCACACTTTTCTAACAAATTGCAAGCCAGGATTTGTTGATAAAGTTCAGATAGCCAGGTCGCTGATAGGTAAACCAGGACTCCTGAACCGTGAACTTCCTCGACAAATTGTTCCTTCAAAAATTGAATGAATGTTTAAAAAATAAAGAAATATTTGCTTATTTTTGGAATAGACACAAATAATAAAATTTGTACCTCACTTATCGGCACTTTTTTCATCTCATCTTCATAATAATTCAGCCTAATCAATTTCAAATTCAACAACAAAGCAGCATAAGTTGCCAGATAAATTCCATCCGCGTTCATAATAGTCATAAGCGTATACGAGTCCGAGCTGTCGTTTTGATTTTGCATCTTTTGTTGTGTTGAAAACACTCCTGAAACAATAACGATGAAAAATTGTTAACAATCAAATAAGATTTTGGATTGGCATGATTGTAAAGCCCATATTTATATTCACTTTGACAGTATTCCGAGGCGAAATTTTGCAACGCTCCATCAATTTCAATATTACTTCTCAACTGTAACAACGTGGGTACCAATTCGCTTTTCAACGTTTTCGTGAAACACCTCGCATTGTGACGTTCGACATCAACGTTGCACTCCTCGGCAAACTGTCGACCAACGTGAAGGCACTTGGGCAGTTTTTCTAGTCTCTGTCTCTCCCGTTCGTTTGCCAAGGCATAATCGATGTCTACGCCTTCCGTATCATTTGTTTCGTTTGCTTCGTCCGAAAAATTTGGCGGACCTTCGGTGTCACTCGAAGATTCCTCTTCCTCGGATGCACCGTGGCCTGAAGTATCTGAGTCGAATCCTGTCGACCCTCTTTTCTTCTTTGTTTTCATTAACTCCAATTGTTCTCTAAAAGTCGTTCAAAATAATATTTTCTCCTATGTTTCAAAACAGATTCTAAACTTTTTTAAATTATGTTTGATTAATTTCATCAAACCTGTAGGTTTTTGGAAGACGTGCCATGCTCTGATAAGTCAAAGGACCTTTGTAATCGCAAGATTCCAAGTCCTCGTAAAGGCTGTTTATCGTATAGGTGTACTTGTGATTGATGGCTTTTCCTTCGCAAAGTTCTTGCAGGGCTGAAAGCATGGCAACCACACTCGAAACACTGGCGTGGAGGAGAGGCGTTCCAGCAGTCATTGTCTCTTCAATCGAATCCATAGCTCTGTACAAAAACGAAAATTGTTCGTACATTTACAAACTTTGGAAATTATATTTAGGGGAAGGAATTTAAATACTGACAGCCTCATCAGCGCCATATCACTTTGCAATTGACTAGATTTGTCATCGTCGACTAGAAGTGGTCCTGCAAAATCGACAATACGACTAGGACTTCTGAGAAGTTCCCTCAAAGCTTTCAACGATTCCAACCTTTGTTGTGCGGGAGGGTACAGCAGCATTCGGTGGAACACAGATTCTAAAACTGGTCGTAGTGGGCCTACACAACCAACCAGTCGAACCAACTCAGTTCCAATACTGAAAATAAATTGATGTATTTAGTTAGTGACATTTGATTTTTGCAGAATTAAATATCATTTAACTTTTTACCTGTAGACAGTTTTTGCCTGGTGACTGTCAAAACTCAGTGAAGTTACAAGATAGCCTGATCCACGACCTACTTCTGTATCCTTGTCCTCTCGCGACGTGAAAGATTTATCTACTCTAGGCGTGCCCAGGAAAGCAATCAAAGCCGGGCAAAACTTTTGCCATAGAAAAGTTGTAAAGTGTGCGTTCGTATGGATTTTTTGAGGCAGAGATGAGATCAATGTATGCAGACATTCCAATAAAAATACAACTGTACTGCTCCCTGTGTTGCCGCTGGTTCCTGTTGCTGAATTACTTCCACTGTCGCTGTTACGAGCACTGCTGTAAAGAATAAAAAAAATTCTTTTTTTAAGAACTAAACATTTAATATGAAAAATAAACGTGCAACTAATCAAAGAAAGAAAGTTTGAACAAAAATTTTGTTAGGAAATAATACAATTTTGAAGATAACAAATTGAAAAGTGCAATTTTGGAAATGACGATATAATTACTTACTTCTGTGCCTCGTCGAGTTTGCAACAAATGTACTGCAGAATTGGGAGCACCTCGTTAAAACAGGAAACACCCTTTTCGTGAACATTTTTGTTCCTTTTGGCATTTTCATCCATCTCACGGCATTCTTCATCTGGCAAAGTTAATGAGACGTTACACATACGACAAGCAACCTATATCCTCGTCTTGTGTAAAAACGAACAATTTAAGCTTAATAACATACATAACACACTCGCTCTTATAATCTATTGGCTGCAATTTATGTCACCCTGTTCATTTTTTTTTGCTTCGCAAATTATATTCAATTTATTTGAAACCAACTTGTGTGACCAATTTAAATTAACTTAAATAATTGGTTTTACTTCGAATTAACTTAGTTTTACAAGTAGTGTGTTATGTTTAATGTTGTTTTAGGAATATCTTATGCAAATAATACAATTTGAAATGACTTTCAGTTCTACTAATAAAATAAAAAGTGTTAATTATAAGTTCAAGCTCAACAAAATTTACAAAATTGGTGGTTTGAAAACTTTTTTATATAGAAATTGAAATTTATGATTACCTATGAACAAACAAAAGGATCTAAGAGTTTGACTGGTTGCAGCCTGTGCAGCAGTTCTCACAGCTTGGTTCCCATTTTCAAAGGCCTCGCAACATGTTGTAAGTATGGCAATTATGAGTCGACCATTCATTGTCCAATAAGGTGAACATGCTACTTGAAGTAATACCTGAGAAAAGAATTCAAATTATTTTAATGAATTAATGACAATTTATGATTGAAGTGCAACAAAATCAATAATTTACTGAAAAATAATTTATTGATTGAAAAGCCTTTAAAAACTGGTCTCTCAGTTGTTTAATGTGAATGTGGCATTGAAGTTTATTTCAATAATTAAAAAATACTTAATTAATTAAATCGAATTTTAATTAGATTCTAATCACGTTCCAATAAGTGATTTTACGGTCCTCAGCACCACTCAGCACTGAGGCCCCAATCGCAGTTTCACTAATTACAAGAAAAGGAAACAAATATAATACAAAAAGATGTCACAAAAGAAGTTTCTTTTGTTCTTAATCTCCTCGACAAGTTGAAACAAGATTTTGAAGGTATTGTTCAAACAGACCATAAAAAAGGTCCCAAATACTGATATGATGGAAAACTCAAATTTCCAATTTCAGGTAATCCCTTCCAAAAATTTTCTTTGTTGTGTTTTCCGTTGACCACTGGTGACCCGTGCCGGTTCATGCCGGTCTTCATTCTTGGTTCTGATCTTGAACTGAACGCTTTCGCTAACTAATCAATCGGCTTATATTTATCAATTATACAATTTAAGTAGAATGTAGTTTATCTATAACTATTATTTTTAAGCGCGTTGTTTTAATTTATGTGAAAAATTGGTGAAAAAGGATTCTATTTTGTGCTACGCTGCAGGTTCTCACCTTCAGCATGTCAGTTTGTGTATCGTCTGACTGTGACAATATAGACCCCATGGCATGCAGCACTTGTGCAGGTAACCATAGCGAATCATCTTCTGGTTCATATGGAGATTGAAATCTGTCATCTCTCAACATTTTCTGTGAAAAAACATTCAATCACATAAAAATAAGACAAGAAAATATTACAACTTGTAATTTATATAAAAACATTTTCAAAATCTTACTTTACTAGTATCATTTTTCTTTTATTATAAAAAAATTAAATAAAAAAATACAATTATAAATGTTTTTATCATTAGTACACTGCGAGTTGCATAAAAGTCATTGGTTTAAGATATTGAATATTCATACATGCAATCCGGAGAGTGCCAAGGTGACGAATTTGCTTTTTTTTGTTTCTAAAGCCAGTTGAATGGGTCGTAAACATTTCATCCGCAATTCATGAGGTGGGTCTCGTAACAGGCCCTGCTGTTTGTCGAGAAAATCTGTTTATCAAACCCCAACAATACGTTAATCAATTTTCCAATAATAACAAACAAAATGAATGTTTAAAAATAGGTCAACCACTTACCATAGGCCTCCTGCGCCGCTTTGCGTACGTTTTGCAGTTTTGCATTTTGTGCTTCCTTGACAATCTGTAAGAGCAGATCCTCCATGATACAAACTGCAAACCAAACTGACTGTCATGCCACGTGAAAAATCGATACCGCGACGTAAAACCCACGCGTTTCCCTCGACTGCGGCTCAGCTGCATCATTAACGTTGAAACAACACATGTAAAACGTCCAATTAATGTTTTTTTTCACGCGACACGGGGATGGCGTTGTTTTTTCAAGGTCAACTGACTTTGAATCGACGCCGATATTGGTATTTTGTAAACAGATATTTTTTGCGGACCTTTTTCTTGGAAGTAAAAACATTCATTCGAAAAAAAAAAACAGAAACAAAACAGATTTCCTTTTTTGTATTCAATTTACGATCTTGTCGAAGGGATATTATTACTTCTATTGTTCAACAAACTCGAGCTCGGGCACGGGCTAAGTAAACAGTGTCGAATATCTCCTTGGATTTTCTTGGAATTAATGACTTTCTATTTTTTCCCTTTGTTTGACACTCCAAACTCTCAACAACAATCTTGTTAACATGAAACAATGCATAAACATTGCCAAATAAAACTATGAAAATCATTTTATTCATCTTGTAATCGAGAGAGATAAGAAGTAACAAACCATACAATTATTTACATGTTGTTTGCCACCAAAAAATATTTATTTAAAGAAATTAAAACAAAAACTGGATTCACAATGAATAATTTAATTTTTAAGTTTGCGAAATGAAAAACATATTTTTGAAAAGAAATACATGAGGTTGTGTTATTTGTATTCAAATAAATGGCGGGAAGCATTGTGATTGGTCGGGAGACGTTTAGGTCAGAGGCAGTGGGTCGGCGCGCGCGGCTCCCCCGTCCGAACTCCGCAACGTCTCGCGATTCCAATCTATGGAACGACGCGATTCGCCAATCCTGTCCCGTCCTGTGTACAAGAGCTATGCAACATTTGCACCGAAGGTCACGGCACGGTGGTATTTCGGTGGATTGATTCGCGTTTAATTTCGCGCTCGCGATCAGTCCGTGTCTTCGGCGGTTAATCGTGGACGCTTCCGTTTTTTGCATAACGCCAGTTTCGCCGAGTCGACTATGCCCACGGTCACCGACTATCAGCCCGGGAATCGAAAAAGTCGATTTCATTAAAAATTAACGTACAAGATGGCAGTCTCTGGCTGACTCGAGGTAAGCTCGCTGGTAACTTTGTAACACCCCGACAACACGATCAAAACTCTATCCAAAATCAACAAACAAACAAAAACATCGAAACATAAATTAATCGCGAAACTCGCGACGAGCTTTTGTTTTTTTTTTCTCTCACACCTTGTCTCTCTTTTTCTGTCTCTCTCCCTCTTAACTATGCACGCTTCGTTTTTGTTTTTTTCAAACACTTTTTTTCGTCACGGTTAACTTGTTCATTTGGCAGTGGATGAATTTTTTTCTTCCTTTATTGTAGTGTGATTTCGTGCGTTTGGTGTCAGTTTTCAAGTTGTTCTGCGTACTTTGGTTTGATATTGTTCGAATTTAATTGTTGCATTTTCGTGCTAATTATACGCAATAAAAAACAGGCAGACGCGATTATGCTAAACACCATCTCGTTGATACGGTCCGAGCGGAAATCTTAATTTGATGTTCGTAAGGGAATTACAAAGCTAAAAAGTTTGCCGAGGTCTTCCGTGTATTTTTTGCGACCAAACAAATTCCCAATTTCACTTCTTTTGTTTTTTATTTTTCATTTAAATAATATATCAAAATATCATTTTTTTTCATTTCAGTTTCGAATTCACTTTTTATTTATAAGTTTTTTACTTTTTTAAATATTTTTTCGTTTGGAAAAATAAAAAGAAAATATTTTCATTTCAACGTTTCATTTAACTTTTCATTATTCATTATTTTTTACAATTCAAATTTCATCCAGAAATGGAATATTTCGTTTCAAACCACATAAAAAATAGTCATCCACTAGAACTGTCTCGGTTGTCTCAATATTTACATAGTGACTCGGCACAAAATTTAATTGTCTTTGCCAATTTCAATTCAGTTTTATAATTGTACGCGAAACCGACTGATTACATTTATCTTCAAACTGTGATTTTGTCCTCTGTATTGATTCAGACACAACGATACAATTTTAATTAATATTAATTCATCTCTAATTCAATCTTCACAAAAAACTTTACGAAAAACTATTTTTAAAAAATTTAAATCTCGTTAAAATAAAAATCAGACTAACCAACAAATAAATAAAATTAAATTGGAATTTTCTATTGATTCTGCTGAGATATTTTAAGTTCTTAATAATAAAAGTTGAACTAAGCAACAAAAATGGATTCAATGAGATTGACTAATGAATTTTGATCTATCGATTCCAGGCTTACTTTATTTTGGATCTCATAACCGAAAGAATAACCCAAAAAGTTGTACAAAAATGGCGAACAACAATGAAGTGGACGACGTGGATTCGTGTCAAGAGGTTGAGCTGCAGGAGAACGAGCTGAGTCCAGTTCACACCTTCTCCAGTCAAAACACCGGTGACGCGCTCGAGGAGGAGTCCATTGAGACCGACGAGGAGCGTGACAAAAGCTGTGGCATCTGCTCGAACAAATTGAGTCAGCCTCGAGTGCTGTCTTGTTTGCATGTCTTCTGCGAGCCATGCCTCGACGTGCTGCTCCACGAGTCAACCGAACCAGGCTGTCGGCCGGTGCTCACGTGTCCGGATTGCCAACAGGAGACAGTCGTCGGGCTCAAGGGCGCGGCCTCGTTGCCCTGCGACTACGTGCTCACCAACATCCTTGACATGTCGGCCATCGAGAGCACCTCGGTTGTTTGCACCTCCTGCAAAGCCATGGAGAAGGCGGTCGCCCGCTGTTCCGACTGTGCAAACTTCCTGTGCCCAAATTGCAACACCGCGCATCAGTACATGCGATGTTTCGAGAGCCACAAGGTCGTCATGTTTGAGGATTTGAAGAACTCGAACAAAAGCATTCCCATTCATAAACCCATCTTTTGCGAACATCATCCAGCTGAGAGCATCAAGTTTTATTGCTACAGTTGCCAGGTTCGTAATCTTTCATCGATGCAAATAAAATGTTTGTTTATGTTTGTTATTTGAAAATGAATTAATGAATTGTGTTTTATTTTAGGAGCCAAGTTGCAACGAGTGTTTGTTGAAAGAGCACAAGGCACCTGAACATCACTACGAAAGACTATCAGACGCCGAGTTGCCTCAAAAAGAAGAATTGGAAAAGCTGATGAACGAGAGCAAAGCCAGGATCGCCGACTGCGACCAAGTTTCGTCTCAGTTGGATAACGCCCTGAGCGAACTGCAGGTCCAGCGCGACCAAGCCAAAGATCTGATCACCGAGACGTTTCAGAGCTACAAGGCGGTTCTTGAGAAGTGTCGCGATAATGCGCTAGAGCATTTGGAAGAGCTGCATTCGAATCGCGAGCTTGAGATTATGGATACCTATCACAGGTTGGGTTTTCAAATTCAAACTGTTAAATAAAGATTTGAATTTAATAAACAATATCAATTAATCAATTAACAACAATTTTCCTGTTTCAGTCTTGGGAAAACCATTGAAAAGATCGAGAACGCCTGCAAGTTCACAAATCGGCTGCTGGAATACGGTGACGCTGTTGAGATCCTGTCCTTGTACCGTGTCGTTGGCACTCAACTGATGAACCTAATCAAAAACACACCAAACCCTAATGTGACCTTCTCCATTGAGTTCAAAACTGATTATGACCATTTTGAAAAGACTGTTACAGTATGTACATTTTTTAAAACAGTTTCCTTTTTTTCAAGTCGTTGAGTTTGGAATTTCAAAATGTTAATTCTTGCGTATTTTCTTTTTCATTTGCAGAAAGCATTTGGAAAGTTCCAAACGGAGAGTACGTCTTCGACAAAAGTACCGATAGACGTAGTGACAAGTTCGCCGAGCGGGAACGGCAACATGCACCCGGTAGTGCACAGTTCAGTGGGCTGCCCGAGTTCCATAAGCACTAACTCGCCGATATCGCTTCCTACATCCATGCAATCGTCCTTCGATGGTGAGCCAACATTTATCCTCCCGTTAACATCTAGTCAATCTCCCACAGTCCAAACAGTCCCCGCACCTCCGCCCCCACCCGTTTCTCTTCCCCCAGGTCCGATTCATTTAACAAGTATCCAAGAATACAACCTCACGCAACTGGCAAGTCTAGCAGAAAAGGTCGACATCGGTGACACAGGAGTGGTCGAACGTACCTCCAACCCAAGCCCGACGCCGTCCTTTACACTTGCGGAACTTTTGTCCGGTGACCATGCGATCAACAATCTCCAGGCATTAGCCAAATTAGGAAACTCTCTTGGAAATCAAGGTAGAGCATTTTTCAATTTGTAAATTGAAATGTTTTCGGCTAGTTTTTCTCGTTTTGAAATGAATCTCTGTTCTTATTCATTCGCAGACTTAACTAATGGAAGCAATAACTTGGTATTGAGGTCATCTCCTGTTATCAACGACGCTTCCAACTTGGGACCTTTAGCTACAAACACACTTCTGAATGGAGGATTCCAGTCCATCCCCACATCTCCGTCGCCTATTTTGTCTCAAGGTCCTGGTAAGATTGATATAACTTGAATATAATTTTTGCAAAAATTGCATCAAAAGTCAACGCTAACAATCATTTATTTTTGCAGGGGATGATATCATAGGGGATTCGATGCATTTGGGCAACAAAATCGCCAAGATGAACGGAATGGCAAGTGGCAATTTCAACCACTCGCGACCCACCAACTCAAAAGCCACCGCTATGCAGATCCGAAGCAAGTTCGGTCAACTTGGATCAAACAAAAGTCAGTTCAACTCACCCCATGGATTTTGTCTTGGTGTTGATGAAGATATCGTTGTAGCCGATACAAACAACCACCGAATTCAAGTACTTTTGATCAATTTTTGTCTTAACCCCCCTCCCCCCAAATATCAACAATCTAACAAATAATTCCTTTTTTGATTTAAAAACAGGTATTTGAGAAGAATGGAAACTTCAAATTTCAATTCGGACTGGCAGGAAAAGAGGAGGGACAGCTTTGGTTCCCAAGAAAAGTCGCAGTGATGAGAAACAGCGGCAAGTTTGTTGTCTGCGATCGAGGCAACGAGAGATCCAGGATGCAAATCTTCTCAAAGAACGGACACTTCATGCGCAAAATCGCAATTCGATACATTGACATTGTGGCGGGTCTGGCGGTCACCAATCAGGGCCACATCGTTGCAGTAGATAGCGTGTCACCGACCGTTTTTATCATTAGAGATACCGGGGACCTCATCGGATGGTTCGATTGTAGCGACTACATGCGCGAGCCCAGCGACATTGCCATTCATGGTAAAAGGAGTTTTTATTATTTTCGGCCTCGTTTTATTGATTTTCGCGATGCAGTTTATTAAAAAAGAGCAGAAGAAAAGACGAAAAAACAGGCCAAGTTTATCGGAAGATCAGCTGGCCGAACTGGTTCAATTGTTCGGAGGCATTGTTGTAACTTTATTGAACTTTTCAATTTGCTTTTCAGGGAAAGAGTTTTTTGTTTGCGACTTCAAAGGACACTGCGTGGTCGTTTTTAACGAGGAAGGACGTTATTTGCGACGCATCGGATCCGACAACGTGACAAACTTTCCCAACGGGATTGACATCAGCGACGCCGGTGACATCCTCATCGGCGATTCACACGGAAATCGTTTTCATGTTGCTGTTTATTCGAAAGAAGGCACTTTGATTTCCGAGTTCGAATGCCCTACTGTTAAGGTAACGTTTGAACAATTTTTCCCTCTTTTCTGCAAGCAATATGTTCATAAGTTTTATTTTTGATACAATTTTTGAATTTGTTTAGGTGTCACGTTGCTGCGGTCTGAAAATCACCTCCGAAGGCTATGTAGTGACCCTGGCAAAGAACAACCACTTTGTCCTTGTCCTGAACACCCTGTACATAATTTGAGGTGAGATCAAAGCGTCTACAACGTCATTTTAAACTCGCGACCCGCATTGCGTTACTGTTTGATTCTCAATGTAATTTTTACGTTACGTTTTCAAATTCTTTGACGATTATTTTGTTTCCTAATCTTAGATTAACAGACCGTTTTCGTATTATAACCTGCGTATTTCAAAGTTTGAAGACAAAGTATTATATGAAAAGGCAAAAAATGAAAAAAAAATATTAAAAAAAAACATGTACCGTACGCTTTTGCTCTCAACGAAAAAGGTTAAGGGCGTCATAAAGTTAGGCCTATCTTAAGCAATAGACAAGAAGACAAAACAAGTTTAAACATAAGAAGTTGCAAACAATCTGCGTCTGTATATACTTGAAGGACCGCGTGCTGCTAAGCATAAGTAAACAAATGGCGAAAGCAAATTTACGAGACGAAGTGACCATCGATGTTTCAGCGGCTTTTGTTTGGTTAACTGCCAAAGTAATTTTACGAAAAAAATGATTTAAAGAAAAAAAAAGAAGATAAGACAAAAACGATAGTGACGGTGCGAGTCACACAATTACATCAGTATTTGAATTACATTCGTTAGTCAAATTAATCTAGTCTTTGGTGATTGTCGACGTTTATCGTTTTGCAATGTCGCTTTTTGAGCACTAGACAAAAAACAAGGCTTTTGTGAATGACTAACATTAAACAGCGGTGTAGCAACGGTCTTCTCTCGGACGAGAAAGGGGACAACTAATGGGGGTACCACTGTCAGCATCGTGACCAAACTTTTTATTCCTATACAAGATATACTCTCTTTGATTATTGATTTTTGAATGATCGTATCAGAAATTTTACTCTCAGACGCGAAATATGCAGCCTGGTTTAGTTTTGCAAAACAGTTTCATTACCAAAATCAAAAGTGCAGAATTTTTTCAAACGAAAAACAGGCCTCATATCTCGTTTCTGAATTCAAATAAAATTCCAGCCAAGTGTGTTTTTTTTTACTCCAAATATATTTAAAACAATCATAGATATTTTTTAAATGAATTTTCCGAGCAGTGTATCTCCTTCCAGTCCATCTTTCCTCGGGCCATTGTTACTCCACTGAACAATCGAAACGAGTCGAACTTTTTTGTTTTGTAAACTGGGAATTCTAATATATAAGAGGGGACAAAAAGATATTAATATATAACAAATAATATATTAAACTGTAAAGACGGTCACAAATCAAGGCACTGCCTTAAGAAATTGACACGTCTCGGCAGATGTTTGAGCTTAGTCAATAAACATGTTCCTGATTTTCTCTGCGTTCGTTCCATATCGTAGGTTCGCGACGACCCTCGATCGTCTGGCATCCGCAAACGGCGTTGCAAGTTTTTTTGAAAGGCAAACAAAAGAGTAAACTAAAGAAAAACTCAAATCAGTCGCGCCGCGAATTTCACACTTGCTCCCAACTTATCGTTCAAGATGTAGAGACAGAACGCGCGTAATGATTACAATATATATACTCAGGATGCTTTATTTACGATCCGTCTTTGAAAGAAAAAAGATAAAAAAAAACACAAAAAAATGGATAAATAAACTCACACATATATTATATATATTACTTATATAAACGCGTGTGGATTACTAATTCGTGGTGCTAGCGTTATCCTGGCGGGTGAAAAACTTTTGTGGATGTTAACTGTCGGTCGCGTCGTTAAACCGAACGAGAAAGAATGTTTTTGGGCGATTATATTTACCAGTGGGTATCTTAGTGGATGCCTTTCAACTATACACGGGAGGACAATTCAAATGTAAAGACAAAGAAAACAACAAAAAAACACTTTGCGAGATGAAGAAAACAATGTTTGCTAAATAACTCTTCTATTTATGTAAGCCACGCGATATTTAAGCATACGAAAAAAAGAACGAAATAAGAAAAAAAAATTCATAAACATAGACATATATATACACACATTATATAGAAACACATATTTTGTAGGATCGTTTACATAATCATCATCAGCCTTATAAACGAGAACTCGAATTCATGCTAAAATTTGGTGACCCAAATTGAACGTCAAAACAAATAATCTTTTTCACATTTCGATAATGGTCGTGAATTTTGAATTCTTCGAAACCAAAAGGAAAAACTTGAAAAAAGGAAAAAATACTGTTCACAGGTTCTTTCATTACTCTGTTTTTAGAGCGTAATTACTAAAGTTACAAGCACTCTTGCCATACCAAACGCTATTTAAAAAAAAGTAATTATAAACAAAAGTGTATATTGCATCGCTAATATATACATTATTAAGATAGTATATACACATATATATTTACACGCGGTTTTTTGCTAAGCTGGCGCGTTCGCCATGCTTCTCAAAGCCGAGGGAGAAAGAAAATAACATTAAAAGAAAAAAACAATACCGACAAATATTAGTATTATCTGTCCGGACTCGCGCCAGGTTAAGCGGCATTTGACTATTAAATGTCCAGACGAAAGTCAAGCTCAAAGTTCATCGGAATGTATATTGTTTCGACAGAATTGCTGCGGTTCGGTTCTCGCTTCAACCGGGCGACGAGTTCGCGTTTGCTAACACATCCTCTGGACGATTGAGCGTGCAAATGTTGAAAAACAAAAAACTAACAGAAATAATCAATTGTGTCTCAAAGTTCGAGCTGCGGATCCGCGAACCATGATTATTGCGAGACTTGTCGCGAATATCGTTTTTTTTTGCATTCTACAACTTTCAAAATATTTCGTGCAAAGCCTATACAATTTCAAGCTAAGCCAGATTTAAAGAAACAAATAACAGAGCTATCGTCTAATATCACTAGAAATTTTAATTTTATATTCAATTGAAATGCGACAGCATCCCAAAAAAATGAATAAAAAATGTCAAAAAAAAAAACACAAAAAAAATCATAAGAGATAAATGAGAATAATTCTGAAAGATTTTAGTAGCGATTAGCAGAGTTATATAAATGCCTGTGATAATAGTATCGTCAGGATAAGTTGAGTCTTTAAAGAGTCTCTGATGTTGTTACTAGGTAAATTTAATAATAAAAAAAGAAGAACGGATTGTGGAACTAAATAAAAATGTCGGTGACAAGTTGACCGGGTAACTCGACTGGCAACCGCAACCTTGTGAGATTCGTGTTTTGACGCACAACGACGCGCGTCGCCAGTCCCGAAACGGAGATATCCAAAGTAAACAATTTAGCATATACATTATACCGAGACCGCGGATTTCACTTCGCCAATCATATTTCTAAGGAGGGAATGTCACTCGTTTACGAAGAAAAATTATATTTGAAAAGAAACAAAAACATTAAGAAAAAAAAATAATAAGACGGGGATATAAACTCGAATGACCATTGAACGAGAGGGTCTTTTACCTCACAAAATTATATTGCGCTCACCTTATATATACTATATATATTTGGATATTTTAGTATATAGAATTTACTCTATTTACATATTTTTATCTGTGGAAGACTACTTGGCTGATTTAGGCCGCTGTTGAAATTCACCCCTTATTTGCCTTGATGTTTAAATTACAATAATATTTAGACGAAATAAAAGAAAGATGACAAAATTTGAAATACTAAGGAGTGGGAAATATTGATAACAAAAATGAGAACTATATATTGAAAAAACTAAGAAAAAACCCAGAAACAAGCAACAATGTGGATTACTCGTTACGTAAATGGTAATTGTGATAGATTTTTGATGATTTTTACAATCTCAAAAGTCTCGTTATCGTAAATATTGTATAGTACATAGTCACACTTTGCGTAACATATACATTACAACAAACAACATAAATCTCTTATATACACATTATGTATACTCTGCTTATGTCCTTCGAATTGTCCTTTTTGTTTCGTTTTCATTTTCAACTTCTTTTCCTAAGATGGCCAAACCCCGAGGGTTAGCCGGACAAAGAACCAACTATATCCAAGAGACACAAGTTAAAAAAACGGTCAGTTGCGAAATCTTCCCTCGCAAAAAGCAAACGCAAGACCTTTTGTTTGGACCGCGAAAAAATTGTTAGCCTAAGGTTAATCATAGTCTTCCTAGATTTTCTCAATGAGATTCGAAGTGCGGGACGTGGCGCCACCTGGCGGAGCGCCACTAAGTTCCGCCAGGCGGCGCTGCTTCGAACTCGCGCAGCATTTTTGTGTTTGATTTGTTTTCGTGTGAATAAAAAGAAAGCCTCGTTGTAAATTGTACTTGTGCGTTCGACTGGAGCGTGTCTGGATACAAATTTGTCATTATTTTTGTAAGAGATACTTTGCGATTCCCCCACCCGCGGCTATATTATATATTTTGTCGATATTTAAACGGTTCGTGCAGACGGAGTTGCGGTGCCGCGCGTCTGCGTTTATAATTAATATACCTAAGGCGCAATCTCCTTTAGTTATCTTTCTCATTAGTCGCTTAATTTTACACTACATAATTTATACATTTATATAACCCCCCACGCCCCAACCTCCCTTTTTTGTCAACTGCTTTCTTTTTTACATATTTTTAGGACTTGCGATTTTTAACTTTTATTGTCGTAGACTGTAAAATTGCTCTATTTTATTATCCAAAGACAAATTAGTATATTCGAGAGTATCGCGCGTTGATGTTAGTTTATATAATTATTAGTAAACAAAAACCAACTCAAACGTTTTTTTGTTTGACAAATCAAAACGTCTTTGATTGAAAATTGTCTATCGATAAATATATACGATTAAGTGAAATTGTTGCTCAAAGAAAAAAGGCGATCTTGTGTTATTTTTTTGTTTTCCATAACAGTACAAATTCGATAAACCAATGTGATAGGACGAAATATCAAAATTCAAGTTTATTTTATTTGTAATCGTAAATCATATTTAATTATTTAATATTTAATCACAAACGAGAATTGAACTGCTAAGTTTGATTGTCTATTAAATTATTAGTAGTTAAGACTAACAACAACATATTTGTGTTTCTTTATGGAGTCTTTTTTATACACAGGTTTACTTTACGTTTTTTAGCAAACTAAGTATATCAAAACCAAAATTTACATGCTCACTACCAATCCAGTACAAATAGATACATGTTAAGTTTCTAGTTTAGCGTTTACCAAAACATTTATTTATAGTATTATATGTTAGTCCCGACCCGACGCGTCGCACCGCGATCCCGCACTCGCATTTTTTCGCACGTCGCCCGTTTGTGAGTACTTGTTGTCGAAACGAATAATTCGTTGTATCTTAAAAACCAACCGATCCCCCCGAGTTCGATGCTGCGTATCGCTTGAGTATTGTATTCGACAATTCCTCGTTTGTTTTTTTGTCTTTATGTTCATCCTTTCATTTTTTATATTTACTTTATAGGCGTACGATTAGTTTATACCTTTAAGACGTAATGATATTATTGTATTCGTTTTTTTTTTCACACACGTTGTTTTATATTTTACCTCGTAGGTTGTATCTGTGCCGCGTTGTTGAAATCAAAAGTTCCATTTTTATTTGCAAATTATTACTACGATTTGATTGCTATGTTCGAAGATTATTTATGAAAACAAAATGATAATAAAAAGGTGATTGAACATTTTGAAAACAAGACCAAAAATTTATGATATGGCATTGACTGAGGTTTTTCTTTTGTTTTAAGCTGCTTTTCTATTTCCTTTATTTTGTATTTTAGCCTCTTTTTCTCGTTCTTTTATAATATACTTAATATACAAGAGTGATATCACAGTTACGTTTAAAGCGCATTCCATAATCGAAGCGTCGTATTTGCAAGAAAAACATTATTTGATGAGATGCAAAATATTCACACGTTAATGAATACTATTGTATATGTAGATAATAAGCAAGCTGAGACAAATTGTGAGATACGGTAATTGATGTACTGATTTTTATTTTGAAACTTTATTTATCGATTCTGTTCTTTTTTTTAATTTAACACTGTTCTGTTGTATGATAATAATGTTTTTCTTCCTCTACTTTCTTTCCTTCGTATACCTGTAATTGAGTTATGTACGTAGTGCCAAAATGTTTATAAGAAGTGGTAGTTTCTGATTATAATATCAATATTTTAATATTTATTTCACTTGTAATGTTCTTTTTTGCTAAAAGGGAAGCGTCTCTAGACCAACTATATAGTATGAAAAAAAAAATAAAAAAAATAATAAAAAAATGAGAGATAATATATTAAAAAGTAAGATTCAAAATGTTACATAATTAAAGCCCTTGATTAGTCAGTACAAGTACAAATATTCAAGCTGTATTCTACTGTTTAGATCGTAAGGCAATAGGATTGTACGACGTTTTGTCAGAACCTTGTTTCATTCCTTGATTTACGATTTCGTTTTGACCAATTTTATTACTTAAACTAGAAAGACAATGCGAAAAAACAGGTAAAGATGAACAATTGAAAAAAAAAGTGTGTAAGCTTGATTATTCGATGAGACACTTTATTTACATATCAAGTAGGAAACCATTCCACCGATTGGTATGACGATTCGTGTAATGTCAATGTGCTTTTATTATACACATTTAACGATCGCATAATTTTGCAAACTCGGACTTTGCGTCAATTTCGATTTCATTTTTTCCCACACGGGCTTCGACAATTATACAATTAATGAAAACCAAAAGAAAAGAGGGAGTTTAGCGTGTAAATGTTTGTTTACATCGAAAGAAACAAATTTATGTGCTGGAGCAAAAGAAAATCAACTTGTATTGTATTGATACATTTGTAAATGGCTTGTGGATGTCGTAGGTTGTGATTTGGTTTGTGATGGGACACCAACTTTTCAAAGTAGACTTTATATATAAATAACAACAATGCAGTTCGAAATTTCACGTTGTGATATAATTAACTAACTTTTTTAATACAAGTATACTTATGTGTGTATACGTAATAAGAAATAATTGATGCGTTGATAACGAAATGTTGAGAAAAAAATTGCAAACTTTGTGCTTTCGGTGCTAAAACCTAGGATTGTAAATTCGTTAACAAAATTGTTGAAAGTCAAATTCTTACAGTTAAGAAATGATATAGATTTTTCATTTTTTGTTCAATAACTCAAAAGTCAAATTTCTGTAATTATTCAACTCATGTGTAATTGAACGATTTCAATCAATATAAAAGTTATACATATTTATAAACAAAAAAAGAACAGCTTATTGAAAGCAAAACTTTAGAGTTAAATTTTTTCTATTGCAACATATTTTAGATGCATATATACATATATTTTTTGAACGTTTTTATAAATTATTAATGAAAAAAACATTTACAAGCGACGGGGCGAATTTCACAACACTGTATTTAAAATGAAAAGAAAATTTAAATCTCTGCTAAATTTGTGATAAACCAGTCAAATTGTTTTAACAAAATTGCCAATTGTCCTCGTTTGTTTTGTTTTGTTTCTATTTTTGCTACTAGGATTGTTCAGTATATTTTCAAATTTATGATAAAAATCCATCATGTCTATAATGGAAATGAACTAAATTTAGTCGTTTTAATTGTTGACAAAAGGAATGCATTTTTATATAAATTATCATGACACATTTTTAAAACTTTTCAAATTTATAGTCTTTAAGGTTATATATTTTTAGCGGTTAAGAAATGGAATAAACAATTAATAATTGTATTGTTTGCTAGTCAAAAAAAAAATAAAATCGAATTTACAATTAATCATTAAACATAGTTAAGTTTTATACTAAACATAATTATAAAGTTTATAAAATATTATATATATATTATACATACGCATATATTATGAATGACAATTTTTTCCATTCCGCGTAGTCGTTGGACTTATTGTTTTTTGCTCAAAATTTGTCTATACATCTGAACCGCACTCTGCATTGCTAATGATTGATTGTCTGAAAACAAGAACAAACAAAATGTTTTTTGAAAAATTCTGCGACATCCACAAGCCAGCACTTTTCCTATAACAGCCGGTAATTTTACATTGTTTGGTTCGTTAACTATAACTATGTACGTTCGTTCAACGTCATTTCAGTCGTATGAAATAAAAAAGTAACTAAACGTTATAAAATACTATATAAAAAATATATTGAAAAAATGGAAAACATAATAATTCAAAAAATATATACATATTATATAAATATTAAAAAAAAAAAAAACAAGAATGAGAATAGTACAACCGATGGAAAGAAAGAAAATTGTATTGCAATACGGAGAGCATATATCTTATATATTTTTTATATGACCGGAAGTGAAAGAAACAAAAGATGGCGGGAATGAAGGAATAGAAATTGTCTGTTCGGACGTATTGTATTAAAAATTATAGCAACTTGAAAAGCTACCGTAGAGTTTACTCTCAAATCTATGAATAAAAATAATCAAACTTTGTGTATTACAAGGAACAAATTCTTTCTTCCGGCAGCTAAATTAGGATCTCGATGATATATTGCAGAACGAATTTGAATTTTTGTGAAGCATTTTTCCTCATCACTTTTTTGAGTCGACTTTTTTTTATTACACAAGCCTGTATGATTTGTTTAGACGATTCAAGGGCCAATGTATTTATAATGTAAGATTTTACAGTTGCTCTTGAATTTCTCCGTTGTCCAAAGTTCATTGAGGCTAGTCTGTGCAACTATCTGAAGAATGAAAAAAGGTCTCATCTATACAAACTTTACAACTAACTTTTTATTTTGTCCAATGAAAGTCAGATTATCATAATAATTGTACGGATAATATACACATGTACTAATTACCAACTATATAAACTATACAATCTTCGTTTCCATTTTATAAAGAAAAAGACGAAACATTATTAATTATTAAAATTTACTTCGTTACACGTTTACATCACAAATATACAACAAAAATGAAGAAAAAACATAACTGATGTATTCGTGAGTATCTTCATTTTTTTCACTGGTTGGATTTGTGATTTAAAATGCCACTGTCTACAATCATAAAATCGTTTTTTGAGAATGATAACGATCTTATTCCTCCTTCCTATTCTGCTTTGCAAAAAAAATATTCAATGGTTTAAGATTATAAACAAAGGTGGCATTTTATTGCAAAGCCGAGTGTTGCAATACTTAAAAGAAAAGTTTGAAAGTACTTTATAATGGGACGGAATCACGAAAACGTACCTTAGAGTTTATTAACATGTGATTGAAAAATTGAATTGAAAAACAGTCTGTCTGGACCTGTCGAACGACAGGGGTATGTTGCACGCGTGCACCTGGTGTGGTTTCATTATACACAAATCAGCTCAAAGAGTCACTTAGAGGGGCGTTTAATAACTTTCATCATTATTGAAGTTGAATTTATTTTTTTTAAATATAAATAAAAAGGAACAAAGATAATATTTATAGTATTTATATACGGACTGCACGAGTTGCACGCGTGTCCCCTGCGAGATTGCGGTCGCTTGTAACAGCATATCATATACATATACAAAATGATTCAAATTGTTGCCATAATTGTCAATTTGATGACTTCGTCCTGTGCTAAGGTACTCTCTTGTGAACAAACCTATAAACAATCTATAGCAATTACGATGCTGTTTTTTTTGAAAAAAAAAGAAACCTTGTAGACTCGTATGTTTTTGTGTGCGCATATAGATTGCAATGCAATAAATAATAATTAACAATAATATTGTGATGCTCACAAAGCACATATACATATACATAGTTACATTTACCAAAATTATTGAAATGAAAGAAAAAACACTTTTTAAGGATTTCATGTGATTTTTCGAAAATTGTTATACTTTTTATTTCCTGCCAATTGTTTCATTTGTAATGTTGTTCTTTGTTCATTTTCAATAAAGTATAAACAAATAAATATGCCTGTGTCTGTTCACTTGGTCATCCTTACAGTTCAAGGTAAATAATTAGACACTTGTGATTACGTTCTTTTAAATACTAATCTTTATTAATTACTCGTCCACAAGCATGGAAATCACGTGATTCGTTAAACGACCATCAACAATTGTTACAGTTCAAAAAGTCGCAACGATTATAGGAATTATTTGACAATCTTCTGTACAGAATGAAAAAATTAAACGCTATTTAAAATCACATAATACTTCAACAGTTTGAGATAAAAATATATACTATGAATCGTAATATGAAAATAAAGGCATCATATTATCATGGTATAACGATTATCCGTTTGACTGTACAAAACTAAAATTGGCTTCACTTTGTCGCTCCTCATGTCTCTCATCTCTTCGCAAAAATCTTTGATATACTTCTTGTGCCGAGGATACCTACAACAAATCAAAAACATTTCAACCAAACTGTTTTTTGAACAACTCACAAAATTCAAAACACGTCATAGCACACTTACTCATCAATGATTGATTGAATGCTCCTCTGAAACTCCTGCTCCTCCTCGTCAATTTTCAGCGACACCGAAATCGCCTTGATAACACTGTGCTCCAAAGCAACAGCAAAAATCTCAAACGGCAGTTTATTCGAGACTCGCTGCAAAGTCGATTCCATCTGCGCCAAAATCGTATTCTTCAAACTCCGTCGACTGCTCCCAGACAATTTATCCTGGTCGGGTAAAAAGAAATTGACATTGGCATTGAGCGGGGCGTTCGGAACAAAAATGACCTCGTTATTTGTCGACGATTTGCTCTCAGATCGGTGAATTGTCGGGGGTTGTAAGTTCTCCACCTGTCTCTGCATATAATCCGCCAGTTCCTGGATGTTCATCTTTCTCTCCTGATAATTATCTTTCACTTCGCAGTAGACCTTCACCGTGCCGGATTCATCGTTCTTAAGGATGATGACGTACTTGATCCGATTCTCTGCACAGTATTCCAAGGTCTCGTTGATGTTCGAGAACTGCGAACAATTAATCTGCAAGTTCAGGTTCCAAAGTTCCTTGAGCACGTTCACATACTCCTTGCGGCGAGTTGAGCAAGTTTCCTCGCAGACGATCACGTCGCTGTCGACCGGTGGTCGGCAGGTCAAAACTGGCATGGGTGCAACAACGTCGGCGCTTGAAAACTCGTCTATCTCCTGGGCCGATTTTTCTATCGCGTAGATGAGTTTGTCAAGCGAAATGCTTACACCCACACCGTTCCTTTTGCTCTGTAAATTAGCAGTTACTGCTGCTGCGTTGCTGAACGATTTTAGTAACTTGTTGTACCGTCCACCAGCTGCTACTACGTCACGGCCTGCTCTTGTTCGTTTGTGTTTTCTTGTTGATTCACAACTTATCTGGTAAATTACTCCACTGTATTGTTGAACGTTTTGTACCATCAGTGGAGCTATTGTCATTGGCCACTGAAAAAAAATGAACAATCTCATTGGTTTATTCATTTCCTTTTTTTTTTGAATTTTTAATTAATAGAACAAAATTACCTTCACACCCAACTCTTCAGCTAAAGTAATGACTTCCTCAATACAAGCCAAACTTTCCTTGGCAATAGAAGAAGCGTCCCCTTTCCGTTTGGTTATCGTTCTGAGTACATTCGTTATCTTTTCGGCATGGCATTCTGTGTCGAAGAGGCTGAAAAGTATGTCCATTGCCTGGTCCGTCAGACACAACGACGTGAGGTGCGTTTGTACTTGGAACTTTGAGAATTTGCCGTCGCGCGCGTCGCAGAGTATCGTGTAAATGTCCCGGTGCTTGTCCTGTTCTATTCCACAATACATCAGCACCGCTTGCAATAGCGACGTGTGGTTCAGTCGGACGATGAAGTTGCGCTCGCGTAGTAGCGGAATTTTGTTACAGATGTCCCAGACCATGTAGATCAGTTCTGCCTCCTGTAGAAGGTTTTGTGGCCCAGGACTTATGATGTCAAATGCACATTCGTACAGTTCTCTTGGATGGATACCGTAAGCCTGAAAACGTCATAAATATTATTTTATCATCGTTAAAAAAAGTTTCAAACTGTCTTTTTTTTACTAACCGATCGTTCTCTGTAGACACGATCTATCACATATCGACGAATCCGATGGATGTTTTTCCAAACGACATATCTCGCGAGACAAGTGCGGAGATCGTAAGGTAGAAAGACAATGTTGCCTGACTTGGTCATGACCTGTACACTCGATTCGGGAAGTTTCTCCGTGTGACTAGACTTGGGCATTAACAGCGGAGTGACTATATCACAACCACCGTGCTGTTTAAATACTTGTTTTATCGCAGATCGCACTTTCTTATGAAGAGAGTATTTGACTGTTGAGAGAGGCTGGTTAGGATGCGGAGGAATCGTTTGGTCGTAGATGTAATCCTCGGCTGGAGTGGTCTCTTGCTGGGCGAAACAACATTCCATTAAGTACCTGTACTGTTTGCTTTGCTTTTTCGACAAAATTAGACGGATCCTCTCGTTGAACTCGGCCTCTTCTTGTTGTGGCAGGTACTCTGATGTCAACATTTCTTGAGCTGTTGGTCGTTGACTCGGATCGTGATTCAGTAACCATCTGAAAAAAATGTTAGTATAAATGTTAGAAGTTATTAATCTACAATATGGTTTTGTTGTGAAAATTCAAAGTATAAGTTTCTTACTTTAACAGACAAGCAACATTTGGCATCGTTTCCTCCAACTCTGAAGGCCACTCGATCTCTGGTTTTCTCAGATTAATCAATACTTGAACTCTTTCCATACCAGTGTTTAAAGGCCCGTAACTCATTTCGAATAATATGATTCCCAAACTGTAGATATCTACTTTTTGATTGTAAATTGCTTTTTCAACTTTTGAGTCCAGTTCGGGGGCGGCGTACAGGAGGGTTCCTACCTGACCAGTCATAGAACCCTGGTCACCCAGATACGCACTCAAACCTACAACCCAAATTTAAGATTTTAAACTCAAAAACAAAGTTTTGACATTTCTATTGTCAAAATCAACCTTTGGGAACGAGTGAAGATTCAGGAACAGCATTGGTACTTGCAGGTACTAAAGTGGACCGGACATTCGTCGTGGCAAGGCCGAAGTCACCAATTTTGACATGGTCATTGCTGTCTATGAAAATGTTGACTGGTTTCAAGTCCCGATGAATCATTCCCTGTTGGTGAATGTGAGCTAAACCTTCGACAATCTCTCGAAACAACCGCCACATTCGGTCAGTATCTTTGTAAAGTCCGACGTCGATAGCCGTTCTTAAGGTGCTCTTTTCGCAAAATTCCATCTGGATGTACATGAACTGGATTTCTCTGATGTTGTTTGTTGTTTCTTCCTCATCTTTACTGAATGAATCATCGTCGTTGTTATTGTTTTGATTATCAGCGTCGCTGCTGCACTCAAATTGGATATTGCTCGAGGATGAGTCTTCAGATTTGCTTCTTCCTCTCGGCCTAAAACAGATTTATTAAAATTACAAACATGTTTTCTTTTTTAATAATTCCTGCAATTTGTGTTTTGTTCAAATTGAATTACATATAAGGCCATTCTTCGTCAGAATCCGAATCGCTGGAACTCTTTTCTTCTTCGTAGTCGCTCATTAGTGCAGAGCCAGCTTTTGATTTGTATGAAACATTCCATTCAACTTCGGGTAAGGAATGACCTTTTTTCTCATTCTTAATTTTAGCTTCTTCTACCTAAATCAAATATCGAACAACTTTTTAATTAACAAAATAAAATTGCCAACTATCAATTTGATAAAATAAATTATAAACAATAGAATACCGGTGCGACACCATCACTGTCAAGTCTTTCAGAAATTTCAGTAGACTCTGAAAAACTCGACCCCAAAAGTTGTTTACTATCCTGCATAGAAGTGTCGATAGTCGTGCTTTCAATCCAAGAACAATAATACCGTACGACATTTTCGTGGTTCAATTTCGACAACAGTTTCACTTCCCTGGTAATTTTTCGGTTTATCTGCTTTTTCTTTGGGTTCAGTTTGATTCGCTTAATCGCATAAAAATGATCATCCAACATGTTTCGAACTTTCAATACGTCGCCGAACGCACCTTTTCCCAACCGTTTTAAAACTTGGAACTCTGTTTGGAGTCGCGACTGACCAGTTGTTGATGGCAGGAACAGATGGACGTCCATTTCAGGTCTTACGGACTCTTCGTTAAATTGCTCTTGCTGGCAGTTGAGTCTGGGCAATGTCAAACCTTGATCGATGGGAGTTCTTATGAAGTTGTGTTCCATCAATTGGTTTACACTCCATCTTGATCTTTCCTCTTTGATTAGACACTTTGATAAAAAGTCACGAAAAACTGGCTGAAATGAAAAGAAACGAATATTAAAATCTATATATCGCAACTTTGATAATTCTTCTTAAACACTTCTTCTTTCTTCAATTTTGTTTAGAAAAGCAAGAAAACCAAAAATTGAATGAATGAATTTTGAAAACAATTGCAAATAATCACCTGTATATTAATATCAAGATTGGCACATTGTTCAGTCACAATATATCCCTTGAATAAGGACAGTAGAACGATCCCAAGTCTATAAACATCAAATTTCTTGCCGCCACGACTTTGAATAGTTGGAAAATCGTCCTCAACAATCTGACACTTGTTATCAGTTGAGTGACTTGCTCGGTACATATCGGAGAGCCTTTTATCTATCGAATAGTCGGACACTTTGATGACACCGGTTCGCGTCATATGAATACTGGAATCCCGCAGGTCTTTGTGCACCACGTTGTTCATGTGAAGAAACTGCAAGGCCGACAAAGTCTCTCTGGCAATGTTACGAATGCGATCCAACTCTAAAGCAACTCGTTCTTCTAACATCGTGCTGCATGTAGTACTAATCTAAAACAATGCCAAAAAATTGAACAAAAATTTTTACATACGAGCAGAAATTTAAAAATGAAACATTGAAAATTCATATTTACAATGAATTCCTGCAAGATGTGAATTGTTAAATGCGTTTTCTCATGCGAATAGCTCATGTTCAGATAATGCACCAAATTTCTATGATACAATTTATAAAGATGGTTCATCTCTTGTTCAATGCTGGCGATCTGTTTGAGTAAAACTTGTGTCTTTTCTTTATCCTCATCGTCGCATCTCAAGTTCCACTCTGTCACAGCGAACTGTTCGCCAGTGGACAAATCAACTCCAAGAAAAACAACGGGACCCTTTTTACTGTGCCCTAGACATCGCAGCCGATTAATCTGTCGTTCTTGTTTGTTGTTCTCGAATAACAAGACCTTGTCCTTATGTTCAAAACAGTTGCAGTCATAAGTTTCGTAGAGGCTTGCACTTCTTCGTTTTGAATAGGAACGAAATCGCTCTAAAGGTGACGAAGGAATCGATTGTGGTGACGTCTCATTGTCCATCCGACTTGATTCTCGCATGTTTCGCAGTTCTGCTTTTAAAGCTTCTTGTCGTTTTTGTATCTCTTCTTGTAATACCTGAAAAAGTATATTTTTGTATTTTTGATGTTTTACTTGACTACGGAGAAATTTTGATAACTAAAATTAAGGAAAGAAATAAAAGTACCTGTCGTTGTTTGTCTTCTTCGTTTTTGCGTTTTTGCAATTTGTGCTCTTCTTCTTTCTGTCGTCTTTGGATCATACTTTCGTATAAGCTACTGTAGCTTGGTTTGTTATTTTTGTGAAGGAACTCTTGAACGAGGAGACACAATTCGTAGATCACCTCGTCACCCTTTTTGCTCCTCATGAGATCATTTAGTTCATCTTTTAAAACTCCTACTTGTTGGTTCGATAAACCTTGACTATTTGTTAGTTCGATTTGAGGTGAACTAAAAAAAGTTGTTCATACAATTATAGAAAACTATATATTTTGCAAAATGTTTTTTTATTGATCCATAAATTAGATTTACATGTCAGGATAATCCTCGCTGCATATCACATGAAGATCTATCTGGGAATAAACTTTGCTGGGTCCAGACTGTTGAGGAGTCAAAGAAATGGTTACTTCTAAAGGGTACCATTTCTTTTTTGATTTGTTTTTCTTCGAGACCCGTAATTGTTCTCCAAAAATTCCCTACATAAATTTAATAATGAATAAATAGCTTTTTCATAAAAGTTCAAAACGTGCTGAAATTTTGTTACCAAATAAATAGTGATGAAACAAAAATGAAAATGGAAAATCTAATCTAAAATCAAATGCAAAAAATAATCAACGAGGTTTTTTATCATTTTGATGATTTTATTTTCAAACGATAGAAATGTCATTACGTATGCAAGTAAACGTCAAGTTGTGTGACAAGAACAGAACAATATACAACAAACGAGGGATTTAAAAAAAGCAAAACAAGTTTTCAATGAAAAAAACTATAATTAAATACCAGCTACTATAAATTTGCAAAAAATAGTTTTGGCTTATAAAACGGTAATTTTTAACAATAAAATTGCGTAGAAACAAGAAAAATTAAATTAAAAAAACTAACTTTTAAAGCTTCGAGTTCATTGTGCTGTCTGTCTCGGCAGCTTTCACGCTCACACATTGTTGATGTAAAAAATTTGGATGTCTAAGTGTCCTGTCGGTGGTGTGATTGTTGTGAGTTTCGGGTACACTTTTTCGTTGACGTTTCAAAATTGAAACACAATTCGTCGATCACAAATCACTTAATTGGTTTTAATACTACATTCTAACCTACAAAAACGTCAAAATACGCGCGTTTATACACTTACAAATCGCTCGGCCGACTTGTCTCTGCAAATCTCACGTTGGGAGCAGTGCCGTCACACCACATTCTGTGCGGCCAATATCAATTCGCTGGTCCCATGTGTTTTATCTATTGCGTCATACGATAAACATTACTTTGCATTTAAATTTTGCAAAAACTCTTTTCAACTGAGAAAACGAAGTTTCCAATTTTGTTTGTAGTGAAATAATTATAACTGCGGTAAATTTATGTCAATAAAATGATGTAATTTTGCATCAAGCGCGAGATGAAACATTTTTAAAGGTCCTCGCAAAAAGGTCAAAGTTTGAATCCAAAAAACTGCTTCAATCAGTTCCACTTTTCATGGTCTTGTAATATGAAAAATAACTTTCTCTCGAAGATGTTTTATCGTGTAGCTTTGTTCAAACAAAATTATCAAAATGAAAAATTTTAAAAACCGTGAGGTGAATTATCCAGCAATTTGAGTTCCTATGAAAACATAATTTACTAGTATTGCAGTAAATATTTTATCGCAATTTTAAATTATTGCGATAGAAATTTTATTTATATTTACCTTGAAACTCACCTTGAAAGTTACTTTAGAATAAACGAATTTTTCAAGTCAGCTTTGAAATGGAATTTTTATTCGGCATCTTTACATTTAAATATGTAAAAATCATATACCTAAAATATTTCAAATTGAAATGATTGTTTATGACTTTCTTCGATCACTTTTGTTGTTCTCTACTGCATAATATTCCACTTTCGCATTACCAATCAAGCACATTCATTTACAACAAAACAGTCTTATTTATTGTTTTAAATTTTGTCAAGTTATACACAGGTCATATTACACTCACTTAATTTTAATTTTTTCTCTTTATAACTTTTCACAACGTCCTAAGAATATACACTATTAGTCGTGTCTTTGTAATGTGCTCTGACATCGTTGCCAGGACAAGAACTTCAAACATTCATTTTATACACTATAATATTCATTTAAGCGTCTTTTGAATAACATAAAAAACGAATATAAAAAAGATATTACCGCTAAAGAAATTGTCACATCACTTTGATCGTTTTTACATACTTATATAAAACGCAGTGTACGGGATTAACGTGGATATAACATTAGAAGAACCGAAATTCACATTAACAATAAATATTCACATTAAAAACCTCAATCTCCAATACAAATTGTATTGTCATGAAATATTTCTTATATTCATAAACCAAAAACTTTGTTTAGATACGCAATTTTGATTTTCACGAAGATAACTTTCATAATGTTATTTGTTCATTTGGTTCTTCTAGTGTTTAATTACCATAAAGTATTTCGCTCGTTTTTGCACTTAATTGCTATTTCGTATCTGTCAATTAAATCAATTTGATTTAAAATTAGTAATTTTGAAATTCTGCTTGCAATTCAGAATCGACAAATAATACTATAAGATGGAAATGCCTTAAACTCTAACTTCCTCTTTCGTTCGGAACATGTTTTGGAAGAATTGATTACAGCCGGTAGTCTCAGGTTGTCGTTGGTAATGTTCCTGAACGGGTGCGGCTGATTCTTTCGTTTCCGGTTCCGGAGACGTCGGAGAACCCGTAGTCTTATTGGTCAACAACGATACTGGTCGTTTGGTCGGTGCTTTTTGCAAAGTAGTACGATTTTGAATCACGCAAACGGTGCTTGATAGATCCGTGTTAGTTCTTGCAGAACAGAACAAATTGTAGACGTAATTTTTTAACGCTGCTCGAAAATCCTAAAACAAATCGAACAATTATGATCACAACATACTTTTAAAGTTTAAAATTCAACATAAAATTAAATTTGTCATAAATAAAAAAAGGGTTGAAAACTGTGCGCAAATTAAAAATCGATTAAATTGTACCTTAAGATGATAAGCATAGAGCAGAGGATTGCCGACGGAATTCAAATGGGATAGTATGATGCATAAGTCTAGAATCGTAATGCTAAATTTGTAATCGCTACGAAAAGCTTCGACGGCGTTGATTGTGTACAACGGGAACCAACATATGATGAAGAAGATGACGATGCGCGATAAATTTTGCGTCGCTTTCACGTCGCGTCTTTGAGCAGCTCCCAACAGGCGCAACATGCCTTGACCTTGACTTTTGCCATTGCGCCCTGTGGCTATGATTTGTTGCAACTTAGCCTGTTTGACATAAACAATTCAATTACAAATTAAACAATTCAAAATACCTATCTTCAATTGTTGCAAGAATGAATAATTTTTTTATTGGCTTCAAGTATGAGAGCAGTAATTAAAAAAATGGATTTGTCATACCTGTTTCACAACAACTTTGTAAATATGCGTATAAAATGCAGCGATGAGCAGAGCTGGAAAGATGATGGTTGCAAAATAAAGAAATACCAAATAATTCGAGTCCATGACTTTTGAGAATATACATTCAGTGTTAACAGGTTGTCCAGAGTGCCATCCGAACAGTGGTAGGAAACCGACTATGGATCCAGCTACCCAGCATGCTATGATGATATCTGAAACGAAATAAATAAAGTTTTAGTTTTTGTTCTTTTGAATGAATTCAAGCCTTTCTATGTTGCTTTCTTAATTTCATTAGCACAGGAGGTATTGATTGAAGGGTGGAGCTCGGATTTCCGATAATTGTCAATAATTCGTGAACTCTTCTTGAGAAACACTTATTGAGCTCTACTATGAAATTCCATTCAGGCTATTAGATCAGTCGGCGATTTGTAAACGATCTACTGCTTAATAAGTTCACTGACCTTTCTTCAACCCTCCTTATAATTCGCCCGGGGATTTTCCTCTTGGGGCTCTTAACTCAAATCATATGATATGTTTCACGAAAAAAGCTTTATTTATAAGCTTGAACTGGAAAGAAAATATCTTATCAGTAGCGAATTGGAGGACAAACTTGTTGAAACTCTGAGTTTGTTTGGACCCCGACGTTTCATTTCGAAATCAAACGAAGTTCGTTAACAAATTATGAATAAAAAAATGTTGCAAAAGTTAAAAGGCACAGATGACAGAAAAAAAGGGGTTCAGATAAAAAAAAGTGATACGAAAAGCTCGTCCAGAGAGACACTTTAATTACACATCATGTCAACTGAGTGGCTATGAAACATAATTCATTTCGTGGCTGAGCTCTCGCATTTCTTCGATTCACTGCTGGCAGCAAAAAAAACGATACTTGCTTATATCGATCAGCGAGTTTATTTTTTTTATTCTCGTGTGACTCACTCGTAATTAAAATCAGGCATACATGAACTGGAATACCGTGAAGTAATTGAAGTCTAATTGCAAACTGACTTATTGACGCGAAAGCAGAGCAAGTGTTCCTTTGGTCGCCGAAAAATCAACTTTAAGATTTACTTCTGGGCTGTAACGCAAAACTACCCTTGCATTCATAAACCAAAGCTTTTATTGCATCATTTTTTGTTCAACTTTTTCTTTTCATTGGATGAATGACGATGCAAAACTTTAATTGATTTTGACTTAAACTGACTTTTGTGAAGGGAGGGAATTTTAATTAGCCAGCTTAAAATCTTTAACTTGGAATACAGACTTTAAGTTGAAATTTGCGCGACGAAAATTGACTGTTTTTTGTCCATGCATTTATGTCGATAGTATAATAATTCAAAACTTTTATTCAGCAACAATTTCAAGAAACCAGATACTGAATTTGTTGGAATAATGCATGTACTTTGTGGTCGAATCGATATTTTTCACTGGTCTCATATTATACAATTTAAAACTGATATGAGATATTGAATGTTGTTCCCAAGGTTCTTCGCGAACATAAAAAATATTAATAACTTGATTATAATGATTTTTTTCATTGTTTTTGTGTGTCTAAGGTCTTGCAAACACGCTCTGTTTTGTTTGCTTTGCGGATCATGGAAATTGCATAATTTCCATCAACGATAGCGTTTCTGATCAGATTGTTTATTATTACTTCAAAAGAAGATTTCAAGGATAAAACAATATCAACTATGAGAGAACTGTACAAAAACGCTAAAAAGCAACATTGGAAGTACACCAAATACACCAATAACAAAAATGAAAAAATCGTCAGTTCGTGTTTCTAGTTGATAATTTTACAAAAACTAATAAAATCATTAAGTTCGCACAGTGCTTAGAAGATTTCAAAATATTAAAAGTCGAAAAATTCCAGATCTTGGTTGAAAAACAACAAAGTTTGAAAATTTCATAATTAGGCAAGTTTTTTCAGTGGTTGTTTTTGAATGTTGAAAAAATGGAATTATTTTAAAATGTAATACCTATA
The DNA here is from genome assembly GCA_020615435.1 of Telenomus remus. NCBI lineage: Eukaryota > Metazoa > Arthropoda > Insecta > Hymenoptera > Scelionidae > Telenomus > Telenomus remus. The sequence continues at coordinate 10,482,319 of CM036337.1, forward strand.
GCAGTCTTTGTTCGAACAGTTCTGGAGTATCCCATAGGATAGAGTATAGCCCAGTACCGGTCGATAGAGACCGCGACCAGGCAGAATATGCTGATTGTGCACAGCACAACCAGAAGGGAGCAGGTGAAGAGACACGCGTGCAAATTGGTGGGCAGTCCGATGCTCGCGAGTATCGCAAAGGGGATGCCGAAGAGGCCCACGAGGAGATCGGCAGTGGCTAGGGAGATGATGTAGTAATTTGTCCTGCGCCTCAGCTTGCGCTCTTTCATGAACACAATGATGACCAGGGCATTGCCCAGGACAGCGCACACAGCCACCACGACCTCGCAGATGGCGTACGCCAAATTGAGCTTCGACAGTGACGAGGTCGCATTTCCAAAATCATCAGTCATCCTGGCCGTCCAACCGCTTCTGCCAGTCAGTTCTTTAATTGTTTAACATTCGTCTTCATCCTTGTGCGAGCCCTTTCCAAAGCCTCCATATTTCCATCCGGTCTTTTTCAAGTCATTATCTGAAAAAACTGATGGGGAGAAGTTCGTTAACCTTCGGCTAATCAATCAATCAGAGAATTCATCAAATAGTTATTGAACTTTTTGGAATGTTTTTTATTTGTTTTGTGAAAGAATGTTATAACAGTTTGTCATGTAGTTGTTATTCGAGTGGTTCATGCATTCATTCATGGAGACAATAATACATTCTCGCACGGTATTGACAAAATAACAAATTATTTGTTTTCAGTCTTTCAGTATCGAAATTTGTTTGTTTTTTTTTTCATTCTACTCTTATTTGAATACCATTTTTACAATAATCTCTTAAATCTTGGTGTTAAAAGATAGAAAATAATTCAGGATGAAATCTCATACTAATAATTGATGAATGTATGTCAAAAGTTAGCCTGTGGTACGATCCTAATTTGGAAACATTTGAATCACATTTCAATTACAAAACATTGCGTTACAATTATTACTCATCCAAAAACAATGTCTGTCTATTAAGAACAACCTGTTGGCATTACAACTGATGGCACTTTCACCGCAAGCGTCTGAACTAATAAAATCTAAACTCAACCGAGTGTGAATCCAAATTTCATCATTCTAACGATTCTCGCACCTGTGCTAAAATTTCACGACAATATGATTCACAAAACAGAAAAAAATGGTCGCACAATATCGAACTAATAAACAAATTAAGTTTGAATTGTTCCTTTTTAGCTTTGCAAAATGTTATTCAAAGCCTGCCACGATAGTGTATGCTACTTTTTTTGAAAATCGACTGATGTTTTAGAAAGGATTCATCTTTGATTTAACTTCATATCCTAGATGCCCTCTGGTGACAAGCATTTTTTATATATTCTGAATTGTAAACCAAAATTAATGTTTCGTTCGGTAATATAAAATTGTAACAATGATTGCTTTTTTAATAAAAACTTCATCATTATTAATTTATATTGTATCATTCTTTCTCTGGAACAAATAAATAGGTGCACAAATAAGTAATCATTCTAAAAGAGAACTCACATTGAAATTGAGTTATGCAACTTGAGGAATTTCAAAGAAAGAAGGTCTTCCCATTTTTCAATGAGTTTCTCATTAGAGCAGAAAGTTGGACAAATTTTATTCTCTTTCATATCAAAAGTTATTATTAAATTCGCACACGAGATGTATAATGGGTATAAAAACTCGATTAATCAGCTTTGTTTCATATACTTTGTTATTATGTTTTGTCATTAATCAAAACAAAGGAACAAGAACGTTCATTTTCAATTATTTCAATTTATAATTCCGTCAAATTAAAGATTTCTTTGACAAGTATATGGATTTTAACACATTTTGGAGAACTACAATTTTCGTAATGTTTCATTTCCGATGATTTATGACAGTTTTTCATCAGTCTAAATGAAAATAAAGGATGAGTTTTTCACTAATGCTATGATTGTTCACTTTGGGAGGGTATATTTCAAAAATATTTGTTAATAATTTATAAAACGAAAATAATGTTTATACATTCTTGTTTTGAGTTCTTATTATTATTATTAATCGTCATAACAAAAATATCATCAATTTCGTTTTGTTGAAAGAACAGGTTTTTGTCATTTTAATTTTTTCATAATAAAAAATTTCCATTTTTTTGATTAGTTAAAATTAAAATTTCAACTTGATATGATTCATTGTCACAATTTAGTTCAAATTTAATCCGATGAAATAATCCATGATCACTTTACACAAAATTATTCACAATTCCAACTCGTTCAACTAGTGTCAATAGAAACTAAATTGAATTTGATAAAAACTGATAATAATTGCGCGTTTAATTGTTCGAAATCGATAATGTGTGAAATGAAATCATAAATTGTGTAACGTACAGCGCGTATGTTTTTCTACTCGATTCTAATTCGTGTAGCAAATACCTCACACTGGTCTACTATCTGAACACCACTTCTTCTTAGTTATCGCTTAATAAGAGTTACAGCGCATGAAAAAAAAAACATTAACAGGACAGTTACAATACAATTAAAAGCAAACACTTGTTTCCGACTGTAAGAGCGAAAAAAAAATGAAGATACGTCATTCTGTATTTGCATTGTAATTTCTTATGAATTCAATTATATACAGCAGACTGAAATTTAATTGCAATCGTGACGTGTAAATAATCATGATGAAATAAACAAGAACATGATTTTCAAAAATACCAGTTTGCGCTTTGCTGGATTAAAATTGATGGGATTCAAATTTTGACTCCAATTGAAACCTGATTTGAAACCCGTATAACTTTATAAATTATTCATGCCATAATCCTGTTGGTCAAAAATAGTTTTAGTTTTTACCAAATCTATCGCTGCGTGAATGAATTAGTCAGACCCGGAAAGGAATTCGAGCTGAACGATTTTAAGATTCTTACAACAATCTTGTGATACAAATTAACGCATTTTATAATTGTTTAAACAAAACATGATTTGGGAATCGACAACTTCCAGTCGCACAAATTTATGATTTAAAAAAAGCGACTTAATCTTGCGACATAAATCACGAGATAAAAAGACGAAATGGGTAATTCAAATATGTCAAAAAAAGAATCGCACAGCATGAATTACGAGGGGTAAAATCGCAATGGAAGATAATACGGGAAAAATAAGAATACACATTTTTTCCACTTGTTTTTCCACAAAGAAGTATTGGTGTTTTTTAATAACGATAACAACTAATCAATTAAATGTTTGTCACTCAAAATATTATCACTGTCATGTTGATTGTTCAAATTGAATTATCAGAATACTTTATTTATTTCTATTACATACACTGAAAAAAAAGGAAAAGAAAAAAATTCCAACAAAGTACAAATAATTTCAAAGTTTCATTGTTGTACTTTTTTGCTAAGACGTGTATTATGATGGAAAAATGATTTCGGTCGGAATTTAAATTGGGTGCTTTTTTTATCAGCCTTTATAATTTTCTTATTACAATCTTGTCTTTCATTTTGTATCAATTGAAAATTCGTGTCGCATTCGTAGTCGAATTTTTCAGCATGAAAAAACATGTTTTTTTTTAGAGAACAAACAATTTTTCTAAAAGAGAAAAAAGTCAGTTTTGAAAACTTAATTAATAATTGCTCACGTATGAATACACTTTTTTAATTACGCGAAAGCGTGGATTATACAGGAGATTATCAAGTTTTTTATTTCCGGGCGTACCGCGGAGAATCGGAAAAACTTTTCATCTTCCGATATACAAAAATGAATATTTTGATATTCACGTCACGCGTAACGTCTGTTTTTATTTGTTTGTCGTATTTTCGATTAGTTTTCCAGAACCGATCGATCAAATTTTCGGCTGACTGAAAATGTTAAATCCGTCAATATTGAATCTTTTCAGTTTCATTTTTTCGTCAGGAGTAAAAATGCCCTATACTAGTCTACAGAATGATTAATTAGAAAAAGTGAGTTTACAAACTGATGCAAATTGCACTTAGTTCGATTAAGAGAACGGTTTTGATCGCAATTATTGAACAGCGAGGCAATTATGAATGAAAATAAAAAATCATTTTACAAGAACAAAATTTTAGCAAAATCGAAAAAACGAAAATTTTGTTTGTTTGTAGAACATTGATTATTTCAAATATAGAATTTGAGGTGTCGAAAAAATTGTTTTGCTTCGGTGTTGCAAGTTGATGGATGAAAAAAAAGAGAAAAGTTTTGTGATCACAAATCAGTTCATTACGAAATGAATTCGTACGAAATTCAGCTGTCAAAACAAACGTCTCCATAAGAGATCTGAAGGAGCCATTGAATGAACAAATTGAAAAATAATTCATCTTTGAATCGCAAATTCAATTACCAATCAAGAATCCAACCAAATTATAAATAATAATTCCGTCTCAATAATTGAAAAACATCATTGCAAACTAGAAAAAAGAAGCAGGACATAGTTTTGTAATGCACTCAGCACTATAAAAATAAAACACTTTTGCGGGGCCGGAAAAACAACACTTGGCATGTGCCAAAAACTCATTCACTCACTGTCGCGGTTATGAAACATGTAATAGATTATTTCGAATCACAAAATAGATATCTCGTCAATGATAAGTCCAAAACGATACGGTCCAATTCAGAGTAGGCGCGCTCAAAAATGATTGAAAGAAATACCATTTCGTATGAGCCCGAGAGCCGGAGTGCAAGATAATTGTACAGTTAAACCAAATGGTCCATTTCCTCTGGCCGCTTATCGCTCGAAACTTTTCCGACCGAACAACTAGGCCGCTCGAGTGACACTAAGAAAACCGGCGAATTCTTTCCCAAAAACGCTGTCCTTTCACTGACGATCAGACCCTCCTCTCATTTACTATATCTCTCGTCTCACGTGAATTTCCATCTCCCGAATTCCATCGTTCGGATGAATCATCCGTCCAATTTCCCGAACTTGGTGAAAATATTGGATTGAAACATTCAAAAGTAGATCAAAGATGTGTCATTTGGATACTTGTTGAGTGGTTGATAAGCGTGACGGTGATTGATGTCGCGTTAGTCGGACGATTAAGAGAGCACTGTCTAATGTTTGCACGTTGAAATGGGATTGTTCTTTTATGGTGATGCATTTCTAGATGATCGCGTGCCGTGCGATTGCGGGTCGAGGTCAGCCGATCGGCCTGACTTCTCAACCCCGTGTCGCGCCGCAAACTGTGTCTCTTACGCGGTCTAGGAAACGACTGCGCCTCACGCTGTTTTCTGTATCTTCGCGCCAGTGCAACTCTCCCGACCATAAAATCACCTTGCAGACAAACCTATTACACTTTTTGTTATTGTTAGAAGACCTACAAAAGTTTACATTCAATTTAAATCTGCGGTAGTGGGGGAAAACAAGGTAACTCCAATTTTTCAAACAATTTTTAGTAATCTTTACAAAATGAATCTTTTCAATTAAGATATATTCTATCAGATTGAAAATTTTAAATTACAAAGTATGTGAACATTATATGAAAAATCGAACATTTTGATTTTCACTGTTCTCTATTGACTTGGTGTAGAATTCGTCGATTTCGTCCTTCTAGAACAACAAAGTTATAACTTGATTAAATTTTCAAAGCCCACAAATTTCAGAACCTCGTATTTCTTCAAAAAGGAAATAACAAAAGATGTGTACGAGTACTGGACAGGGTCATTGTCTATATAATTCATAAAGTAATACGTTTGAGGGTACAGTCTAACCCTATTGAAAATTATATTCTAGTCACGATTTCGGTATCCGCTGAACTCATCACTGTACATTCAATGGAATACTAATGTGTCACGAGTGAACATCGATAACGACTCCTCATTGATAAATGGATCGAAAATTAGTTATATTCACACTCTCCAATTTGATCTTTGATATCTGAATAATTTCAATCATTAGTGCAGAACTAGTAAATAATAATCGTATCAAAAAAACAAATCAAATTGAAATTAATTTTGCGATTACAAACTCAGCAAAAATACTACATTGAAGATAATTAAAGGATTCAAAATCTTGGTACTTTTTATTTAATTAATATACGATGGTAAAATCAGTTTTTTTTAACAGGGCAAGTGACGAGGTTTGAACGAGAGCTTATTGGAGACGATTTAGTCAGACTCATTGTTCCTAAGCGATGTACAAAAGAGCGTTTGACAATACTGTAATTGCGACTCGTGCACTGAAAGCGCGTGTGACACGAATATTCAATTTCCGCGCGCGCCAAACCAGATTTCTCAATCAGCCAATGATCAACGAATTGTCTTCTAACACAACCGGAAACAACTTTTTGCAAATAAAAAAAAATTAAATCTTTGGCCAATTTTTTTCCGCCTTGACTTCGTACTTTTGATCTAACTTTTGACATTCCATATCCGACAGGAGAGTTTGCTGAGTGAATTACAACGTCGTGGAAAAAAGTTGTCGAATTTTATTCAATTTATCGATACATGAGTTGATGTTAAAGAAAACGACGTTTCGCAAAAAGAAGGGAAGTTACATTTGACGCTGCGGTGTCTGGTATCTTTATCCTGTTAATTAAAAGTTGCTCTGTTCTTTTTAAAATGCGCTGGTTTCACGTGAACATTGTGTAATTTTTTAATGCTCAGTTTCAGATGGTGTCTTTTTATAGATTTTTGTCCAAAGAAAAAAAAAGATTAATCTTGAAGATTTACTATACGCAGCGTTCTGTGTTAACACAATTGAAACATGGTTTATTAATCAGCAAAAATTACTTAATTACATAATCTTCAACAAAATATATATGTACACTCGTAAACGAGAAGGTATAGTTTTTCTTACAACTTCATGTTACATTGATTTTTTGTCCTGCCAACTTTTATCTTGAAGGTTAAGATTTTAAATGCTTTTTTTTAGTAAATTCATAAGTTAATTAAGTTATTTCTGGTGATACATAAAAAATAGAACTTGGCCTATTCAGTCATTGTAAGTTCAAAAATAAGGACTTTTTTATCTCAGATCTCGAACCGTCGTTCTGCTCCAGGGTTCACAGGTTGCTTTGGAGATGACGTAAATAGTGTACATGATGCACAGGAACGCCGCGAATGCAAAATTACCATACCTGAAAAAAGTAAACAATACAAAATAAAACTGAATAGACTGTTTTTTTCTAAACTACATTTGAATTGATAATCTTACCCAAAAACCCAGAAGAAGAATTTAAGTAGAAAAACGACAACGAAAAAGTTGTAAGTTGCGATAGGTCGGAGCGAAAGGCGGGGTGGAAGTTGCGTTTCCGACCCAGACGATAATCCATTAAATGTTCGTTTGGGAAGCTTCACAATTGTCGTCGGGGGTGAAACAATTTGACGAGTAATGCGTCCGAGAAAGTCGTTACGTTCGTAGAGATTGATCAAGTCCGTCTGGTACTGAAAGAATGAAATGTTTATTATTCAAATGAAATTTTTTGTTACAGACAAGTTTCAAAGAATTTAAATTCGTATTAACTTTGCTGTTAAGGTACTCGCAGCATCTGTAGAAAAATCGGACGAGAAATCCAATTTCGTAACTTCGGATTGGCTGGAGCTCCGGGTCGCCCAAGTACTCGATGTACCTGCAGTTCTGTCGACCGTCTTGTAATGGCAAATATACGCCTGGTCGACTTGAATCTAAACTGAGATCCATCTGGACAAACAATTTTCGTATTCAAAAAAATTCAACTTTTTAAAATGTATTTCCATGTTTTCCTATTTGTTTAAATTATATGCAAAAGAAATTATAAATGAACCTGAGATTGAGACTGGTGGCAAAACGAAGTAGAAAGAATACTATCATGGTATTCCTGATCGGCGACAATGGCAACTTGTGGAATGTCCTCTAATTTTATCTGAAAACAAACCATTTAATTTACTTACAGAAAAATTATTGAGTAAAAGATAGATATTTGATTAAAATCATACATCAAAAATATCGATAAGTTGTTGTTGCGCATTGGCAAGGTAGATCGGCACTCTTTTCCGTTCTTCCAAACCGATTTCGTCATTTGTACTGTCCTCGCCATTGAAAAACTCCCAAACCGAAAGCAAAAACTTTCTTTTGTTCCTTCGATTTTCTATAGCGTCAATTAGACTTGTTGCAGTTAAGTGGGCTTGTTTGATCGTGCTCAAGAACCATGTCACCTTGAATAAAAAATGTGTTACTTCGTTATCAAAAGAAATCAATACATATTTGTTTTTGTAACATTTTTTTATCAAAAAATGTCCATTTTGTTTGCGTTATTTACCTGATTAACGTTTACAGTAGCAAACATAGGCACATACTGATATTGGGAATTCTCAATTTCTACAATTTTTTGTCTTACAGTTGCCGCCCACTGATTTGTAGATCTTCCACGACTCAACATCACATCATCCATACAACTTTCGATTTCCATCAACATTTTAGCCAAATAAGGTTGAGAAAACACCTGTTAAAAAAACCAGTTCAAATTAACTTAAAAAATGTGTGCTTTTTCAAAATTAACACCCATTTTTAAATAATGATAGTTTTTCACCTTCGTAACTCTAAAGAGCATCAGAGCATTTTTTGGGGCAACGAGATCAGTTCTTGTGAACCTCAATAGAATTTGTTGGAAGATAGCCGTATATGCCAACAAGTTACTTGCGACAAATGAGATCCATTTGTTGGGGTCGTGGATTTTTCCCCGTTCCTCTTCTTCAATAGTTCTGAAATTTTGAAAACGACGTAAAAAATGTTTGCAAATTGATATAGAAATTTGAACTATTGAACAAAACAAACCCGTTGTCTTTCAAAACGAAACCTGGACCGTATCTCCAGGGTTGAATGAAGCTCAACCAAGCTTCCAAAATCAGTCTGAACGAACTATCCAAAGGCCAATGCTGGATTGCTTTTTTCAAAAATGTATAAATCTTTCCCTGTACTGACGGGACGATCATCCTGAAAATCACAACACACAATAAAATATTTTTAAACTTAAAAATTTTCAAATTTTAAGAATCTCTTATACTTTTTGAGTTCATCCATGGCACTCTGATCTCCAATCGTACTGTTTGCAAACTCATGTAAAGTTTTGATGAACGCGCGTACAAGTCGAATGTGCTCTCCAGAATGTATGCTTTGCTGTTCCAAACGAAAGAGCAATATTTGTTAAGCTTCAAATTCATTAAACTTGTAATTTAAACCTCAATTTTTTGATAATCTTTTGCTAATTACAAAACTTACTCTTCGCGGTAAGATGCCAGTCATTGGCGATCCGAGCATGTTGGAAAATTGACTTTCCTCCGTATACTCGAGCCAGAAGTCTAAGAATACTTGAACAATCGTCTCGCTCCTCCAAACTTGAGAAAGACATTGCTGTTGTGGAATCACAGTGCCAGCTGGACTAGATGCTGCAGGGAACAATATCGAAGTTCGCAGCAAACGTGGCGTTTGCAGTCTAAAAAGTTTGGTCTCATTTGAATACACAAGTTGGGAACGAAATTTAATTAGTTATGCACATGTGTGTGCTTAAATTTATTCATTGAAGGTTTAAAGAGCAAACTCATTAGTTGAACAAAAAACCAAAAAGATACCTTTTTGATTCAGGAGTCTGCATCAGTTTCCTAGGAGGAGTTTTTTTTACATAAGGTCCGATCACAGGTGAAACTGGCGAATTATCTCTTGGCAAAAAGTGCAACAAGTAATTGTGTGCCAGTTGTACGTAGATAGTTTCCCAGTTCATCCAGACGTTTTCCTGCTGTTGGAATTGTAGCCATGGATTCGTCAGGTGGTACGCAAAATGGAAGATGTAATACTCGAAAGGATATGTTTATTATTCAGGAAAATGGTATAACATTTGCATGAAAAAACAATTATAAAAAAATAATATTCGAACATTTCTTAAATCTAAATTTTTGTTTAGTAAAGGATACTTATTGACAAAGCTTGGGGAACTTTTGTCGGTCCATGGTCATCTTTTAACTTGTCAAAATAAAATGGTGGAGTTGAGCCTTCCTCTATCATTGATTTGATTTTTACCTAAAATTCAATTCGGGTAAGTTTTCTAAGTTGTAGACAGAATTTAAAAATCATTTCAAATACGAACTAAACAAAATCATTTGTTTACCGGTAAGAATGAAAATGGAAAATTGTATTTCAGGTAACAGTCTGGAAGTAACTTGTAGCAGAGGAAGAAAATGGGTCCCATCGGGCCCAAAAAATGGCACAGCACTTCGTACTCTTGAGGACATCTTTTAAATGTGATATGATGAAGTCCCCAGCCAACGTTGTCATTGATGCCAAAAATCGATTCGATCAAGATAGGAAATACATGTTGCAACTCCGTTGTACTGGACTCTTCTATCAGATCCGCGAGTTTTTTGCATCGTTGAATTAGAGGTAGATTCAGATATGCTTGTACTCGAACCTTGAAAATGGAAATTCAATTTTAGAATGGGAAAAACAGTTTTTTTAAAGTTAGTAAGAACAATGAACAATCTTTAGGCATTAAACATTAATAAAAAATGATAAACGTAGTGATTAAGCTATATACATTTGATTTAGCTGGACAGTATAAAACAGAAACGCTCCAAAGACACACTTAAAATGTTAAGTTTTGTATATTAACTTTTTACTAATTCAAAATTTTATAGAAAACATTTTACAATAACATTTTATTTATTGTTTCAAAATTTTGATTGCAAAACAAAAACGTTTGTAATAAAAAAAAAGTAACACTGTTTAAACACTGATTAGTAAAGCAAAATAACCGGTTATATGTAGCACATCAGAGTTAATAGATTTGATAAATAAATAAAATGGATTATTTCAAGTGTTACTTGAACAGATCGTTTGTAGATAAAATTCAAAATATATACGTTTAAGGTTAGGTCCCAGTTCAGACAGCGAACAGGATACATATAGCGCTAAAGAAATATAGAATTCTAATTAATAATAGTAATTGAGAATCACAGGACAAATTCAAGTTCATGAAAATCAAAAAAATCGATTCAGTTATAGAATTCAATAAGAAAATTTTAGGATATTTTTGAGGAGGTTATGAAACTGATTGAATTTGCAAAAATTCAAGTTCGTCTATGAGGTGAAAAATTTACCGTAGCTACGTCAGTGGATGAACTCATTGTTGGTGTTTTTTATCACTCGCGTCACTACATTCGTTGAAAAGTATCAGAGTTTTGGCGGTTTCAAGGTTGCGAGTTACACACCGAATTGGGATTGATTATATGTATCAATGTCGTGTTTACGTTTTCATTTTGCGCGCCAACTGGAAGATTCGCGTTATGAATATGAAAGTATATGAAAGTTCAATAAAACGCAATTTGAAATGCGTGGGAACGAATTAAAGTACATATTATGCTTGAAACAGATCAATTGTGTGTTTAATTTAATAAAATGTATGACTTTTAAAAAGTTTTCTTAGCAGTGTTACCGACTGCGTTTGTTTTGAACAATCGGTTTTTGTAATTTTAGATTTTGCCGCTCCGCAAATGTTGCGCTAGTGATGTAAAAAATTGTCATTGCGTCACTCTACTGCGCATGTAACCGGTATTTCGCGCGGGTTGCCACCCATGGAAACACAAACGTTCGTGGAACAAGTTGATACACGTGTTGGACAAAAATTTGCGAAATTTCTTTGTTGCTTTTTGATTATTATTTTATATAATATTTATTGACGACAGTTCAGTCACGATGCCCCGAATCGCCGGTGCTCGGTCATCTGACGACGAGATCTCGGACTCTTCAGGTAATTTTGTGATTCCTTTTTCTATTGTCGAGCACATTTCGCATTTTTGCCGTTGCCGAATTGGGTTTTGTTGTTCATGATTGTTGAGACCAACAGCTTTTGCAGTCAAGAAACTTAATTTGACATCGTAAATTGTTTACGAAAGTTTTATAATATAAATTTAAATTGAAAAATCAAATAATCGTTATTCGACAATTCTATATCTAAAATTCCGTTACTTTTCAAAAGCACAATGTCGATCTGGAAATTTCATTACTTTTTTTATATTCAGGTAATTCGATTGCACTGAGATCGTTTTGATAGCTAGCTGATTAAAACCACTGAAGAAAAAGATCGTTGTTGATGCGTGAATTTCATTTGTTTTCATAGATGTGCGAATATTCTATGGCCGTTCGTGGAAACGAGATCAATGTTTTGGTTTTCATCATGATATCAAATGTATTATTGTTCTGTAAAATGTTTCTGAATTGACTTTCAACTCTCAACGTTGGATGTTGTGATTCCTTTTTCATTTTTCTCATCTTTTTTCATCATTTTTTTCTATTTTCATGAGAAGTCCAATCAAGTTTACTGTTTGTTTGATAAATAATAAACAATCAAATCGAAAAAATGTATCAAATTAATTTCATTGTTATTGTTTTGGTTCAATTATTAATGTTTTTGTGTTTCGTCATAGCGGTCCGTAAATTGAAATCCTCAGCCACCAACGTGAATTCACCGTTGCGCAGAAGCTCCAGGATCAAGGAGATAAAAGAACTTTCACCAAAACTACTCAGAGGGTAAGTTTAAATTTTTAACAAGAATTGAGTTGTTTAGTACCTTATCTTACTGCGTTATTATTATATATTTTACTTTATTATCATTCATAAATGAAGAATTGAATGAAAAGAAACTTTATCAACTTGTTTCTTTATAAGTGCTGTTTTGGAATTCAATTAAGAACGGCAATTACTATTATATATTGTTACTTATACTTTTTTATTTTATTTTAGTCGAACCACACGAGCTGCTTCAGAATGCTTGTCACCAGTTACAAAAGTCACTCGCAGAACCACCAGAGCGAGTTCTGTTGATACAGAAGAAGTAGCTTCGCCTGCCAGACCAAAGCGAAAACCAGCTGTACGAACTCTAAGAGAAGAGCCTGAGGAAGACAAGGAAACTAAAGTTAATACTCGCAAGAGAGCCGGTAATTGAAACCACCTTTCTTTTCACATTTTTATCAGCTTATTTGTTTTATAGACGTATCATTTTTCGTTTGTATTCTTTCAGCTGCAGCAAAGACTCCAAAATCCAAAGAAAACCTTGACACGTCTAAGGGATCAGCCAAGGGGTCAACCAAAGGTAATTTCATTGTTAAGAATTCGAAAAAATAACATTGAAACACTATTCATTCAATTGATTTAAAATTGAATTTACTTTTGCAGTCACTCGCAGAACAAGAAGTAAGGATAGCCTCAACTCTTCCAAGGATTCCACCGAAGGTGATTTTTCATTTTATTTTCAGCATTTGTTTAAACAGAACTATGTGTATTTTTCATATACTTTTGCCCTATCTCTAACAGAACGTTTTTCACAACTTTGTGGAATTGGAATAAAAAGCAAAATTAGCAAAAAAAAAAAAAAAAAACAAGTACCTTTCGCAAAATCAATTTGTTCACCCAAGGTATAATTTTCGTGTGAAAATGGATAACAATTTGATCATTTTGAAGACAAAATCAAACTAACCCCCATTATCGTAACGTACCATAGAGAAATGAACATACTGACAAGAAACTTCTACACAGCTGAGCGACGAGATGAACAGCGGTCAACGAAGTCAGTGGTCAATTCGATGGGAATAAAGAGGGTCCTAAAAAGTACCGATAAAGAAAGTTCTGTGGATAGAGAAATCCGAATAGTGCTTGAACGGATCCCACTCGATGACCAAATCAGAGGTGAGCCGTTGAAAAAGGCTGAAATGAAATCCACACCTTTGAACGAAGATGAGAACGCCGACGTTGTTTCTTTAGATGGGTCAGTCTCGAGCTCAGGCATAGGTTCGACTGTAGAGAGTGACCTTGGCCGACGTAAGCAACATTTTGATATTACTGATGAAATAAGAGAAAAAAGCCAACAACTGATTGACAAATATCAAATCCCTCTTAAAAGTGAGGAGATTGTTGAAATCATCAGCGGGCCGGACACAGATGCCGAAGTCATTGTAGACGATGACGACGAAGTTTCATCTAAGAATAACAAAGATACTACTACTACTACATTAACAATCCCCATCCATCATTCCACATTGCTTTGTGATAAAAACGATCATGATCATTTACGGGATTTGTTTGTAAACGGCTCTTCTCCTGTTGCAGGAACTGAAGACCACTCAAAAGAGAAGACCGAACGTCCGAAGACACCTCTGGACGATGTCGTGGAGGTCGCTGTTGAGTCGGATGAAGAAATTTTCTCGCCCAGAAAAAGTCGGTCTGGTTCAGCAAAGAAACAATCCGACTCTTCGGTCTTTGAAACTGTTGAACCAACGGACGATGCACCAAGCGAGACTGATCCAGCGGAAAAGCCGTCGGAAGAGGTGCAACTTGCCAGGGAGGACTCCATTCATCTTTGCCTAGACGAAAAGAACACCGAAGATAAGATCGAGGTTTCGCCAAAGAAGTCACCGAAGAAAACTCCTGTCAAAGCTGCGCCATCGCGAAAGTCCGTGACCTTTGCCGTCGCCCCTATGAGAGACTCCTCACAGGAGTCTGACGAAGACGAGGTCAGCAAAAATCTGAAAAATTTCTTCAGCAACCGAACACCAGCGAAGACGTTCGAGGAAAACAATTTGTTCGATGAGACTGCTGTTGACGAGACTGAACCCATGGAGTGTGAGGACATCACAAGTCCGGAGAGGAGTTTGAAGATCGGTCGTGAGGTCGAGAACAAACAGGAAGAGGCTCAGAAGAACGACTCAGTAGTCACCGAGAAGGACGAAACTCTTGGTGATATTTCGAGGAAGGCTACTAAGGACAGCGACAGCGAGTCCTTGAACAGCAGCTTCGGCGAGGACTCAAAGGCGGAGAAAAATTCTCAGAAGGTTGTGGATGATTCGGACGATACCTCAGTCAAGGACTCTGAAAAGGGCGAGGAGATCGATATGAACAGATCCAGAAAATCGATGAGCAAAGAAAAAAGATTGTCAACAAAGATTGATACGGTTGTTGAAGAAACTGAGGATTCAGACGATGATACAGGCGCTGGGAAAAAGACTCTGAACAAATCAATGGAGGAAGCAGCCGACTTGAACGAATCCAGAAAGTCGATCGGGAAGAACAGAAAATCTTCTATCAGACTGATCGAAGTGGTAAGTGAGGATTCTGTGGACGACATGTTTGAAAAAGCCGTGAACAAGTCGTTGAACAAGTCGAAGGAGGACCGACAATCGTTATCCAAATCCATCCAAGAAGACGTTCAATCGAGAAGGTCTACTGAGAAGGAATCGAGAAGGTCTACTGAAAAGGAGCCTTCAAAGAAAAGATCCTTTTCTCGAATTCTGCCGAAAGAAACTTCGTCGGACGATGAGAAGGAGGTTCAGGAAAAGAACGTTGCGGAGGAACCGGCCAAGGAGTCAGAAAAGCCTGAGGAGATTGTCTTAAGTTCTGACAAAAATTCGTCCGAAAAGGAAGAAGACGGCGAGAGCGAGGAGATAGAAGTCGGCAAGGATGAGATTCAAATTCAGATCAATGTTGATGAAGAAGATTCGCCTGCATTTTCACCTGTGAGCGATTTGTCCGATGACGAACAAGATGCACCGGCAAGAAAATCTCTCAACGCGTCGCAGAAGAACACAGAAGACACTGAAAATCCCAATCCTCGCAAATCGCTGAACCAGTCGCAGAAAGTTGAGATCAGAAGGAAGTCTTTGGAGATGGAGAAGGAAAATATCAACACCGTCATTGACACTGAGAAAAGTGTTGAGGTCGAAGGGACTAACGAGGAGCTTGAAACTTCGAAGAAAACCAAATCCGTCACGCCACAGAAGAGACAGTCATTGCAGCTGGAAGTTCAGGAGAAAAATGAGTCTTTGGAGAAGAGCCGAAAATCTCTCGATGAGATCAAAGCTTTGAAGGAAGTTTCAAACTCGCCGGCAAAGGACAGAAAATCTCTTGGGTCTTCGGTGAAGGAGGTTTCTCTGAGAGTTGAACTGAACGAGTCTTCGAAGAGCAGAAAGTCTTTGGAAGTGGCGAAGGAGAAAAAAGCTCGCGAGTCGCTTGAGAAAAACCAGTCCATGGAGGTTGATTCTGAAGAAGAGGAGGAAGAAAATGAACCTGAGGAAACCCCTGCCACGACCAGAAAATCCCTCAACGGTAGTAAAGTTGAGAAAGAACTTGAGACTTCGAAATCCAGGCAGTCTTTGGAGAACAAAATTCAGGTATACGACTATGAAGAAGACGAAGAAGAAAGTGAAGAGCCTAAGGAGAAACCGGCCAAGACCAGAAAGTCGCTCAACGAAAGTAAAGTCGAGAAAGAACTGGAGAAATCAAGAAAATCTTTGAACGCCAGCCAGAAGATCGAGGAAGAAAATAACTTGTCCAAGTCAAGAAAATCCTTAAATCAAAGTCATAAAACAGAAGAAAAACTCGAAACTTCATCCAGGAAGAGCATGAACGAAACTTCGTCCAGGAAGAGCTTGAACGAAACTTCGTCCAGGAAGAGCTTGAACAAGTCGCAGAAAATCGAAGAGGTCAATGAAGAGTCTCTCGAAAAGTCTCAGGACGAGAGCGACGAAGATGATCTACCAGGAGCAACAAACTTCAACGACACATACATTGAATTCGTCGAGGCTGTTGTGAAAAATAAGTCATTGACTATTGAGTCTGACGACGAGTCAATTTCAATCGATGAGAAGGATTTGGACAAAACATCCTCTGAAGATGAGGATATAGACGACGAGGAAGAGGACTCTCTGGAAAATCAGGATGACAACGCTGCCGAGATCGATATGTCTGGTGTGAAGAGACTGAAGAAATCTCTGGAATCGGACTTCAAGAGTGATGAAAGTTCAAAAGCTAACAAATCTATGAACAAGTCGATGAACAAGTCGGTTGAGAAGAAGGACAAGTCTTTGAATGGTACCAAGGAAAAACTGCCTGCCTTCATGTACAGCGCCTCTGAGAGCGAAGGCGATAAGAGCGTGGACGAGATGGATGCTGATATTTTGAAGGAGTATAACTTGGATGGCGAGACGGTTATTGAGTATTCTGATGATAATGTCGTTGCTGATGACATCAGGGCTTCGGAGACTGAAAGTTCTGAGGAAGATGAGGAGGATAGTGACTTGGATGGTTTTATTGTTGATGAAGTTTCTGAAGAGGAGGAAGAAGAAGACGAAGAAGAGGATGTCGACGTAGAGGAGGAGGATAAGGAGGATGGAGAAAGTGGCGAAGAGCAGGAGGAGAGTCTGGAGGAGAAACAAACTGAGGCTGAGAAGAAGACCGAAATGCTGGAGAAAAGTGTAGACAAGAAGAGGAAATCTGACGTTGCGAAGACTGATGAATCTGCCAAGAGACAGTCCACGTCCAAGAACAAGACCATCTTTTTGGACTCAGACGATGACAATGAGGTGAGAAAGATTCATTTTAATAACTTTATTACGTAAATATTCAATGAACATAGATTAAAGTGGTTGTGTCAATGAATAAAAGTAGTTTCTCAGGGTTTCAGTTTTGAAACCAATTGAAAACAATTGAAAACAATTTTGAATACAATTGAAAATTAATTGTGGCAGTGGAATAAGCAATTAATTTTTATAATTTTTTATAATTTTCATGATTTTTCAAATAAAAAATAGTAGTGAGTAATAAAAAGGTAGAGAATTTGTAAACTTAGTTACAATTCATACTGAAAATAGAACTACATAAAAATGTTACATTTTCAGGTCATGAACTACGATGATTCGTGCATCGTTGAGGAGAGTGTGAACCTTGGCAAACCCTTGATCAAATCCATCGTAACAGCTCAATTCAGAATGAGCACGCCAAACGCCGGAAAGAAAGCTTCAAGGATGTCCAAGAGTTTTGAGAACGTTAGCGCCTTGGACAACACACTGCTATTCACTGATGTGGAAACAAGTAAAAAATCCAAATCCAGAAAATCCGACTCGCAAAAGTCTCTTCATCAGAGCCTGCCACTTTCTCAGGAGGAATCCAGCCAGGAACAACCAGCGGAGCGAGTCAAATCTACTCTCAGCAGAACGATTTCCGGACAAAGCACCGACACTCCTGTAACGAAACATCTCAAGAAATCCAAGATGAACGACACCGAGCCAATCATCAAGATGCCGGATAACTTGCCCACGTCTGAGAAAAAGAAGAAGAAGTCCCTCGGCGAGGCGGTTGCTGAAGTTATCAACACCGAAGTTCCTTCTGAAAAGAATAACGAGAGTCTCAACGTGTCCCACAAAAAGAAAAAAGACAAAACACTCGTGGAGGAAACGGAAACAGTGGAAGAAATCAAGAAAAAGAGCAAGAAATCTAAACCAGAGGCCAACGAACAAACCAAACAAGAAGTCGTGGAAAAGAAAGAGAAATCGAAAAAGAAGAAGGGTGTAGAGGTAGCTCCGCCTGAGTATGAAGCTGTAGCAAAGAAGGTCAACACGGTGCAAGAAAAGGAAGATTTCGTCGACGAAGTTACGGGAAAACCAAAGAAAGCTAAGAAGAGGGCAGCTGAGACTGAGACAGTACATGGCAAGAAGAAGCGCAACGAGAGCGAAGAGTCTGAGAAAGTTGCAAAGTCGTCAAAGATCAAGGTACCGGATGTCGCATCGCTGAAGAGAAGGCGCGATGATCTTAACAACAGCATCACGGAGATTCGTACGAAGAAACGTCAACGGACGGATGATGTGAAGATTGTGGCCAGCTCTTCCGGCAGTACGACGCATTTCGAGGTGATGACCATTACAAAGCAGAAGTCCAAAGCTCCAAAAGCAGTGCAGAGTTATCGTCAACGAATGCTGTCGAGAAATTTGACGCAACCTGCCTCCGCCTTTGCCAATTATCAGTTAAAGTTAAAAGCTGCAGGCAGAAACAGATCTTAAAGAGAACGATTGAATTGTTTCTTATGACTTACTTTGTTTCTATTTAATAATTAATTATTCGATAAGTCTAACTAAGAGTTCACTATGTTCTAATTTTTATATTTGATATACGTTGTTTGGCGATCCGTCTGAAAGATATCAGCGGTCGTTGAAAAACGCGTTAGATATATTTTTTATAAGAAAAAACTGCAGTTGAAAGCCAAGGCGGCGGCAATAGACTGCTGAAGATTAAAATACTTAGTCTTATATTAGTATTGAGATGTTTGATTATCCGTTGTATTTGTCAGGTGTTATTCAATGACTAGAGTTATAGACCGACCGCTGTTGTGTAAAGAAATAGTATTGAACATATTTTTGTACGAATAGAATAGGTGTTTTAGTTGTATTCACTGCAGACTGATGTTTAATACTTCTGTTTAAAATAAATCATTTCATCTGAACAACTGTTTGTAAAAACCAGTAAAAATAATAATAACGACTTTACAATTTTGAAAAAAACTTTGTTATGGTTATTTAACACAATTTCACCTTTTTATTTCATCTCATGTGGAAGACATGTTTTTAAAAAAGATGGAGAATTCAAAAACAACTTAATTGATTGACCCAATTATTATAAGACATATTTGTTTTTTTTTTCATTGCTATTTCAATAATTAAATTACTCAACATTTTGAAGTTT
This sequence comes from Telenomus remus, assembly GCA_020615435.1. Classification (NCBI taxonomy): domain Eukaryota; kingdom Metazoa; phylum Arthropoda; class Insecta; order Hymenoptera; family Scelionidae; genus Telenomus; species Telenomus remus. The sequence continues at coordinate 10,501,779 of CM036337.1, forward strand.
TGATTATTAAGTTGTTTGGCTTATTGTTAGAAGAAATTGAAACAACGTTTTAACAAATTTTTGAAAATACAAATATGTGAAAAATCAATTGATAATATTCCTAATCAATTGGATAATTATAAATTAATAAAAACAAATACTTTCGAAGGAATAATTCATGATAAAATTGACGTATTACTTTTTTTAGATTGTCTTTTTTTGCAACATTGAACAAGAATTTTAACATCTGAGTGAAATTTAATTTGTTTACGAAAGAATGCCAAATATCTGTTAAAATTTAATGACTACGATTTTGAAAAAAACTTTGTTATCGTTATTTAACGCAATTTCACCTTTTTATTTCATCTCATGTGGAAGACATGTATTTAAAAAAGATGGAGAATTCAAAAACAACTTAATTGATTGGCCCAATTATTATAAGACCGAGTTTTTTTCATTGCTATTTCAGTAATTAAATTAATTAACATTTTGAAGTTTTGATTATTAAGTTGTTTGGCTTATTGTTAGAAGAAATTGAAACAACGTTTTAACAAATTTTCGAAAATACAAATATGTGAAAAATCGGGAGGATCTATAGGAGGATCTATAGAAGGATCGGGAGGATTTATATTTTTTTATTTTTATAATTAAATAAAATTACTTCTATTTTTTTATCATTGTTTATCTTTTCAGTGATTATCATATTAAATGTCTGTTATTCACACTGTGTTTGAATTTACAAAATTATGATTTTACACTGCTTGTCATGATTTGTTGTTTTTGATTCTCTTTAATTTTACAGCGCTACTTTTTAACCTGATCATTTTGTTGTTGTTTGTTTTTACCGTGATCGTCATAGCTGCTGTCCGTTTTTCACGCTATGATTGAAATTCACAATGTTTAAATTTAAATTGCTCGTTTGAATTTGTCGTTTTTGATATTGTTTATTTTTACAGTGCTTGTTTGGGATCCTCCCGAAAAATCAATTGATAATATTCCTAATCAATTGGATAAATATAAATTAATAAAAACAAATACTTTCGAAGGAATAATTCATAATAAAATTGACGTATTACTTTTTTTAGATTGTCTTTTTTTGCAACATTGAATAACAATTTTGGCATCTGAGTGAAATTTAATTTGTTTACGAAAGAATGCCAAATATCTGTTAAAATTATCAGTTCTTCAAAATCACGGATTTCGCAACTCCTCATTTATAAGTAGTTATAACGCTTCATAATTTTGTTTGTTAGACCATCTGTATAAATATGTGAAATCTGTTTTTGATCATCGAAAAAAAAAAATAAACGATGAAACTTGCCTATAAAAGGTAACAAGTGACAGATTTTGGCCATAGTTGTGCAACAGTTTTGTAACTGACGTAGAAAATGATTGTGACAAAAATTGTAGTGCCAGTCTTGTTACTTGCGTTTATTCATTTGAAGGAAACTCTTGGTCATGGGATGCTCTTGGATCCAGTCAATCGGTCAAGTGCTTGGAGACAGGGTTTCGGAACACCAATAAATTATAATGATAACGAATTAAATTGCGGTGGAGGATTCGTAAGATAAATTCTTTTATGAAATTGCATTCATGAAATTTTACATTTAACTATTATTTAACTATTACGTGAAGAATGTCAAATAGCAATTGTATCAAATTAGAAAATGTATTGTTATTTCAGCATCACGATCCATTGTACGGAGGAAACTGTGGAGTTTGTGGGGATCCGTTTTCTGCTAAACAACCAAGAGAGAATGAAAATGGAGGAAAATATGGAACTGGAACTATTGTCAAACGGTGAATAAAATCAGCAGAAAAATTCTTAACTAGAATATTATTCGTTAACAAAAGTTTTATAATCACAGTTAAATTACAGCTTAGAATCTCTTTATTGTTCAAAGTAAAACTGCGATCCTAGACAAACAAATTATAACTCGAAAACTAAAAAGATATTTCAATATTTTTGCAGGTATAAGTCAGGTGAATTGATTCCTATCGATTTCGTGGTACACGCTAATCACCTAGGTTACGTCGAGCTTTCGTTATGTCCTCTGCGGAATTCAACAGACATAGAGACTGAGGAGTGTTTCCACGAACACCTACTACAATTTGAAGATGGAAGTTCGCAATTCCAAGTGACTACAGAAGAGCATTTCAAAACCAAAGCATATTTGCCTGAGGGACTCACCTGCGAGCACTGCGTTCTCAGGTGGCATTACAGAACTGGCAACAGTTGGGGAATCTGTCACAACGGAGACTCTGGCTTGGGTTGCGGACCGCAGGAAATCTTCAGAGGTTGCTCTGACATCTCGATCTCTTAATCTTTTCTACTCACCAAATCAGCAACTTTGATATTGTAATCAAAAATGATTTTTGTTCTCCAAAAGTTATGATTAAATCTGTTTGTTATGAAGAATAGACTTTTGTTTACAACCTTTATTCCGAAACGCGTTACGAAATTTGTTTGACTTCTGTGCCTGAATCAGACCAGGAGTTTCATAATTTATTGACCGACGTGAGCTCGAATGAATAATATGTTGACATCGTCAAGTCGACGATTTATAAGTCTTATCATCCGATAAGTAGTGCAGTGACAGAAGTTGTTAATTGTGACGTTACCAGACGTCAGGTTTCGCAGAAAGTTGATTCTCATCCGACTGACGAATTTACGACGATAGTAATCTCGAAAAAATTGGTCCATTCTGGAACTCGGAAACGATTCCACTGAAGTCACAGGATCCGAGAATTTCTCATCCTCTTACACGTGAAAAAAAGTGACGAGCCGTAGTTCCACTATCCGCAGTCTATCTCGCTTCTTAATCTCACGTCATTGTGTGGGCGATAACATGGCTCTTTTTCACGATCCCTTATCAGTCTTATCGACGTATATAAGTTTTCATCCCCGCGGAATTTCGAGTACATTTTCGTTTCCTATCGATCTTGGTTGTTCGAGTTCCTTTGTTTTGAATTTTGCGCGTCACTTTTGGTTACTGTTAATTGCCGTTTTTAATTAATTCGAACTAATTGAACCAAAGTTAATTAACGGTTGGAACTTGGTTGAATTTATTATCATCTTTTCTTTTGCGATGCAGCGATTAAGGCGTTTAGTCGTTGTTATGCTTGTGGTTTTGCAAATTGGCTGGAGCAGCGAGCATGGCATGTTGATGCAGCCAGTGAACAGAGGAAGTGCCTGGAGAAAAGGATTCGATACTCCGATCAATTATAACGACAACCAAAATTTTTGCGGCGGATTCGGGGTACTTGATTTAAAGTTCATTTTTACAATTTTTCATTAATGGCACTTTTCATGTATTCAATTTTTTTTTTCACAGATACAGTACCACCAAAATGACGGAAAGTGCGGTGTTTGTGGTGACAATTACGCTGATTTACAACCCAGGGATAATGAAAATGGTGGACTTTATGGCGTTGGAGTGATTGTAGAAAGGTATTTCAGACGTATTACATTTTAACGTAATCAACTTTCGTATATCATTTTTTACAATAATTAACTTTTGAACAAATAACAAAAAAAAAGTGAACAAAATATTTCGTTCGAATAAAATTCGGTCTTAACAATTTATCACTGATAAAATCCGGGTATTCAAAATAACTCAGTCAAGTTTGCATTCAAATTGCAGTTACGAGCAGGGACAAAAAATCGAGCTGGACACTATCTTAACAGCAAATCACAAAGGGTACTTTGAATTCTCGATATGTCCTCTGAGTTCTGAGGACGATATAGAATCTGATGAATGTTTCGACAAATATCCGATCCTGCTGGAGAACGGCTCTTATCAATACCAAGTCCCTACTGGAATCCTTGACTACCACAACTTAACGGGTTATCTCCCAGATGATTTGACGTGCGAACACTGTGTCCTTCGATGGCATTACCATACTGGTAACAATTGGGGAAAATGTCCCAATGGCACTGAGGCTGTTGGATGCGGCAACCAGGAAATTTTCCGGACATGCTCTGATATTGCGATTAGATAAAATCTCAAAATATAGGAAATCTCAAAATACAATTAATTTTTAATTAATTTGTTGAAAGGTGCGAATTTGAAAATTGATTTTGATAAGTTCAATGAAACGATAATTAGTTTTTATTTAGATAATTATTAGTTTTATCAAATTGATGTTTCAAATCTTTTGAGCAAAGACTGATCGAAGTTCTCGAAAGTTGTAAAATAGTGTAATTTATTTGTAAATAAAGATGTTTGTTAATGAATGTTTGTATGTGACAAGATTGGTATTGTAATGTTCACAGAAAATGTCACAGTTTCGTTTTCAGTATGTGTTTGTTTCTTTGATATGCATTTGACGGTGATTATAAAATCATTAACAACGTATGTAATTTGAGAGGTTTCATATTCAAAAGACTTTGTCGCTGACAATGTTATACAGATGGACTAATTTCTAATCTGTTGTAATCTGGTTTCGTTTGTGCAAAACAATATGCAAATCCCAAACCGCACCGACCTCTTAAACGTTTTTCTTCAGGCGTGTAATTGCGCTGAAAGATACGCAAGTGCGTGAGCACTTCTGTCGCGAGCAAAAAACCATTCGCTTTTCTCCTCGCTGAGATTTCTCTATCCAAATGCATGCAACTGAAATTCATTCATCACTTATAATTGTCATATGAAAACTCCTATTATTTATTTTATTATGAAAAAATATATTCTTGACTTTTCATTCTAACAATCACAAATCAAAAATAATTATTGAATTAGAAATAAAAATGAAATCCAATGAATTATTTGTTCTTAAAAGTTAACTTTTCATTGAAAGTAAAAAATACCAAAAAAATTATGATGTTTGCAGGGTTTCGTCAAATTGAACCCTGTGAAATCCAGTTTCAACAACAGTTATTGTTTCGTTCACTTTTAGAAAAGATAATCATGCACGCGAAATGATGTGAAATAATTGCAGTATCTTTGATTCACCCGAATAATTAACAAGTATTATAACAAGCGTCGCGGAGAACAGAAACGATCTTTCCATCTGATTTAGCGGCGTAATTTGCAGTGCACTTTATCAGTGTGACTTTTTCGTTTTAATTAATCGCACGCTGTGGCTTAGAAAAAGGTTTCCTGAGCGAATGAAAGTCAACCTGATTACACGCATGTACATCAGTGGTGCCCGACCTTGCAGCTGACATTAATCGTAACAATTTTGCAATCATAGAGAATGCCATCCAAGTAAGGTTCAACGCGACTCGTGAGTTACATTTCAATACGCGCGCGTGCGACAAAAATAACCGCCACGCTTCGAAATCCATCGCTATGACCGCGTTATTTTGCTTTTGCTTAGTCTGATATTAAATACGAAGAATCGTCCTGTCGGCAATAGGTTTTGCGGTCAATCGATTGTTATTATTATATATTTTGCTTTGTCATTTGTCATTTTTTAAAGTGAAAAATCGAACGTTTACAATTATGCTGAAGATTATTGTCCTGCTTTCTATTTCTATTTCATTTATGGGTATAATTTTGTTGTTACCGTTTTCTTTTTTTTTTTTGCAAATATAGAAAAAATAGTTTGTTGCCTCTTCAAATTCTATCGCTGATTTTTTAAATTAAAAAAAAACGAAGAGTTTATAGTTTTAAGTTTCAGCGAATTTCCAATTGATTTGTCAGATGATTCACTGGTTTAAATTTATTTATAATAATCAGTGATATTTTTAGAAAAAAGAATTTGTCAAACATTGAAATTCTTCCTTGGTTCTGGGGTTTTTCAAAACTTATACGATTGGAACAAGACCTGAAAGAAGATGCGAGTGAGCAATCAATTTGTATAGACAATCGAAACGCGCGACGAATTTATAATTAAACTTTTTGTTTTGATTGTTGATGAGTTCAACAGGAAGTCGATGACTAGAACAAAAAAACAATGGAAAAAATCAAATCAAAATCTTCAATAAAGAAGGAAGGTAAAGATTTGTCAAAACTGATGTAGAGGAAGATGCAAAACGATGTTTTATTAATTGTATTTTATTTGAATTCAGATTTTGTCTTGAATTTATCCAACGATGTCGTCCTTTTTTGTTCGCAGAAGCCAAAAGTTATGATTAAATAGAATTTTTCATGTTCTTTTCTTGGAAAATGTTTTCAAATCATTTAAAAAATAGATTTCGAAGTTAAATCTAAGGTTTTTGAGTAGCACAAGAAAGAAACATTAAATCAATCTATTTTAATTTAGTTCTGTCGTTTTGATCTTCTTGAACTTCCGAAAATACCAATTTGCGAAAACATAAAAAAAACAGAAAACTGACAATAATTCTATAGCAATTCAGAACTAACTGACATTTTCACAAGCATAATTTTGTTTATAATACAAACTTAAAATTGCAAAATCTTAAACGCAATTAAATAGTTATTGCAAATTGAAACAGAAACGTAAACAAAAGTACCATTTCATTTTCCTTGATGATTTTTCAAATTCGATTACTCTCTTTTTCAATTAAAACAAATGAAAAACAAGTGGGAAAAAAAGCGAAAAAGTGTGCGAAACGATTGTGCAAAAAAAAAAGAAACAAGAGACAGCCGTAAAGAGAAGACGATCGACCAAACCCGGCGCTGCCATGGGTACTGTTTGTGCCATCTCATTAACCCGGATAGCTCGGCGTCATAAAAGTGTGATCTCGAGGGAAGAAAAAGCGCGCAAGTCGGCCATCTTCTTAGCCCTGGAACAAAAATGAAGGTCACGGATGAGCGTCTAACTGGTCGGGTCCATTCGGCAGCGCGTTCGGAGCACCCAGTATAGAGAAATTGGCCTCGCGAGAGAGGAGGAATGAAAGGCAGAGCAGCGTCGAGAAGGCAATAGTCGTGTCCCGCTCACCAAACCACTTTGGCTCGGACCTCGGCGCGGCTCGCAATAAGGCTCGTCGCTCGGGCGCGCAACGCTCCAGACGAGTGTGCCACGGATCGGGCTCGTCAGTTTAAGTTCTTGTGCTCCGCTGTGCGCGTTCCCTGCGACTTCGTTCTTACAGTTTTAGTTCCAGTGGGTGCGACGAAACGGTGTGCATACTCCGTTCGCCAATAATGCGGTAGGATGCGCCGCATCCAGCAAACATGGTTTCTGCTCGCGATCGCGGTGATCTGCAGCCTCGCTGCGACGTCGCCGGATGCGCCAACATCAACGCCCGGTAAGGCATTCCACCGTCTCAGTTTTTTTCTTTAACCCTTTTTTCCATTCTTTTTTATTCTTTCTTTCTTTTTTCCGTTCTTGTTTTGCTCTCAGCCACTTTCTCGGATGCACATTTTTCCCTACCTGTTTTGTCTTTGTAAATTTAGGTCTCGCGTTCTTCATTACCCGCCTTTTTTTTGTTCCTCTTTCATATCTGCTCTTGAGCTGAAACAAAATGAATGAAAAATAAAATGTTTTGAATGAGTTGAAGAAAAAAGTCTCACTTTTAGTGAATGCACTGATAAATTTGCATTCCTGTCGCATTGCTTTCTAGCCGATTTCAAAAGATTACACTTTTTCACTTTTTGTTTTCTCCTAATGAAAACAAAGATCAAGTTCGATCCTTTTTCCATTCTTTTGTTTATATTAGTATATTGTTTTTCTGACTTTTCAATTCCGATTGTTTAATTGTTATTTTTTTATTTGTAGAAATCAATTAAATAGTTTTTTTTCGTAAACCGGTCTATCAATCAATCCAAGTTTGCAACCAATAAATATCAATCATCCACGATCTGATCGTGAGTGAAGATTTTTTTTTTCAATTTCTTTTTTTTTCTCTTAATTACATTTCCTTTTACGATTTAGCGAAACAATTTAATCGTCGATAAATAAAATTAAGCGATCGAGTAAAGATGAGAACGATTGCAATAATCAACCGATGATGTTTATTTGATCGAAACTGATGCCGGTGGTGTGCAATAAAATCGCGACCACCAACTTTCGATCGCGCGTTTACAAACCATCAACATGCCTATTTCGAATGTTTATTAAAGTACCTTTTAACCTACTAATTATAATATCATAGCAAATGTGCCTTCTAAGTAACCATAACTTATCACCCAGACAACCTTTCTAATTCAAAACACATTCACGTCATTATAAAATCTGCACCACGCGAGCCGATCTGAAATAATTATTACGAATATGAATATCATCAAGATTATAAACAACAATCGTTCAGTTTGCCGAGACCACTCTTTCTCCGGTGCTTTTGATTGTCATGTTATTTATTCCCAAACAATTTATTTACTCTGAAGTTTGAAATATAAACATGCATGCATGGGAACGTAAAAGTTGAATGTGAAAAATTATAAAAGTTAGAAACATTGAAATCAATAAAAACATTACTTTTTTACAACAAACAGTTTGATTTAACTTTTAGAACAAAATTCAAATTACAATTTTGTTTACAAATTTTAAAAACGTTGAAAAAGTTGAAATCCTTAATAAAGTGCGAGATTTTCTACCAGTTCATTTCTCCAGTCGGAGATGTTCTCAATGTACAGTTATCGCCGAGCGTTCGTACACCCATTTACATGGATCTTTAAAGTTTCCAATTTAGCTGAGAAATATCACGTCGGAATACATTAGCCGGCGCAACGCTCCATCTCGATCCTGAAAATTGACGTATGAAAAAAAGCACATGCTTTACGTTTCAATTCTGCAATTGACAACTCACCGTTCTCTCTAAAACCATGTGGTTATGAAAGAAGGCTTTATTTAAAGTTGAAATTTTTGAAAAAAAAAGAAAAACTGTTTTATGTGATGTCGAAATGTCTGCGCGTGTGTCAGTGATAATTGAACGGTTTAGAGTCTCAGCAGACACATGCAGGTCATGAGAAAAAGTTTGAACGAAAAATGACAGTTTCGAACGACATTTTTTCCATTTTAAACTCTTATTTTTTAAATTTTTGAATTTTGTAATTTCACAACGAAAACATTTTGGTTTTGTTTTGCTTTGTTTGTTGTTTGACTTGAAATAGAAATAAATAAACAAAACAATAACAAAGAGTTGAAGAAACGAGTTCTATTTTTTTCAAAAATCGATTCGATTGAATAAATTAAACGAGAAGTTCAAACAATCTAAGCTTGACCTGGCAAATTTGTTCGAGTTTCAATATCTATATGACTGTACTAGATACAGCACGATCTTGACAAACTATAACATTACCTCACACCCGATTTGCCACACTTTTCTAACATAACAACTTAACTGGGTTGCACGCTATAAATGTTTGCAATTCAAACTCCTGATATTCAAAGCACAAAGCCAGTCTTCCGGGTTCAAGCGAGATAAAACTCAACTAAGAAACGAACCTGCAAGCAAAAAAGAAAGAAAAAATTGATACACCCAATCAAGTGCAAAGCAAGCTACAATTTCGAGTTCATTATCGATTTGAACTTGGCTACTAGAATCATAATACCTGATATCAAGAGACTCGTTCCACAAAGACTCCTTTTTCGACTTTTTTCAACGAAAAACGCTGCTCGATAAACGTCTAATCTGAAAAAAACTAAAAAAATAAAAAATCCAATTACAACATCGGGTATAAATGATTTGACATGAAAATTGTCGAGCATTTTTTTTACAAACAACGAGTGGCAAGGGTGGAATATAAACTCGTACTGGAGGGAGGTGAAAACTCGTAAACATCTTTTTCAACTGGACTCATGTAATTGCACGTGCACTTTTGGTTTTATACGCTCTCGAGCTGACGTGTGTTTTGTTCGTTGTTAAGGTGGAAACATACCAGTTGCGCGTTCCTCGAGAAGAAAATTGTTTACCTTTAACTATTGAGTCATGAAAAGTACAGGAAATCCGAACGGAAATCATGTTCAAAACAAAAGTTTGATTACATTTGTTATTTTTGATCAAGTTTTTTGCTTACATCTTATAATGATATTTGTTTACATCTTACTTTGTTCAATTATTTTCAAAATAATATAAATAAACAAAGTTTTGTTTATATTTTTCGTTATGTTGGCAACTTGAATCTGGTTTGTTTACAGATTTGTTTACGATGGCAGGTTCATTTATGGTTATGTGAATTCTGTTCAGCTGTGCGTTTCTTATCTTTGTTTACATGTGTTTTATGTAATGTTTTTGTTTTTAATTTTAATAAACCTGATAAAAGTCGCAAAATTAGTCGAAACGTTTAGCTACTCGATTGCACTATGTGACAGGTATCTAAACTGGTAACGTTAACTAGCCGGCAAGAGACGGACATTTTTACGTACCGGTTTGCAACGCAACACCGCTGGTTAACGGCGCCGTATCGAGAGAAGACAAGCGAGAGGGTCAGCGTCCAGCACGGGAGAGGTTGCGGGAGGAACCGAGTTCAGGAAAACGAGAACGAGTACATAGAACATAATACGCCGCTTCAGTCGCAAGTTTAGCGAGTACAAAAATTACCGGCATATCGTACTTTAACGCTGCGAGGAAAAGTCGTTTACTCTGACGCACGTGAAATTCCATCGGGGAAATTCTTCAAGTGACAGTTATTTTTATTTCTCTCTCTCTCTCTCCTTTTAATGGGCTTCCAGATGAAAAAGGGGGAAACAAAAAATTCAATATGGTTTTCCTGGAATCGTTTCCTTACCTCTTGACTGGTAAATTAGAAAAAAACGTTTCCTAATTCAGAAATATAAAAAAAACAATAATAAAATATTTTTGTTTACATTGTTGCACAATAACTTGATTGTTTTGTTTACATTTGTAAAGAGGTTACAATTGTAAATTGATAGCAAAAATTTGTAGTTCTTGTTCACAGTATTGTTTGTTTTGTTTTTTTTTTTTCAATTAACTTTGAAATGATTGAGAAAAAGTGTTTCGAAAAAAATGATCTAAGAGATCATAATTTGCATAAATCTGCCTAAATGATTGTTATGGAAACGATGCATCGCGTCTTCGAAGAAGCAGAGCGCGAAAATTGCGGAAGACACGTTCGCCACGAGTGCAGCAGCGGGAGCAATATGTATAATGAAGCGAGGCTCCCGTACACTTTCTTACGTTCTAGAATTATAGTTGAAAGGCCATCCGCGGTGACGTAATAAATCAGATGAACTTTGCTACCATTGTACTTTATTTTCGAGCTGTGCGCACCGCGCTTCGCAAAATTTATTAACTGTTTACATAATTGAAAACAAACTGTTATCTTGGCATTCAATTCTTCTCTGTGTTTTTGTCCAGACAACAACATTGCAATAAATTTCATCTCGACTTGTAACATGCTCGAACATGAATTTATTCATTTTTCTATAAACATTTATATACAAAAAAAATCACGATCAAACGTAATAACTCAAACTTGATGTTAGAAAGTGGGGAAAAAATTGACAGGGAAAAACGTCCAAGTTAAATTTTTATTGTTGGAAATGAAAACGTCGATTTGTAAATGCGTTTATGAATGTTTCATAAGTTCGAGATCAAATCGACCTGTCAAATCGGAATGAAAAAGTTGATAGGAAGTGGACGATAAATAACTGGACCGCCAGAGCTGCCATTCTTTTGCTGGAGGAAATGCATGTCGCGCGAGTTGTATTGAGTCAATAAGACAACTTATAAATTAAAACAATTATCCTAAGAGTAACGCCCTCCAGACGCTAATTTATTCAAATGTATTCATTGTTCGCGTTTGTGTAACATCAAACAGGCGAAATATACCACATTCATCATTCCACGCCTCGCATTCAATTTCACTTTCCAATCCCGATCGAGACCGGCTTCAAAATCAATCCACCGACAAAAAACATCCCAAATTTCATTCTCAACCTTTTTTTCTTCCTCTTACTTCTTAACTTTGGAAGTTTTTCAATCAGTTTCATCTGATTTTTCGTCTTCAACAATTTTGTTATTTTATTGTTTTGTTGACATTTATCTTTGATATTTGGCAATGGGTTTTTCTGTTCGATTGTAAATTTCTGTTTTCAAAACGTAAAACATTATATCTGACAACTTAAATGTTACTAATTAAAACAATTTCGTTAACAACCTCTGTTTTCTCCAAAATTTTCTACAAAAGAACATTGTTTTTACGTCACAACATTTTTCTTTGCAAATTGTTGTCAATTACCATGAAATTGCTATTGAAACGAAACCACTTTATGGCCTCTAATTAGCTTCAAAATTACTCGACCATTATAATCCTCTAATTAAGTTTTCCATCGATGTTCCCTTCAGCAATAAAAATTGTTAACTTCAAAATCATGAGTTGACAATATTTGCAACAAATTTGCTTTTCAACAAATCTGGGTTTTCAACTCAAAACAAAAAAGGCACTTTCTAGTAAAACCGAAAAGCGTGATTCATCAAACTCGATTTTTGATTTGTATTGAAAAATTCAAAGAACACGCCCCAATCGCGGTTCTAGTAGCAAAAAGATTACGATTAGCATAAGCGAGTCGTCACGAATTTTTCGAAGTCAAGAAAGAGAGAGACAGTAGGCGCGAGTGGGTGTGATCGTGATTCAGCAACGGCGATCGTTTTGTCAATAACTTTCACGTAGCGAAGCGTGGCGAGGAAAACAAAACGGGGTGAGGACGCACACCGGCGACACAAAGAAACGCCACGAGTGCCAGGAAAATAGAAATACAAATCGTTGATGGCGACGTCGCCCCGATGAATAACAAGCCAGGCCAGCCTGGTTTCAAAGAGCGCGCATTTTTCTCAGCGCCCCTCTTATCCAGTCTTTTTTTTTCGTCCTTTTCTTCCGGCCCATTCCATGGATTCGTACGACTCTTCTTACCTGCTCGAGCAACGAATTCGCATTTCTCGCTTGACGTTCCTCTGGCTTGCGTTCAATACAATCAATCGTTGATTTTTCCTTTGAATTATTTTCGGATCCAACGAACAAAAAACGTCGTTTCTTCAACCACCTAAAACATGCAAATTTTTTGTTTACATTTTTGCTCTTTTTTGGTTTGTATTTATTCATTTCAAATTACCATTTTGTTTTTGTTAAATGTAAAATTTGAAATTGCAAATATTCGTCTTAGAGAGGTCGACTAATTTTTTGACACCTGTTGAGGTTTAAGCAGTGGTATACAAGGAGCCATTTTTTTCTCCGTGACGAAATTCTTAGAATGCACCTGAGATCCCAGCCGGAGATACGAAAGTCATCTGATATGACCCATATATACCTGTTACATACCAATATAATCCCCTAACCGAAGGAATTCCACGTGAAACGCCTACGGATTCCCGAATAAATCTCACAAGGAGCGACAATCTTTGAAATCGACGCAACCGTGTCACAATTACCTCGTTTTCACGGCCGTTCAGAAGCGCCCGGAAGTCGTTGGAAAAACGTCTGCCGGAATTGCGTGAAAGTTGCGTGAATCTGAAAAAGTGTCATTCAATTCAGCAATTAATATTTTATTAATGAATTCTTTCAGTTGTTGTGCTTCATTTTTCATCGTTTTTATATCATTTTGTTATTATTTACAAATGACAAAAGTAGTTTGAAATTGAAATATTAAAGTTGTTAATTAAACCGTTGATGAGAAATTGACAGATTGAAGATTTCAAATTCACCAGCAAGCTCGAACGGACAAGGGCAGGGTTCGCGTTTTTGTTATCAATGTCGCGCGATAAATCTTGTCGGAGGGATCTCTCAGTGCTGAGCAAAGGCATTGTCTTTCGCGACTTATCGAGAGAGCTATAGAAACCTGTGCTATTATTCCGTGGATCTCACATACGTAATGCCCGGCTAATGATTCGGGAAATTCCCCACGGAGATAACTCCGTAACCTGGTTGAAAAGATAAATAATATTATTTTTACACGTTTCTTTTCTCCTGAATGAAAATTCAATTACCGGGTTTTTAACACTGTCGCGAGATAGGCATCTTTGGTGAAACGCCGTGATTCGATGGTAAACAATTTGGTGTCTCATCTTGTTCATAATTTTTATTTGTGTGAAACTGTCTTGTTAAAAAATGACTCTCGTATTTCGTCAACAAGTTGTATAATTTGAAAGCACAAAACAAAGACAAAAGCAATTCTCATTGTTATTATTTATGTACTCTTTTTATTTTGAATTTTCAATTAATTTTCAACAATCACTTTTTTTTAATGAAGACTAGTGAAACAAAAAAGAAATTCCACTTTTTTTGTTACGTAAATGAACCATAAACATTCCAGACAGTAAACCACTTGACGTCAATAAGTGTTGAAGTCTGCTTGGGGAACTCCTACAATTTGTTCACCACAAGTTTTTATGTAACAATAATTGTTCCAAAAGCCCCGCGGACGTCAAACCATCAATGACGTCATGCTGTTGGACACTGAAATCCGCGGCCGTGGATCCGGTCATGGGTAAAATTGAGAACGAGCAACAGGAACCAAACTTTCTTCACTTGCACAACGTCTGGCAACCGGCGCTGAATATTTCATTTGTACGCCTTCATTTTGTCAGACGTATCCCAATTTTCCCAATTTTATTGCATCAACATTTTAGCATTCGTTATGTCGGTGCTACGCTGCAAGCAAGCAAGTCATAAAATTTTCTGGGTCAATATCATTTAACCGGAAACGGATGTAAACATGGAAAAATAATGAATGAAAACTGTCAACAATGAAATAAAAACAAAGGATGAATAAAAACATGAAATATGAACATAACAAATGTAAACAATAAAGTTGAATAACGTGACTATGTAAACAATCAAATGTAAACAAAGCATTTTAGCCGATGTAAATAACAATGTAAACGAAGTGACAATTTGTAAAAAAAAGGGATGCAAATATGCAAAGAATTAGTTTGGTATTGCAAATTGATCGATTAACATAACCAACAAGGTGATTGCAAAACGGTCGGCGTTAGAGCAGAAAGTGCGTCAGCGTGAAGCGTCCGTCCTTCATGAAGTCGCGAAAGGCCCGGTGTACCACGTTGGCTCTTACGCGCTCCTTTTCCTTTTGATACAGAGAAGACACGCATAGATCCGTGCAACGCTGAGAGCCCGTATTGCACACGTTCATTGAACTTTTTGCCGTCGCGTATTTGTGTTTACGATACAACGCCGAGTATCCGTTGCGGACATTCCACGCTGCGAAAAGGAAACAACGCGCATAGAGACGAAGACGGAGATCGCGCCTCTAACATCCAACGACGAAGAAGTGTCTTAAGATGGCGACGATCCCTGTATCTAGTCACGTAACGGGTGTCCCATAAAAATGCATCTTCAAACTAAAAAACACTATCAATTAATCAACCGCTGTCTTGGATTTAACAATCAAAGTAATTGCAAATTTGAGGTTTGGTTTTTGTTTACAATCTTGGAATTTAAAAATTTGAATTTTTTATGTAAACAATGAAATGCAAACTTCAAGGCTCTTTTTTGCAAAAAACAAAACTGAATTTGGATAACTGATTAGAAAAAAGCAAAAAATTGAAGAATTTAACAAAAGTTATGAGATATTCAAAGTTCAATGGCCGTTTTGCAAATCGGACAATTTCATCTATAGAGTATATCAACCCATCATTATTCACCTTTGAACCTGCGTATATTTTTACATCGTGGACTTACAATATACTATTCTGATTGGCCGTTTATGATTCATCATTTTTGCATCGCGTCGTCGTCGTCTCTTTGCATGGGATCTTTTGAATAGCCATTTTTGTCGAGTGGTTTTGATCGTACATTTCTCGCGCCAATCCGCGAGACAAATTGCCATCGGTGCAAATGAATCGTTTGGCTATGGCAGTTTCTCGGTTCAAGAGTCTCTCTCGTGAAAACAAAATGAATAATTACGTCTCACATTTTCTTCGCACGATCGCAGAACGATTCCCAGAAGTCAAATCGTTCGCGCGGTTCCGATTATTCTGTGGAATCGATAAGATGCGGCAATTGTTTATACGCTTGACGATTCGCTTCTAACCTTTTAAATTGTTCTTAACGGAACGAAAACAAACATTGTTTTGCCAATTTCAAAACAAACTAGAAAGTTCAAAAAAAAATGGAAACAGAATGTTTTAACCAACATAATCAAACTATGTTATCAAATGTAAATAAAACAATTTGCAAAATCAAAACAAAAGTCGAATTCAAACAGAAGCGTAAACAAAAACCGTTACGAAACAACGAAGCAAATAATAACAATAGATGAAATCAGAGTCTAAAATTCATCTTTGACGCGACGTTTTGATTGCGCAATTTTCCAATTAGCGTATTTCATGTCGAAACGCCAATTAACTTAATTTCGGAGTTGAATTGAATTTCGTTCAAGTCAAGCATTAAGCTGTATCTTAATGTGATCTTAATAAGAGTGCGCTTCTCGCCGCACGATGAGAGATCCGATCCCAACCTCTGAAAGTTTAGATAGGCGAGTTTTAATTCAGAGACACAGTCGCGGATATATCCATGCAAGTCGATCGTTATTAGCTTCGAAAACTGTATGATTTAAGACGCTCGACTGGCCACGCTATTTCAAGCACGACAAGCTAATAACGTTATGCAGTTCGATAAGTATTGTGTTTCGAATTGATGCTTGAATTTGATGCGACCTCCTTACGATCAGTGCGTGCCTTTGCGTTCCCTTCGATTTTTTTTATTTCAACCTGTTTTTTATCCGAATAATACGTAATTGTAAAATTTTTTAAATTTGTGTACGACTTTTTTTTGCAAAGGAAAAAAGATTCTTCGTGAAAAGTGATTTTACATGAAAAGATAAACGATTTGATGGAGGTTAGAAAAATAACGTCTAATAAAGATTGTTAGCAATAAAATTGTAGAAACATGAGCAATAAATCAACACCTACATAAGAATACCGAGTTAAGACATTATGCAAGCTTATAAAGAAGATAGAAATAAACTTTCTGTATCTCAATGACGTTAACTCTTACTTTTAGTAGAGTTTAGGATTTATCTGTCAGCGAAAAAAATTTGTTCAATTGGACAGTAAAAATCTAAGTTGTTACCTCGGATAATGAATTGGCGGTTTGTTAAGGTTTATGGCAAACATCAAAATGCAAAACTAAACTTTCTGAAAAATAAGTTTCATTTTATTCCATTTCCTGTTGCCTTACTTTTTATTAACTTGAAATTTGATTTTTGTATCGTTTTTTAACATTTTTGTTTGATGACGAAGACAAAATTGTATTTTCTTTTATTTTGCTAATACAATTTGCTATTTTCAATGAGTCGTGAAAAGGATAGCTTGCGTAAATAGAGTATAAGGTATGCCTTCATACGAAATAATCTATTAGCTCATTGACTTTCGCAGTCGTTTCAGTAGAGTTTCATACATACGAAATTCGCCGCGCTGAATCAACACAAACCCTCCTTTTGTTTTGCATGTTAATCGTGAGGAATCGTGGGAAATGTTATTAGACAGGTACAAATTGCGTACAAGACTCGGATGCGCTTTTTTTCTTCCGCATAAAAATTGATCGTTTTTATTCAAATCTACTAATGAACCAGATTTATGTCTAATTTAATTCGCTTTCAACACTCCTGTTTCTTTATCATAAAATTTTTCTTTTTTTTCTATTTTTTCCTGTTACACTACCTGTCTCGTTTTGTTAGTTGGAACAAAGTGGTGAGTCATCTTATTGTTTTTGCATTTTTTTCAATTTTTTTTTTCTCCTTTTGGATCGCTCGTTCCGTTTTCAGGTTGATATTTCACTTGAAAGAATTAAAAACGCAAACAACCGAGGTTGCTCGCGGACACGCGCAAATTTTACAAAACCAGTCGTCCCACGCTTTCTCACCTTTGTATCACGATCAAAAGCTGCCCTATCTTTTGTTTAAGAAAACACAGGCTTCTTTAATTCTATTTTCGCTTTTGCTTCGTTGTTCTTCTTGAGAACAATGTTTCACGCTGCGTTGTAATTTTAACCCGATCATTTTTATATTTTTTCTTGCTGATTTTTACAACTCTGCTTCAAAAGCAAAAGTAAACAACAGTTTAAAAAATAGTTAACAAATAAAAGATACACAGATCTGGCAACAGATTTTCGGAGATTTGAATGCTCGAACAGGAAAGAAAATTTTGAAATTCGAATTTGACTAAAACATCTGGTCGAAATTAGAAACAAACTGACTTGTAATTGTTTATTTATTGATTCTTAATTGAAAAATGTTTTTTCACCATCAATACATGAATGAAAAGTTTTTGATATACTGTGATTCAAATCACAATTCCAACGTTTTGCTCAGTGAAATGCAACGTCTATCATATAAAGTTATTAAATTATTATTCTGTTGAATCGCAGCAAGTAGGATAAAATACCGTACAACCGATTAGAACGATGACCGACAATGTTATCCTAGCACGTTTCCCTTTTTCAGGCTCTCGAACCTTTTGCAATTAAAAGCCATTGCATCACCACTTTTTTCCCTTTTTTCCTCATTTTTGCATATTAGTTTTTATCAACTGCAATTAAATGACAAACGGTTATGCTTATTCTAATCAATTTTTTTGCAGTTTCTCTTCGAGTTGAGTTTCAATGAATAAATCATGTAATTTACCTTTAATGGTTACTATAAAGTTTCCCATTAATTTCAATCAACACTTGAGATAAACTCAAAAAACTTATAAAAGTTAGCAAAATGAATAACGAATTCTTCTAAAAAATGTGTAATTCTAAAAAACGTTACTTGGTGATAAAATTCGTGCAATTTCACATTCGTAGGAATTCTCGTTTCAAAGGCGAATGAATTTGATGAAAAATAAGCGCGCACTTTTTCCTAGAGTTCAGGGACGACAAAGAAACTTCCGGCTGGGAACAAACCGAGTGAAGATCCGATGACTAATTCCGTGTTCTTTCGGCTTGGCTATTCCATCACTCAATTATCATAATTGAAGTTCCTTTTTTTCTCAACAAATCACACTTATTTTTCCAAAAAAAACACGTTTTTTTATTTGATACAAAGTTCATTTGAAAGTATTGTTATGATGTAATAGTAACTAGAAAAGGGTTGAACAGAGTTTTGCAAAACGCTGAACGTTAAATTGTGCAGTCGGGTAGATACATCGAATTCCAAACTGGTTATATTGATTTGCGCCGGTGGTCTGGAAAGTAAACAGCTTTTATAGACTTTCGACATAGCTTGCTTGTCATATTTTTCAAATTCTCACATAGCAAAGTGCGCGAATCGCATATTCTTCAGGGGTTCGTCGCGTTTAAACATTCGTTCGGCGTAACATTTTGCAATACCTCTTACTTATGCCGCCGGACAGACCAATAAAAATTTGAAAATCTCACTGTTCCGAAACGTTTAATACCAGGTAATTTATTGCACGCAATTTATTATTATCACTTTTTACCTACAGTTTCAAAACTCAAAACATAATTTCCAACGTTTCATTTTTATTTTGTTCCCTTTCTTCGCCGGTTCTATTTTGTTTATTTTTTCAACCTTTTTTATTGTTATTTTTATAGTTGTTTTTTTTTCTTTCCTATTCGTTTACAAACAGACGGCCAGGTCGGAACAATCAACCCATAAATCAAACAAATTGGTCTAATAAATTCACCTTTGACTTTTTCATCCAATTTAATAATTCGTTTGGAGACACAAACGAAGAGGGTTGTTTTGCAAGCGATGATGAATTTGCGAGTGGGTTGGTTGGTTTGTCATGTCTGTGTCAACATTGATAGATTAAATACTTGAGGTTATAACATGAAACAGACTCGGACGTAATGCTCGCAATTAGCTTGCATCTCTCGGAGCAATGGCTCGTTCTAGTGGAACGATCGCGAGTGGTGGAGCGCGAACCCGATATGCGGAATGTGCCTGGATACCGTTCATCCGGATTACCTAGTAATTACCAAACGATAATAGATTGTACCGTAACTCACTTTGTGGTAATGCAAAAAAAACTGCTCACATCAGTTATTACAATGTGAGTCTGATACGACAGGTGTAAAAATCGGTTCGACCTTGAAAGTGCACTACGATTTCTCAAATTCCAATCCAATTGATATTCCAACATTCAAATTTACAACGAAAATCCATTTTTTTGAAACGAATTCTTTTTAAAACTTTTTTGGATTCAAAATGTTGACTATTACAAATTACAAATGAAAAAAAATTGTTTTTTGAATTCTGATTTTTGTTTAAAACAAATGAGTCAATTTTCGAATTACAACTTCATGGTTGCAAATTGAAAGAATGAAAATAATTTGTGAGAAGTTATTTTACTTGAGATTGAGTTTGATTCGGAGTTGTAAGAGTATCTTATCCATCCAAGCGGTCATTTGTAAGAGTGCAGTGTCTCAATAGCGGGATAATGTGCCGTTAAATATATTATAAAAATCCATTTTTTCCTCCTCATATATTTCACTTTAGGATTACTCGTGGCATAATTTATTACTCTGATGAATGGTTTCAGTAAAAGCAAGAAAGTAACGATCTTGAAATGCATTAATAAATTATAATGCGGATCCCAGTGGAAAAAAAAAGGTAGAAATAATAAAGGGAACCGATTTGAGATAAAATCTTACATAACGCCGTTTGAATTTGTGATATTTCACTGTAATTCATTCGTTTTCGTTTTCAATTTTAATTTTTAGTTCAGAAGTTGTTTATGTTTTATAATAATGTTTTATTACTTGATTGTACGAAAGTTGTGAGCTTCGTGGGTTATTGAACCTCATTGAATCAATCATGAGGAGACTCACGAAGCCGGTCTGTTGGGCCGAATCGATGACTATCAATAAACACATTTTCGTGCTCATTTTCGTTGAGCGCAACAAGGTGCACGACGGCATTATATTCAAATTCACTTTCCCGTTTGGTTTGACATTACAAAAGTCACTTTATTACGGTAGACGAGCGAGTCTGTCACATTGTCTGACTGTTTTCAATGAAATTGGACATGATGACAAGTCGGCATAATGACACCGATAATTATACTTTTGGCTGCAACGTTTCCTACCGACTGTTTTACCTTTGCGTGTCTTCTTCATAACTATTTTCAATTTTAGAACTTTTAATCACACATCAAAAGTTAATTTGAACAAAAATCACAACAGGAAAGTAAAATCTAAACAGAGACGTGGTAAATTAAAACTTTTTAAAAAATCGATCATTTGATTACTTTTGAAAAATGAGAAATAAACAACTAATCGAATTAACAAATAAACAAGGTCTTTAATTGGACGTAAACAAATAGATAAATGAATAAAAAGTAAAACCGGATCAGAGAACTAGATCGAGGAATGTAAACAAACAAAAATCGAACCTTTTGCGACACCCGCGACCGGATAATTGTGGCAAGAAGCGAGTTTTCATAACTGTAATTACGCGCCTGTCCGAGAGGCAATTGCAAAAAAAAAGAATTCAGTATATGTTTTGTCAGCCTCTCCCCAGGATCGTGATTTTTCTTCACGTTTTGTTTTTTTGTTTTTATAAATTCTTTCTCTCATGGCTCAATGCACGATTGAACCCGCGGCGATACTGAATTTTCTCATTTCAATTAATTATTTATTATGCTTTCACAACAGAGAAAATAACACATTGTCGGACATTTTAGCAAACTTTTACTTCAAGGATGAGAGTAAAAACAAGAAAAGGCGACGTTTCTTATTGTTCATTTTGATGTTAAAATTCAATTTTCGTTACATGAAAAAACCAAACAATGTAAACACAAGATTTCAAGGTGACTAAAAAAACGGAAAAAAATGTTTTTATTATATATAAGAATCACAAAATACAGAAAACTTTTGAACGCATCTCATTGACCTTGTTCAATCTCCGGTACAGTTATCCCACCGACTGTACAATTCAAAATCAGCTTACTCTGGCGTTTGCAGGTAAATCTTAATTTTTGTTAACCTCTCGGACAGTACAAACTGCCTTGACCTACATTGAGAAAAAAAACCTGTTCGAAGTTGAACCATGAGCAGAATTTAAACCAAAAATTTTGTTTCCTCAATAAATTATGTTACGATGAAATATGCATATCACAATTATATAATCCGTCTTTGAAGAAATTCCTCGCAAAAATCCCCCTCGAGGATCAATAAACGTCGACCGGTAAGAAACCGTGCAGTCTGATTGGTGTCGTAACCATGGCGCCAAGTGCATTTTTGACAGCAATGCGAGACTTTCTACCTTATCTTTTTATCAGGCGATCTTCTTTGATTTGCATTAACGTGATTTTAGGCGCGAAATAAAAGTTCGGTGCTAGTTACGATGCTCACCTTTTTTTCCTCGTTCTTTGAACTTTCTCAGGTCAATTAACTCTGACATAACCTGTTAAAGATTGTCTTGAAATGTTTATTTCATTTTCGTTGGCATTTTTTGAATGTCAAATATTTACAAACAAACAAATGAAAACAAAATCAAATTTTTTGATATTAAACTTGTTTGTTTGGTTGTTTTGTTTTTTGTTGTTGTGAAGGTCCTTAAAGGTCGTTTAACACCTGTAAGAGATAATAAATCGCTGAATTTCGGGTTGTTTCGAATTGGCAGGTGCGAAAGTTTAGGATGGAACAACATAACAGTTAACTTCCGAATCCACACGCAGTTGTTGCTCTCAAGCGCGACTACACACCCAGGCGTTGCGAAATTAATTAGTCGCAAAACAGAAGTGACCTTTTACCGTTATAATTGGATGAAAATTATTACATGCCGGCGGCTTCTTTGCGTCTTTGTTATTGTGTGACACTATTCTTTTTCTCCCCTCGACTTCTTTAGCTCGCCACAAGATGAAGAAATTCACCTCCAAGCGTTAATAATTTTCACTTTTGTTTCTTCATTGATAAACAATACGACAAAAAACTTGACGTAACATACCAACCAACCGCAATTTAATTTTTCCTTCGTTTTCATAAACATTAAAAAAACGTCAATTTTTCTCCTCCAAATTGTTCAACTTTTGCAACGGCGTTTCCTGGTTTAACTTGTTTCGCCGAAGTAATAATTTTATAATTTTTGCTCTTATTTTTGGAATTGCAAATACATAATCATGTAAAATTTTTCCGCAATTTTGTTACCTAAGAGTCTATTTTTTTATTGTTTTTTTTTTCGTCATTGATTTTTGTTCTGAACCATAATCGTATTTTGTTATCACAAGAGGAAATAAGTTTTGAGATATATTACAATTGTAAATTCGTAAACGCGAGACAGCAGAGAAAAGATCGAGAAACAAGCGAAAAAAAGAATGAGAGAAAAAAGTGAAACACAATCGGAATGTATCTTGTAAGGGGTTTATCAGACTTTAAGAGGCACCGGAGGAGACTTCCGGCTGATAAGGCGTTACACAATAGCCCGCGGCAAAGTCGCGGACGCTTTCCGCGAGCATAATTTTCAACTCCGTGCCGGCCAACATTTCTCCGTCCAATCGAAATCAGTGAAAAACAAGTTTGCGAAGGTCGCCTCGAGACTTTTTGCTTCATTCGTCACGAGACAAAAAAGAGAAATGCATGAATGGCTTATTTATCTGAAAGTTTTTGTTTTCGCGTCTGTTGATGGTGCAAAGTTTGATTGAAATTGCGTGGATAGGCTATTTGTTCTAAGGAAGAAAAAAAACTTTCAGTTTTGATGATGCAACAAAGTGCGAAGAGGAGCGTGCATAATAAGTGTGCAATCGGAATAATTTCATATTAGAGATGAAGGTGATAAGCGCGTAAGAAAGCAGTAATTTCAGTCCATACGTTATATCAGCTGCGGTCGTAATTATTTTCCTTTCACTTTTGGAATCATCTGCCGGCTGTTTACAAGTGATGCTGCGGGGCGTGAGACCTCAAACAAGCTATTAAAAAGAGTTTAAGAGTAATATCTGATTGTTTTTTGCTTAATGGCTTTTAATTATGATTTTTATAACATTTAGCAAAGTTGAAAATGAATCTGACATTAATTTTTTAATAACTATATTGAATGAATGAAACAAAGTTAGTTCTAATAATTTTTAATTGAATTAGGATATCAATAATTTCACCTAACATTGTTATTTTTTCCCCAACAAGGTTTGTTTACAAGTTAAGGTACAAGGTGAACATTTTTTTCACATTTTATTCTTGTGATTTTTAAATTTTTTTGAGATACAGTAAACAAAAATGTTTCGCTAGTACAAACTAAAAAGGAAAACAGATTAAACTAAAAAAATCAATCGATGTTTACTGTCCCACTTTTCTAAGCGTTACGATACTTTAATGTACATTATTGTAATATGCATTTTGAAAATGGGTTCTTAAAGAATTGACATCTTTGAAAATTATCGAACAGTACATACAAATTACTCTGTAAAAATGACTTCGACGTGTTCTGATCGCAACAGTCGGAGTCTGTGTCTTTGTGTGAGTTTTGACATGTCGTCTTAAAGAATATGAACTGGCAAATTTCTTGTCACACTGATTACACATGAAGGGCTTCTCGTCTGTGTGATTTCTAACATGCTCTTTCAATTTACTAGCACGAACATAAGTTTTACTGCAATATTCACATTTGAAGGGTTTATGAAATTGAAGATGATATTTTAAATTTTGTGACGAGGCGAGCTGTTCGCTGCAATGATTACATTTGAAAAGTTTTTTTCCAACGTGAAGACTGACATGATTTTTGAAACTACTTGGATCGCTAAATCGCTTGTTACAATGTTCACACTCAAAAGATTTCTCGCCCGTGTAAATTCTGACATGTCGTTTGAAACTACTTGGATCGCTGAATCGCTTGTTACAATGTTGACACTCAAAGGGTTTCTCGCCCGTGTGAATTCGAATATGCCGGACTAAATAAGATTTAAATTCGAAACATTTCTTGCAATATTCACAACGAAATCTTTTTTCTGCAACTGATCGCCCAGCTATCCTCAAAGCTTTGCCGGACGCTTCTTGATTGGTTGGTAGTTTTTTTGGACCTTCCATAATTGGTGAATGATTTCACAGAGGGCTTCTAAAAATAAAAGTCATAATCAAATTGGGCTACTCAGTACGTTATTTCACAGATAAAAAATATCAATTGGCGTGTACATTCAAAAATAATTCATTTTAATACCTGAGACTGCAACAATTTTTGGTTAAGTATAAAAATAACTCGTATTGACCTTCGTAACTGTTTGGAGTGAACTGAATTCAACTGAATTTTAGGATCATAACAAATACTTGCATTGTTTATGGCTTCTTTATTCTCTCTGTTATAATTCGCAAAAAATCCGTGGATGGCGTTCAAATACAAGAACGCAAAAATGAAAACATAATTTTAAATTTAGTTTGAATGAACATAATGGGTTTTAATTCTAACTTTCTATTCGTCTTCAACAAGAAAAGACAATATATCCTATCCTTATTTATAGTAGATTATTTGTAATATGAATTTTCAAAGTGTGCTTTAAGTGAAACAACGTTTTGAAACACCATCGAACAGTACAAACAGACAACATTGATACTCTTTTGACGTTTACATGTTTTATGAGTATTTGAGCTTGCACCAATATGAGTTTTAACATGCCGCTTCAAATCATTTCGGAGACAGAATTTTTCGTCGCAATTTTCACATTCGAAGAGCTTTTCACCGGTCTGATGTCTGACGTGATATCTTAAACTACGTGAATGAGTAAACCGTTTGTGACAACGTTCACACTTGTAAGGCTTTTCACCTAAGTGAATTCCAAGATGGGCTTTCATATTGCTTAACGTACGAAATTTCTTTTCACAACGTTCACAGTTGAAAGGCCTTTCTCCAGTATGAATTCGTAGATGACACTTCAATACACATGTATCTCTAATTCTTTTAATGCAATGATCACATTTGAATGGCTTTTCGCTAGTGTGAATTTTGACATGCCTCATCAAACCAGATGAGTTACCAAATTCTTTGTTACAATGTTCGCATTGAAAACGCGAGTGAGTTTTTTGATGACGTTCCAAATGATTCGACGCAAAAAATGTTAAATCGCAATTTTGACATTTGAAAGACTTCTCGCGTGTGTGAACTCCGAGATGTATTTTCAAAATATCTAATTTTACGAACTTTTTGTCGCAATGTTCACACTGAAAACAATTCTCTCCTGTGTGATATCTAACATGGTATTTCAAAACTGTCGAATCGCGGAATTTTTTACCGCAATGTGTACATTCGAACGGTTTCTCTCCCGTATGAGTCATGACATGGCATTTTAAATTCTTTTTTGTGACGAATCGTTTATTACAAACATCACATTCAAACGGTTTCTCACCTTTAATATAACTGAGATGATATTTCACAACATTCGCGGAGCCAAAATTTTTTTCACAATGATCACACTTAAACAGTTTTTCTCCTGTGTGAGTTCTCAGGTGTTGTTTCAAGTTACCTGAACTGACAAATGTTTTATCGCAATGTTTACAATGAAACGGCTTTTCACCTGTGTGAATCCTTTCATGATATGCTAAACCCTGTAACGTTAAACATTTCTTGTCGCACTGTTTACAATGAAAAGGCTTTTCACCAGTGTGATTCCTCATGTGGCAATTTAAACTCCATAAACGTAAGAATTTTTTGTCGCAAAGTTGACATTCAAAAGGCCTCTCTCCAGTGTGAATTTTGACATGGGATTTCAAATAATTCAATACTGCAAATCGTTTATTACAATGTTTGCATTTAAAAGGCTTGTCACCTGTGTGACTTCGGATATGCTGTATCAGGTGATGTTTCACCCGAAAACCTTTTTTGCAATAATCGCAATTAAATCTTTTTTCGCTACCGATCGCACAACCTTCTTTTTTCACAACTGAAGTTTTAGCTTTTTCTGAAGCTCCAGTGCATTGTTCTTTACTTCTTGTTTGGTTCTTTGCAGAAGCCATAGTTTGTAACTGCTTTGGTAGCGATTTTGTCGATCCTATTTGTAGGTTATCTGGAAACATAAAAGTTCTTAAGTTATCGAAAAGTATTATTTAATACCAAATTTAATGCTGAAGAGTATATTAATTAAACGCATGTAATTGATATGTGTAATAAATATAAAACCTTATTACCTGAAGAATAAAGTGAAATGCTTTTAGTCAGATTTTTTCTTTTTTTCTAGTCTCTGATGTAGTAGTAGTAGTAGGTTGCTTGGTCCCAGAGAGAAATCTTAGTCTCTGATGTATTTGCGAAACTATATCGATAGAAATTGACAAAACCAAAACAATACAAGTTCAATTCAAAGAGCAAATTGTCTCATACGCTGTTTTGTTATTAAAAACATTCACAGATGGCACTCACAAATTCAATACAGGGGAGTGTTTTTATAAGATATTGACGTTTTTTGCAAACAGAAGTTGTGAACAAAAAAATTGGAAGTATTATTATTGATTAACTACAAACTTTTTTACTAACACATACATGAACAAGACAAATACATTGAAACATCGGATATTTATTTGATTTTATTATTTTAATAAATGAGTTAAGAGAAAAATGTCGCAACAGTTTTTGAAAATTCATATTAAACTCAAATATGAACTTACAAGGTCATATAAAACTTTTCAATAGACGTTGTTATAATATGATATTTTGAAATGTTTATTCAGTAGATCAGCACTTTCAGAACTTTTTGAGCAGTACAAACATATAAACACAGCATTGTATTTTCGTTTGCTTTTGTATTTTCTAAGTTTACATTGTTCGTTTTCTCGTGTGTATAATTTGACATGTGAAACCAAACTACCCGACGTGAAAAATCTTCTGTCACAATTCTTACATTTGTAAGGTCTTTCTCCCGTGTGATATCGCAGATGTATTTTCAAAATATCCAATTTAACGAATTTTTTGTCGCAATGTTCACACTGAAAACAATTCTCTCCTGTGTGAGATCTAACGTGGTATTTCAAAATCGTCGAATTGCGGAATTTTTTACCGCAATGTGTACATTCGAACGGTTTCTCTCCCGTATGAGTCTTAACGTGGTTTCTCAAAAGTGCTTCCGTGATGAACCGTTTATTACAAAAAGTACACTCGAACCGTTTCTGACTCATGATAGCAGTGAGGTGATATTTTACAGCATTCGCGGAGCCAAAATTTTTGTTGCAATGATCACACTTAAACAATTTTTCTCCTGTGTGAGTTCTCAGATGTTGTTTCAAGTTACCTGAACTGACAAATGTTTTATCGCAATGTTTACAATGAAACGACTTTTCACCTGTATGAATCTTTTCGTGATATGCTAAACTCTGTAACGCTGCAAATTTCTTCTCGCACTGTTTACAATGAAAAGGTTTTTTACCAGTGTGATTTCCCATATGACACTTGAAACCTCTTGGAGATATGAATTTTTTATTGCAATATTGACACGCAAAAGTCTCTCCCGTGTGATATCTGACATGTCCCTTCAATGAACGCAGATTGGAAAACCTTTCATCACAATGATTACATTCAAAAGGCTTGTCGTGAGTTTGCAAATGCTGAATCATATGACGTCTAAACTTGAAACCTTTCCCGCAGTGATCACAATGGAATTGCTTTTCGCTTAATCCCGTCGCAGAACCTTCTTCTTTCCCTGCTTGTTTAACAACCGAATTTTCATCTATCCGTAAAATTCCATTATTTTTCTCTTCAATGCTTGTTTGCTTTTCTGCAGAAGCCATAGTGTTTTGATCTCATTCGTAGGTCATATATCTGCAAATATGAATGTACATAAAAATTTATCATTGAAACTGTTTTTGTTTATGAAAATCATGGCACAAACAGGTATTACCTTTGTGGTTTTAATTATGGGTTTAATTTGTAATGTCGTTTTTTAATATTTTGTGGTTTATTAATACTTTTTACCTCTTCGTTATGGCCGGTGTAGTGATATGTACTTTAACAATGCAATCAAAACAAGATCTAATGTTTTGACCGACGTAGTCCTATTAAACTATATAATTCGCAGAAAATAAAGTTCGGAAACAAGACCTACAATAATTACAAATCAATCACCGACTTTGTTCACTTTTACTAAATTTGCAAATAATCTGCGAGTTTTGCTGCGTTCATCTTGGCTGATAGTTTTTTAAATGTCATATGACAATATACTTTGTCAACTGTTTACCTTTTTTCAAAAGGTTGCCAAAAAACGTATCTGTTTATAACTTGAATTTCACTTTGACAGTTAAAATTATTAGTAAATAACAGTATTTAGTTTTCTAAAATAACTCGACAACAGCTGTTTACAACTTTGACCTGGTATGAAAAACAAAACAAAATAAGGAAATTTTTTCTATTAGAAAACTCATGAGGTGTTTTTTTTATTTTGCAGGCACAGATCTCGTGCCAGGCGTGGAACCACTGGAGCCAACCAAAGAGAAAGAGACGGACATAAAAAGTGCAATTGACGGGAAGAAAAAGTTGACGATTGAATTGAAGTCGAAGCATCAGAAAAAGTCCGAAAATGCAACAACAGAAACGGCGCCGACAGTCCCTTTGCTGGTGCGTGGCGAGCCGGTCGTGAAAGCGGAAGAGGAAGAAGTTTCCTCGAGAGGCCGGGCGTTGAACATGTCGGCCCCGGAGCCTACCAATTCTCTACACGCTAATCTCACAGATCTCAGTGACGTCAGTATGGACGATGAGGATAAAGAAGTGGAAGGTTCGTTGTTGCAGTTGTTCGCTCAGTGATAGTACCGGCAAACCTGCTTCTTTCTACTAAAAAGAAAACTTGAAAAGAAACAATCATTTGCATTCATTTTTATCTCTACACCTGAACTTTATCCAACAAGTTTAGATTTTGTGTAACAAGTAAAGATCACTGGAAAGATACGATTCTTCATTGAAATGAAATAAATTCGAAACACTTTGAAAAGCTCGCGAAAATTTCTCTAGTTCGGCGAGAAATTTTAAATGTAACATCAAGAATTTGAAATTGCGAATCAATAGATTTTCTCGTTGAAAAATCTTTTTAATCGCTGTATTTGCTCTGTTCGGAATAACGGTGTTTGGTTGATGCAAATCATCTTGTGTGATCGTTTAGCATGATTGGCAGAGCTAATAGAATCTACAATGATTTTTTTACACTTAAGAATTACGAGGAGGTGCAGCTTGCGGTTCGCATTATGCGAAGATTTCAGTTAAAGATTGAGCTTGGTCGAAACGTCAAAACTATTCTAAAAATTCAAAAATAGTTTCAATCAAAAAAGATATCTATTCAAAGAAAACAACCAATTTTATAATAACAAAAAACTACAGCAATAACAAAAGACAATAAAAATAGCGAAAGTAAAGAACAGCAAAAAAACCAAAAGAAAACAATTTTGACAGATAACTTCATTCCATTGAATTGTTATTTTATCACTCAATTCACGTAGATGAAAAGTTGAAAATATCCCAGGGAGTACTAAATACGATATTACGTTTTACCGTAAACTGATTTACTGCGAGTGCAAAATTATACGCCGCGTGTGAGAAGTAAAAGAGAAAGAAAGAGAGGAAGAAAAAAAAACGACGAAAGTGGAATGTCCGATAGAGAGAAAAGTGAAGCACATTTGAATATTGAAATTCATTGCTGATTCCGCCGGCGGTTGCGCCGTACCGATTTTTACTTTCTCGTTAACTCCCGTAATAGTTCATGCAACTTTTTGCGCCTCGGCGAAAACGTAACTTGTAAACGTGCAGCGACACAATTTTGCATACGAGGTTTCCGCGTTCGAGTCAATCCGTTTGGGTTTGGTTTGTTGTTCTCTCTGAGCAAAAAGGGCAGATAAAAAAAGGATTGCTTTGCATTGAACATTTGCAGGTGGCGAGTACGTTGCTGTACACAATCAGACCGAGGTGAAACTGCCGGCTCTGACGAAATACTGCACCGAGGGAAACAAAACTTTTGCCATCGGCGAGAAGGTTGAGCGAGGCTGCGACGAAAAGTGCGTCTGCGGCAAGGACGGAAAGGTCGGCGATTGCGAGCCCGTTTGCGCGCTGCCGTTCGTTAGAGCTGGAAAATCTGCAAACGATCCACTTTGCCACGAACGATTAAGTCCCACCGAGCCGTGCTGCGCCGTTCTGGTCTGCGCTCTAGATTCCGGTGAATTTCCAAATATCCCATTTTCTAACTTGAGTTGCTTTTAGCATTGCAATAATAAACTATATCTGCTGGTTTGAATCGGCAATTTAAGTGGCCATTAAAATGACATGGATGGTTTTGAATTTAATGAACCTGAAATTACCAAAAGTTTGGTTCTTGCGAAAGTAAATAATCAGATGAAATATTTTATGTAACGTCAAAAATGTTATCTTGTTAATTTGAGGTTTTTTTTGAAGTTATGGCAATTAAGTGGTTATTAGTACTGAAAATTTGGTCAAGTGATTTTGAGCTCGAGATTTTTGTTAGGTAGTTTAGATGCTTTTAGCGATATTTGAAAAAATGTCAGAATAAAGTTTGGAAAAAATTGACGTTCTGATTATTTGCTTGAAGCTTGCAAAAAGATTGATACCAGTGCATTTCTCAGAATGGAGATACCAATTAAGAAATTAGCATTATACATTCATAAAATGCCTATAGTTCAACGAGGCATGTGTCTTCTAACATTTTTCGCATGTCTAGGAATTTCGCAACATTGTACAGACGAACAAAGTTGATTTCAATTAACAACTTGAACAATCATCTAATTATTTGCCTGAAAATTTATTATTCTAAATCAATCTTAATTAAAATGTTTCAACAATTAATTATCGATTTTAATTTTTCTTCAAATTTGCCTAATCATCTTATAAAACCTGAAGAAAAACCCTCCTCTCACGTCAACTCCTAAATTCAAAAGAAACCAGTCCTAAACTTCATGATTTTAATAAGATTCAAGACGTAAAAAAGTTTAACTAGCTATTTTAGTTGAATTATTGATACCGAAGAATGGGAAATCCCGACAATTAAAGTTATTGTTCTTTTACCGTAACAAAAATAAGAGAAAGTCCATTTTTCTTCATGCACAGTTAAGCTACATCCTTATTCAACAGACACTGTAACTAAATTTGTTTTTAATTATCTACAATACGGTTATTAATCCGTTATCGAACATGATTTTACATAATAAATCACGCATTAAAATTTCCGTCACAAAAAAATTGCATAAAAATTAAATCATTTTTTTGAATGTCATTACAGAACCCGAGCCAGATGAAACTTGTCTCTTCGAAAACACCACCCTAACTCGTGGCCAGCGTGTCGAAGACAAATGCGAGAGGATTTGCGTATGCGAGGCACGCGGTCACCTTAAGTGCGAGCCCAGATGTCCTCCGAATGATACCACTTCCAAAACTAATCAATCCGATCGCTGCGTCGTGCTAAAAGACCCAACGTAAGTGAAGACAAATTTGTCGAATTAATTTTAATGTACGATCATTTTTTCCCCTTCTTCAAACATTATTTCGACATTTCGTTGCTCAAGAAACAAAACGAAATAATAAAAAGATGCGAGAAAAAGATTGTACATAACGATACGAAACAAACGATCCAAATAACACTGGTTCGATTGCAGTGACAAATGCTGCACGATCACACTGTGCGATGTGACTCTCGGAGATCACGAGATTAAGGCGGACAACCCCTCAGAACTCAGCATCAACATCACCGACGTTAAAGTCCTCAACTCGACTGCGATTAAAATCAAATTGTCAACGAAATCCTTGCAGGACGTGAGCGTCGAGATCTCAGAAAACAATCATGATTGGCGACAGGTGAAGCCCACCGAAGGTAATCTCTTCCAGACAAATCTAACATTTCAAACAATTAACGAATTCCACAAAGGTTACAAAACTATTTCAATTGCAAAACACCTTGTACAATTTCTTAATCAGTTTTTGATTCGATTTCCAGATGGCATTATTTCCGACTTGGAACCAGCTCACAGTTACTACGTGCGAATTTTGGAAAATGGACGACCAGGACCTGCGTTCCATGTTTCTTTGTTTGGGGAAGTGATCAAAACAAATATCACAGACAAGATGGACAAAAAGTGTCATCACAGAGGAAAGACTTATGACGTTGGTTCACAATGGTACGACGAGTGTATTTCCATCTGCGTCTGTGACGAAAACGGAAAGACTTCGTGTGCAACCATCGAGTGCCCTACGGATTTTGGATTGGATGTACTCGATCCTCATTGTATCGACTGGGAAACCGTTCCTCCGAATCATGTTCCTAAAGCTCCAAACTGTTGTCCAGAAGTAATTGACAAATTTTTCAAACCTGAAATTTCCTTTACAAAACTGACACAGTAAAATCAATTGATGTTTAGTTTCGAGTAATCGAAATTTGGAAATGAAACAAAATATTTTAAGATATGATTGTTATAAATAAACGTTGGATTTGATTGTAAATTGTATTCTGCAGGAAATACGCTGTAAGAACAATGGCTCTTGTTTGTACGAAGGCCAGATGTATGAAAACTGGAGCGAATTGCCATCGAACGTAACCGGTTGCGAAAAAAGATGCTATTGCGATATGGGCAATGTATCTTGCCAGGCGGCTTGTCCGCCGGTTCCAGCGGAGCCCCCGTCGAGCTTGCACTGTCCGCCTCGTCAAGCGAAACTCGCCAAGCTGCCTAACGACGACTGCTGCCAAAAGTGGGTCTGCGATCTAACATCAACACCAGGTACCTGATCTCTTAACTCGTGTCACACTTTTTGCAACATCAAACGTACTTAATTATTGTCAAAGAGAATCAGTGCCATAAATATTCTTTCAATGCAATCAAAATATCAAAACAAAACTGAACCCTATGACTTTGATTAGTATGTTTTTTCATACTTGTTTTAGAGAAGAAAAAAAAAGGTGAAAAATGAATGAAACTGGTGATGGTATTTGGTATTGGTAGATTGGTTTTTTGGGGATACAAAAAAAAGCTTAACCTGGAGTGTGGACCTGACTGGTTTGATTGCACAACCTGACTTGATTCAAAGTGTATCACCCCCTCTCTGTCTCACCCGCGCACAATTTCCTGCTCAGAAGAATTCATATCACTTTTGTTATTATCAGAAACACTGTATCTGTCGGCTGATAAAATTGTTTTGTACGAATGCACGAGCACCTAAGCCACATATCAAATTAGCAAAGCTTGTTTTGTCATTTGAGAGAAATGAAAAAAAAGAAAGTACGTAATCTGACACACTCACCGAGTGTTGCAAACGGTTCGTGTTTGTTCGATAAGGTGGTATCAGGCACGCTTATTAAAATTGTTCCGCTGTGACACCAACCGATCAATCAACATTAGTTTAATTAATTGAATTGAGAAACACATTAACGTGAGACAAATTAGAGACAACATCAATCGATAAATTGCAACTACAATTCCCAACATGACACTTGTAATTTAACGAATACAAAGTAATAAATCAAACAAACAATTATTAATAACCCAGAACGAGCGAATAATAAAAAAAAATCAGTCCCGCACCTCCTGCACGTCCTTTACCCCTCAGCCCTGGAGGATCCATCGTCCAATCTGCATGTACCGAGCAGCAGTAAACCCAAAAGCGAGCTTGTAAATAAAAATCCAAGCGTGTAAATATGCATGGGCCTGTGAACAGCGACAACACTGAAGATGACGTTGGACTTTGTTCATTGCAGGCAAAAACGATACGAGGGAGGCGACAAAGCCTAGCCAGGACCATTTCGGTCACGGCGCCAAAGACCCGATGGTGCCCTACCTCGGACCCTACAACCCAGAGTACAAGCCCACCGCTCCCAACGTGGAGCAGATCTTCCACATCCCAGCCCATTCTGAAAAAACCGCCCCTCCCCTCAAAGACAAGTCCAAATCCGACAAATCAAAGTCCGACTCCAAAAAGCATCTCGACACCTACAAACCCACCAAGGAGGTCATCGAGCAGAAGTTCCCCGGACCACTCGCACCCGACAGGTTCGACGAGGCGAAACCATTCAAGCCCCACGTGGACCAGCCGATTTTCGTTCCCCATGACCAGCAACCACCGGCTTTCGATTTTGTACCGAGCAGTGGCGAAAACATCCCTCCAAACAGGTTCGATAGCCAGTTTGACAACTCAGCCGCCGGACCACCTTACAAGGGACCAGTTATTTCCAAACATGAAGATCCTAATGTAATAATTCCTTCGGCGCCTAAGAAGAAAGTTGTGAATGATAATTATCACGACGATGGGAAGAAAGGAAAACCTGGCCAGAAAGTAACAAACCAGGAACTTCCTGATGATCTTTACCATCTGATTAATTTGCAACATCCTGGGTTGGTGAACCTTCAGCATGGACCACCGAATGGTCACCAGGGACTTTACAATTTGCACCAGCAGGTAGTGCAGAAGGGAACGCCGGTGAACCAGATCCCACCAGGGTATTACGACCCGGCTGGTGCGCCGAAGAAACCACTGAAGCCGCAGATCTTCACGCAGAAGAACGAGAACGGAGAAACGACTTATCATGTGCACACCTCAGAGATACCCAGCTCGCCCCACCAGATCGAGGAACTGATTGCCCACATTGCTCAACATGACAGTAATTCGGGCGTGCCCTTCCAAGCATACCCGGGACAACCCATCTCGCACGTTCCAGGGACCCCTCAGACGGGCCTGGCGCATATCAACCACCCGTTTGTTGGCAAGCCTAACCAGTCAGGTTCGTCGACCCTGAAAGAAATGGATTTTGGAATCATTAGTTTATTGGTTTCGTTACTCTGGTTGGAGAAACTGAAATTTCGTTGTTTAAAATTTTGTCGATCTCAATTTATAGCCTCTTTTGAGCGAGAATTATTCATTTTTTGACAGTTTATAAACAACTTGTTGTTAGAAAACAAATTACATTTGGTTTTTTTACTCGCTTTTCACATTTTAGATTTACAGTTTTTTTTTGTTTTCTGCAATTAGTTTCTGGGCGTCACAAGCATATTTAATTTGTTAAAGTAGTTGGTAACATTAACATGAATTTTGAAGAATTTTGGATTTTCGAATTTGGTTCTGACAGTTTGTTTAAAATTGCAGGAATGGAACCCAATTTGCCACCGAGTTTCCATTTGAGTCCCTCGACTTATCCATCTGCGTCTCCTCAGATGCCTGACGAAGTTACGGTCCAAGAGTTGGAACCTTTGAGCGAGCACTCGGTTCGTCTTGTTTTCAGTGTTCCTAATTTGTACGTCGGACTTCATGGCAGAGTTGAGTTGAGGTACACCAGTGACAAAGCGTAAGTATCTTAATTGGTGCAGAAACAAAAAACTAATTACATTCATCAAAATAATAAATCCCAAAAATGAATTAAATTCGAATAAATCATTTTAATTTTAGGAACTCTGATCCGTCTACGTGGAAGTCTCAGATCTTTGCTCCGAAAGACGGTCTGATCGCAACGCAACAATTGGAATTTGAACTGGACGGTCTGCAGCCTGCAACAGAATACAGAGTGAAGATCACAGTGAAACTGAAGGACTTGAATAATAGCCTGGCGAGCAAAATTTATAGCATTAAAACTCTCGACAAGCAAGCGAGCATCGCCTCCTTGCCCCCGCAAATACCAGTTGACGCGGAGCTGCGAGTCATGGAGACTAACTCCACGTGGGTGAACGTAATGTGGAAAAAGTTGACTGAAAATGAGTTGCAGTTCATCGACGGAGTTCAATTGAGATACAAGGAGTTTGACGGCAAAGTTTACGCGGCCACGCCTCTCATCCACCGATCGGTTACGAGTTACGTTTTGGAGAACCTGAAACCGTCCACCATTTATGAGATCGGAATTTACTTCATTCCGTTCCCTGGACAAACTACCGAGCTCATTAGTGAAAAAACGGTAATACAATCTCGAAATCTCTTTTTCGGAAGGGACGAATGGAACTTAAATGACATATCATTTGTAACATGACTCGACAAGTTTCACAATTAAGATTTGGTTTTGTTTTGTTTTTTTTTTTCCTTTTGAGAATTTGATTGATTAACGTTTGTACATTTTTTGGGTTGATTTTATTAATGGTTGGGTGGGTTTGATTGTTCTTTTCAGATTCAAGTTAAAACATCGACCGAACCCGATCCTTACGCATTTGACGTGAAGGTGGAGATCAAGGCCATCAAATCGTCAGAGGTGGAAGTGTCCTGGAGCGGAGTTCCGTATCCTGAGGACAAGTATGTCAACATTTATCGTGCCATTTATCAGAACGACAACGGAAAGGAGGACACCAGTACGTTCAAAATCGCCAAGAGGGATTCCCCGGCTAAGACTACGATAAACGATCTGAAACCTGGCACAAGGTACCGTTTGTGGATCGAGGTCTACCTCACGAACGGCCGGATAAAGAAGAGCAACGTACAAGATTTCGTTACTAAGCCTGGTGTTGTTTTATCTGCTGGTGCTTCTACGCAAGGTGCATTTCTTTTCCTTACAAGATACAATACATTCAAAAATGCTAAACAATTCAGAGGAACAGTTTTATCTGCTCATTTTGTTCAATTTTATACTTTGTTTGATTTGTATTTACATTTTTAAAGTTATATCGAAAATCGAATTTCCCATAATGCAAATTTTCGCGAAATATTTGTTAAAAGTATAAACACTTGTTCTTTTTCATTAGAAATAGTATTCATTCTAAGACAATTAAATATAAAAAAATATCCAATTGGAAACATAATGAAATGGTTTGAATAATAAGTTAAAGATCTAAATCTGATAAGACCATCACGCGATGTTTATGGTCAATTGTGATGAATTATTTATTGATCATTACTTGAAATTATTTTTGAAAAAAGAATACAGTTTACATTTTATTTTACAGGTAAACTTGCGTCGGTTCCTTTGCACGAAGGTGATTATTACGGACCACTGGTAATAGTCGCGATTGTGGCGTCTCTGTCCATTCTCTCGACTCTGATTCTGCTAATGATGTTAATGAAGAGACGGACGAGCAGCAAAGCTGATATATCGCCCCGGAAGACCACGTCGGCTTACGACAATCCCTCCTACAAGGTAGAATTACAACAAGAAACTATGGGTAATTCACAACCTTTCTTCTTTTTTCTTTCTCGTATCAGAACACCTTGAAAACCAAGAACTTATTATAAAAAAATAAGAGAAGGTGTGTTTATTTTTAACTCGTCTCTTATATTGTTTCTGCGAAGACCTTACATCGATCCTCTCATTAACTTTGTCCCAGATAGAATTCTGAAAATGATATAACTTTGTAATAACTATTTTTTAATGTGGTGTCTAATTTGTCTTTCTTGTTCTTATGCAGACTTGTGACGAGACTGTGACGATAAGCAACGGGCGGAGCAAGCTGCCAGACCATGAGATGGCCACGCTCAACGCAAATCACGAAACCAAGAACAGCGCTTGAGATACTTAATTTATATATCAAAGTATTTATTTATGAATTACAAAAAAAAGAAGAAGTAAAATGAACCATTATTGTGTTCAACGATGAAACGTTGTAACAACGCGATCCGTCCATAATAATTGCATGTATTTATAAAACAAAAACACAAGCTACGATAATAATTGTTAAGGAATGAAAGAGCCGTTCGTTGTGTGCCTTGTTTTTTAACTCGTTGCGTGTAGAGAACACTTCTTTAGCACAATCAAATTTCGTATGATTTGTTCATGCTCAAAACTCGACTGCGTGCAAGACGTCTGAGATGTATTATATGAGGCGACGAGAACAGGGACTCGTTGGTTTTTGCAAGTCCCTGGAACTTGCCGCGAATTGCGAGGTAAAATGAAAAAAGAAGTATTATATTATTTTATTATTATACAAAATAACGTGATTGTATACACGTAAATAAGCGGATGCTCCGATTCATAATCACAAGGCAAATCGTTTCCTCATCCTCCGTCGAGTGTTGTATGAAAGTTTTGTACATAGGCCTTACGCAGTACTTAAGTTGGTAGACGAAGTGCGATTACAAAAATTGACGTGACTAATATCACATTTATACCGACGAATGTCAAAATTTATATTACTCTATCGATATTGTTATGACTAATTGAATGTTACCAATAACGAATGTTTTTTTTTACGTTTAGTTGATTAGTTTCTCACTTTTGTACAGCAAAACTTTGTGTTATTCAGATTGTAAGAATTAAAACAAAATAAAAATATTACAAAACAATTCGACTGGTCTTTTTATTGTTCTCTTCTTTTGTTCTCAACTGCGTATATTTTGATCGCGTGATCGAACATTGTGAGCTTTAGATTTGGAGGATAAAAAAAGAGCTATTCAGACTTGGTCAAGTCAACAAAATGACAAGTTAGTCAAGACTATAATGATGTTGACTCCTTAAACAAACTATCCGAGTTCTCTTATGTAAAATACACAGTTTAAAAAAATAAAAACTATGTCATAAAACCAGTCATTTTTTAGCGATATTTTTTTTGAAATCAAGGTAACGGAAACAACAAGTAATACGATTTCCATTTTATTTTTCAATTTTAGTACAGCGTTTCAATATTAAAATTTTTAAAAAATATTTGTCCGTTAGGGACAGTTTCTCTTTAATCATCTCCTAATACATAAAACTATATATTACTGAGTACGGTAACCCAACTGTTAATGTTGTTACATCACGACGGTAAGCAACTATTCATTACAAACAATTCACGAAAATCATAATTCGTAAAAAATCATTAAACCTAAAACATGTTCGAGGAAGAAATTGCAATTTCAAATAAAAATACCCCTGAAAAATCTTGGATTCTATCACGAGTAATTTTTTTGTCATCGAATTGCTATCTACTCCTCATTAAAGTTACGTGTCTGATACTGATTTACAAATAGAGCAGCAGTGTCTCTACCATTTGTTCGGGGTCGACGTTGGGTCCGAATCTAGCAACAACCTGGCCATTCTTGTCAACCACAAACTTCGTAAAGTTCCACTTGATTTTGTTGGTGACGAATCCTTCCTGTTTAGTTTGCAAATATTTCCACAATGGATGAGCCTCGTCGCCGTTGACATGGATCTTCTCGTACATGTCGAAGGTCACGTTGTATTTTTTGATAAAGTCAAGGATCTCCGGCGAAGTTTCAAACTCCTGGTTCATGAAGTCGCCCGAGGGGTACGCCGCGATTCTTAGACCTTTGCTCTCGTAATCCTTATACAATTGCTGGAGTTGCTTGTAATTTGTATCAGTCAGACCACATTTGCTGGCTACGTTTACTATAATTAATACATGACCATCATATTTTTTCATCGACACATCTTTTCCCATGATATCGTTTGCATGGAAATCGTAGACGGATTTCGCGTCTTTCCAGTTTTTCTCCTGGTCGAAAGCGTCATCCCCCATCACAGAGAGAACGCCCACAATAAGAAAGAACGATTTTAATAGGATACCTGAAAAAGATACTTTATTGTTTATTCTCGTTTTTTGAGTAAATTTAATTACCTAATTATTAAGATTTTTGTGTAACAAAAAATGTAGACAGTTTTTTTTTCGTTTTATTGGCATTTTTTGGTTTGAAAACAAGTTAATCTTGAAAGTCGTAAAAAAGTTTGATTGTTCAAAATTTGCGGCTGACTTTTATTGATCTTGGTTGATCGAACTTAAATCGCGCAAAAAGTTTTGAAAAGTTTCCACTGGTCGATAAACATTCCAGAAAGTAACAAGCAAGAAAAATAGCAAACAACTTGGAACTCACCCATTTCGAACACCCTTTGCAATCTCAGAATAATCTGCGAAATAAAATATAACAAGTTCTTATAAAGTCTTGTTTCACCTTATTTTCAGTTCATAAACTTTCATTTATATTCGTGAGCATCGATTTATATTCTGATAGCTGTGGAGAAGAGACGAAGAACAAAAAATCGGATGTGAACGAACCGGTTTGTTTTAATATCAAGAGACTCTTGTATATTGAAGATGAGTATAGTGAATTTTCATGAATAAATGAAAATCGAAATTGAAAATGTCGAGTCATGTTTTAGTTGCAAAAAAAGTCGCAAATTTTAATTATCTTTGATAATTATTGTACAATTGTTATAACAAAGTCGTTTGTTATGATTTTTAATAAACGTCGTAATGGTACTCACATCTTCAGCCTGAACTTTGTAAGACTGACGGTAATCAATTTGTCTCGACCTTTATAAAAGCGTATAGCCTCCCCCTCCGGTGCTGCCAACAATGCAAAAATTAAACTCCCCATTAGCAATGATTTCGCAAGGCCTTTGTTTTTTTATTTACGCATTTGTCTTGCAATAATAAATTGAATAAATTGAACATTTCTTGCAGAATTTTGACAGAATTGAAATAAAATTTTTTCGTTGTTTACAAACTTGTTTGAACAACAAATGGTTTTTTTTAACAAAAGGATAAAAGATTTTTATCGATGCAAGAACACTGATTGCATAAAAAGTTGTAAGAATTGAATAGTTTTGGATATGTTTTTTAACATCAACAACTATATAATCATATTTGTGTTACATATATTTCGAAAAAATGTTATGTATGGTGGATGAATGAAAAATACATTTTTGTTTCACATAATGTCTTTTTTTACTTTTTTTTGATTTTTTGATTGGTGGACGGAAACAGCAAGATATTTATTTTGACGAAAGATACGTATAATTTTTCCATCATTGTTAACTTATTAAGCTTATTAAAAATATAATATTTATGTTTTTTAACATCTTTCAGTTTGCTAATTGTGGAAGCAAGCAGCCAATAACAAAGAAATCCAAAACATAAAGTTTCTCAAAGCTCGTGATATAACTCCAGCGAATATCGAAAATGCGCCTTCTAAACGCTTGGACCCTTTTCCTTCCAAGGATCGCCACAGTTCTGACAAAGCACAAAAGCAGTATCACAAAACTATTTCTATATCATCATATGCCAGTTTACAGAATGCATACCTTTGATGAAGGCCGCTGGGACATCTCGGAACCTTGTCTACGTTCGCTGATGTCCCTGCCAAACTTGGAGGAGTTGTTGATAAAAGAATTCAGAACAACTCTTACGATAGAAGCTAAGATGTTGACAATTTTTAATATTTTTAATTCTTCAGAATCATTAGATTATGTCTCTAATGCCCTAATTTTCATGCCTTCGTTGTCTTCCTTGAAACTGTATAATTATTCTCCAATTACCCAATTACTGAAACAGCCGCTCAAACCATCAAAAACACTATAGTCTTGAAATCGGTAGAGGGCTCTAGAAATGTACCTTATTTCACCGAGAAATCGGACGTCTCTAAAATCATGTGTAACGTGTCTAATCCAAAAACAGAGTTTCCATGCGGGATATTCAGAAAATACAAAAATTACTTCACATTTGAAGAAGCAAGTTTCATGATTATTGTTTATTTAGAATTTAAAAACAAAACCTCAAATACTAATATTTTCTTTTGTAAATATAATTCAAATTTTATATCAATCAATAAATTTATTATTAAATTTGTCAAATATCTTCTTTTTATTTA
This sequence comes from Telenomus remus, assembly GCA_020615435.1. Taxonomy (NCBI): domain Eukaryota; kingdom Metazoa; phylum Arthropoda; class Insecta; order Hymenoptera; family Scelionidae; genus Telenomus; species Telenomus remus. The sequence goes on from CM036337.1 coordinate 10,543,959, forward strand.
TTTCCTATCGAGCGACGATACCGTTGTTGGAGGAGACTATGGTGAACGAACAAATTACAAATTACAAACCTCTTCTTTTTTCTGTATCTTTTCAGAGCCCTTATAATATTAAAAATTAATTTCAATTTTGAAAATGGCAATGTAAGTTTTTGCGATAGTTATCGTTTTACCCGTTTAACCCTGCGCCGTTAATGATCGAAGACACATACAGAGAACTGTTATTTTAACAGCGATTTTTGAGGCGATTCAGCGGCAGAGTGTTAATTGTTTCAATGTTTTCATTATTATCATTTGAAATTTCAAAATCTAAAATCTGATTATTATTCGCATATTCCGCCTATTCGATTCGATTAAGTTCAATTGAATTACATCCCTTTTTCTTCTTAAATTCATATTCGAATTTTCCCTCGTTATTGCAGTTGACAGTTCCCACTGCTGCCATAATCACAGATTGACTGTAAAATAACACTATGGCGCGGTGCGAGTTTGTTTATATATTAGTTTCTAACCTACAATTGAACAGTTTGCTTCTCGTTATTTTGCCGGTATTTAATATTAAATAATAAAACAAAATGGTAAGTCAATCATCAATTCACTCCAATCATCAATCAAGTATTTTATCAATTTATCAATACAAAATAACCGTTTTGATTAGCTTCAAATTCATATTGTACGAATTGCAAATTATTGAAAAATTCTCATTTCATGGATCTCAATTCAGTTACTTGAAAGGGTTGAAAATCACAAAAATAGTTGTAATTATAACAGCTTATAAACATTATTAATCATCTCAAGTATTGCCTCAATTAATAAATACAACATCAATAGTTTTTACTAGTTTTAAACTCGTATTATTCAAATTGCAAATTATTGAAATCATAAAGTTAATTATAGTTGTAATAGTTGATTACTTTTATTAACAAAAAACTAATTCTGATTTTTTTTAATATTTGCAGGCGAGAAATGCAGAGAAGGCTATGTGAGTATTCAATCAGAAACTTCAATCAGAATTGAAATAAATAAAACTTAAGTATTGCAAATTTGCAATTATGTGAAAAGTGAATAGAATTCCAATTTCATCAGAACAAAACTAATTGGGATTGTTTTTTTTAGGACAACCCTTGCTCGTTGGCGAGCAGCGCAAAGCAACGAAGGAGTAAAAAAAGAGCAAGAACGTAGGCCCTACTTAGCATCCGAGTGTCCGGATCTCAAAAAGTGTGAAAAATGGCGAACACAAATAATACGAGAAGTTGCCAAAAAGGTTGCACAAATTCAAAATGCAGGTTTAGGAGAATTTCGTATTCGCGATTTGAATGACGAAATAAATAAACTTTTACGAGAGAAACGTCATTGGGAGGTCCAAATCAAAGAGCTTGGCGGACCTGATTATTCAAGAGTTGGTCCCAAAATGTTGGATCATGAAGGACGAGAGGTAATATTCGAAAAAAATCAAAATGTTATGATTTATTTTTGTTATTATAAAGATTAATTTATCATTTTATATTTATTTATTATGAATTTGAAATATTCTAGGTGCCAGGAAATCGTGGATATAAATATTTCGGAGCAGCGAAAGATTTACCAGGGGTAAGGGAACTGTTCGAACAAGAACCTCCTTTGCCTCCAAGGAAAACTCGAGCGGAACTTATGAAGGACATTGATGCAGATTATTATGGCTACAGAGACGATGATGATGGCATATTAATTCCTTTGGAAAAAAGAGCCGAGGATGAATCAAAAAGGAAAGCAATTGCAGACTGGGAAGAAGGAAAGGGAAAGCACGAGATGGAAAAAGACGATTCTGATGAAGAAAAAGAGGTCGATAAGAATCGAACCTCGCAACAGGCGATTCCTAGTCAAGAGGATATCCAAAAAGCCCTGCTGGAACGACGAAAACGGGAGCTTATGGATAAATATTTGTGATCAAATAATTATTTTTGTATCTTTTTGTAAGGTAATGTCTTTTTCAATGTTTGAATACAGTTGTTATAAAATGCCACTAATACAGTTTTATTATTTCACTGATTCAAATTTTTATAGCTAATTAATAATTGTAATTAATTACCTCACTTTGTGTAAAATAAATAATTTAAAAATGTTGTGACTTCACAAAAGAATTACTGGATAATTTGAAAAAATAAACCAGGTTACTTTTAATAAAGATTCAAAAACGTGTTTATTTATTTTATAATTTAATTTTGATAAAAAACACAATAAGTTAACTATTAAAACTAAAAAATCGTTTGTTTACATGTAACGTAAAATTTTGAAAAATATAAACATGTTTTGATCAAAAATCTGTTGGCGGCGCGACAAGCACTTTCAAGCCAATGAAAAAGAAGAAGTGGAGGGAAAACATGGGATTCTACCTTCAACGTATCGTATAAACACTGTATTTACTCTGTAATTCGGCATAGATTTCTGTTTGGTGCTGTGAAGAACAGATTTGACAGTTTATTAATTTCTAACTGTTTATAACGAGTTATACCAAACGGTTCATTTTTCTTTATTTCACCGGCTTTTCGCACCACAAAATAAAATGGTGAGTAAATAATCTTTTGGCGCTTATACTGAAATATTTACTGAAAAATTAACTTACATATTTAGATTAAGGATAGTTTAAATTTAACCAAAGTGAAAAAAGATTATTTATGAGAGCAAATTATTGAAGTCATATGACTTTTAAGATTCTTTTTGGTAAACACCTGATTGTATTTGTTTACTTTTTTCAGGCAAGAAGTGCAGAAAAAGCTATGTGGGTATTTGAAAAACAAATTTATTTTCATTCTTTTCATACATCAAACTCGAGAAAATTAACGAAATACTTATTCGAAAGATTTTAAACTTGGTTTAAAAATAAACGTATCTTATTTTAATTTTAAAAAATACTGGATATCTTATTATAAAACTTTTTTAGGACAACTCTCGCTCGTTGGAGAGCCGCTCAAAACAACGAAGGAAAAAATAAAGTCCAAGATCGTAGACCCTACTTAGCATCGCAGTGTAAGGATCTCAAACAGTGTGAAAAATGGCGCATGCAAATCATCCGCGAGATCGCCAAAAAAGTTGCACAAATTCAAAATGCTGGCTTAGGAGAATTCCGTATCCGTGATTTGAACGACGAGATAAACAAACTCTTGAGAGAGAAACGTCATTGGGAGGTCCAAATCAAGGATCTTGGTGGACCTGATTATTCGAGAGTCGGTCCAAAAATGTTGGATTACGAAGGACGAGAGGTGAAAATTCAAAATTACTAAATTTCAATAATCTCATCAATTTTATTATTGATTTATGACGTTCAATTAAAATTTGCTGTTTTGTGATATGATGTTCCAGGTACCAGGAAATCGTGGGTACAAATATTTCGGAGCAGCAAAGGATTTGCCAGGCGTCCGAGTATTGTTCGAACACGAGATCCCTTTGCCCCCAAAGAAGACACATGCAGAATTTATGAAAGACATAGACGCAGATTACTACGGTTACAGGGATGATGACGATGGGATTCTAATTCCGTTGGAAAAAGAAGCTGAAGAAGAGGCTCGAAGGAAAGCTATAGCTGAATGGGAAGCGAAAAAAGGTGCACAGGCATCGGGAGACGATGATTCTAAAGAAGATACAGAAACAGACAGAAAGGAAATTACTCAGCAGGTCATCCCAAGTCAGGAGGACATTCAAAAAGCTCTTCTGGAACGTCGGAAGAAGGAACTGATGGACAAATATTTGTAATCAAATAGTCACCTTTATTCCTATCTGTAATTTTATTTCTTTCTTAATGTTGGAATACAATTGTTATAAAACACCACAGATACAGTTTTATTATTTCACTTAAAGTTACGAAATAACAGTGACCGTTAAAATTAATTGATTTTTTTTGTGCAATAGACGATTAAACCTTCATGAAGTTTGTAGTTAAAAAATGTGCTTACAAGAAAAGGTTGTAATAGTTTGTTTTTATTGATTTGTGAACATTGCTATGGAACCGGACGTTTGGGGTTTTAAACACTCATCAATTACAGATATCTAAGTCGTTAGCAAATCATTTGTGGGTATAAAAAGTTTGTTATTTCTCGTTTGCCTAATCGTACGTCATCGCGATGTTCACAAATACAAACGAATTCGTTACAATCAATTGTGTTTAGATTCGTCAAATAGTGAATAAATGGAGCTAAAGAAACAATTTCTGATCAAGGAGTTACAACAATCGTTCAATTCTAAAAATCATGCTGAATGGTCATTCTCAAAACTTTCACAGGTCTGCCATAGAATCTTGTACTGCATCTTTGTGCATAAACGTCATTGTTTCTGAACATTTTAAAATCCGTTTTTCATTTTCATTTCACAAATATCACAAATATCACAAAAACAGATTGGTCAAAAAAGACTTTGTCTTTTACAATCAAGAGAATACAAGATTGAGTTTTTTTATTTTGAATGCTGATTAAATTTGTTTGTCAATGTGAATCAATAATTGAATGAATATGATTCGTTAGAAACAGCTAATAAAATGCGAACAGGGAATCTAAAACGATTGCAAAATAAAAAAAATTTTTATCCGTCAGATTGACATTCTAAGAAGAGTAAATGATAAAGTTACTGTGTATGAAAGGCAATTCCATCTACGATAAGAGAATCCATATTCTAATTATTATTATCATTGCATCAGTGGTCGTTCTATCATTGTCATAAAATTTATATTACGTTTAATACAATAATCAACTGCATTTATCAGCTCTCAAAGGGCTACTGCCATTTTTATTATCATTTTGCATCTTGAATTCATCTTCACAAATACCAACTAAGTACAACTGTGAAAAAAAGCGCAATCAAGTTCTTAACAAGTTGCCAACAAATCATATTCAATCAATCGCAACAGTTGTTATTGGAACAATCCGTTTGACGATGTCTAAAGTGAGAAATATTGACAAATATAATAGACCAAAAAAGTTCGAAATCAAATTGTCCAGAACAAAATGTTTGACAATTTTTGTTTGATAATTGAAATTGTTCGCACGTTATGTGACCTAACGCGAGCTACCTATAAACTCATCAGCAGTCGTGTGACCAAACAATCACTCCTCGCGTGTCTAGTCGCGCAATTAAAGTCTACCTTCTAAATTTTCTGCTTACATCGTGACAATAGCATTTTTGTTCTTTTATCCTTTTTTTTTGTTTTAAACTCTAGATTACCATAATATCAATGCTAAAATCATCACATCTGCATTTACGAGGTGCATAATGCAAATTTATTGTGCGTCATGGAATTCTCAAAATCTATCCTCACGTTGTCATCAACCTCCTTCGAAAAAAAAAAAGAAAAAATCTCTCGTCGTGGTAATCAAATTACCTTGCAATCCACCAATCGTCCCTTTGATAGCTCGAATCTGAATCAAGTTTGTGTACCAGTGATATGAAAAGGCACAAACGTAAATAAAAAAAATGTTTGTTCATCAAGATCTTGTTGGCACGAGGTCTTGACTAGAAAAGCTCGACAAATGCGCTGGTCGCCTCTGCAAACTTTTCATTTCCGCGCCTAAAATTGTAAGATTAGGCGGGCAATAAATTGGTCTGCAGCAAGCTGCGATTGGCGTATCAAAGGGAACGAGTTACAAAGTGTCCGGGCTCAGGATTAGCCCGGGGTTCAAAGTGAGATCGAGCTCACGAAAAAGCGTTTACGCGACGACTCTCGTCTTGCGTCGATCAGGCAGTAGGTTGCAATCTCCCGAGGCTTCCGCGTTCATCGTTTCTCCGTACGTTCTGTCTCAGCCGCTCGAGCTTGTGCTCGTTCAGTTGCAGCTTTACAATTTGACCGGTACGGATTGTCAGACAAAACCCAAAGAAGCTGTCTTAGGAGCTTCAGGGTCGTAGAAGCGAGTGCCAGCGCTGTACCTGCGTCGGGCAGACCGTGTTGCGCATCTCGTTCCAGTGCTGCAATTCCTCGGTGCCGGAACTGTTCAGACCCAGACACAGCCATCCGATCACCTCGCGTGTCTTCTTTCCCATGGCACTTCGCTTGCGATTGTACACGGTCACGAACAGCGTCACGTCTCCAAGCTGGAACAAGGCAACCTGAAAATAAAAACGGCTGAATTAGTGGGATGAAAAATGATAATTTTTGTATTACTCATGTATTGCAAAATCTTAGTAGCTCGAAAAATCGAAAGTTAGAATTTAAAATATTACAAATTGAAGTTTTGGAGTACTTTACTCGAAACATTGTTTTCTCTTGTATAAATTGATAGAAAAATGTGTCATCTAATTTTTATCGATTTTCTTGCACAATTTGAGCTGCAACGAGTTTGTTACAGTGGTTAAATTCAATTTTTTGCAAAACAAGAAAACATTTTTATCGGAATACTGTTTATTTTACAAGCCATTAATTCTCTATTTCAAAAGCTATTCAATTATGCAAGTTTATGAGAAAAAAACTTTGAAAGCAATAATTTGACTAACTTTATATAACTTAGTTAAGTTAATATCAACATTATTCATAAAAGGATATAATATATCCTTTCAAAAATAAAAGACAGAAGTAATTTCATTTATCTAATCTCATATAATATCATTAGTCAAGGGTCAACTCTGACGAAAAAGTATTTATAAAAAAAGACAATCGTCTTATAAAAAAGTACTGCAAAAAGAAATTACGTGTGGTAAATGATAAAACTCAACCCCAATTTTGTTTTATTTTGGTCTTTTAACTTGACGTTTTTTCGATACCTAATTTCAAGCTTGCAACAAGCTTTTATTGGATATTCCAGTTTATGACGAGACAATAACAATAAAACTAGAAACAAAAAAAAAGCTGAAACAAAACTTATCCTTCACTTTGTTATTTGGTCAATGAAGAAGCAATCAGAACTTATTTGCAAGTTTCAGGGACTGACCTGAAATATAAATGTTTCTTTATAAAGTGGGTTCGGCTGGGCACGTCTCAGCGATGTCTTGGACCGGCCCATCTCATGGCCGTAGCTGTCCACCAGAGCTATTTTAGCATAAGTATCCGGCGGTTTCGTGTCACTGCCTCCGCCACCTCTGAAGTGCGAACCCTTGATAATTTCCACCGAAAGACGTCCAGTCGTTCCGTTGTATGCCAGGCCGATCAAAATTTCAGCGACACTTCCACCCTTCATACTGCTGCCATACGGTGGCGTCGTTGGTGATGCATAAGATTGCACCGACTGTTGTGAACCAGTTGAATCGCTTCTTGTTAAACTGTTAGTTGTTCCCCAACCATCTTGCAGCTACAAAATACAACAACAATAAACAAATGCAATTGATTTAAAAATGTTTCAAATTCCGCATTTCTACATTTGGCATTGAAATTGTAATAAAATTAAGAAAAGGATTTCAATTAATCTGAGATGCGATTGTTTTGAATCTGATTGGTCTTATCAGTTGGATTGCACGCTCGTTAAATTTACGAAACAAAGCAAACGGAATTCGTACAGAGGAAGGTGGTGGTTGCAACGGCAAGACCATGGTGGTTTCCAACTGCAGATTGATTTGATCAAAGGAAACGCGCGCCTCGCCGAGAAGTCTCTCGCGTCGCATCCTGCCGCCCCACATGTAGACCCGGAGTCGCACGCCCATGGCATTCACGTCTTCCGGATTAACTCGAGGCAACAAGAAGCTCTCCATGTACTCGGGCGAGACGCCCTGACGAACTCGCGTCTTGCGTCGCTGCTTTTTCGACGGCAGCAACACCAGTCGCACTTGGCTGCCACCTGTTCCAGCCGGATAATTGCGACCTTGCAGTACGTGAACCTGTAAATAATTCGTTAATTAGTGTACATTGTATGCGTTCTTTGCAATCAAACGTTCTTTCACACTGCATTCGTCGGTTTCATTTTCACTTCTTTTCAGTTTCTCCGTCCTGTTTTATTTACATCATTTGAAAACGCTGCGAATATTTCAATTTATTCAATGAAATAAATATTGATTCTTTTTGGTTTAATTAACTTACTGTCATTTCACGCATTGGAGCGTCGTACAAAAAAGCTACTTCCAAACTGCCAACGTCGTCGGTTGGAAGCGCCAATGAAGAAACTGTGTCGCTATTTGCTGTTGGCGATCCGAACTTTTCTATCTCCTCTTGATCTCGGTTATCGAGAATTACACTAGACGATCCCACTTCGACTACGCACTAAACAATGGGAATAAACATTATGATATCTTTGACCAAAGTAAAATGCAACATTTAATTTATTGATTAAACTCAAATTAATTTCAAACCTGCTGCTGATCCACAGTAAGATGTTGATCCGGGTTATTATTGTTTGATGGCGTTCCTGTATCAGCTGCAAAAATGAAACATCCCAACCAGTTTGTTTAAAATCAATCATTAGGGAACATTTGCAATTCATAATTGGAAATTCAACGGGTTGGCTTTACCAATAATGGTCGGTCCATTTTCCGCCTGGATGGTCAGGGTGTCAGTCGGATGTGACGAATGCTTGAGTCTGCGAAGAGGGTCCTCCTCTGAATCGGAACTCGTTTCCGGATCAGAGAGTGTGAAATTTTTCCCTACAGTGAAAGATAAGATTATTCCGCTTCTTTATCATACAATTTGAGATTTTTTTCTCACGTCTGAATAATACATGAGGGGCATTCTTATGAGTCAGTGAAAATCTTCCCGAGTGAGGGAAAAAAGTGTCTATTGATAAATTACGAGGAAACGGAATCTTCGTAGCACAATAAGATGAATAGATATGAAATAGTTGGCATTAAAAAAGTCACAGAAAGGTCGGGCGGGGAAAAAAAACAAGACCAGATCGAATTGTTGGGTTTGATTTTAGCCGACCGGTTCGCTGACGGTGGCCTTTGCAAAAGCAAGTTGAAATTTGAAACTCGAAGCGATCGATGGATTTGTATTTATTGTACGACAAATAATGAAATTAATTACGCATTCATAATAAAAGGATCGATCGGTTTAATCACATGCACATTCTGAGGTCACCTTCAATCGATCAATCGTTTTGTTTCAGTTTCAACGAATTCGCTTGTTATAAGTCAACAAACGGAACTACGTTCCCAATAACTGTCGACGTTATAAACACATTAGCCAAATGAGAAATGATATTAGGAAACAAAATGAAATTAATGAAAAATCATTTAAAAGTATTCAACGAAATTGGTATGATAATTTAATTGATATTTTTATTTTTAGACGTTGTTCTAATTGATTTGCATATGTCTTGTGATTTTAGTACCTAAGTTTTTAGATAGGGTGGATGTGGAGCTGTTGTTGGCCTCGCAAAGTGGCACGCAGACACCGCCAAAAAGCGTCGTAGACGAGGGCGGTATGTAGCACCACTTTCGCGACAGATACAAAACCACAACCAGCAGAAGAGCCACGAATCCAGCGCAGGCACCTAGAAACGCTGTCGTTTCCACTGGTACTGAAAAATTACCGCTCATTAAACATAAAATCTAGAAACCGAATAAAAATACGAAATTGCAAACATATACAAATGCGTAAATATAAAATTATCGACACGAAAAATGGTTCCTCTGGCAAGCATCAATTATTATTAAATTGCGATCAAAAAGAAACGAGGCATAATTTCCCAATTGAATGAATTAAAGAAAATATGAATTGAAAAATTGACTGTTAACAAGGTCGAGCAGTTGATTGGTTATTAATTGGGGAAAAAAAAACATCTTTTTTATATCAATTTGAAAAATCAATAATTGCATAAAAACGTCGATCTGGGCATAGTCGAAGGAACATAAAATCATGGAAATCAAAGTGAGTAAGAAATGTGTTGACGTGCGAATAAAACGCAATCGCGAATTTGATACGAGTGCGCGCCACCATTCATCCGCATCTATGAATGAGTCATAGAGCACGATCGCGTATCACATAGCAATAAAAGTATCAGCCAAACAAGCCATCAGTCATTGTTTCCCTCGTCCCATATCAATAACTAATTAAAGATTCAACAAGCCGCGTTTTCACCCCAAGCATAATACGACCCCATTTATCGACGAATCCTTCAACCATTAATTATGCGTACCGCTGTTACTCAAGGACGTTCAAACCGAAATGCACACCCCGTCTGTAAATAATCCTTATCAATTTCCGTTAACAAAGCAAAACAACAAAATCAAAACGAACAATCGTACAAAACGTTGTTTTGCGCAATGCGGTTGCGGGTTCTGAATGAACAGAAAAAAAAAATAGAAACATTGATGGAACCGTCCGCGAAATGACGGCGCAAGCCATTAATGAAAATGTTTACATCTACCATCCCCCTTTGGGTTCTACCAATACCAATGAACAAAAGTTTGTGACTTTTAGCGATGATGAAAGGACTCTCTTTCTGCTGCCGGATGCTTTTCAATCTGTCAATGAGGTGATTCATGATAACAAACATCCTTGGGAATATCACATTCAAAACCGAACCTGAAACTGAAATGGATGGATCTTAGAAAAGTGTGAGAGATGAAATAATAGATGGACGGTGTCATGTTTTTTTATGAGTTTTGAACAGATTATTGAAGAATAAAAATGGTAAGAGATGAAATGATGTTGAATATGTTTGAGCGTATGATGTTGGAGGCCGCTAGACAGTGGACTTACCCGTCAGAAAGTGGTCTGATCCGGCCAGAATCATGCTCGGAAGTTTTGGCGGTGTTTTATGTGCCTTGCTCGGTCTGCCTCGCAACGGTCCCGAGAACCGTTGAACGCATTATCCGTGCTGTCAGGACCTTGCTCCCTGGTGCTGTTTGTTTGATTACAAACGCGCTTTACGCCGAATAATGTACGTGGGCGCCGTGGGCGGGGGTGCACAGCACTCTGTTGCTCGCTGGAACGTGCGCCTACAACACCTCAACCCGACTCACGCGCAAACGCGCCGGATACCATCCACTTTGCAACGTATGCATTGCATTTCATACGTTTGTTTTTGTTTACCACCCTACAATCTTTTTTATGCTTTTATACTAACAATTTCACTTTTAAGCTTGAGTACAGTACGTAAATTTAAATTTTTATCTTTTTTTCAATGTACTGATTTTGCAAAATTGTAGGTACCCAATAGGTACCTTATTGTCAAGAAAATCCAATTTTTGCAGTATTTTGTTAATAAAAAACGTATACAGTTCATTTCTTGTTTGCTGTAATGTTCTGAAGAGAACAAATTCTTCTGAAATTTTTAACAACACCTGTCATTCATTTCTAAGAAATAAAAATGTCGGAAAAGTTCACTCTGTTCAATTGAATTTAACTTAATAAATTATACAAACGAAAAAGAATAAAATATAATTTAATTTCAATTATTTTCGTCCCTCCGACGTATTCAATATTTCATATTGGAATCTGATTATTGGATTTCAGAGAGCTCCGACGAGGCATTTTTTCCCAGCAACAGTGCGGCGACTTGAATAATATGGCAATTAGTTGGAAGAGCTTGTTTGTCACTCCGGCTCAGCATCTCCATAGCAACTGGAATATTTTGACTCTGGTGATCACAACTCTGGGGCGCTTACCTGTTGTTAATTCGATAGGCAATTATTATCGATCGCCCGTTGATTTTTCAATCAACGAAACAGGAATCTAAAAGAACAAAACATCTCTGACGCACTTGTCATGCATGCAAAAAAATCAGCCATCGATTGTATGTTTAATACCTTTATTTTAACAAATTCTTTACATCACAATCCAATTTAATGTAAGATAAACAATCCGAACGAACAACTTCAGTTTATCTCATTATGAACGTTAATTTATGAAATAAACAATCTGACTGGTAAACAAACTAAACAAACAATCAATTGGCTATAATAATCGAAAAGTGGCGCGTACATCGTTGAGTTACAGGTGGCAGCACTTATCAGCTCGTCTCTGATTGGTCGAATCAGTTAAAAATGTTCAATAATGTTGGTACTCCTGGGTTGCGCAGCGCCGCTGGCTTGCGTGTGTATTGGTGGAGAGCTGAGTAGTGGCGCCGCCGCGATTCGCGTTAGCGCGGTTGGTAATCGTACGCAAAAGAAATAATAAATAATGAAAGCGAGCGACCATGAAGTGACAAATAAAGTTCGCCCGAGAATGGTGGCCCGCGCCGCGAACAATAATGGAGCACGGCGTGATGGGTTGCGCCCGGGCGCGTGAGCCGCGTACGTAGCCGTCGGCGAGCGCGAAGCCCCGTTTCTTAGCCCAGGAGCCGAGCGACCCTCGAGAGCAAGCAGCCCAACTCAGTGCGTTCGGGACGTTTCGAACGTTTGGCGATTGTGAGCGCGACCGAACGCCAGGACTCGACGCGTTCGGTTCAGTCGACGTGCGTTGTTTACGTTGGTTTCGCCGTGACGAAGCCCGGGCGATGGTTCCGGGTCGCCCGGTCCACTCTCACACGTGAACGCCGCAATGAAAACCGAGAAGAAAGCAAACGATCCCGCGCTCGTCAAGGAGGAGCCGGACCCGGACCGGGTCAAAATCAAGGAAGAGACCCAGGTTGGTCAGCCAACAGAGGACGCCATCCAGGAAGACCCTGGTGCTCAAGATTGTGCCCCAAACCCCGCGCCCCTCGACTCTGTTGACGAGCCCGCGCAGAATATTCCCCAAGACCAGAATGGTCCGGGACAAAACCCGCAGATTAAACAGGAACAGGAACGTAATCAACCCCTCGAGGATATCCCAACCAGTGGTAAAAAACCCTGTTTTATGATTGTTTTGAAAACATTTAGCACACCATTTTATAATTTGACTTTTTTTGGTTACTTACTTTCTCGAGAAACAAGTTTGCAGACAAAAATAAACAATGGGATCAAAAATAGTCGGTTATAATATTAATAAACAAAGACTGGAAGAAACCATTTTTTACACATTTTGTAGATAAAAATGCCGAATTGTTTACAAACAAAAATCGATAGAAAAAGAACGTTGAGAGTAGAGATTTGTCAGGTTTGACTTGTAGGTTATTTGTGCTGTGTGAAATGTAAACAATTGTGACGTTTGTTAATGATCGTTGAATTCATAACGAATTGTTGACTTGGCAGATTGTGGCAGCAATGTTGGGATGCAAAACAGAGAAGGAATACAACCTTTGGTTAGTAACGTTCTTGCCAAACAAATGGGCACCGGCTCTGGAGGAGGCGAAGCTCAATACATGCAGCAGCAGAGCCAGATCTTCGTCTTCTCCACGTCTCTGGCGAACAAAGCCGCCGAGGCGGTTATGCAAGGACAATTCTCCTCGATCATCGCGTTTCACTGTGCTCAACCTGGCACAAAAATGCACCTGGAGGTAAACCAAAAAACTTTCTAGAAATTAATAAACAAACATAGGATTGCAGATTTTTGTTATTTATTGAATGTGGTACACGCTTGCAGAAACATCCAAACAAGGTGAATCAATTTCGACAAAACCCAGCGCAGTGGCTGAACAATCTTGCGAATTTGAAACAAAAGAGTCATCAGGGAAACGTGAACAGTGGTTTTCCCGCGGAACAGACGTCGGATTTGCCCGCGTTAGATGCTGGCGCTCCGTTTTGGAACGAACAGTCAAATATACGAAATTTGAACGGAAATAATTCATTGGGCAATTCCGAGTCGACACTGGATAATACAAATATAGATGTGCCTTGCCTTGTGCCCAACTCCCCAAATAATGCAGGTAATTAGAAGTTCCAAAATAAAAATACACTTCAAAACAAACAAAATAAGTGGGCAAGTTTTGTAAATTTTGTAAATTTGAAAATTGTATTGACCTAGGAGGGAATCCCCAATCGTCGGTAAATGCTACGATGGGACAAAGTCCGAACCTGTTGGGAGGTCCGATCAGTCCGAATCAAAGCGGCCTACAACCTACGTTACAAGGCGTGAAGGTCCCAGACGAGGAACTGACGCCTCAGCAACGACAGCACCGAGAGGCACAGCTTGCGGCGCTGAGGAAGATGCAAATATTGCTGTTCCCTGAGCACAAGGAGGATTCCATCCCGCCCTTGGACACACAACAAGGCGCTAATCCTGGTTCGTCCTGTCCGCCGTCAAATATGCCCCCTGTTAGCGCGCCTTCCATGGACTGGCACAAAATTCAAAATCCTTTTATGGATGGAAAAAATAAGGTATTAATAATTTCATAGTTCTAAGCTAAGAAAACAACAGAAATGATGTAGATGAAATTTTTATTTTGAATTGAATTATAAATTGGAAGTTGTATCGACAGAATCTGGTAAAATATTTGGGCGAATTGTTGATGAAAAGTTAAGTAAATGGTTTTGATTTGTAACAGAATACGGATTCGATGAGTGAGTTAGCGCTTTTCGTGATTTTGATGATAATTTAACATCCCAATGGTAACGATCTAAGGTACGCAATGAGAGCACAACAAGTCACGTTTCAATGTTTAGTATTCACACTGGACTGCGACTCCAGAAACCGTAGAAATTGTCAAGTACAATGTGGCACTGTGAAAAAGTTTCGAATTGTTAAATCAAATAAGACAAGATGGTAATATGATGTTGTAACAAGAAGTAATAATTACAACAGCTCGTAATTTAATGTTGGATGTGACAGAAATTTTCCGGAAGAAGCACTTCGCATAACATGTCCAATCACTATTTTTGATGTTAATAAACAAAGATGTCAAATTGCGAAAATCATATTTCAGTCGTCCGTTGCAATTCGTTGTGTTTCATAAGACTTTAACTGAATTCACGTTATAACAATCTTAAAAGCACGATGATTGTGCAAGAAAAATGAAAATGAAAATCAATCATAATACATTTGCATTGCTGCCAACTCGGCTATATTAGTTTATCCAATTTATATAATAAACTAATAATACGATACGCAATTTTCTCGCAAAATATTCTTATTTGTTCACAAAATGAGAACATTTCAAAAATTATCAACCATATTAATTCAACCTTTGGTTTTCCACAGCTCGGCGCAGGAAGTCCAGGAGGTACGACTCCAACCGGAAACAATCCCCTGCGAGGTGGAAACCTGGTCGGAAATGTACCCAGAAGTCAAGGTCCGCCCCCGCCATATCACCAGACGACAAGATCTGCAAGCGTGCCGATTGCAATTCAGAGTCCGAACCCCTCGTCGCCAAATAACCCGACGAGCAACTTATCCTTGCCCTCGCCGAGAGCGAGTTCTGCGTTAAACTCGCCAGCTGACTGCAATAGGCAATTTCAGTTGAGTAACCAGAGGCCCGGCCACTTGTCTGGTCAAAGTCCAACGAGTCAGGACTCGCCTAATCCTGGCACTGTGACTGCGTCCTCAGCAACGAGGCTCAACCAGAGTAACCCCGGCACGCCGGTTTCTCATGCTCACTTACCCGTGATGAGTCCAGGTGGTTCAACGCCGCAGAAAGACTCCCCTCTAGATTTCCCTTCGAATCAACCGCCCAACCGTAAGATTTTCAATTTTCTATTTTAATTGTAAAACGAAAATTGTCCAATTTCAATCAATATGACTGTAAAACTTTTCGTTTCAAATCAGTGGAACGACTTCTGTTATGAGAGGATTGTTTCAAAAATAATTTTAATGAACGAGACTTTCAAATTTATTATTTCCGGTCCATAACAAGCTCCTAAGCGGGAAGCTTCATTCTAATTGGATGACGAGATTGAAGTTCAAAAGAAACCAGACTTGTAAAAATACGACATCAAATTATTCACTCAAATGAATTGGACACTTTTTGTTTAATTAATTTGTTCGGCATATTTTCAATTGAAACCAATCTTTGTAATTGAATATTTTATAAACATATTATGGACTTGTACAGTGTAATCTGATTGAAAAGAAGCCCTTTGTTTTGTAAATTGCGAATTTTGATTGTTTGTACTTTAGTTTCAGTGGATGGAAGGTTTTGTAGAACGATGCCATGTTTAACGCAACAGAAGCAGCAGCATGGAGGCGCGGTGAATCCACCTGGCGTGAAAGAAGCGAATCTGATGCCAGTGCCAAGTCCCCAGCAAATACAGTATCTGAATACCTTCGAGGGACAAGAGCTAACTATCCAAAAACAGCCTAACACAGGCCTCAAAGATGGCAATTTATCAACGTGAGTCCGACGCAGATCACGCAAATATGCTTATTAAAGATTTCTCATTCAAGATAACAACTGTTGCTCTGCAACAGTGTCTTTGTCGCGCCTTATCTGCGCTCGCAAAGTCTTTGCGTGTAATCGCAAATATACTATGTAGTTGAACTCAATTTGAATGAATTCATGATTATTTGAGAAGGAGCTTAAACGCGATGTTATCAGAATAATGTATGACGCTTGGGTCTTTTCAGCGTAAGTGTTATCGCTGTTCAGCATTGTAGGCAAACTCAAACTTGGGACCATCGTTTATTGTCGTTGAAAATCGTCTGAAACAAAATAATAGTCACAAGTTTAAATTATTGATCGTTTCTCAGACTGTAAAACTTGAAAATGGATGTTTTTATACTTGTGAAAAATTGATAGAAAATATTTGTCGACTTTCAGGAACACCAACACCCCAGGCAGTGAAATGCCGAACCGAATCATGCCGAACGCGATGGAAGGCAACAACCAGTTCGAGGGCGCGAGTCCGTCGATGGAGAACGCGAACCGAAGTTTCGGCGCGTCTTTGCACAGTCCCCACACGCCGCACACGCCTCACACACCAAGCAGTGGTCAGCCGCACACGCCCGTGGACCCGAGTAAGGCCGGGTCCAAAACCACTCTTAGCGCGCAAAGCAGTCCGGCGTCGCACAACACGAACCTCGTGGACTCGATGGGTCCGCCACGAACCGTTCCTGCGTCGCCCAACACAAAACTCGAAACCTCGCCACCGTCTAAGGACCACTCTCAACAAAACCAGCAACAGCAAATGTCGCAGCAACAACCCGTACAAGTTCCCCAACAGAGTCAGCAACAGATGGCGCCACAGCAGAACCAACCCGGACCGATGCCTGTGATGAACCCGAACCAGGGCATGGGTCCGGGGATGGTCGGTCCAGGGCCGAATTTCAGGCCCAATGTGAGTCAATCTGACAATGTGCCCCTGAATCCAAACAACATAGGAAATCGAATGCCCAACATTAGCAATATAAGCAGCAATCATTTTGACCCGATAACGTCGTTGGCACAAATGAGTCAGCAGCTTACAAACACCGCGGCGAGTAATGCGTTAGGGCCTGACGGCGGTCCGATGCCCGGTGGTAATGGAGGGAATATGTTACCGTTTGGTAATCATCCGCATGGGATGCACATGATGCAGATGCAGGGCGGTAACGAGATGAATGGAGGATGCCATATGCCTGGTGGGCCTAACGAGTCGAGTGATGTCGCGGCCATGTGCATGGGACTGAGTGGCCCTGCGACAAGCTATAGCCCCACGCCTCATACAGGAAGCCCGGGAGTGCCGAACAAAATGGGACACCATCATGGGATGATGAGCCACGGCATGATGGGCAATGCTCAACCTGGAAACAACCCTTCGGGACCTGGCGGTCCTGGTGGTGGTCATATGAACGCTAATGCTGGTGTACAGGTAACATCAAAGTGACAAACTCAAAGTAAAATATGACTAAGACAGAATAAGGCAGTTTTGGAAAATGAAAATGACCTGTAATGCAAATAACTGTTTAGAGAGAATGAAAAAGCAGATAACTTTTTAATACAAAGTTTTTATTATACATGAATTGATTTTCTACTACGCAGTTTGAAACACTTTTTTTTCAAACAACTTTTCACTAAAATTATTTTGTTTGTGAATTTGCATCTGTAACTGATGCGTAGTTTGAATTTTTAATTTTTCATTCGAAAATCGAATTTGTGTACTTTATTGTCTAAACCAGTAAACTCATTATCGAAGGCTAATAACATCAATTAACGACAAAGAAAAAATTTTCAAAAAATAGTAAACGAAATTCGAAAATTAATTTGCAAATCTAATACAATGTCAAACAGAATAGAAAATTGAACACATTTTTTACTGCTAAGTTTGCATTTATACGAATATTTTCTTTTACTTTGTAGTTTATTTACAAAAAACAAACAAATATTTATAACAAAACATTTATTGTACATGTAGGATACAATAAAAATACAAAGAAAAACTTCAATGTTCGAAGTTTCTCTGCAATAAAATAGTTTTAAACGCTTTTGTAAAAACAAATTTATTCTTTCCAGGGTGGTTCATATCCAGGAGGCGGCGGCGTATCAGAGCCGCCAAACCACAGCGGTCCGGGAGGTCCCAACGTGCCACCAGGAAACCGTCTGATGTCCGGGGGTATTCCTCCGCACCCGCACCAGCACCCTCATCCTGGTCACGGCCCGATGTCCATGGGCGGCAACCCTTACAACGGAGCGAACGTGCAAGTGAAACCAAGCGCCCCGAACACAATTCAGTACTTACCCGCGAGGCCGAACGTCGGTCACGCGCCCCGCGGTCCTCCAAGTCTCGACTTCCTGCAGCGGTTTACGAATCCCCTTAGCGGTCTCGACTCTAAGATGGCACCGTCCGTCAACCTGCAGTACTTCCCCAACGGTTGTGTACCCCAAAACAACATGAACCCCTCCGGAGGCGGCCCTGGCCCCGGTGGTCTGCAGAACATGGTCGGGAATCTTCCACCGGGGATGGCAGGCTCGCCTTCCGGCCAGCAGATGAATCCAGGAGTGCATCCGTCCATGCGGCCAATGGGAAACGTGCGCCAGCAGTCGAGTATTGTGCGTATGCAGCACATGGTCGGCGGCGGTATGTTCCCCAGTGGTTCCATGGAAGCTGACATGGTCGGCGGGCCGCAGATGCCTGGTCAGAACCCGAACCAGGGTATGTTTGTTGGTAACAAACAGGGTCTCATGGGACTCGGACCTCCACCCGAGGCAAGTCAACCGTTACCACCCAGCATGGGAGGAGGAGCGACTAATTTCAAAAACAGTCCCTTCGTGGGCGCTGGACCTAATATGAGCGACCCCAACTACGCGCAGCAGTTCCACAACTTCCAGCAGCAACTGTACGCGACGGGTACTCGCGGTAGTGGACCACCTGGACCGCCACCACATCCCAACCTACATCAACAACCGAACTCGCATGGACACCAACAGTTCTTCATGCCTAAGTAACCACGTAGACTCGGTGCTAAGCAATCTCGTGGACTGGGACAGTGGCTCGTAAGTGGTGTAAAAACTCTCGGACAGTGTAAAGATACATTGAATTTTACGCAAATTGGGTGGGACGCAAATTCGGTTTTAGGTATTGTACACAGGAGATATCAGACCTTGCGCTGTTCTCTGTCTTCTTTTTTTTTATTACAATTTGAAACGGTTGAGAAACTATGACTTGTGATTTGCGATTGACTCTCAGGTGTGAGAACCAACTTCGATATGAAATTTTAATATTTTAACTAATTGAACGGTCAATGGAATTGTGTCATTTTTGTTACGATTGTTTTTTGTATTGCCGTTGATTTCGTCAAGGACACCTGCATGGTACCATAGATCTGAAAAAAGACACAAACACAATGGGAACTTGAAATCTCTATTTTGTTCAAACGAGTTTGTTCGTTTTATATTTTATAAATTGAATTATTAAATTTTTAATGAAAATAAATAATACATGATAATGTCAGTGATTGTATTCGTTAGAGATACATTTTCTTTTTAGTCCACGGAGGTCGGTGAACTGCATATTGTAGTTTACAAGGCCTTGATTTTAAACATCGTTAAAATTTGATTAAATTAATCAGTCTCCGCATGATGTAACTTTACATACATTTTTTCCATCATGAAAAACATTCTAATCATTGCTGTTCTCATTGATCGAATTATTTTGTTCATTTAATCACGACTAATTATACTTTTGTAATTAAAAAGGAAAACGAATAACGGAGTCTTTGAATCTGGGTCAAATCGAATTCAATCCCGGGCAAAAAGTGTACATTCGCATCGTTTTATCTTAGTCGCTGGGTGACGGTATCTCCCTGGTATTGTCCATGACAGTAAGAGCATTCGAATGATTGTTCCATTGTACATAAATTACACTAGACGTATTCAACAATCCTACACTCCGTGCAATAAATTGCAATCAACTCAAATCTCGTGTATTTAAAGGAAAGAAAGAAAAAAAATTGAGAGAGGAAGAAAAAAACCACAGTAACGAAACAATGCATCGCTCTGTATCTCGCGAACAATCGAATCCCGCCATCTCCTCGGAAAAGTTTGTCACCGATCTGAGAATCTCTGTAATATACTTTGATTTTTGTACATAATTGTTTCGAAAGTGTTTGAGTCTGTATTTTTGTACGCCACAACGAAATTCGCTCAGGCAGTACGCACTAAAGAGTCCATATTTTTCTACCGCAAAAAGAACAAGATAAAAAATAATTGAAAAAAGTAAAAAAAAAAAAAGTAATAAAAAGCTGCTACGAATTTGCGTTCAAAATTATGTAGCGTTGGGTTGTGACACGCCGTGCAAACTTTGATCTTTCTCTCTCTCGCAACGGAACCACGCAACTGAACCGCTATCGCTGACGTTTTAAGTTTGTTCGTTTTTCTTCTTTTTTCGTATAGCTGCAGTCCATGTCTGTGTGCAGATTTCCAATGAACAAGCCAGGAAAAAGGATGCTCGCGAGACGTGGACGCGCCATCTGGTGCGCTAATCACAAGAAAGGAGAGAGAAAGATCCAACGAGAGAGATGGCGATTCCACTTTGCGATTATTTATTTTTTTGTAACAATAAATGAACAAACAAGATGAAGAGGAAAAAAAGGGATAAAAAGAACAAAAACGGAATTGCAATTATGTTCGCGAGTTTATCAAATTGTTTACTCGGTTAAGACAACTCATTGTTTTATTCTTAAGAGTTTCTGTCAAAGCGGACGATCCGGTGAGAGTCTTCCAAGTCGCGATCTCATTGATACAGAAAAGAGCGTTGAATGTATTATTTATTGCGTCCGACGTGGACAGAGTGCTTGTTAGCAATCAACGACAATGAAATATTGTTAAAAAGCAGGAGGCAAGAGGTGGTGGGAGAAGACAAAACCTCTCGTTTTATTTATTGCACTGGTACCCCGTCGCGTAACAGTTTCGGGCGCCGACATTACTGTACTGTGAAACTGTTTCGTCACGAGCATCGGACGAGCCGCGGTCTCTTTCGCAAGCCGGAGTTTGCGCGCGAGCACCACGTATGACTGCCTAGCGATTGTGATTGTCGCGTCACCGTGCTTCCACGTTTATGATTTCTCTTTTGTTTGTCGCGCGCTCTCTTCTGCTTCTGCCCCGTTTGGTTGCTATTTTCAACGTCACGTTTGTGTACTCCTTTTGTTTTCCACTGCGAATTCCGTTTTTCTCTCTGTTCAATTTATGACTTTTATGACTCGCAGCTGATTCGAAAAAGCGCTCCAAAAGTCGGGCAATAGAGTTTAAAGCGTATACGCCAACGCGTTTCCATGGCTACAGACGTCTGACCCACAGTCATGCGAGTTCGACGGTTTCGTTCTATAAATATCACGTGAACGTTACGCGACTTTGGCTTACCTGCTTTACACCAACTTCTTCAGAAACTAGACAAGCGTTTACTTACAAGCTTCCAAACAATACTCCTAGGTCTCCCTTCTGTAAAACCAGAGGCTTTCAGACGTCACTTGTCTTCGAGCGCTTTTTTTCTCGCATTTGTACTACTTCACGTTTGTACAGTCAAAAGATGACAATAATTTTGCAACAGAAAAATTAACTCGTTTCCAAATGTCGGTACAAAAAAAAGTATCAAAGTTTGTTTAAATGTTGATTTTGTTTGTCTCTTTGGGCTCGGCGTTACGTCACAGCTTGTAAAAATTCATCAATTCCGAACTCTCATGTTTATATGAAATTCAAGCTTGCGAAATGACTCATGTATGACTGCAATCGATAGCAATTATTTGTCAAGCGTTGTCGCGGGCTCAATACTTTTTTCGTTCTTCTCTTTTTTCTTGGTTGTTTTATCGTTGGCGTTATCTTTCTTATCAGGTTGATGCGCGTGTGGCGTGACTGTAAGGTGAAATGGCCGTTTGTAATTTCAGCGGTGGCTCTGTCCGTTGAACCTGATTGTAAAGTGCAATAAAGAAAACTGTAAAAGGAACGATCCCGCGACACCGGTTTGCGCGCTGACCCGACAACGAATCTCGCCGACGTTAAAGTTTTTGTGACCGCAAGGCGCCGCGAAAATTCAGCGATAGAAATAAGAGTGTGGTTTTAAAACTGCGTCGGGGTTCGTTCACACCGAGCGCGACCTCGTCGACAATTTTCTCACCGTTGCTGAATTTTCGCGCACGATTTTTTTTTTACTCCGCGCGAGCGTTGACACTTGCAAAAGCTTTTAGTTGACGGACATTTATTATTTTGTAGAAAAACAGACGAAGAATTCCAGGTGTCGCGGACGAACCACTGTTCTTTTGCGCATCAGATAACTTTTATTATTGCAAATCTCGTTTGTTGTTTTGCTTCGCTAAAAATATTTCGATTTCGAGTGAACATTTTATTTCGTCTGATGTTTTTTTTTATGTTTGATCAATGCAAATATTTTACACTCAACAGACAGTCGATCGACAGAAGTTCGTCACACTTCATCTACAATTGTAATGAGTGCCGAAAAAGTGCGAAGAAAAAACTGGTTTCATTGCCAAACTATGAGCGATCAATGATCAGGAATTCTTGTCGTCACTCGTAATGAACAAACAATTGCACAAAATGTGATGGTTTTTTTCCCTCTGGCAGCTTAATTGCAGATGAAAAAAAGTTGAAAAAAAAACGGCGACAATTTTCGGAGCCAGTTTGAGCGTGGAATGTACGCATTTAGAAATGTCAACAAACGGCAAAAGCGACGATGATCCTCTCCCAAGCCGAATAAGGCCTGAAATGAACGAAAATTGTTTTGCGACGAATGAGAATTTTTCGTCGTCCTTTTCAACGGACCTGTCACAAATTACAGAGAGACATCATGTACAAATTTTTATCTGAGAATCACTATTGTGAAGGATAACAGTATGTTTGTGTGTGTAAATATATAAATATGGCGTGTTACATGGAACAATGCAAACATGAAAGATAAAAAAAAACAAAATAACAAAGTGTGAACAAATGTTATTCGACTGGGCCGATTGGACTTTTACCACTCGTTGGGACTTTCAGGGGACCGTTCTTTCGCGACCTCTGTAAATGTCAAACACAAATTTGACAGTAAATTAAATTAAGGAAGTTTTCTACGTGAAAAATTGTTAAACA
Source organism: Telenomus remus (assembly GCA_020615435.1). Lineage (NCBI taxonomy): Eukaryota > Metazoa > Arthropoda > Insecta > Hymenoptera > Scelionidae > Telenomus > Telenomus remus. Next base: position 10,567,133 of record CM036337.1, read on the forward strand.
TTGTTTTTGTCGGCGTTTTTATTGTCATTTTAACTGTAAACAGTGTTGTCTACTTAAACGCGCCATCTTGTTTTTGAGTAGTTGGGTAAAATTCCGACAGGGGTCGCATGCAAGGCGAACCTGAAAGTCTCAACTGTAATGTTCGTTGCACTTGCGATGTCAGGCTAACACAAACGATTTGTCATTCAAGAAACGCTCTTGCATATTCGCAAGGCCTCTTAATTGCTCGACAAGTTGACAATACAACTCGACGAAAGAATTCTCAGCCGTGCGCTCCTTACATTGAACGCGAAAAAAAGACTTTTGAGACCGGCGTTTCTTGATGTCAATGACTAATGATCTTTTCGAGTTGTTTCTTTATTATTTGTCCTTTTCATTTAATAATGTATTTTATTTTTTTTTTTTTTTAATTATTTTTCTTTGTTCTGTCATTTTATCGATTTTGGACAAACTTTGTGCGTTTACGTTAATCGGAATGGTTTGACGGTAGATGACATCGTTAGCCGCGATATTATTATGCTTCCCTAACCATTTACTTAAATGCGGTTAAGCAAGCTCAAATTCATAATTGTAAATATCAAAATGAACAATCGATTACTAGTTAGATAGTTAACGACAGATAGGTAAATAAATAGATCTATAGATATATGGGTAGATAGATATAAAATATGCATATATTATCACTGAGCGAGAGGATGCAAAAAAAACGAAAATGGAGAACGCACCAGGTTCTCTGTAAAACATAGATTATACCCCCCGAGAAAAAAGCAGCTCCTGATGTTACATTACATTACATTGTGCATAATCATAATACCCACTCATCTACGATTGTAGCCTATATTACTATATTATAAGATATTAATGACTAAGAACTATTACGTTGTTGACGAATGATTTTTATTATATTATGAATGAGAAATAAAATAAAGATATTTACAAGAAAAAATAGAACTGTCGCTTTTTCTTATTTTGGTTATACCTTGCCGTTCTTTAGCAACCCAGTTTTTCATAACAATCGATATTATTACAATGTCGCTTTTAGTTTCGCTTGGATCTTACGAGCCCTGAATGACTCGAAGATTTTTTTCGTGTATTTTTACGACTCGAGGAAATACATAGTAAGAGATAAATAGAACCGCGATCTAGCGGGGGTCAAACTCTATTTTCGTTCCAACCCAATGTGCGTTATACAATTTTTCCTCGACTGTAAACAAACTCTGCCGGACCGACTCTTCTTCTCTCTCTCTCGTTTCTTTTTTGCGTCGTTAACAAAAACTCGACTCGCACTTATCTCCTCGGTTATCATCGAGAGAGTCTCAAATTGTCGTAAATTGCCTCGTTACAAAATGATGCGCCACTCCGAATTAGGGATTCCGGGGGCAATTTCTCATAATTGAATAAGAAATTCGTGATACGAAATTCGGTCTAGAAAGCACGTCAGTAGATTAGAAATAAGTCGCAATATTTCGTTTTGTTGTTAATCGACGTATTTTGTTGAATAATTTAAAAAAAGTTAATGATTCGATGATGTTATTGTTATTTTTATTTTGTGAGAGTCATTCGTGTTTTTCGTCCACTCTCGTTGTAAATAATGTCATGCAAATTTTAAGACGTAGAAACTTGTGCTTGTTGTTTTTGAAAACGTAAAATGATTTCCATGGTGATATAAAAATAGCAAGCAGGTCGTTGGCCGGGTCATAAAAATAATATAAGAGTCGGGTCCACCCCGTTCCCTCGGTCAATCCATCGTCGGATAAACAGTAATAATTGATATCGATGTCAAACTCTCTCTTTTACGGTAAATAACAGACCGACTTTATAACGTGCTTTGCGTTCTAATCAATATTTGCACTGACAGACATCAAATTATCACCGTCAATAGTTTAATGTTGATCATTTGATTCTCTCGGTCTGTTTACATAAGTCAGTTTTCAGCATCAAACAATTTGTATGTAAATAAACAAACATGATTGTTCGTTTACAAACATATTTTCTAATAAACAAAAAAAAACATTAAAACAAACTTTCAAAAGTGATTTCTACATTTATAATCAACTATAAAAAACCAAAGATTAAAAAGTAATACAAAAGATTGAATAGAAAACATTTTTTAAAAAGTGGATAGAAACTAAAATTGTGATTTCAATGTTCGTGGTTTAGAATTGCGGTGATTGAAGGTGACTGAAACCGTTTAAGGTTTATTTCTCAAGAGAGGAGGACGTTTCACAAAGAATAATCTTACTAGGCAGAATCGATAAGGCGCAGCGATCGCGTCAATTTGCAGTGACGTTTCTGGAAATCACGCGAACGCTCTCGCGCTTAGCGATGAAAAAACATCGAATTTTAGCTGACCTCAGCAAGAAATTGTTTACGTATGTTCGATCAGATTACAGTTGCTTACGAGTATCGTGCCATTTCAATCGATTATACGCTTGCAAGCCAGCACTGCAGATCCGCTTTATTTTTTTACCTTTCGAATTCGCATGTCCAAACGTTTTGCATCAGTCAGCGAAGCGTTCGCCTTTAAAACGAACCGTGTCTCAGAAAGAAGATAAATAATAAAAAGAGTATACCATTTTTTTTTCTTTCGGTTGTTAAACGGCTCGTTTTGCTGTTTACTGGGCTACATTCTACCAATTGTGGCCAATTAATTATAATTAATAACGACAACAATTTACACAAAAGTGGTTCACAGCATCCTAATTTCTCTGTTTCACAGTCTTATTGTTTCTTTATTTTCTTTTACTTAAACTAAAATGTTGAAAAAAAGTTATATTTTTCACAGAAAAATGAAAGTGAAAATTGTAATTAAAGTTTCAATTTAGAATTTACAAACTGTCGAATCTTTATAATTTTTTTTTATCAGAACTCGTTTCATGATGAATTAAGAGATGCGTGGGAATGATTTTGCCATTCGAGAAGCATCGATGAGCTAAAATAATGCCCACGCATTAAACATTATAATCATTAAAATGAATAACACCAGCATTATCGAAACATTATAACTAAAATGATGAAAGTATGAGTACAGTCCAAAGTAAAAATTTCGAATTAATGACGCAGTTTTGAAATGATCAATCCGACAAAAATAAGCTAAACTCGTTGGTACACTTTCAATATTTCAGCAATTCAGTCGTTTTCAATACTTCAATATTGAAATAGCCGCTTTAATCTTGAACTGAATAAGACATTAACTTTGCATCAATTATTACGTTTTATTGCACACTTCAAGGCGAGTGTCGCTGTACTGGCATTGTACCCGGGCGACCGGTTGGTTCATTGAAAAAGCGTATCAGGAAATGTGCTGATTCGATAAAAATCAACAGTTAAGTAAACAAGGCTAGTGCTCCCAAGCTGGTAACGAAACAATGACCACAGACACGTCTCGAAAATCCCATTTTCCACCGGCTACTTTCTAATTATTTATGACCGCTATACAAAACTGACCTGGGTCATCTTGGGTCGAGTGTCACGGATTCCATTGTTCTTTGTGTGGAAAACATTTGTCTGTCATTTTAACTTCTCATCTCATCTTCATCGGTCAGGTGTACCTTTTTTCGGGTATAAATACAAGTCTGGTGTGTCAAAAACTGTTTGCAGGCACACGAAGACAACAGGACGGATTTGTATTTATGAGTGGAACAAAAAGGAAAAAAAAATTAGCGGCAGAACAATGCTGAGATCCATGACTCACCGAGGATAATTGATCTATTAATAAGTAGCAGCGATTGGATGCGACGAATACGAAAAAAAATGTACGTGAGAAAAGGCACGAGAAGCTTCGCCTTGAAAGTGATCTTTCAACCTTAAAGCGCACTTATCTGTCACGCATCTGCGTGCAGCTGAAACGAGCGTTTTATCACACGATGAGGCTAAACTCTATTTTTGACCAGTTTGCTTTTAAATAATCGGCCTTTATTTTCAACAAACGATTCACATATTAACCGTTCTGACGTAAACAATCATAAATTTTGTTATACATTGAGGTGTAAAATTAACATTGTGACTTCATTTGTTACTTCTTGTTATTTTATCAATGCTCTATTGAACTGAAAGTTAATCTTAAGTTTTATTTTCAACTTTGTAAACGAGCTTGTTGACTTGTTTTCACTTAAACAACATGTAAACTTTTTTTTTGATTCATTTCATCGACAAGTTGATAAAAACTTGTCATATGATTTGTAAGTCACAAGTTTTGAGCCACAATCGTATGTTAAATTGTTATGACCTATTGTTTGAACTAATAAATTGATACTTGGTTGTTCAATTGATTAATTCTCATCTTTAATAGCTGATAACAATTATCTCGTATCTAATTAAACGATCACTATATCCCTTTCGAGTAGACAGAACTTGCATAAAATCAATAATTGTTTTCCCCTCGGCTGTTGCAAAACGGCGTTTCTTTAATTGGCAAACAATTCCTTCTCTGTACGAGTTTTGAAATGTGTGTCAATTTTGAAACACTTTAATACCGTCCACTTTGGTGTAGTTACACTTTTTTTCATTCAAATTTACTTCTTATTAAATTTCCTTGAATTTTCCGTCGTCGTTGAGTCAGCGTGAATTACACACCACTGAACAGCACACGTTCAGATTTCCATATCTGTCTTCCTTATACGATCATAATGAGATTGAAAAGTAAAAAACAAAACGGAAAACTGGTTGCCTATAGAAATCACGTGGGTTTTGTGCTCGTAATTTGATTTACAGTAGCTCTTGTAATTGACGACGGTGTTTTCACGTTTTACTCGTTATTAATCTGTTGGTTGATGTATGAAATTCGACGACAATTAAGAAAAAATAAACGAGAAAAAGGATGGAAAGTAAAGGACTTTAATTGAGGAGCGATAAACTCGATTGAAACTACTTTTGTTCGGTAAAAATCAAATTTCTAATATTCGCCCATCAACTTCGTCTTTTCTATATGAACTTTCCAATTACTTTTTGTCCCTAATTTGATTTCAAGATGAACCAAACCCAAAACACCAAAAATACGATAAAAATGATGAAAGAAGGATTTGTAACTTTTGAAATGAATAATAACAAAAAAGGTAATTTCAAGAGGAAAGAAATTATGCGACTGAAAAAAAATTTATTGATTGGGAGGAAGTGGGAGATGAAAAAGAAGAAGTTTTACATTTGATTTTGTAAGCGATATTAATAACTCGAATGTATATCAGTTTTGTTGCTGGTCTTGTTTCAAAATCGTGTCTGTCGAAAGGAGTTGTACGTTAGAGAGACTCGAAACGCGAACGAAAGCAATCTCTCTTTGAGAGGAGAAATTCGACAAACGCAGAACCGCACGCGCGTATACCAATATGATCGGGTCTGATTATATTAGTAAAACATCTCCTTACATCATGACGTTGCCACGTTGCCAAATCAATTATGTGCTCTGTGTATATTTTTTTTGTCGTTTCACAATTTTTCCTTGGTGTTATCTCGTTTCGCCTTGTAAACTCGCTGACTTTTTGATAATCGCAACGCCAATTTATTACAGATCGTGAATTCTGATTATCCTTTCTTTCTATTATTTCAACTCCATATACTTTCATCTCTTTCTTTCTTTAAACATCAAAGTTTCAAAATTTAAAATTAAAGAAAAACAGCTTTGATCATTAAATTTTCAACTTATGGTAATTAAAAAAATCGTTGTAATCAATTTTATCAATTTGAATATACAATCTCAACTTGAAACGTTTTTTTTTCTCTTTCGTGAATAAACGTTCATTTTGTATCAGAAAGTGAAAATGTCGGATGTGAAAACAAACAGAAAATCGTGTACCTTATCTTAGATTAATTTCCCATGCGTAATTGCCGAGCTGACAATTACATTTGCATACGGTTCAGAGAGACTTTTAATCTAATCGGTGAAACATGGCAAATATTTATTGTGCGCGAACATCTCGCCTGAGGATGTTATTATTGGATCGAGATATACTGAAATGACGTATTTTGTACGTTATTGACCCACGATACCTAAGTAAATACACATTTTATTTTTAGACAATATTTGATAAAAGATTAATTTTCAATAACGTTTCGATGAATCAACTTCGATCTGTTTATGATTTTTCATATCATTTCAACTTTCAAGTTTACGATGAACAAATTCAACAAATTATGATGAAATAATTGAGTTTCAATAAGACTATTTGAGCTGGAAAAGAAATTTCAATGCACGGGTCAACAAAATGTTTTCGATTTTCAACTTCAATGCAGCTGAGGATGTTTTCGGGCCGATATCATTTCAAGTGGACCGTTCATCTTGGCGTGAAAATACCAGTGAAAGGTAAACCGGGCACAAAAAATGGTCAAATAAACTGGGCTCTGGTGCAGCTGCTCCGCTGGAATTTTGACATCCATCACAAGGAAAACAAAATTACTTCTCCAAGTCCAAAACTTAAATGCGCTTATACCCGTCAGCTGAAATTTGGCCTCTTCTAATTATAAACATGTAAATGTGCATGAATTACTCAGCATCTTTGAGTTCGATTTTTTTCCTCTTTTTGGAGAAGACACGTGCCTCCAACAATTTTACAAAAATAAATTCTTTCCTCGAAATAAAAAAACTAACCATTTTTTTCTTGTATACAAAAAATGTTAGTCGCAGTTCTTTTCACGTACGGTTGAGATACAAATTTGAAGATAAGCCAGCATCAGAGATAGGGCCGGGACTTGTAAAGAACAGTTGTAAAGAGGAAAACGCGAAGGACCAGAAAAATGTTCCCGATCGTTTGTGTACATGTAAGTACAATTTGAACCAAGGATAGAAACATTTCACGCAACTCTGTTGAAACATTTGTAGTTTGCGGCGCGTTTCACCGACCAAGTAGGATGTTTCGCTGCAGAAGTATCCTGGAAACCCGACTACATATAAATTAGTAACTCCGAGTTGCATTATTCTTTTATCTGATAGCACAGTTAGCAACAACAACTTTCAAAAGACTTTTTCAACTGTCAATCATATCGATCGTCATCGAAAAAAGTCACACTTTTATATTATTTAAGAATTTAAAAAAAAATTAACTTTAACAGTCGATAAAACTTCAGGAGGCAACATTGTTGTAATTCATAGCAAGTCATTAGTCTCGTTTGGGTCGAACTTTTCAAGCTCGTTCATCGGCTGTAAATCGTTTCGTATTTTTCAACGTAGAAACTAAATTACAGTTACATAAATTGGCTTCGCCACGATTGGAAGTGTATCGAATAACAATAATTGAAATGAAACTAGCGGTCGCTGAATTGGCGGCGTTCAAACGGTGAAATTCCGATTCGAGTGATGTCGACTGCATTGAAATTAGAAAACGTCTTATTTGCGCGATTTATTATTCATATCGCCTGGGCTCACCTTGTGTACCACACTGTCCAAGAAACTTTCTGTTAATTGGCTCTAACCATTAAAGGGAATAATTACTCATTGCAATGTCAGTGTCCTGTTAAATTTCAATTCACATCCAAAATTGATCAATTTTTATAAACTAAAAAAAAAAAAAACAATACTATATTTTCAAACAAAGCAAAATTTTACTTCAAATGTTGTCAGTGCAAATTCATTTCATTTTTATTGTTTAATTCAAATCGAACAATAATACTAACGAAGTGAAAACCAAATAAAAGAAGAAAGAGAACTAAAAGATTGCACTCATTTTTCTGCCTTGACTGCATCGCAGTTGAAAAAAAGAACGTAAATAAACAAAGCGAGAAACCTTTTTGAGGTCACAGAAGTGAATAAATGCCATGACCTCGTATTTTGTTTATCAATGATACAAAAGACAAAAAAAAAGAAGATGGCTGTTAACACAACCTAAAATTCTACTTGTCAGGAGTGGGCGATGAATTATGTAGAAGAAATTGGCTGTACCGTTCACAAGCAATCATGCCTCGTGACTTACGACGCCTCGGTTTATTGGAGTCGTGCATTTTTGCCTTCGCAACCGTCCAGTCCGAGGGATGTACGTAATGATAAACCGCGGACGATAAATTTTTAGCGCCGACCGATATACCGTAACAACAAGCCAAGGATATTAATTTAACAATTTCAAAAAAAAAAAGAAGAACACCAAAAAGAACGTTACCAGTCACGATCCGGGATGTACAGTTAATTTCACACAAGATACAAATTTCCCAAGATATATAATTTATGAACTTACCTTAATTTTCATCTACTTCTGCCAAGTCAGCTTTGAGCGACTATTTTTTTTCGGATTACAAAAGCAAAACGCATTGAAGATAATCCATTTTTGCGTAAAAAACATTTTTATCCCAAGTGAAGATGAAAAATAAGAGAATAAAGATTGAGGTTATGAATTGTTATTGAGAGGAAGGATTTGACTTCCAAATTGTCTGAAGAATAATGTCTGATTTGAATGTGAAGTGGATTGGTGAGAAATCGTGAACTTTAATCTTCTGAATAATTCTCGGTTCGATTGTTAATCCTTAGAATTTCGCGGAGAAAAGGAGAGCTGGGTTGCATAAATGAGAAACGAGTCGATTTAATCATGAAATTTTATAAGCACGAGGCCTTTCATTTTATTTAATTAATCGCTATCTCTGTACAAAAAGTTATAGTTTTGTCTTTTCTGGTATTTTTGTTTTCTTAAAGATTTGTATTCCTCTTATTTGAACTCACGCATATGTACAAGCGGGGTACGTTTACGATATAATATCGAATATATAATTATAATAATATATAATATATGTCCATAATACATAGCCTAGCAACTAAATATATTTTTATATTGGTACAATACAGTAATGCAGATATAATCATTACATAGAAATAGTAAACGTATTCAAGAGCTTCGGATAGTTTGTGTGTTGTCGCTTTGAGTCCTTAAATCGATAATACGTATCCACACAATGTATATTCTCGAGTGCGCGTACATCATTGGAGGTTACAATAATAAAATCGTTCAATGTACAAATTTCGTTTCTCGGCAAAAAAATATATTATATATATCGTCGCGTTATATCATGTTCGGTATATTTATAAGTATATTACATAGGATCGTACCAATGCAATACCAGAGGGTAAATTTGGCAGTATACGAGTCAGATACACACTCGAATCCCAATCGGTTATGCGCGAATTCGAGTACTATCACATTTGCCCTTGCTATCACATCACAGTAACCCTATACACAAAAGGACAAGATTAAAAAAAACTCGAGTGACCGATCTTCGTGCATTGACAACAAAAAAAGTATTACAAATCATAAAGCTAATAAGTTGGGTGCTTTAAAACGCCTAAATGCATTCAAATGTCATCGTTTTTTCTCAGTTTTTTTCTTTTCATAGGTATAGTTTTATTTAAAATTTGTATGGACATTTGCATGCACTTCGAAGTTCTATATAACTCAGTCATTATTCACCTCTATTGGTAAGTGTATATACGCGCGCACGTGTATATATTTGTATTTAGTCGTAATATACGGTCTACATTCTACGTTCACAAAATTCAAGAAATCAAGGAAAACTCTAATTTTTGATACATTTACCAGACTCATCTTATTTTGCCTCTACTGTTTGTTTTTGTTTCTCGTGTTGATTTCATTTACTGTGTTAAACCTGGAACCTGCAGATCATCATTATCAACGTCACATGGTGGTCGTTGTTTACGAAATGGCGACAGTCCGCCGTATCTTCAGTGTTGCCAACCATCTCTGCAATTTCCAGTTGATTGTGTCTACAAATTCTCGTCTACGTGACTTTTTGTGGTGTTGATGTTCTCTTATTATTAATATTAATTGTTTGTATGCTGGAATTGATTGAACACATCGAAGTTGGAAAAAAAAGAAACGATACTAAGTGAAACGCGAGCACAGTAGTAAATGACAAAACGCAAATGAAAATCCGAGCTGATGACAAAAGACTCGTTAGCTTTCTCGGCAATGCTGTCTGGTTTGATAAACATAAATGCGTGCCGGGTAAATGTAACAAGCGAGTAGCCTGTTTCCTGTTCTTGCACTTCGCACCGAGCTCTGAAGAAGAGACAGACTTCCGAGTGTATGTGCCTCGTTACGCAATCCGACGCTTGCGCAGATGAAGTTGCGAAAAAGCTAAATGTACGCAAGGCTCTTGAACGATTTACACAATTAATAATAAAACACAATTTGCGATCACATTATTATAGTAGTAACCCAAGAGACACAGCGTTGAAGAAAATTCGGTGGAACCAAACAAAAAGAAACTATAGACTTTATCCTTTCTTCAACCGACTGCTACAAGTTCTCGTGTGCTTGCCCTCCCGCTTGAACCCCCCTAGACCCCCTTAAACTTTTCATGTCCTTCAGTCTCAAATGAAGAAAAAAAAAATACATAAATAAAAATGTCTGCATTCAAAGTAAGCTTCCTCTTTTCGGAATCGATTTCGTGTAGCCTGTTTGTTCATTGCAAAGTTCACTTCTGCCCGTGTTTAAAAAAATACTGAATTAACCAAGCTAAAATCACAGATTCGCCGGTCCACACGACTGGCTTACTTTTTTTGTACAAATTTTCCTGAAGTGTGTGAAAAAAGCATTTGCACGCCGGGTATTTACATCTAAACACACGTGTTCTAGTAGAAATTGTACCGGATTTGTCGGGCTATTGAAGCCGAAGCCAAGAAAGTAGCACTTTAATGGCCCGGTTTGTTTGACGCCTGTCAAGGGCCCGAGTTCAATTTTTACTAAAGTTGGAGAGCGCGCTCTGACACGTCTCGAAGTGCGGATCCGCCGCCGCGAAGCCACATATACAATATTACATACGCGCGACTCACTTTCAAAATCACAATAAGTCGAAGAGAAAGAGAGAAAGATAAAAAAAGGCTTCACGGCCGCGAGTGACATTTCTTTGTTCTTGCCTTGTCGAGTGAGCACTTCAAATCAAACTCCACTATATTCGCACAATTCGGACTCTCTTGTTTTCTTAAACGAAAAATATACTCTCTATATAAATTCTTTCATTTTTTTTATTACTTTTTAAACTCTGCTTTATCTATATACAATATAGGTCATGTTATTTACAATTAAATCATTCAAGTTTTAAAATTAAATTTTCATTTCAAAATTCAAACGCAGCCCTTGATGATCCGAACATTTTTTATAAGAAATAAAAATTTTTGAAGCAATGTTTATTTAATAGAGTTTTTTTCAAGTTTCATTTTTTTCCTACAAGGACTGCAATTTTAAATTGACCTCAGTTTGTAATTGTTTGCATTGAGTTAAGATGCGGACGTGTCTTTGACTATTGCACTGACATTGATTCGTGGTTATTTAAAATGTTAAAAAGCGTTCTCGACCGACAAGGCATGTAGAGAGCTCTTCCGTCACACCGCAAAACATGCTTCAGATCTTAACGAAACATGCACATGGTGATATACGTTCTATATACAAACGAGTATGCGTCGTCCGTGTGTTGGTCAGCAATAATAACAGAAATTTCACGACAAAAAATTCCGCGCGTCTGTGCATATAGTAGATGAAATAATTACGAGCGACTTCCGGCTGTGTGCGGGCCTCTAAAGGAGCCAACGAACAAAACCAAGATGTATTCGAAGGCCTTTTGCTCTGTCTGTTTTATTTGTCTTATTTACATTAGTAAGAAAAAAGACAAAATTTAAAAAATTTCAATTGAAAATTTTTGGTTGCAATGACAACTTGACTATCAGAGTGTGGGCAGTCACTTCATTTTAGATTAAAGTTTATCCTCTTAATTATCAATTTCGAAAAGAATGCCAACAAGCTGAATAAATGAGAATTCAAAAAAGCAGTTGTGTTAATGAGTGTTGAACAATAAATCAGTCGCAAGTGTAAGTTTGAATGTTTAAATTTGATCTTTTATTTGTATAAGTAAGAATAACATGAAAAATAAGAAATAAATATACAAATTGACGCATCCTCGATAGGTGTATACAATATATACAAATTTGTACAAGTACATCTTGGTTCTCCTCGTGTGAGTGCCCCTAGAACCACGCGCAAGAGAGAAAAAAAGCCAAACGTTATTACATACTTTGACGATTCCATATCGATATAATATCTACAATACAAATACTTGATTTTTTTCATTCATAATTTGCTCTTTGTTTATAGTTTGTTCTCCTATTATTTTCTTTTGACTCTCCATGTTTCTTTTGCGTCTTATAATCTCTGTTCATCCCTATCTGTTAACTGTTAAAGAACAAAATCACAGTTATTTTCGTAAAATATACAATATACACATTTGAGACGGCGCGAGCCCGCACGTGGGTTTTCGCGCATGCTCATACGCACGCCGTCCTCACAATGTACAAGAATCACACTTATACCAAGGGAACACATCAGATCTCTCTTTGTTATGCATAGAATATATGCACACGCGCGGCGCAGCTGCTCGCTCGGCTTGTCCGAAGCCCGACATTAACTCCACAAAGTCGCAAGTGCCCCGAACCTTCCTCACGAGGTGTTTCGCTCTTCTTCCAATCGATACTTCCTCGTCAAAAGCCAAATTGAATATTTTCTAATCGAAAATTTGTACAATAAAATTTACAATAAACGACAAAAAAATTTGATCGAAAAATATAATAATTTGCCAATTAACATTTTTTTGATCGCAAAGCAAAAGTTACATTTAAGTACAATAGATATTTTTTCTTTGTTTTGTTGATTTTTTTTACAATAATATATCACAATTGGTTTACAATTATTTACAAAAAAGTGTTTAAGAACACGAGCATTATATAATTTATACAATAATCAATTTTGTGGGTTTCGATTGGGGTACATGGCCGAGCCAGGTGTTTCTCGTCCAAGCTGATAGGAGAGTCGATCCCCTCTCACAGCGCTGCCGACATTTTGCACGCTGCCTCGGTCACGTATAAGTCATCGCAAAAAAAGAAGTTCGCAACGAACAGGGGCCTCGGACAGCAGCTTTTCCGGCCGATTTTTGTGTTTCTTTTTATCATTTCGTTATTTCGTGTCATTGTTGATTTCCAACATTAGCTCGAAGTGGATTCTTCTAACCTAAATTTTTATTTACAAAAACCATGCTCAATAACTATCTCTTTCTACAATTTTTTGATACAATTTTTTAGTTACCAGATTTGACTATTTTTTCTATTTCTCAGTTAAAAAATGAGAATAATGTCCGTTTGGAAATGCATGCTCAACCGGACGTGAAAGTACGTGGTGGTGCGAGAGAAAGAGATGGCGATAAAAAACGTTACTTTCCTGTCCAAGTAGGTTTTGGATTACGTAGCATTTTTTTTCGACTTTTAAACTGACACAAATTTTACAATTTGGTTTCATTTGGTACATGATTGTTTTTTAATTGATTCACTGACGAATTTGCAATTTTTTTTGTATAAGTTACTCTTTTTTATTACACAATTTTTCTTTTTTTTTTACAATAAATAAATAATTAATATTGCAGTCAACACCCGGACTATAAATTCAAACAAATCGTTCGATTGTTTGGTTGGCCTATCACAAGTCAAGATCCAGCGTTCGATTCGCGTAGGCTGGTATGCGGTCGTATTTACAAACACGCAGCCCAGCCTACGCGAATAGAAAACCGCTGCAAATTTGCGTCGATTTCAAAAGCCTGTTCCAAAAGTCAACAGAGAGAAACTCTCACGCTTTTATATTGAAGTAAAAAACAACGCCATCCGATTGCCACATCGCCTCCCCTTTCTCTATTCTCAAATCCACCTCGAGCCAGCTCACCGAGAAAAAAAATAAACTCACAAAAAATAATCACCGAAAAAAGAAAGATAAAAATAATTTACAGAAAAAACTCTATACAATAAAACCGAAACGGTACAGGGGTTCGAAGCCGGAGGGGGTGCGTACGACGCGAAGCATCCGCTTAAAAATCACAAACGTCTGTGCACCCCCTCATGCTTAACCCCCTAAATTTATCACAAACGACGCGACTACAGAAAAAAATACATCTTTGTGTAGAAACAAGATATACGATACAATTGTAAACGAACTCTGTCCACGACGTGGTATAAACGTAGCTTACAAAACAATCATAGACAGTTTTTCATGAAATGAAAGAAAAATCACCGAAAATAATGAGCCAAAATAAAAAAAATTTCAACACAAAGGTGTATAAACACGAAAGACGAAGTATGAAAAAGAAGTGAAGGAATAGCTGAAGGCGTCGAGGAGCAGGAGTCGTGTGTGTCAATTGGTTGTGTCATACCGGTGTCCAACTCGATGGGGCTGCTCGTCTCTGTGCGATGAAAGAAGAAGGGCTGCTCAAAGAAAGGTAGTAGAACTGCTCGCCGTGTGAGATCGTGGGAATTCGCGATTGGTAAACAACTAAATGGACATGAAGAGCATATGAAAGTGTAGCGTGGATGCTGGTCACTGGCTCGCGGCTCGCACTCTGCCGCTTGGAATGGTCCTGGCAGGGAACGCGGGGCGACGCACTCGGAGGGCGACGCGACTAGCTCAGCTTCAACTGGAGACGTAGGCGGCCATCTGCTGCTGCTCGGTAAACTGCGAGTGCGCGTGCTCGAAGATCAGCGAGTCCTTGCATGAGTCGAACGTCGGCTGCGGCTCCTCGGGCTTGCGCTCGTACAACACGCAGATCGAGCCGTTCTCACCGATCCTGTAGCTCACCTCGGACGGGTCGATCCACATGGTCAGCTCCGAAGGGAACAGCCTGTGCAGCACCGCTGGCAGCAGCCCGACGTTTGTACCTGCCTGCGCGATCACCGGGTCCATCTTACCGTTGATGCGGATGCACCGGTAACCTGATCCACGGTTCGGCCTGTCGGGGAACCAGTGGTCGCGATACCGTCGGCCCAATTCCTCCGTAATCGAGCTCTTGAACTGCGCCAGTTGTTCGGCGCTGAGTTTGTTTGCCTGCAGGCGCAGCAGGTGCACTAAGAAATCCGCCGCGGACTTGATCTCGAGCCTCATGATGACTTCTTTTTTCTAGCCGTTTTTATACGGTAAAGGTTATGTCGCGCTTCGAACAACGCTCGGGTGACTCAGCGGACAAGATGGCGTCGACTTGTTTTGCCTCGATCAAAACGACGAATCAGCACTGCGTCAAGCAACCAAACACAAACACTGCCACCACTGATTGACGTACAAACAACAACCTCACTTGGACTCACGGCCGTGTTGTTAAATTTCCTACTTTCGTGTTGCTGCCTACACGTCAACAGTGCCTCTCTCTCTGTCTCTCACTCAGGCCTGGGTCGGAGCGTCCGCGGCTAGCGCTCTCGACTTGTTCGTACCAAATGCTGCAGATTTCGAAAGTCGCGGAGAGTTTATACGTCGGCGATTGCTTTGTCCGCGCGGCTCTCCCCACTTGGCGCTTGAGCCGAGCTCTGCCGAGCGGCCACGACCAATCGCGGGCGCGAGCCTTTGTTCGCGCGACGGAGGGAGAGAGCGCAGCTGCCGTGCGCTCTCATTATAGTTCCATTTTCGTGTCGGCTGAACGAACGCTGGGGCCAAACCAATTCCTATGCACCCGTTCCTGCAGGAGATGCGCTCGAGGGGCTCGCTCTCGCTTTATTTTTTTCAGGCCGCACCCTATGTCTATCTCCTTTGTCTTCAACGCCGATTCGAATTTCCAGCACACGTTTTCCACGAAATGTATTTTTTACTTGCCTTCTATTTCTTAGTTCGCCCCCGATCATTATCGGCCGACTAATGTTTGCAAACGCCCGAGCGCTTTCATACATTTCCAATGGAATCATCAGAACCGCTTGTTTACACAACTGCCTTTCTTCGATGACCCAACAACTTTCACAAATTTGGTTTTTGTTTCAAAATTAAATTATCCGCATATTAGAAATAACAAGTGGATTTAATTTTTCTTTCTGGTTTGTTTGTGAATTTACTTTATCGATTAATGTTTTTGTTCATCAGGATAAAACTGTTGTTTGTGATATTCGATGACAAATAAAGGTCGAGAGTGATTTACATTTTGAGCAAGTTTGAGTGTGGGAAATTTATTTGATTGATAGGGAGATGAAAAAAACGTTTCCCCATTCGGTCATTAGGGCAGATTTTGAAAATGAGGACGTTTATTTTTGGTGTAAAGCTACGCGAGTTGCGCTGTAATTCTCCCAATCGTATCATTTTTCTAATTTAGTTATAATCGGATTTATAGTTTGCAATAAATTATGGCCCGGGGGTTTTATTAATGGATCAATACGAAAATAATCAATCGCTTTTACGACTTTTGCTCTGTGCAGTTTATAGTCAGGTGCAAAGTCATAAATTTGGTCATTTGTTTGTTGGGATGATTGCATGCAATGTTTTTCTTTTTAAATTAAACTCGCTCACTGGTGAACAAGTATTATGCGGTTTTGAAAATATAAAATGAAAACATACAAAGACGGAATATAATAGGCGATGATGAGTCTGGTTCAAATTGATGAATGATTGTGAAAATATGTGGTTTTGGTTACTGATTCTGAGCTAAGATTGAAGTGTTGAAACTTTTGTTTCATAGCAAGTTTTATCAAGTGAAATGATAATCATTTTGTCCATTTCCAAACAAAGTCATGGACTTCTGGAATCGTTAAAGAACGGATGGATTTTAATTCTTATGCCTCTGTAGAAATGAAAACACAATTCAAGAGTTTAACCTTTCGGAATATTTTCCAATTCGTATAAAATAAAATATCCCATTGAAAAGTTATGCGGGAAGAAAATTAAAACTTTGAATTTGGGAAATCGAAGAAAATCGGTTTGTACAGTCAAGCTGCGTGTTGAAAGAAAGAAAACTCGTAGCCAGCTGACTGAGAAAGGTTTTGTATACGTAAAGAGTTTCTTCAATTTTGTCATAAATCATCACAAGTAAAATATATTTTTCCCTCATTTTTGACGTCCAATAACAACTTCAATTGAAAATTGAAGTTCATATTACAAAAGTAACGTTTTTATAGATTCTTAATAAACAATAAACGAATTTCGTCGAATGTTCACGCGGTATTTAAAATGTTACTTAAAACAGTTATAAACTTTTACACAGGAACAAAAAAGTCTTTTACTTTTTTCCAAAATGCCATTCGAGTTTATACGTGCCTGTACTACAAACATAAAAGTTACAATTTGAAGTGTAATCTGAGCTTGTTCATTCTAATAAACATAAGCATTTTTTCGTGCCTCTGATAACCCAATGAAGCTGATTTTTCAATTTTCAAAAATATGTCTTCATTTGCACTGGCTAAGTTGCGATTACATTAACATGAAATATGCATAAGACTCCGCTTAGAAATTCTTAAAAAAAGAAACTTCCCAAAATCAAATCGACAGAAGTTAAAAGTGTAACTTCAACAAACTTCGAACGAAGTAATCAATGAAACTTGAATTAACCAACCAATTCACGAAAAAAGTTTTTTATTCTATAAATTTATTCCGATCAAAACAGCATTACTTTTCCAAGGAAAAAAATATTGATGGAAAAAAATCTGGCCTGAAATGGTCATTAGAATTAGTCAAAATAAATGAATGTTCACAAATTTAGACCATTGATTAGAATTTTTGTCATCGTCATTAATTTAAACAAAGTTCGACTAAAAGCACGACTAAAAATAAACTCGAATTATCAATATTTTTTTTACTTGCTATCGATTTAGTCAACAGACATGTGGTATCGATCAGAAAATCTCAATAATCGTATGAAACTGAAAAACAGTGACGAAAGAAACAAATCGTATGGAACCTTATTTTCTATTTTTGAAATCGATTTCGATCTCTGAAGCAAAGTCAGACGTTTGCCAAACATCGAATTGAAATTTTGATTGAGCTCGAGCGAATTGAATTAGGCGTTTGTATGACGTTCGCGTCACTCTCTAGGTTTTATTGACCGCGCGATTAAGCGATCCCTCGCGTCTCGGAAGACGTTTTATCTTGTTATTGAGCTTAGTGTTGAGCAAACAAAGTCGGAAGGACGAATTTGAATCGCTCAAGTATCTCCAATACGACGCAATAAAATCGAGCGTCGTATGCTCGCTGCTGTTGATTCATGATTTTGGTCGACGTCACCGCTAGCTAGCCGTGCCTCGAGAAATAATCAACTAAGAAATATTTATGCGCTGTTTAGGGATTAACGACACATTTATTCCAATCACAAAACGCCAACAACTGTTTCCCG
This sequence comes from Telenomus remus, assembly GCA_020615435.1. Classification (NCBI taxonomy): domain Eukaryota; kingdom Metazoa; phylum Arthropoda; class Insecta; order Hymenoptera; family Scelionidae; genus Telenomus; species Telenomus remus. Next base: position 10,585,226 of record CM036337.1, read on the forward strand.
CTTTTAATTGCTATTTCTAATTGTACTATTCGGAAAAACATCTTTTCTTGCTTCTCAGACAATTTTCTTTTTTATGATTTTATTTGGATTTTATATTTCTTTTCGTTTCTTTTTTTCTTGTACCTTTTTCATCTCTGTTTTTTGGGGGGAAAATATTTACTTAATTATTTCAGTTTTAAAGACAGTATTGCCCACTAAAAAGTTTTTATGGACTTCAATATTTTAAGGTACGAAACAATGGGCAGATTAGTTCATCCTTGAAATGTCCAGAAATAGGTATACAACAAAACAAGAAAATTCATTACGGTTATTTGAGAAAAACCTCTATCTATTTTTACGATTGTTCAAACTGCAGGTATATGTAATGCAAAGTACGAATATGAACCAAACAAAGAGAGCAGGTGTCGCGATAAGGGCAATTGTCCCTACAATTTCAAAGGTCAGCTCGAAACTGTTACTGTTACGAGCAAATTTTCACGCTTCATGCCATGCTGAATTATTTTTTATTACTCCCCCTAGCAACATTCATTTTTTTTAATCAAAAATTTTTACGACACGAAAAATTTGAAAGCGCTCTGAGAATGAAAGCAGTTTAGTGAAAATTGTTACTGTCAGACCATAAATGGTACTTTTTTAATTTTGTTTATTAATTCATTTTCTTTTTGAAATAAAACTTGAACATCCGAGCATGCTTAAGTAATTTGTGTAATTCATGGAGTAATTTGTGTGAAATGTGTTTCATTTTGTTTATACAAAACGAACAAAAACAGTACGTGCTTGTTTATTCAGTGCGTGAAGTGACATTTGTGAATGGCGATTAATTTTTATCAATCAGCAGTAGATTAGATTAAAGAAAATTATTGAACGTGTCCATGGTTTAAATTTGAAATCTGTATTTTTAATTGCATTGCAGTTGACCAACTTCAGGTTCTTTGACAAACAAACTAATTATACATTATTACATTATGTACCTAATAAAAGCAAAGAGATTATACTGTTTTCAGATGAAAATAAATTAATCCCGATTAATTCTAATTGAACAAAAATTAAATACCATGAGAAACAAAAATCAAATAAAAATTCATCAATTCATTAAGAAACGATCAATATCAAAACGTTCTATAAAACTACTTTACAAATACTGATTTTTAAATTGTATTCAAATTCTTAAAAGTAAATAAAAAATGATTTCACTCATTTGTTTCCGAACACACTGCAGCATGCTGATGGTTTTGTTATTTGAATAATAATTTATTTACAAGAGACGCGCTGAGTTATGAAAATTTTCAAAGCAAAGAATTAAATTACTTGAAATAGTGGAAAAAGTGTTGCGGAGCGTATGAGAGCGCATGCATGCTCTAATTAATAATGCACGCTGCACTTTATTTGCCGATGCAAATTTCGGAGAATAAAAAGCGCGATTAAATTATCTCGATGCAGCGCAACTTGGTGCACACGATAGGCCCCGACATCATATAGACAAGATTATTCGCGTGATGGATTGATAATAACCGCCGTCAGATTTCGTTTCGTGGCGTGTTAATGTATATACAACTGCTCAACTTTTTGTTATTATCTATCTGTGATGTGTTTTTTCGCATTCATCACGTATTATTTTACATAATATTATTCAAGAGCATCGTACGTTGTTTTGTCAGTTAATCAAATTTGTGCTCAAGATTTCAAACTGATTTGGCTTATGAATCTAGACAAATGAATCACATTTTATTATCATTTTTTTAAACAATTATTACAACATGGAAAATTTACAATTTTTTCTTCATTCCAAAGTTTACAAAAATTAATATTAAGCGAGCCACTTTAAACGTGCATACGAGATACTTTTTTATTTCGAATTTTAAAATTGTCATGACATTTTAGCCTGTTGGCATTTCCGTTCATTACTTTTATTGTTTCGATAAAGTTTGATGTATTTCATGACACGATGCGTCAACAGCCTTTCCCCTACATTGCAATTCAATAAAAAAAAAGTGTCGGTTGTTTCGTAATCAGGTGTGTACCTATTTTTTCCGCTTTCCATAACAGATAACTTTTAATTACAATTTTTTTGTTCTCATCAACGTTCTACTATTTTTCATCTACACTCAAATTTCAAATTGTAAAATCAAATTATACCAAATGAAATAATTATTGTTTTCACCTAATTTTTACATTCCACAATTTCCGATTAAGAAAAAAAACAATAAAATTTAAAAAGAAATGTAAAATTTGGAAAAAAAAAACGAAAAATGTAACACTAACGATTTCGGCGACAAAAGAAAAGTTGAACAAAACGTGGGCACGAATTGGAAGTCTGACTTGGATAATGATCGTAGATTAAAATCGGCCAAACGAGGTTCTGAAAAACTCCGGGGGTTACAACGCTAATAATATACTTCCGATAAGAGGAACCCCCAATAGATTTTTTTGCAGTCAGTAGCCGTGAAGGCCGACAAGGGCTTGCATTTCTGAACACAACGTATTTTTATGTAAACGCAAAAGTATGCTGAGGCAGAAATTAATGCACCCCGTCGTCGGATAGAGTCATTCCGACAAGATCAGTCCAGGGGTGGCATTAAAATGTTGACGCGCCTGCGAACTACGAACAACATACATCAAAAGTTTCGATAAATTTCCACCTGTCAAACTTGCAGCAAGGTTGATTAAAAAATTACGCGCGCAGACTTTGGCATGAGCGATAAAAATTTTTTGTTTGTTCATAAAATAACGCCAAACAAAACAAAAAACTCAGTTTATCGACAAAAGTTTTGATCAAAGTTAGCAGCGAAACGAGTTTTTGTTATTATTTCTCTGAAGAATTCGATTTTATTTATTACTAAACATTTGTGTTCTAAAAATCGTGTTCAAGCGTCGAGAAAGATTAAATGCAAAAAATGACATTTTTGAAGTTGTTTTAATTTCTAATACACGTTTTGTAACTAAAATAAGATAGATTGCATATCAAGTTTTAATTTGATTTCAATGACAGGTAATCCAATAATGAATTAACATATTATAAATTTGGATGCAAGAGTTCTCTCTCACCGGTTCAATGTAAACAACACGGATCTCTAAATCATGCGCCAAACTTGTTCCAAGGCACGATTTTGTTTGGCTCTCTCAAAACACGCCGTGTCGAGTTTGCAAAATTTTTTTCGTTTCTTTTTTTTGTTTGTCTTTTTTATTGAATTATTTATGACGGTGGAAATGTCATTGAAAAAGTCAGGTTTGCAATAACAATTCAGATAAATAACAATAAACAACCGGATTTCTTCGACTCTTTTATCAATTTACAAGAAATTCATCCTGAAATTTTTCTTTACAAATAATTGGAAATTACAAAAAAAAATTTCTTTTATAATTCTATGAAAACTAAAATTTGAACTCGAATCTAAAATAAACGTTGATGTTTTCAATTCACAAAGAGTTGAAACAATAAAATACTATGACATTAGAAATAGTAAAAAAAAAAGAATTATGCTTGAAAAAAAATCATGGCAAAAGGCTGAAAAGGCTGAAAATCGTTAGTAGATGAGCACCGCTGTTGTTATAGGCCACAAAGCATACATCCGAGCAAGTCGAAGCGAGTCGAGAGTTAGCGAAGCAGCGATGTGAGAATAGGAATTGCGGATGGAGCTAGAAAGTCGCTCGGTGTTCTTCACGGAGATATAGACAATATTGGTGTTAGTTTTAGCCATAGCCATATGTAGAGCGATAGTTCATCAGCATGCTTCTGGGCCTTTCAATTCGTACCGGCGATACAATCTCCTCAAAAGTCAACTATCTAACTGTACTCGCTCGGAAGACGAAAAAAAAACAGTCGTGACAAGGATGGAAAGTCGTAATGACAATGACGCCGATGTCGAAGGATCCGACGGACATATAATAACGTTGGGGAAATCTTGTCAACCAGAGACCAAAATTGATCGAAATTCAGTGCAAAAAATAGTACGGTCACTTTCAAACACAGATTGATTTGTGTTTAAAATCAGAAATGCAAATTTTTGTTTCTTGTTGTTTCGATTACCTCAAATAAAACATTTCAAGCAAAAGTGATCAACAAATTTTATTCACTTTTTGAATGAAATAAATTGAAACTACAGATTTACTTGCAAATTTGCTCATTTGTGAAGTCTCGCGTTTGTACAATTTAAATTGAATGGAAAAAGAGTTTTTATCTTTCAGTTGTCTCTTGATGAGAAACGCCGACATATCTCCATGGCTTTCTCAGTCATCAAACCAGCCGACAGTAACAATAGCCGCGCGTCAAAAATGTTTATATTGCTTCGTTTGTTTGTTACCCGAGGATTTCACAACTTAACTGAACTAGTTTTTGAATATGCAACGGTCGCATGGATCCAGATGGGAAATCGCCAATTGTGGGTGTGTGAGTGCGTGCATGTGAAAACGATCGGAGTTATTATCTTTCTGTTTTATTGCAACCGTTGGCATAATCGAGCTCAAATGAAAATTCGTCTGCATAAATAACATATAACTAGAGAGTTTATGCTCGTCCCAATGATAATAACAATTGTTAATTAACAACGCCAGGCTTTTCCAATCTCATACATTTCTTTTTTTATCACACTTTCCATGAAACAGATTGCCTAGGAGAGAGAGAAAAAAGATCTGTCAAATGTTTGACACGTGACTTGATCCACGCTCTCCCCAGTTACACAATAAGGGACAAAACAAAGAGATTTTGACGTCACTGAAAGAAGACCAATAAAAACCTCTTTCTATTTCTTTTCCTTCGGAAAAACTATTTTCAAAGCTATATGCTAACGATTTTTATTCTTACAATTTCTACAAGCTAATAGAAAATTTTTAATTAAATTAAAAACAATTCATTGTTTCATACATGTTTGTAATCACTATAGTTTTAATAATATTTAGAAAAACAAAATACTTAATCATGAGCAGGGGTCGATTAGAAATCCCCAACAAAAGCAATTTGTCTGGCCGAGAACAAAATAAAAATAGTGAAATAGAAATTTCAGAAAATCTTTCTCTTTCTCTGCGGCTGGTGCGTGTTCGTGACATTGAGACCTGCGTAGGGCCAAAACAGGAAACACGCCATATGGATGTCCTTTGTGAGGAATATCATTTTCATGCTTCAGAACAACGCCAATTAGTTGTCCAATTTGGGCCATCAGAACCAAACAGCATTTAAGTTTTAAACATTTCAAAGTTTCGAGACTAATAAAATAAACTGGAAGTCACATCAAAAAACATTTTCAAGTTTAAATCACAGAACACTATAATGTTACAAATATGAGCAATTAAATGTTCAAAGTGTATAATTTAGGGGGATGTTTTTATGGCACAAAGTTTTTTACCCTCCAGTGGTCACAATCAGTTTTCTCACATGAACGTTTCACAATGAGCCTGACAGATTGCGAGGGGGGTAGAGGTGGGGGAGGGGCTCAAAATGCCATGTGTGGATTAGGCTGCGTGTACTTCACTTCTTCAAACGCTCAAATATTGGCACGAACTTTTGTAGCCGTCTGCAATACGTCCGCTTCAACTTTACTCTCAAGTAAAAGGTTTCAAAAAGAAAAAGGAAAAAAAATGAAAAAGAAGAGGAAAGAGGAAAAAGAAACACTAAAAGTGGCGTTTAAATTCCTCGCTTGTTACTCATCGAAGTCGCATCACAGTAATGATTAATTCAATCAACGTTTGTTGCAAAACAAAAACGAAAATGCAAAAATGGTCAAGTTTTATGTCACCGCTGATTGAAATGAAAATCAACAGTTTTATAGAAGGCAGAAAAACAAAATGATTTTTTATTGTGGATTCGCTAATTATATAAAACTTGAATTAAAATTCGCTCACGTTGATATGAGAGCTGATATTTATAAGACCCGATTATATTCGTTAAACATGGCGAGAGACATTATGCATAACAGTGAGGTTGTGTAACAGGACGAGGGCTAGGACTCGTAGCGTCTCTGTTTCTCTCAGCCTTTATACTATATTTTCTACTGCGCATTTTCTATGGAATACGTAGAGATATAGATAGACCTTTCCGATAGACTTTAAAATCGACAACCCACGGCGTCCCCCCGCTGTCGCTTATAAAAATGTGTTTCTTTTTTGTCGCAACGGGCTCTTCGGGCAGAAACAACATGGCCGGCCAGTTTCGCTTGCAATAAACGTAAACACATCTCGCTAGAAAACTACTTTTCGGCCGCAAATTCGCGCCTTTATTTTATCTTAGCGATGAAGCAACACTTCCACCAAGAGTGCGGTAAACATTTTATTTTCAATGCGTTGATTTGTTTTCAAAGCCCGAACGCCTTTGCGCGAACAATTTCGCTTGAAGTACGTGTTGTGAGTACAAACACCATCGTCACTCTCTTCTCTCTTTTTCTTTTTTCTATCTTCTTTTAATGTGACGTCTAAGAAAATTATTTAAAAGTTGGCACAACTTTTTTCGCGCCAAACAAACAGTTTCATTGATGTTTTTTAAGTGAAACAATAACAAATAGTCGACAATTCTGCATCAATGGTTTTGTTGTACGTTTAAAAATGGTTCCCAACCAATCGCAGAAGGATGGGTCTTGTTACGAAAGACTAAACAAAAACATTGGCCTACCGAATGCGTCCTGAACGAAATTCCGGTTTGAAGAATTTCGTACCGAAATATTCGTCGAAATAAATCAATGTTTATGTTGTGCTACGTTTGACCTTGAAAACATAAACAAGAAGAAATTGCGACCCATTTTTCCTGTACGTTTCTGAAAATCGATTTATCGTCTTTTCTCTTAAAACTCGTGCAATCGTTCTAACAATTTTTTGCAAGAATTTGTTTTGCAACCAAAAAAATAACGAATAAATTGCAATAAATTGTTGTTCAAAATGTTGATTTTAATATTAACTTTGATGTTTTTATTTCGGATTGTATCATCAGAAATGAAAAGTGGCAAGCTCAGACTTGTTACAACCTGTCAAGGAAGAGGGGGTGGGCCGTCGAAAGAAAAGAATGAGAATAGTTTTCTCAGGCCCTTTGGACAATGAACGCCATAACTCGGTGGAAATATTGTTGCTCACGAGAGAGTCTCCTATCTGTAAATAATGGTCGGATCTCCTTCTTTCTCTCTCTCGCTGTATAAAAACAAAAACAACGATAGCCGAGAGAGAATCAAAGCGAGAGAATTCACAGAACCGAAGGTGGAAGTTGCGCAGTTGCCAAGAGTCAGAAGCCGCTGGCAGCTGCGTGCCCGCAATAAACAGTGAGTGGCTACGAATACTAATTTACCTCAGAAAGGGCACGAAAATGGAAAAAAGTTTCGAAAAACGGAGTAGCCGTTGTTGTAATTTGAAAACTTTGCCAACAGACCAGTCGAAGAGGCGAGACGAGAAGTATCAGCGAATAGACAAACAGAAACAACGACTAGTCACAGCGCTTGGGTTCATGTTTACAAATTCACCAGAGGTCATGTAAACACAACAAACAGACGATCTATCCAACCCGTTTTTTTACACTTCCGCGTTGAAGGGTGACATGTTATGAGTACAATTTTGCAAAAACAAGAGTTTCAACATACAAAATTGACAAGTTTTATTTTTTTATGTCATTGCAGAGTTAAATTTTAACCTTTTATGCATAGTGAGGTTTTTCTTAGAGCTTGATCTTATGTCAGCAATTTGCGAGGAAAAAGGCACACGGAGAGTTTATTATGAAAATGGCGAGGTAGAGTGTAGTTTTGATTCTACGCCAAAGATGGTGAACTTGAGAGCGGCGATGGAGGCTTGGCAAAGGAAGCCTTATTACAAGCCCCACTATGCCTTCTTGTATAGTATAAGAAGAAAGGATAAACTTCCTTCGTCATTCTGGTTGGTAAGGTATGGGCTGTTAGGCTGATACTATAGTCAGCGCTGGCAGATAAAGGGCCCCGATGCAGCGGCATGGAAACGTCCGGTTTCACCAAAATATAGGATGCGACCATAATACACACCATGGGCTGGAATTCTCCTACGCGAGAAATGAAACGTGAGCCTTGAAGAAGAGCCGGGCTTCGGACAGATTATGTTTGATTGATTGAAGGACAAACTTCGTCAGCTGATCACCTGTTCCCTTTCCTCTTGGCAACAGTCCGGCAATTGTATGGTGTCCAATCAACCAGTTCCTTCAAGTTTTAAACTCAAATAATATTCATTCATTTTATTTCTTCAATTTCAATTTTACTTTGTTTATTTACTTTATTTATTTAAACTTTAAACACTGCTTTTGGTTGTTTTGTTTACAGTTTGAAAAATGTTTTCTTACTTTGTTTTGTAACATTGTTAACGATTTCAGCACCATCTTGTATTGTTTTTTTTTCCTTATAAAAACAAGGTAATTCAAGAGAACTGGTGGATCATAAAAAGAGTGAAATAAAAAGTCAAGAAAAGAGTAACAAGAAACAGTGGCATTATTTAACAGCTTATCTAAGCGAAAAATAAGTCAGCGCTGCAACCTTATATCACTCGTACGTGGGAAAGGGAGTCAACGATTGAAACCAACTTTTATATATTTAAGCTGACAAATAAAATGTGTCGAATAGTGCAGTAAAATTTGGTTGCCAGGGGGAGGAGAGAAAGTAAAGGACGTCCTGTCGTTAGAAAAAGATAACCACGGGGCTTGTTGCTTGAACAGAGACGCGCCACCCAAAATGAAATTACAAAGGTCCTTCATGTTGGCATCTCCTTACGCCACACACAGGAATAAACGCCGAGAGGGACAAAAACATTTCTGCGCAGTAAACAACGAACAAAATCAAAGCGGATATGTATTACATCAAATAGAATCATCCTGTCAACATAATTTCTATCTGAATCTTACAATGTGCTAAACTTTCGATGAAAAAATTTCAGAAGTTCAGAAGTCGAAATTGTCATTTTTGGATTTTTGGCATGTCAACAAGACGTTTGAATGAAAATTGTTCGATAGTTTCAGACAACCGGACAATATTAGAACGTAGAGCAAATGTCGTAATTTCCAATAGATTAACATTTTCATTAGGTTGCGCCAATAGAGTTTAAGAAGCAGCGATTAGAGATACACGCCTTGGATGGGAAGTTAGCTTTTAGAGAGAGTACACACCAGACAACCAGTGGGGATTTTGTTTTATTCAGCGCAGATATTGACCTACCAAGTTATCTGTACGGCTGGGTACTTAACTCTGCAGTTCTATATATATATACGTGCATATATATACATGTATGTGCGCCTAGTCGACGCGAGTTTATGACCTCTGCATTTTAGTCATAAAATGTATACTCCACCTCGTGTCTTATGCACGACAACGATAAAAATACAGTAATGAAGATCGTACTCTGATCGCGGTCTCGAAAACTTTTCTCATGGTTATGCAAAAGTGGGAACGTTCAGATGCAATGAGAAGGAAAGAAAGAACGAATGCAATGAATGAGATGCAAAGTGAATGATAATGATTTTGCGATTCAACGGTTTTGGCGAAATTTAATTAGTTTATATAATTGTTATGTAAAGTTATGTATTCGTTGCAAATAGTGGATGAATGAGGAAACGTGAGAAGTCGAAGTGAAATGAAGGCTTGATTCGGATACTTCTGGTTTATCTTCAGCAAACTGAAGAAGAAATTGCGATAAATTTATCTCGTTGTTTACATTTCATTTATATGTAAGTGTTGCCATCTGCTGAAGACGAATGAAATGATAGTGATTATGATTGAATGATAATGAAGGTTCCTACTGGCTCGATTATCAATTTATGGTAAAACAGAATTGCATGCTATTGTTGTTAATTTAAGTATTTAAGTTTTATAACTTTTAATTAGTATTTCATAAAGAAATTCTGCGATTTGTTGCTTTCATTTTCTGTTTGTTTGCTATTTTTTTATAATTGCGAACAAAGAAGAAATTTGACCGTAGTATGAAAAGAGAATGATAAAGATTAAGACAAAGAGATGCGAAAATTCCGTATGTTTAACTTTTTAAACACCACATGTCTGTTTAAACCCGAAATGAAAGATATAATTGGTAATAACTTTTTATCCAATCTTGAATACAAATTATAAAAAATAAACGTCTCATAAAAGTATATCTTATGTCTGGCGGAAATTGGCGCCAATTTTTTCCCTCCAAAATGTTTTCTCAACATTATTTCTAAAACTATCCCCTTATTATCAACAATAATTTTTTAATTTCAAATGCCAAGATGTTCAGCTACAAAATATGAAAAATAAATTTTATTTTATTTCTCAACAAAACAATAAAAATACAAAAAATTGTTTACAAATGTTAAGGAAAACGCTTGTTTAGTTGACGTTTTCAACCCTCTATCAATTTCTACCCTGTTGACAACACCGACAACAATTTTGCACTTAAAATATGTTTTCTTAATTCGAGAAATTAACATGCACTGCAACAATTCACACATAACAGTATGTCGACGAACTGCACACGTTTATCACATTATCTCAGCACTAAACTGCACGTTTTTTGTTATCGTGGTGATTCGATCGATGTTGGATCGTAATCACGGTCGTTCACTTAATTGTTACACCTGCCAGATTGCACTCTCAACCCAACACCCGATCGTACACCACTGCTATCATGCCACCGCGGCGTGAATCGTTGAAATTTCACCATTTTTTAAATTGCGCCAAAGGAGGCTGCGCATGTGCAAAGAATCTTTGGGACTCTTGCATTCGCGTATCAACTTGACACCAACAGGGTGTCAAACTGGGGTAACTGAAATTTGTGAACAAACTGAATACAAAAATTAGGAATATACAAAACATACATTTTATACCTACAAACATTCTATTGTTGTTTATGCAACAAATGAAAAACGTATAAAAATACGAGATATAAACAAACAAACACTTCTTTGTAGCGTATTACATACAGTGAGCAGAAATACAAAATTGTTTTTCGTTTGTATCGTCAACAACATGCACTATATTAAAATTTTCAATTGTTGTGATATTGTTTATATTTATGCACACAACAGATCATTGATTATTGATTTATTAATGAACATTGATCATCATACAAATAAAGATTCGCAAAGAAGTACAATATACGTTAAAAACTAGTGAACAAACAATTATTTGTAAACAAAAATACAAAACAAGTTTGAATGAACTAAACATTTGCATACTATATAAAAACCATTGTTGTTCTATTTCAATGAGTTGATCGGTGTTGACTTGACTTGTTGAATCGATAAAACAATGGTTTTTGAAACCTAGATCTATTGACACACACGAAACTCTCTAACAATAAAAAAAGAACCCATAATAACAAAAATTTGCAAATAATAATACAAAATACGTAAACAAAATGAATAAACAAACATCAGAACCCGCAAAAAACCCCTATTACCGCGATTGTTTACATCTCTTAAACCCACTCCAAATCAACAAGTTTCAATCCGCGCGGATCTAACAAAATTGCACTTGTCAAGCTCTCGTCGCGTACATCCCCTCGAACCATTTCATCATCGAAAAGCAAAACTGATACCCAAAAGCCCTCGAACTCACCGGGCAAAGTAAAATTCTCGCATCACAAATTTCAATGCGGGCGCGCAGGATCGCGCAGGATTACGGTCAGATGTCGCTACGAAGGCGCCTTCCCGCAGCATCAGGGGCCGGGACTGGCCTATAGTTGCCTATAGTTCAACGTTGGATCGCGCGCGGAATGGCGTTGCTTGTCAGCAGCAGTATCGCTCTGGATCGGAGGTGAGGCGGCGGCGCCGCAGTGTCCGCTCTCTGTGGACCATTGTATGACGCGACTGTAAATAACGCGGCGCGACGCCGCGTCCTCACGGCTTTTCGAAAAACCCGCAAAACGACGTGGTGCACGAGTGGAAGCAATGACGCGCGAGTCCGCGCGGCTAGGCCGCCAGTGAACGCGATCGGCGAGCGAGTTGGTTGTTTTTTTTCGCGATGCAGCGAAGCCTGGTCGTCCCCCTGGCGCTGTGCTGGCTCGTTTGCGCACGAGGTGAGTCCCATACCATGTCTTGGCTCTCGACCTTTATCCGCTGCCATCTGTCGTTTGACAGCCGGCCCGTGCCGCGTTTGTCAACATATTGATTCGACCGCGTCGCGGCCAAGCTTTTGTTTATCGCGATCTCGTGCCGATCGACAAAAAGGTCTGCGAGGTTAGCCCCTTTGCCCTCGCGATGTTAGAAAGCGAACTTTAATCGAGGCCTCGTCTTTGCAAACTTTACGATGTGCAGTTTTTCCCTCCGACAAATTGTAAACAACTTTGACAGGTCGTGAAGGGTGACATGTAAACAAACTTGGTTATAAAAAATGTAAACACAGATTGGAATCTTCTCATTGTTGACAAGTTGCAGTTTGTTGATATTTAAAAAAACTGCTGTTTACGTTACAACTTTGTTTTGAACTTTGAGCTGATTTGAAATTGTTTTTTTAAATTTCACCTCTATGTCTTATTCTTTTCAAATAAGAAATAAATGACGACTATTAATAATTCATGTGAAATTACGCACTGCGAAAATTAATATTTTATGACAAATCGAGTAGCACGACTGTAAGTAAAAGCCAATGGCTGCAAAGAAGTACACTCTGCACTCACCTTACAATCTCCTTTTACACGAAAATTATAATCGAAAATTATACACGTCAATCCCATGCACATGCACAAACTGTGATTATAAATCATTGTGATTTGCTTGGGAGGATGAAATGAGAAAAAAAGATTGCTTCCCATGTCCGAGCTCTTCGTTTGACAATTATGATAAAACACTCGAGCGGGAGCACAACAACGTGTCGCTGAAATAGACAGGATTTCATTTCGAGACATAATCGTGTTATTCGCCATCACCTTTGTCCATAAACGGTATATAATATTAACCAGTTGAAACGAAGCTTTTTTTCTCATACGCCTCTCTCTCTCGTTCTGTATTGAATTTCATTTTCAAATGTCATTAATTGTCTTGAATTGTACTCTATTATGTTATGTTCAAGGGACCAACAATGTCGATGTGAGATATCTAGTTATTGCCCCTTGTTTATGTTTATCAAACCAATTTAACTTTCAATAAACAAAATCGAATAAAATCACCATCAAAGAATCAAAAAAAAATTGTTTTTTCATCTAACTCAATTCATGTTTTGAATTTGAATTTTCAATATTCACAAAAAAGTAATACAGAAATTAAAAAGAATAAATAAAAAATGGTTCGGAAAAATGAAATCGGCTTTTTTCCTCTTTCACTTTTGAAATATTCATAGAAATGATAATGCAAATACATTCAAAATAATAGTTCCCATTAATTTGTGTACCAATATGACACGGTGAAATGAATAAAACATGACCGGTGCAGTATTTTTTTTTTCCATTCGTTTGCACAGCTTATCATTTCCATTTCCACGTTCACTCGGTTTATCAAATAAAGGTGCATTTCTATTTGCCATGCTCTTATCACAAAATCCCTGTCAAACTTCTTGTTCCTGATAATAATTTCTATTTGCTCTCACCTTCTCTCAAAATCTGCAGCAACGGATGCTCGTATCAATTACACGGCTTTCTTTTTGCCTTGCTTTTCAGTTTGTGTTGATCTTCCGGTCTTTGAAAACATTAACGAAAGATTAATTAATGTCTCGAACGGCAAGCGTTTCTGCCAAACAAACAGCTTCTTAAGTTAAACAAACACTTCTTTAATAATTCTCCTTAAAAAAATACTAGAAAAAATTAAACCCCGAAAAAAAAAAAACCAAGGAAATCAATTTAGATATCTCTCAAGTTTTTCTATCGAATATGCCACTCACGGTGTTTATTGTTACACAAAATTTTTTGTATCCTCTTCAAAAACAACTGTATTTTCTTACCTCAAAGTGCTTTTTTCACACTGAGACACTTAAATTTTTTCTTTCCACTTGAAAAAAAAAAAATTGCCCGTTTACAGGAGTGAAACGGTTTTATAAGAGAATTTCATCATCGTAAGAATTCGTCCGGTTCTTATTTGTCGACCTCTAATGCTTATTTATTTTTCTGTTTAGTCATAGTGAACGCGAGACCCAATTAAGCGTGGAGACAAAGATTGAGAATCACTGAGCATCGAAGTCGTTATAGACGAAGCATAAAGATTATGCATTAAAGCGAGCGAGGGTGACTCAAGGCTTTTTTTCCGATTGGCCTGATCCGCACCCCAGCATCCCTCGCATTATCACGCAGAACGCAGTTTACTGCCCTCGATATCGCGGGCAATAAATTCGCAGCATTGGGGCGACGCAAAGTCCTCACATCAGGACACGCAAAACTATTTCTCATTTCCCATTTAAGATTCATTATAGATTGTTGCATCGGGTGCATCTCAATGCACCCACACCAACAGCACGCTCTCGGGTGCTTTTCATTTCAGATGCTCATACACAAATTAGATTTGCCCTCGCTGCTCACAACCGCCGAGCGAAAGACAGAGATGCAGCCAGAGCTCTGATTTGAAAACTATTTTAATGACGCTGATGGCATTACGCGGATCTGCATAAACTCACTCGAGTGTGATGCATTCGAACGATTACAATGTTTAATTCGAGCTGTAAATATCGTTGCGATTAAGCGTCCTGATGAAACTCGCATCTGATGGTTTTGATTGTCGTCATAAACTATAATTCAACAATGTAAATAAACAGCATTGTTCTGCTTCGTGTTTAAATGAAACAACGTTTATTTTTATTTATTCTACCCTCAAATCGAGCTCGTTTTGATTTCAACTTGTTTAAAATATTTTTGGATTGGAAGTATGATTCAAATTGAAAAGATTCTTTTGCATTGTTTTCTTTCTTTTTATTTTATGAATGAAAGTTTTATCGTGAAATCAAGCTCGGTTTGATTTGAACTTGTTGAAAAAAATTTTTTTGCAACTTGGATTAGAAGAAAAATAAAACAAGAGAGAAAGGTTAGATAAGATAAAATTGTATGGAGTTGGATGAAAAACACTTGAAGAATAAAGGTTCTTGATGGTCCCTTGACAGTCCCAAAAGCCGCGAGGAAGAAAGAACTGAATAAGATTCCCAGCGGATCCTAGATTCTATATGTATTCTAATACGCTCGGGTCCAGGCGAGGGACTATAGTTTCGTACTCACTCACACATTATCGGGCATTGTGTTCACACCGACACGTGTCTGCGGTGTAAAGGAGCTCTCCCATTGTGGCTGCAACAATTTGCAGAAAAAGAGAAGCTCCCTTAGAAATATTTCATGCTGTTTAAAGTTTTAAGCACATGTCTTTAGCTCGAACAAAAATCGATGCTTTTAATGATTGTCTTTGTTTCACACAAGAGGCAGAGCGATAAAAAGGTATTGTAAATTTTGAACAAAACTTCAAAACAAAGGTACAAACAAAAACAATGCGAAAATTGTTTGCTTTTCTTTTCAGAACGTTTCGGATTTTTTTGTAAAACGAAGTTTCTGCGAGATTGAAAGAACCAATGAGATTTGATATTTGATTGAACAGCATGTTCGAATTTATCAGTAATTATGCAATCAAGTTCGCATTAAGTTACGGCGTAGAACCACGCGGAAAATGAAACTGCGAATATTTACTATCCCGTGCGCGATTTTTCTGCATTTCAACGAGGCTCTAAACCCGTACAATGTATTAACTTAACGACTCGGGCTTATTGAGCCTATGCAAACATAAAAGCCATAATGCGGCGTATCTCATTACATTTCTGCCCTGTATTTTATCAATGCGATGGAAAACTCATTGTTTTGCAATCAAATCAAACTCACCCAATCAAATTGATTCACCGTGATAATTATAACGGTTTTATTAATTGCGCTTTACAGTTTGTATCGTGTTGTAACTCAATTACGCCGTGATTTTCAGACGCATTACAATTATTTGTAGAATAAATATGTTCCTCGGCAATTATAATAATTAACCATCCGTTTGATTTTGCTGATTTGTTTATTATTTAATTTTCATCTTGTTGCTTCTTTGTTCAAATCAGTATTTTCAATCAATTTTGTTTATTTTTGTTTTTTCTTAAGCAATTTGAAGTATGGATGTTACTAAGAAATAAAATATATCAGACAATTTCTCAAGGTGCGAAGAACCGTCTGATATATTTTGTTTGTCAATTCAGGGACGGAGCTCGTTTTTCATAAACGGCTCTTTTATTCATCGGGTGAAAAATCTCGGATTTCTAAACGTGTAATTTCAAAACGATCATTTTCTCTCGTTGCAATTTTATAATCGTCATAAACCAAGTGTTATACATAGCATATAAATCCCACAGTCGAATACCTTATATAATACGTCATTTTTGCGAACAATTTATCAGGCCGTAATACCCAAGCTGGGAGATAACATTAACATACGCACCTGAAGTACGGCGCGCGAGCCAATATTTCCGCGAGATTTATGAACAATTATTATTTGCGCGGCGCCCTGTCTCGCGTTTTGCCTTCACGCTCGGGTCGTCGCGTGTCGCGCGTGCACTTTTGCACGCTTTATTTCGCGGCCCGATTTGCGTCAAGCGAGGCTGCTTTTTCACGCACTCTGTCGGCGAGAAAAAGGGCGTTTCAATTATTAAGATAGGGGCGCGCGCGTGCCGAGACCAATTGCGGATGAGCTTTAATTAAAAACTAAGAGTCTTGGCTGCACGCTAGGCTGCGTAGACGCTCGGTACGAATATTACTGATGGCTCGCTGATCAAAACGAATTTTCCTCCTGCAAGCCCGGGATTCTTTTCGGGGTTATGAATTTATGGGGTTGTTCGCCGAGCCGTCTTTGCATGCGGCCTGAAAAATAGCGGGGGGTTGATTAGAAAGAATTTCTCACCGACGCAGATGAAAGCAAATTTGAATAACAGCTTTTCATGAAAAGAAGAATTGAAAATTGCTTTGCATATAAAACTCGCATCTTGAAGTTTTGATTTGAGGAGAAAAAATAACGTTATTTTCATGCGAAGAAACAATTTTTCAATCCATCTGAAGTTAGACTTTTTTAAATCGATTATAAATTGTTGTAAAATGATAGAGGTGTAACAAACTGGACCCACTCATAGAAATAAAACAATTGATGTTACAAGATTTGGTCCAAATGTGCAAAGTAAAAAAAGCGTATAATTAAAACGAGTTTTTTTTTTCATTTCCATGTGAATGGAAAATGGTATGAAGTGCGGTCATGATTTGTTGAACAGAATTATGTAAAATTACAGTAATCATACCGATAGATAATAATAATCCTTACAAACGTAATAATTTGTGTCAATGTTGTATTGTATTCATTTTTTGTTAGATAAGATTAGATTTCGACGAATAAAATAACTGCACTTTTTGTACTACAATTATCTTATGTCATTTAATTTTTTGCAAACTCGATTTTTTAAAATAAAGTTTCTCCTAAACAACTCTGTTATAAGGATATTATTTGTTTAAGATAGAAGAAAAATCTAATCTCATTGCAGAAGCATGCAGAAATCAAACGAATTGGATATTAGAGTTGTGCACTGGTTTTCATAGTTTTCTTTTGTGATGTGTAAATATTGGGATTGTCAACAAGTACCAAAGCGACACATTTCCGTGCCAAGTTTATAACGTATTGTCTGACGACGCGAAATGCTCGACGTGGAAGAGAGAATAATACACCGGCAATAACAGAGTGTATGCGCGGGTTACACGAGTTCGAGTGTAACACACAAGAAGAGCTGTCAACGAGCGTTTACTTCGGCCGTACAGTTACCAAATTATTTTGCCGCCGGCAAAAGCACTAATGACTCAGTAAAGAGCGCTCCGCCCGACTCAAAGTAAGATCCCACACCTGGCAACATTAAAAGCAGAAAATATTGTAAAAACACTCCATCGTCGGCTTCATTTAGAACTCCGCCGACGACGCTATTCCATGCAAGTTAATTTTAATGGAACATTTTCACAGCGCCGTCACATCAACTGCGATCCTTTGGATGATATTTTTCTTTAATTGCGATTCGTTGAAAAATTGGAGCAAGTGGACGAGCTCAGAAGCCAAGTTGGTTGGAGTTTTATTTTCTGTTTTTTTTTTTTTTTTTCTAGGTTTCAAGTTTTAATTATGTGGTGATGATACAATTTCGAGAAATAAACCTCGAGAGGAAAATAAAACTCAGTGAAAAGGGAAAGAAAAATGAAGAAAAACGGCCGGTTTTATTGAACGAATTAAATGTGGTGGGGCGGTTAAGCTAATATTCAGTGTAAGAAAAAAAGAAGAAGCTTTATAAATCTTGCGGAGCGGTAAATTAGTTTTGATACAGTAGACAAACTGTGGATTAATTTAACCGTCCGTTGATGCGCGATTAATTGGTTTCACTTGATCACCTTTTTTCTACTCAAAATGATATGTTTATTCATGATTCCATAATAGAGCTTTCCACGAAATAATTCTCAATTAGCGAATATTATGCTCAAATTGCAAGTACGGTTAAACTGTAGCTTCCACTTTGTTTGACACGTTTTTTCAATTCAATGCGAAATTGTACATTATAAATTTGCCCACTCTTGAAAGCTTTTGTGTATAAAATTAACTCGCTTTTCCATTAACGCTTTTACAATGTTAAAACGAGATTTTCGTTTCACTAAAATACAATCAAGAACTTTCTGTTATCCTGAATTAAACATTTTGCTTATTTTCACTAACCATGACTTGTGAAAAAAAAAGTTTGAATGAAAGTAAAAAAAAATTCGCAGAATTTATTGGTCCAAAAAAGCCAAACTCAAGGTAAGGTTAGGAATGAAAATGTGTAAACAAAAATGACGAATTCGCAGCGATGATTTGGAGAGAATTGTTCGAGCCCACTCCCATCGGCCAGAAGCGCGTGAGAACCGGTGAAATCGATTAAAAAAGAGCAAATCAAGCGATGCAATCTCCCGGGAACGTTGCTGATAAATATTCGAAACACGCGGTGCTAAACTCGTGGCTGAGCAAAATGGCCCTGCATCCCGATAACGAGATCGAATCAAATTAAAATAACGTTTCCTAGCGTGACGTCATATCTTGCGTTAAGGCAGTGGACGAGTGCCCTGCCGGCTCTTTTACAGGGCTCACGGATCATAAACGACAGTTGCATATTGCAAAGTTCGTGAACTACGATTCCAATAGTTCCCACATTAATATTATCTCCGGACGTTAATTGAGGGAAAAAAAGTGCAGTTGGGACGACAAAAATTGCGGAAACAAGTGCGCTTCGGCTGGTTATAATTCGCGACGGTGCCGTTTCGTTATCGATTATGTCATAATGCTTGAAAAACGACGGCAAAACAAGTTTTTGTTTCGGAAACCCTGCGTTCGAACTGATCGAGCACGATAAAAAGGAACGACGTTTTTTTTTTACGCCGATTTGTATTGGAAATGGAATAGAGCGAGACAAAAAACTTGTGTCCAATTCATTAGCAAATTGCTGTTTAGGATAAAGCTGATTCATTTTGTCCATTAAGTGGTCGGATAAAAACGACGAGGCAACGTTAATTGAGTTTGTACAAATTGAGCCATTCAAGTGTCAATTCTGACCGCAAGCAACACTGATTTATTCCCAAAGTGGATCCGAACCATGTTCTCACGAAATTGTCTCTTTCCTAAACACTTATTAATAGCCTGAGATGAGGCGACGGAAGCTACAGCTTCCTCTAACGGTCTTCGGGGACTCACCGATGTACATATTAAGTTCTAATGTTCAGCATTCAATTGGAAACTAGTTAAAGATCAGGATTCGTTCTCAATTGTAAATCTTAGTTTTTTCACTGATTTTCCAAGTTTCACATCTTGTTAGCACAAAATTTTAATGTTTTGAAAAAGACTGTCTGTTTCACATTTGTATATCTTGTTTTAAAACAATTAATTTAAGTTGTTTATTTAATTTTCTAAGATCAAGAAAATATGTAAAAAAACAACTTTGTAATATCTGCAAAATTTCATGATAAATTCATCCAAGAAGATTAGTAACTTTAATGGAAGTAGTACACATAAAAAAATAAATACGAAAACTACAACTTTTTTCAGTCCCTTTTTGCCTATTGTATATATTGTATACAATCTCCCTTACTTGCACAATAATTGTTCTTTTAATTTTGCATCCACACACTATTTTGACATGTGAACTTTTTACATCGTCTGGTTGATTGCACTTGTGAGCTAAACGGTATAATTTCGCCAGGTATGCAGTACAAAATGGAGGTCTAATTTTTTTTCAAACTCATACGTCGAGCGACTGAATTTTTAATTTCACTGAAATTGTCTGGAGCTGTTTTTAAAAACGTTGCAACTGCTTCACTCAGTCAACTTTTTATAATGTGATAAGAGCTCACATTTTGCAATCTCTCTTTTTTTAAAAAATACAGAAAGCCAGACGACTAAATTATTAATTTTGAAAATAAACCTCTCAGGCTACATTTTTATCGCAAGTTGTAAATTTTCCACACAGTCAAGTTTGAATAATTGCTGCTCACTCGAGATAAAAATCGTTACTAAATAGTAATGATAAACTGCGATAACTCATCAATCAAAAAATAGGCGAGGTAAAAGCAACGAAAGCATTAATTTTTATCCGTGCTAGACAATTAGGTATCCTCTATAATATCATTTTTCATGTACGTTGAATTGATAAAGCGTGTATTTTCCCATCAAATTTTCTCGTACAGGAATTATAATCACTCGTCGCTGTCTCATCCGTCATGTTTGATTACAAGCACAAATTCATATCTCGAAGATCGCACAGCCAAGGCTGCTGAAGGAAGCTCGTCAATAATTTAGCGAACCAAATCGTCGACGGCCAAAAGTGCTTTCTGCCGCGCAGCTCCTTCGTCGAGTCACGACTCTAGCAGGCGGCTTTTGCGATTCGCGTTGAATTAATTCGTCGACTTGATCGTTTAAAAGGTTTTACGTTCTTTAACAAAGCGATACTTTTTTCCAGTGTACGTCTTGTAGGTGTTTTCGCGTCGCCATTTTATGGGAACGCAGGCCAGACTACGACAAGTGGTGACAGTCGCTTTTGAACAATGGCAACGTTTCCCGAATAAAATGCATGAAACTGGAGATAAAAACGCCGAGTTATAGATATGGGGTTCGCCAAAATTTATTACAAGATGCAGTTTTCTAGACGTGATAGCACGGAAAATCGATTTAGCTACACTGTAAAAAAAGAGTCTAAAATTCGACTAAAATTGCTCGAACTTTAAACTCGGAGTTGAAAAATTAAAGTCGAAGGTTAAAATCCGACCAAAATTGGTCGTGCTTCAGGTTAATTTTGCTCGAGTTCTAAAGTTTTTCTAAAGTTTTACTCTAAAATTAGAGTAAAATTGCTGTAATTTCAAACTCGGAGTTTAAAATTTGCGATTTTCAACTCCAACTTTAAAATTACAGCAAAATAGTCTGATTTTAGAGTCAGACTTTAAAATTACAGCAAAATTAACCTAAAACACGGTTTGAAATTGAACTCTTCTTTTATTACGGTGTAGTTTTCAACAAAAAAAGGTCAAAATTTATCGACGCTTTTTTTAATTAAAAATTGTATCCGTTTTTTTGATCGTTGATAGAAGCAGTGAAAAGTCGAGGAATTAAAATCGAAAGATTTTTAGATTTGAGTTCAGTGCATGCGAAAATGGATGGAATCAGTTGAAATTGAATTATGATGAGAAAAAAAAAAGGATAAAAAAGGGGCAAACAAGTTTTGAATATTTGAACAGAAATTTGAATGGCAGCTAAATTGGACTGACTGGTGGTATCGCGAACAAAAATGTCACTTGTTTTGAAGCGCACGTCGAATAAATATTTGTGAAATCAAATAGCAATTTCGCGGATCGGTTTTTTGCCACATGACGGCGATCCTGTTTGTCCACCGTCTGTCCTAAATCACTGCGTATGGGATTTGTCATCGGTGGGCGAGCGTGACTATAAAATACACAGGTCAGAGTAATTATGAAGATTTTCATCAACCTTGTGTACTCTTATCGAGAGTCATTAATGTCGCGTTTGTTTTGAGCCGGGCTCGCACAAACCAAATGACAAGATGAGAAATTGCACTGTCGATTCGGTAAGCCCTTGTTATATACATCCCAGAGATTGATGACCATGGGGGTTCATATTAAAACACACCCGAGAGTTATTAGAATGGCTGTTTCGTGATCCAAAATTTTGTCCCCTCAAAATTTATTTCCTCATTTTTTATCATCCAATCAAAATCATCCACTGGAAACAACCCTAAAACTAAACATTTAAGGAAATTCTCATTTACACAAAATTTTGAATGTCTTGAAATGATTGAAAATAATTCACCTTTTTGCAATCGTTCATTAAATTAAAATTTGATAAAAAATGAAATTGGCGAAATAACTTGAACTTTATTCATTTCTAAAATTAAGTGAAAGAGGGGGGAAAAAAGAGATAAAGTTTCTTAATTATGGCGAGTTGAAAAATTTTTCGGATTCCTGAGCGCGGAGGGTTTATGTTCACGCACGAGTGTGTGTGAGAGCGAATCGCAATTTCGTCTAGGCTTATGAAACTCGGGGGTTCATAATTGTTCGTGCACCCACTATCGCGCGAAATTTCATTGCCCGACGCCAGTGACACCACGTGCATAGTACAGTCGCGCAGTCGTTCTCCCCGCGCGTAAATCTATTTCGGAGCGGCGTGCGGTAGGTTGTCGGACGGCGTCGTAAATCAGCGCGTCCGCCGGTTTATTTTGCTTTACGAAAATGCGCTCGTACAAGAAAGCCTCTCCTTCTGCTTTTCATCTTTTATCATTGCAACTCGCAAACTCTTTGCGTTTGTTAACGAAACTGCAAGTGTTTTTGGCAAAACAAACAATCATGCATTAAAAAAATAAAAACAAACAAAACTCTTCATTTTTATCTTCTTTGAAAACACTGCGAGAGCAAAATTCATAATGGATTACAAAAGTTTAATCTGAGAGCATTATTTTTTTTCGCTCTTCCAGCGAAGGGAAAATTTTTTATCAAACTTATCGGTAAAAGTTTTTCGTAGGAATTCGGTAAAATTGAATGTGAACCCGGGGGAACAATGGATTCGCAAACGATTCGCGAATTTCACTGATAAGCCGAGCCGCACGACGGGCTGTGCATTTTTGCTCGAGTTTTTGCAGCGGCGGAAAGAGCGGCGCCGGATTTTCAGACACACGCCTGCAAAGAATGGGACGGCTCATGATTATTTGATTTAATGACGTCGCGCGCTCTCGCCACCGGCAGAGACGGATTTACGCGACAAAATGGAAGCTTCAGTTTTGTTCGATTAAATCCGCCGACGCGGAAGCAATATTTGGCTGCTGGATAAATGTTCAATTGAGGTTGAAATGAGGTCGACAGCAGTCCTGATCAATCCTCTCCTAATCCAATTTTCTTTGCATCAAAATTTAAGACACGCTTAAATCCTCTTGGATATGCCAACTTTACACTTTCAAATAGAACGTAAATTGAAAAAAAAGGCTTTTCTTAATTTTGCATTATTTTATTATTGTGTTCATTAAAGTAAATTGATGAAGATTTAATCGTTGATTAATAGAGTTTGAGGTTGCAATTTTTTTTCCTTTTTCATTTCATAGATATGAAATGAAACGAGATTAAAAATGTACAGAAAAAAAATTGTAAGAGCATTAATCATGATAGACGAGGGCTACTTAGGAGGCGAATCAGCGTATTATGAGGCATAACGAGGAGCAAAAGAAAATTGCTGATGGCGAAGAAAATTTGCGCTGCGTTGCATTTCTCTGGCCGGTGTCCAAATTATCAAAATGTTCGAACGCGCGCAGCCACTCGTATCTGAGTAGTAATAGATTTGATTACCAGGAGGAGGAGAGCTGCTCGCATATCAGTTGTCGTAAACTCGAATAATACCTTTGGAACGAAAAATCTCGTTGGCAATAAGCTGCTAACGTCGACGGTGCACTGCACATAACGCACAAATGATTAGACGCGCGACAACTGCAACAACACGTGAAAATGATGGCAATTAATCACTTGACAGCGGCTCTGAAACACATTCATTTTCATCTTGATTAAATTTCGCTATAATGTAAATATATTAAACGAAACTGCGTTCAGTCAAAACGTGTGAAATCGTTTTTTTAACGGTCCATCTCCTGTTGAAATTTCAAATTAATAGCAATTAAAATTTGAATCGAATCCGTTTATTGGAACAAAAATATCGATTGAATATGATGATTATTTCTGTTGGATTTTATGAAGCCTTAGTTAATGCAATTCAACTGAACGGTTTATTATTTTTCAATTAATCTGCGTATCGGATTGAAAGGACGAATTTTTCTGTTCAAAACAATTCAAACTGAACGATTCTCATGGTGCAATAATTGTTGGAGGGAAAAATTAAAAAATTATTGACAAGCTCGTATGGAAGTGTGTGCGATTTGTAAAACGCGAATTGACACTTTATCTCTCAATCGTAACTTTTTCTTGCCTCGCATAAATCAACTTTCATATTTTGACGACGTAACAATATCGTATCAATCATCTACCATCGGAGTTCAGGTCTCTTTATTTAGCTAACGCCGAACAGTAAAAATCGCTCTCTTTTTTTGAACGACACACAAAAATGCATAAACAATGCAATTTGAACAGCGCGCTATTTTTACGTCTTCACGCCCATATTTATACGCGTTGTCTCACAACAATAAATTTCCTTCTCTTGTGCGCGCAGCGGCTTGCCGTAAAATGACTAATGTCGTATGAAATAACTCTCGCATAATGATCGTGCGTGTTCCCTAGACTTATATCCTTAATTTGATTATCTTGTCTCATCTTGTACATCATCTTGCCAGGGATAAATATACATTTTTATTCATTTTTTTTCGAAATTATTTTTAGAAAGAAAAAAAAACAAAATTCGACTCATCTTCGTTTGTAACTTGGACGAGAATGATTTAAAAAAGCACAAATCATAGTTTTCTTTCTTTTTGACAGGAAGACATAGAGTTTATGATAAACTACAAACCAGAAAGATTTATTTTGAAAAACACTTTTTTCGCGAGTTCATATAATTCATGAAATAATGACGTTTTTTAAATCAAATTCAAATTTAATTCAAAATGTTCAATTGCATTTTAAATACTGATTTGTTTGATTTCAAATTTGCACAAAATCGAGCGCAAAATGAATTGAAAATGAAGGGGAGAAAAAACAAACAAACACCGCATTAATAACTAGTATGAAAGTTATCGAAAGTGTCTCATAATTACCTCACCAACGGTGGTTAATAGAGAGAAGCGATAAAGTAACTTGACGTGGCGCAAGAAAAGAGGTGGCGTGAGGACGAAAAAAAAAAGAATCGAGTTCTCAACAGAAAGGCATTGGAAGGTTCTGTGGAATTCACAGTAATGATATTTAATGATGCTAATAACAAGCAACGATGGCAAAGTCGAAAAGTCCGGCACGTCATGGGTATCGATCGCCCGCGCCTAGTGAAATCGCGCCTGACCGCCAGAAGACCACAAATAACCCGGTTCCACTAATCCTTGAATCACGACGCGATATTAGATATCAATTATGAGCGGAGAAATTTTGCTTCGCCGCACTCTGTCTCGTAATTTTTAATTGACACCGTTTGTATTTTGAATTATCGACTAAGTGGAACGATAAATTTCGTGATTGTATTGATGTTTTTTTTTAACCGATCTTACATATGTTTTCAGGTTCAAATACATTTTCTTTGATCGAAAAACAATTTTTTTAGTTAATCGATCATTGCTAGGGGAAAAGGGGCCAGCTGTGGATTAGAGCCATATGTCTATAATTTTACTCAAGTCATATTACGATGCATTTCGAGCTGTGCATGGAATAAAAATAGGAAATTGAAGTGAAACAAACACATCAAAGCTGGAGGATAAATATTTTTAAAAAACTGAATGTTTTTAAATAAGTTTGATGTTATTATGAAACCGAGTTCTTTTAGTTCTTGTGGTTTGGATAATTGGATCTGTCGAAAATTGTCAACTCGAAAATGTCGTTTCAAAGGCACTTTTTTTCCGAGTATCAAAAAGTTGTGCGAAAGAAAACTTCGTACTTTTATCCCGTTAGCGAGTTTTTTTATCAGATGGAAAATTAGTTTACAAAAAAAAGGAACAGATGAAAAACGATAGAATGGTCATATTCAAATAAATGAAAGAGCACGTGGAATAAGTACAAGTCCAGTACCAATATTGATTTACATCGCGTTCCGGCGCTACAAAAGGTCTGCTTTTAATACGCCCCTTATATCCAAAACTGTTAGCACAAGTTTGAAAAACGTCTGAAAAGTTGCGTAGTGTGTGTGCCCGAGATCGATGTTTATTACGGGCGTATCGAGTCAGAAATGTATAAGACAAGTTTGCTCACGAAACTTCACTCAATAGAATTTTTTTTTTCTCTCCAACCCCTTTTTGTCATATAAATTTGTTACCAACTTCTGCAAGTTGATTCGCAAAACAACATGCTACGTTCTCGACACAAGTACATGCAAAAATCATTTTTCACAAGTTTCTCCGAAACCTTTTTCATTTCAAATATTTACTTTCAAAGATGAAAGCAAAAATGAAAACGTTATCAAATGATACGAAACGAATTTTCATTACGTTTTTTCATTACGAAAGATTTGATGAAGCAAAAACACGTCCTTTGTTTGATTCGAGACGTTTTTCTGAGCTTCGAAGACTCGCGTTCTTTCACTCGTATAACACTTTATCCGCCCCCATGTGTGCGGCAGAGATCGCGAAATTTGATATCCGCCCGGTCGTTTCTTTCAATTTTCGTCTTCGAGCTTTTATTGCACTTGTGAACAATCTCGTTAACGGATGCGCCGCTGATCAAATTGATCCTTGAGAGGTTCTGTCACGAGCACTTGCGTGTCCAAACATCCCCGTAACCCGTCAATAAATCTGCATTTTAAATTTGAACCCGTGGTCGCAGTTGAAATTTATGCTCGCAGCCAAAGAATGGAAAACAAATGAGCAGGGCCCCGCGCGCTTACACGTACAGTTCAACCGAGAGGAAAAAAAAACATACGCCCGGATAATTACTCTCGTCAATATATCAGACACGCACAACTAAAAGTAATGAGCCGATAAAAATTATACCAACCGAAAAATATGACTGCTGTCTGTAAACAACATTTCGACAATTCGACTCCTTTGATTTATTTTTTACGAGGTTGTTCAACCTAAATTCCATCTAAATCATCGAGATTTTATCATCCTTTTTTTTCTTCGTATTTTTCAACATTTTTTTTGGTGTATTTCATTCGTATTTTATTATTGTAGAAAATGATAAAATAAAACAATAAAACGTGAGGTCTTTTTCTATAAATTTGACGCCCTCGCATAAAATGGTATTTGCTGGAGAAGAGGAAAAGGAAGATGAAAAGACCTAAGCAAACGTTTAAATTTTGTTTCAGTGACAGGCGCAGGTGGGCTATCGTTCACAATAGAGCCTCAAGATGCGATAGTGGAGCAAGGCGGACCCGTCAGGCTAGACTGCCAGGCGAGAAGCTCGTACGGCGAGCCAACGATCCACTGGCTGACTGACGACGGCCAACCGATAAATTTTATAGGCGACACTTTTAGGTACGAAGTTGCCACGCTGTGGCTTTCAAAAGTTATGCTAAAAATTTCCATAGTTATGGCAAACGCGAAACAAACCGAACCAAAAACGATCGACGATTTATTCAAACGGTAATTTGATGCTAATTCAATGCGACGCGGATATTGCTCCAAACTCGAGAACAAAAGTTGTGATCAAATAATCTCTGCCAAAAAGAGTTCACTGTGGAGCATTCGTTTTGGTTCATTTTTTTTATTTTAGTTACTTTTTGGTTTGTTTTAAGTTTCGGTTCTTTTTTCGCATTTTATCCGGAAGAGCAAAAGTGTTTTAGACTTTAAGTGAACTATCTTCTTTTTCAGATCACAATTAGCTAATGGATCTTTGTACATTAGTAGCTTTTATGCCAATAATTCGGAATTGACCGGAGGCTATCAGTGTCTAGCCACCGTTGATAATGTCTCCAAACTGTCCATTGTCTCGAGAACCGCCACGATAAGACACGCTGGTAAGCTTTGAATTATAAATCATTCTCAGTTTGAATTTCACTTTGAAACCTACAAAATCAAAGGTAAAACCATTTCAAACGAGAGTTTCAAAGGTATTTCATTTCAAATTGTACTGATACTGAAAATCATCAGAATTTTTACCTAAAAACAATAACGCAAAAACTCGCATAAATTGAAAATATGTGAAATCCAAGGTGAAATGAAATCAAACAATATTTTCAAAATTTCTTAAATTTTCACAGATACTCAAATGAAAACAGGTTTTGATAAATCATAAAACGAAAAAAATCTCATTTTCAAAATGTAAACTTTCAAGTACCAAACTCAATTAAAAAACAAACTTGTCAAAAAATTGAGAAAAAAAATGAAAATTGCAAGTGAGACAAACAAAACTTTCAGTCACAGTTTGGAAACAACAAGAAACTGACATGAAAATGTACTTTGACAAAAAAATGTAACGTTTGCACCCCAACTGGATTCTATTCTAGGTTTGCCAGGGTTTGCGAAAGAGCCGCAGGACACGATGCTTTACCCGGGTCAGATCGCGTATTTGAGTTGCTCTCTTCAAACGTCGTACGGTCCGGTGCAGATCGAGTGGTTCAAAGACGGGCAGCCGTTGCAGCTGGACGAGCGCAGAATGACGATACTTCCATCCGGTAAATTTGTTTGCCCGAAAAGGCATGAAAAACGAGAGAAAGAAGAAAAAACAAGAAACGCATCGCGTTTGCAATATCGCAGTGTTTAGCCACCGCTTGTCGATTGAGAATCGAATTATGTTTAAGTTTGCGGACCGAAAGTAATTCGCAATCAATTGCAAGCTATATCTCTGCGATGACACATGCAAATTGATAAATAATTGCGCTGAATGATCCGAGTTCTGAAATTGATGTTTTAAGCGAGCCTCTTGTCAAGCCTATTGACCCAGTTATTCGATTATAAACGCTGACAATGTTTAATCTCATTTTAATATCGTACGAATGTTTGTTCCATATTATCCGACAATTCCTTTTTTTCGTCCTGTCATTATCAATTTCATCTATTCAGTATGTAATTCGCATTAATTTTCAATCAGCTATTAATCTTTCAATTCAGTGTCTCAATTAATTTCAATCTCGCTTTTGAACGGACTAAACGAACTAGATCGTCTAGAATAAAGAATTGAATTTCTTTATCATCTTGAATTCATTCATCATTATGTCTTTTCTTATTCAACTTTTAGGAGCTTTGGAGATTGACAACTTCCAATGGTTAGATGTAGGATCGTACCAGTGCAAAGCCACAGGATTCGGTCAGTCGAGGTACAGCAACAAGGCTCAAGTTGGAATTCTGCCCGGTGATATAGGTCGGTGTATAAACATAAAAAGTTAAACAAAAATGTTGAAGTAGATAAAAGGAGAAAACTAACAGAAGAAGTAACAATGAAAAAACAATGTTACAGCGGTTGAAGATGTGGACAGTGCTCCGACGTTTGCTGCGAAACCCGTACAGCAAACAGTGCTGGCAGGTTCGACGATCACGTTAGAATGCGCCGCTAATGGAAACCCAAAACCGTCTATTCTTTGGTTGAAAGATGGCGAGGCTATTGACTTAGCAGCTCCCGATTCTAGGTATGATTGAGTTGTTTGGCTGAGTTTGGTAGGAGTGTTAAACTCGAGGCGAAAATATAATGCGACGCTCTGATCGAATTCTGAACAAGCCCAAAACTTAATGAGAAGATTAGAGTGACTTTTCACAATACCATTGTCAGAAGTTGAACATTTGAACAAATAGAACTGAGAAATGCAGATTTTAAAGTTTAATAGAACTTTTTAAATTCAATTTTGTAAAATGTGGTTTATGTTTGAACAGATACCGAACCGTGGGAGCTTCAAGTCTGCAAATTGTAGACGTGAACGAAGATGACGACGGGTCGTATCAGTGTCGAGCAGAGAACAACGTTGAGACGCTCGATGAGGCTGCCGACGTCGTCGTTCTAGGTTGGTAAACATCTTGACAAAGTCTCAAGATTAGAAACACGAGGGAGACACTTTTTTCTACTTTGTTTCTTTTTCCCGCAGTTCCACCGAGGATGGTGAAAAAGCCCGAGGACAAAGTCGCCAGCGAGAGTCAAGATTTGGAATTCGAGTGCGAGATCTACGGCAAACCCAAGCCCAAAATCACTTGGCTCAAAAACGGAGAGAAGATTAAGGAGAATGAGTACTGGCAGATTGTCAATGGGTGAGCCACTTTTCTCTCTGACGAAAAATAAAATAAAAGTTGTTGCTTTAAATGTTTGTCTTCAAAAATGTTTCAATTCGCTTTGCAGTGAAAATTTGAGGATAAATGGAATCCTGCCAATTGACGCGGGCATTTTTCAGTGCATCGGTGTGAATCCTGCCGGAAGTGTTCACGCTTCTGCGAGGCTCATAATCAGTCAGCCGAGTAAGGGCCTTAGCTTAACAATCGTTACGCACACTTTAAATTTGTTTTACAAACGATATTTTCATTTTTATTTTTATATTCATTTTTTGATACTTCAAGTTTCAACCCTTTTGATCCTACAAAAAATTAAGCATAAAAAAACTTGAAAACTAATGTAATTTGTTTGCAATTTTTATCAAAACAAATTCTTTTTTTGGAATTTTGGATGTACCTCTAGAGATGAAATAGGACGAAAAGGGTTAATTCTTTTGTCAATGTTCTTTGTTTTCTTTACCACCATAGCTTTATTTGACTTAGTTTGGTTTTCCCATTTTGTTAATTTGTTTGTATCCGTTTCTTTGATTTTTCTTCCTTTTCCGTTAACCGTGTGGCATGCTAACAAACGATAACAGAGAAGCGTAAGCAAACGTCGTCGAAGGCTGTCCCAAAGAAGAAGCAGCTGCACCGACAGTTGTACAACGAGACGTGGCAGCACCCAAGCACTCTTTTGGGACACACTTCGTCAGCGTTCACGCCGAATCCGCCGATCTCCCTGAGTCCCTCGGACGATCCCGCGGATCTGTTGGAACCAGTCAGAGATCCCAGCATCCTACAATCCTCTGTGTCCCATTCTCTAGATGACACCGAGAGCTTCGAGTCGATCGAGGGCAGTGTGCCGTCGCCGCCGCGAAACCTGAGCCTCGTCATCGTCACCACAAGATTTGTAACTCTCCACTGGCAGGAGCCCGAGAACCCCAACGGCCAGGTTCTCACCTACTCCGTTTATTACAAACAGGAAGGAATGCCCAGGTATAACATTTCTTTGTAACAAGAGCAGATCCATCTTTTTGCCAATTTTTTTATCTTTCATTTCTTCATCTCAGCTTGTTTATTCTCTGATTCAAATTCCAACGATATCAAATTTGAAACAAAGAAATGAATGTAAAAGTTGTCAGGAATTTGGTTGTCGATTT
The DNA here is from genome assembly GCA_020615435.1 of Telenomus remus. NCBI lineage: Eukaryota > Metazoa > Arthropoda > Insecta > Hymenoptera > Scelionidae > Telenomus > Telenomus remus. The sequence goes on from CM036337.1 coordinate 10,616,622, forward strand.
TTATGAATTGTTCGACTTGGCATGGCCATATTGAGCAGAAACTCCGCCTCAGTGTTCAAATGACTGTTAAATAATTGAAAACTAGTCGATGTTTGTGAATGAATGCGAAAAGTCTATGACTTGTGACAGCGGATAAATTAAATAAGATCGGCGAGCGCACACAGATCATTAAACTTGAAATTAATGTTCACCGATGCGTTCAAGGGAACGAGTTATTAACACGACGTCGCACAAGCAAACGGAAGCTGTGATCGCCGGTCTACAGCCGGGCATAACGTATCAGTTTCGCGTGGTGGCGCACAATATTCGTGGCCCGGGTGCTTCCAGCGAGGAGTTACGAGTGACCACTCAGTCCGAGGTACTGTATCCGACCGATTGCACTCGCAATGTCTTTTCGTATTTTAGCATTATGTTGACGTTAATATTATGCGTATCGATTCGCGCAGGCCGACATACCAGAGGCGCCGCTCAATTTCGAGGGCCACGCCACGAGTCACGTAAGCATCGCGCTGTCTTGGGATGAACCCATCGTTACCCACGGACGCATTACCAAATACGAGATCACGTACATGGAGGTAAATATCTACCACTTCAAATCTAGCATTCCAATCTAATTGCTATTTCAATTTTGAATTCCAATTAAGGTCATCTTGTTCAAGCTATTTTAATACAAAAGCAACTTCATTCTACGTCCTTTTTAACCCTTGCATTTTAATGTGATATATAATAATCATTCATTTGTAACAGTAGCTTTGAGTTGGACATTTTAAAATTTCAATATTTCAGTTTTTCAAGTACTTCTTTTAATTGTGACTCTAATTAACAAAGTATAAAATTGAACAGAACAAAGGACTGGAATTAACTAGTCCCATCTAGTTAAGACTGCTAGTTAATTAGAAATAGCGTTTCTTCCACTGTTAAGTCAACTCAGATAATTTTCAATTGCAGTACTTGATTTTAACTTTGATAATTGGAATTTGTCTTTCAGGGTGACAATCAAGAGAAGACTCAAGAAACCACGAGTACAACATACGAGTTGTTGAATCTGGTGCCTTACACTGAGTACAGCATTTGGGTTCGGGCCGTGAACGAGAACGGGCGCGGCATTCAAACTAACGAGATAACAGTTCGCACTTACAGCGCGACACCAAGCCAGCCGCCTTACAACGTGACACTCGAGGCAGCAAGCTCGACGGTAGGTTTAAGACGGGATTTATACCACGTTGTGTTATCTGCGACCAACCCCCGTCTTACGCTTGTGTTTGCAGAGCATCATAATAAGATGGGAACCACCTCTGGAGGGACAGAACGGCAAGATCACCGGCTACAGAATACGCTATCGTCGTCACGATCGTCGCACGTCGCCTGGCAGCATCACCACCGAGGGCAACCAGCGACTCTACGTCCTCGACGGGCTTGAGAAACATATCGCGTATCAAGTCAGAATATGTGCCTTCAACGTTAATGGAACTGGTCCCTGGACCGAGTGGCTGTCCATCGAAACTTATGAGAACGACTTAATGGAATCGATGCCGCCACCGTCGCCCAGTAACTTGAGAAGTGCGTTTCAATATCATTTTTTATCCTGGATTGTTTGGTTTCGTGAACCAACACCCCTTCAGACAGTTTTTTACGTCTCTCTTTCTATAACGAAATATTGACCTGAAATATTAAATTTCGGTGTTTGAAAATGACTCAACCTCTGGATTTTAATTTTCATTCTATCCTATTTAAAATATGAGTCAAATTGTGTTCCATCGTTACAGCCAAGGCAGGATCAAACTCGATAGGAGTTTCCTGGAACGTGCCGAAAAATCAGAACGTCAAAGTGCGCGGCTATATCCTCAAATGGGGCGAAGGATATCCGGACGTTAATAGAAAGGAATTGGACGGGAAGACGCGGTATTACGCGATTGAAAACTTGGGTACGTATTTCATTTTCTTTTTTTTATTGTTTTCTTTTTTCTGTTGTTTAGTTTCTCGGTTTTTTTTTCGCTTTATGATTTCCGGTATTTGAGGAATGAGTTTCCAGCTCGACGATATATTTTAATTGACGAACGTCAGCTTTTAATGGTCGCTTTTGTTTGTCACTAGAACCACTCAAGGAGTACGTGATAGCGCTGAGTGCGACTAATAATGCCGGGGAAGGTGCACCTGTGTACAACACCGTCAGAACAACGGAAAGATCGATGCCTGAGAGTGTTGCGCCATTAATACCACCCGTTGGCTTGAAAGCTATTGTGCTTTCATCAAGCACAGTGGTACTCTACTGGACTGACTCGACTTTATCAAAAAATCAGGTGATCACACGCCGTTTCGTCCTTTATGCATGGATATTTTTAATCAACTTTTAAGTCACGTACTCGCACCAGACACTCGAATTTGTCTCGCGCACGGAAACATTCGATTAATCCTTCGTTCGAATTCAACCCATGTTTTCCGATTAATCATAATCCTTTTGTTAATATTACCTTTTCTTTAATTGAAAAAAATTCTGTCGCTTGTTTTAGTACGTGACGGATAATAGGTATTACACCGTGCGTTACAACGCAAATTCAGTCGCCAATCTCCGGTACAAAATGTACAACGCCACGGATTTGAATTGCATGATCGATGATTTGAGGCCAAATACCGTCTATGAGTTTTCGGTCAAAGTGACTAAGGTGAGGAATCATTTAGAAAATGGAATTTGATTTTGAGGTGGATTTGTGTTTTATGTTTTGGATTGATTTTTTTAGGGCCGACGAGAGTCGCCGTGGAGTATGGTTGTTTCGAACCAAACACAAGAAGCTGCACCGAGCACTGCCCCGCGAGATATGACAGTAGAAACGATTAAGGATCGTCCTACTTCTGTTATTTTGCGATGGCTACCTCCCAAGCAGCCAAATGGTTTGATAACTGGTACGATCGAATCGAAATATTAATTTCCAAAGTTTTTAAAATCTTCGTCGACATTTAGTTTAGAACTTTATAACTAAAACTATCTGAAGATCTGTTATTTAAAAAAATTTTACAAATTGTTACAGGTTACGTTATTTTTTACTCAACGGATAACACGAAATGGGATCGCGACTGGTTACCTGAAGGATTGATTGGGGATAAAACGGAATACGTTGTCAAGTCGCTTCAACCTAACACAACCTACTTTTTCAAGATCCAAGCAAGGAATTCCAAAGGGTACAGTCCATTTTCCACGACGGTACACTTCAAAACACCTCAAAGTGAGTGCTCATCCGATTCACCCGCAAACATTGTTCAGAGTCCGGAAATTTTATAAATGTTTTCTATGTCAGTGTGACGCACTTGTGTAACGAAAATACAACACAGCATGATTATTCTTTGAGGTCCGCTTTTTATCGCTGTTTGTCTCTGATTTTATTTGCCAATAAACTGTTACAAACGGCACCGATTGAAATTTTTATCTTCTGTTGCTTCGCTCAAACGAGAATAAAGATAGGAAATGAAAACGATTTATCGATTGGTTGGCTAAAAGAGGCGATACAAGTTTGGTTGCTTATTGGTGTCTTTAATTTTGGATTTAACAGGGATTTTTGATTTTGAGTTAACAATTGTTATTAATTTGACGTTTCGTTTTGTTAGGCAATGGCATGGATTTCTATGACGAATTGCATGACAAAGGTAAGGGGGCACTGTTTTTCCTTTTGATTTTGCATGCAATTTTCAATGTGCTTTAAATGTTTGATGCAACATTTGCAACCCACTTTGAGTCGTGATGGTAATCGTTTGTCCCCGTTGATGCAGATGGCCGAGGATTGTCAAATGTCGTGATATACATAATTGTCGGCTGTTCCATCGTTTTTGTGACCGGTATGGCCGTTGGCGTTGTAATAATATGTTGCAAACGAAATCCCGATTCGCCAGAACGCAAAAAAGGGTATGTGAAATTGCAAACTAAGAAATGCAAAAAATTAATTAACATTTCGTTTCCTCCTCAAAAAGAAATTCAACAAAGTTTACTTTCGATTCAAGCTCTAATTAAAAATTTTGCAAAAGAGAAAAAAAAAGAAAACTAATTACTGTTGTTTTTCTTGTTCGCGTTTCTTAATTGAGTCTTTAAATCGCTGAGAAATTGTTCCACGAAATGCACCTCTGCAATTTCAGATATATGAAGGAAATAAATCAAAAGACTAATATCAAGCCGCCCGATCTGTGGATTCATCACGATCAAATGGAATTGAAGGCATTGGAAAAGTCATCGGTCAACGGCGAGGCATCGACCAGCGGCGGCGGGACGAGCAATACTTTACCGAGATCCGGCAATCAAGATTACGAGCCAGACAACGTGCATATGAATTCCAGCTCGTTGGATAAACGAACGTACATGCCGAGCTATATGGGTAACGCATATTTTCTGGTCCTCCGTTTTCCCTCAATTAATACTCCACGATCACAAAAAAGAATGAAAAACGACACACTCTCACACTGTCGCTTTTTTTATCACCTTTTGATTTACGTCCTTACATCTGCTTTGCAAAAAAAAAATACAAAGAAGTCTTTTTTTAGATTGAGATTTAGTTTTTGTTACTGGATAAGTTTGTTGGGTTGAATTTCGGTTTCTGATTTTGTACGATTCGTTTTCCTTATTACGTTGCGTTAGGTAACACGGACGAGAAGTGTTCCACCCTGAGCAGACAACACAGTCGCGGAAGCCATAAACCCAAACTCATTACTCTTCCAGTTGATAGTGCTCCGCTGCACCAACGTGAGTACCATGCATTATCCTGAATTTTTATTCATTTGTGCTATTATGCTAATCCCGCTGGATATGTACATACACTCATACAATCGCTCGCAACCTTTTCTAGTAGATTTCACATATCTCCAAGGCAGAGTGGAAGTAAAACTTAAAAAAAATGCGAATAGTTCAGAAAATTTGACCAAAGTGAATTTTGTAATTGAAAATATAAGAATTAGAAATTGTTTCATGTAATAATTGCTATTGTTTTTATTTCAGCGATTGCAACAGCGACTCCAATAGTCAACAACAGCATGTCCCAACCTACGATCCACAGCACCATCTCGGATTCTCTCTCTATAAGACAGAATTATCCGCGAACAATGGTTCAGTATAGTTTGAATCGGGCTCATATCACACTGGAACCTACCCCCGAATCCAGTCCCGATTCTTGTAACGTTTCATCGTCTTATGAACCGTTACCAAATCAGGTGAAAATTCTTTACATTTCTTTTCTTCGTTTTTTGTTTTTTCACCTGCTATACTTTAAAATGTTGCTTGTTGTAAGGCTTCAAAGACTTCAATTACTAAATATAAAACTATACTTAGTAATTATTGGAATCCTTTCTTGTAAATTAATAACTTCAAAGTTTTAACATTCAAAAATAGATTAACAATAAAATAAAAAAAAAGAAAATACAAATTGCATCTAAATTTTCTTTAAAGATATTTTTCACACCTCCAAAGGTGTGTAAAGGTGTGTTTCAATATTTTTATTTCGTTTGAAATAAAAAAACTGGTTTTGAAAAATTCAAATTCAGTGTGAAAATAAATGGTTTCAGGTGTACACCGGCGGTAGTACAGGCGCCATTACGAACAACGGAGGCAGTCAGTCGTACAATACGAATAGCACTCAATATGGCTCAAACCATTACGGAGGCAGCAACCAGTCGGCGAGCAGTATCGGCAACTGCCTCGAAAATAACCATACCGGCAAACGGCTGCAGGGTCATCCGCTAAAAAGCTTTAGCGTGCCCGCCCCGCCGCCCCAGTCTGCCCCCTCGACACCCGCGCAACAAAAACACGGAGGTGCGATTCTTACACTCGCTTTGCTCACGGCAAATTAATTTTCACAGCCAAACGACAAGGCTCCTTAGTAGATTACATGTTTCTTCAAGTTCTTCTTTTTTGAATTGAAATTATCGACTTTACTTATTCAGTTTTTACATTTTAAATATAAATATTGAACTGCTAAAAGTTTGTTTTGTGGAATTTTTGTTTAATTGGTCTTCTTTTTCAGTGTCACAAGTGACCGTACGACCGACGATTGGAAGCCCATACAAAAAGCCTCCCAGTTCGAGTCAATTAGTGAAAAATAGAATTACTTCAATTTCGAACACTTCGCACACTCCAGAAGAGATTGAACGATTGAAGGTAATTTGGCGGTTTGATCTTATAACGCTTTTTACAACTTTTCTATGATGGCGTGATGAATGGAAAAATTGTATTCAATTTTGTAAACTTGGTAAACTGATTTTTTTTTCTTTTTATCTAGCCATCGTACAGCACAGAGGAATTGAACCAAGAGATGGCCAACCTGGAAGGACTGATGAAAGATTTGAACGCCATCACTGCCTCGGAATTCGAATGCTAAAGCTTGTTCCTAAAAGCATGTGCCATCATCAGCAGAAACGTTTGATCATCAATCGCCAATACACAATCGCCAATACACATTTGAAAAAAGAAAAAAAAAAGAAGTAAAAAACAACACGAAACTCGGTATTCGCATGCAATTCGAGAATCAAGTTCGCAAAGATCGACGACGGCCTGAACGGAATAAAAAGCGACCTGCTTATAGACTTTTTGACAGGGAATATGAAGTCGCTTGTCGCGCTAACGTGAAAAATGTTTCCTTAAGCTCGTTGCGAACGATTTCGCGCCGGGTGAAATCGGTCTTTATTGTGATCATCTTTTTATCCGGTTACTGTACATCCGATCGGTCGCATGATTTCTGTCACGTTTTTATTTATTTGTCATGTTTGCATTCAGGCACGGTAATGCAGTTATTTTATTGATCGAGATGTTTATTTCCTTTTTTCATTTTTCTCATAAAAAGTGTAATAAATATAAAAATTGGAATTGTAATACTTTTTCTTATGGAAAACAACAAGTTTAAAAACACGTCACGCAAAAAAACGAAAAGAGGAAGCAATTTTCAGTTTGCGTTACAAGGACAGGGATGGAAATTTCATTTCCATCAGATTTACAACGAGATTTGAGATATGATGAAAGTGTTATACCGAATGAAAGTCAACAGGTAAATGTTGTGAAAACTACAAAGATGGTAATCGACAGTAATTATATACAAAGTAACAATCAATTATCCTGAACAAAAGCGCGAAATATTTGAAACAATTTATTTATTTAACAAGAAAACTATTTTTTGTGTACATACGTTTCATAAATTATACGCGGAAAGTTTATTTAATTTAATTTATAAATTGCAACTGATTGCACGCGCTGTTGCCATCGAACCAAGGGAATGACAGTTTTTCGAATCGTTTTTTTTGCATTGCACCACAACTGAATGGAAATTCACCATTTACAGTTGGTCATCGTAATCATTACATTCCGCCATGTATCATGACCATGATATACAAAATACCGCATTTCATCTGATTCACAATTGTACAGAAATTTTTGTTCTATTATACGTTTTATTTATTTATTTGATTTGTAACTGTAAATTAAGAACGGAAATGACTTTGAGCGGTCGTACGGAATGACGATTAAGTATGATATTATACAGAGAGCTTTGTATACGTTTAATTTTTATATTATTTATTTAAGGGATAACAAACTTTGATTTGAATCCAATGACTTTTAAAGTTGTCAGAATCAAAGTTCTACAAATTGTACGAATTTAGTCAAGTTACTTCATCGATCAGAGACGAATTACAAAGGCAGATAAAAATATTTGTATGTGTTATTCAAGCGTAAATCGGAAGATTTTATTATTACATTTTAAGTTTAACGTAACTTTTTTTCATATTTTTTTTCTCGTTCATAAGAAAAGTGGCAGCCTCTATTAGTTTTAAGTTTTGATAGAACTGTGTCGAAAGAGAGTGTAGTCAAGTCGTCAAACTGGAGAAAGACTGAATTTTGAAACAAACTTTTTACATCTTGATGTGAACTTTATAAAACAAATTTACAAAGAAAAAAGATGGAATAAAAATATTTTTTAATTACTCAAATGATTTCGCCAATCGCAAATGCTGGAAGTTTTGCAACATGTAAACTATTTATAGAGCGCGATCTTAAATGTTCAACTTGTCATCAGTAAAAGAAAAAAAAATTTTCTAAGACCAAAAAAAAAACATTTTAATACTCGTTGTAAGTAAACATGCGTTTTAATACAATTTTATACTACGACCTTCCGCATTGTCGATACCACAAGAAAATTGTTCACTTTGCTAAAAATAAAACTCGTGCATTTCATAAAACCCAAAAATGTGCATTTTTATATACAAAAAAGTTCGATTTCTATCATATACGTTTTTCGAACTTGAAATGTAATTAACGTTCGCTAAGCAACTTTAACTCTAAATTATGAATGTCAAATTGAATATCAAAAAACAATTTTCTAACTGACAACTTCACTTTGTGGCTCTTTCGCTTATCAGTTAATATTGATCAATGACATCTTGATCAGATCGTTATACAAAAAGAAACAAGTTATAAATTCAGACACGTCCATTTTTTGATGATGAATTTTAATGTTTTTGTTTTGACTTGTAATATTGTACAAAACCAAGCAGCGCGGAGATGGAAGCGGTTATATAAAAGGGTTAGACAATTACTCTCAATATTCTTAATTAATGTAGCGTCTTTGAGAATACAGTACAAATGAAAACGCGGTCAAAACTTTTTTGTTGATTTGAGCACCCGAACAAAACTTCGATCGAACGTCTTTTCAACGTTATAAAAGACAGAGAAGAAATGAAAATGACATCAATATGTAATGTATCATTTTTGGTATGTGAAAAATGAACGTTAATAGAAATATTAGAGCATGACTGTAAATTTGATATGAAAATGCTTATTCGAAATTTTCTATGCGAATCTTAAAATTTTGTATACTTTTATATAATGACTGTATAGACAATTTTTGACGTTCAATGTTTTTTCGATTGTAAATAATCGTGCGACGCTGTCACGCGTGCAAAAAGTGAAAACAAAATAATAAAAAGCGACTGCGAATGTGTACGTCGCGTGAATCTTGATGTAGCTTTTAAATGAAACTTCAATCTCATTTTTAATATCAAATTGCGGCATATTTTTTGAATCCGAAATCGATATCGACGGTGAACCTCGTGTAAGTGCATTACAAAGACCTTTTATTTTGCTGCTCAAAACCAGATTTCACCGTTAGAAAATAACCCAATCAGAAAATCAATTATCGGCTCATTTTGTGTTACGAAATTATGCAAACATGCTTTTCTGAGTATAATGAGAGTGTAATTATGAGAACAAAAACTTGACAACAGCCTAAGCAGTTTAATGAAAGGTCGAAACAAACAATTTTGTAGACAAAAAGTAAAAAAATGTGCTAATATAATATAACAAGTAAGTACCACACAATTTTCACATTAAACAAGACTGAAGTGTGATACGTCTTAGTATTATATCATTATTCGGACAAAAACGCTTTTGAATGTTACAAATATTATAACCAAGTAGGGTTATTTTCGTAAACATTTTTTATCAGGCCAAAAAGTGAATGTAACGCGCTGAATAAAATTTTCTATAAATAATGCAGACGAACAATCGACACCTTGGATTAAAAAAGTCTAGTTTGATGAAGTGTTGAATGAAAGTAGATTTTTTTATTTGGGTGTCGCAATAAGACATTTGTATACCTATCAATGATTACGAGCACAATATTGAACAAATGAAGCCGTTTGATTTAGCCGCAACTATGTTACAAGTTGTAGTTTATAACTAAGGACAAAATTGTTGCATTAACCGCGCTCAGGCCTACTTGAAGGGCTTACGAATATTTTATCACGAAAAATGTAACTTTAGATTAGTTGAACTCAATATATTTATCTACACGTAACTAATCAATCGATGCTAATTACTTATCGGCATAAACAGATTTGGGTGAGGGAACAACAAACTGATCGTTTCATTATTTATTATTGCAATTCGAAGAGAACACCCAAAAGTCGTTTCTTTTGAATTATAATTTTGCAAGATTTATAAACAAATTGTAAATAAGTAAACCGGTAGCGTTTAATTATTCTTATTTATACTATTATCGATGCGTCAAAGTAATATTAATTTACAATTAAGGTTCTTTTATGTAAATTTTACTGCCATTTAAAGGAAGCAGCTGCGATCGAAACTTTCTTTAATAAAAAAACCGTGTGTGATAATATTTGTAAAACTTTATATGTAATAAACTTTTATGTTCCAAAACAAATAATCTTGATTTTTTCATTTCTTATAGAATATAATAATTTCATATTATAACAATCAGAACCTCAGATATAAGAACAAGATGGACATTTTTGTTACTTTATCAATTCAGTTCGAGTAAATGACTCAATTCAAATCGAATAAAATTTATTTGCATAAATCGAATTAAAATTTCTTGCCATAAACCAGTATGGCAAAATACTTAGTTAAAAGTTATCAGGTCAGTATTCGTGTCAGCTGAACAAATTTAAGCTGGGTCTTCGCAGGCCAGAAAACTGTACATCCCACGGTGCGACACCTCTGAATACGCCTTCATGAGCTGATTTTTGTAGCAAATCACATCCTTGCATAGTGATGGGGCTTCAGCAATAAACGGCCTGAAGTACTTTCTACACAATTCTTCAGTTCGCTGAACAAATTCTGCAGCAGTCTTTGGTTTTTGTCTATGATATTCGGTCACAGCCATCAATATTTCGAAATTAGTAGCCAATATTTGATTCATTTCATTCATGTTGGACACCAACTCTTACAAAAAAAATCATTATATTAAGGTGTGAAGAAATTTAGACAGCAAATTTTAAAAAACAATCAAACACAAGATTCAATTTTATACCGCATATTGGGTCAATTCTTGAAACTGCGACATACACATCTCACATTTGCATGGGCCCTTGAAAATATTCTCTATAACGGGCTGCCTTTCATGTTTCTTATATCCTATCAAAATCTTTTCATGCAATGAAAAGTTGATCTGAAAAACAATATTTTGATACAGTCATGTCTTAAAAAATGAAACAATATCTCGTAACAACAACCTAACAACATTTTCCTCGGTCTCACCTCTTGTCCTTTTTTAATCATATCAATAGCCACTAGGACGCTATGATCTTTGAGTGTGAATTTAACAGAGTTGGGATTGCAACTGTGTTTCAAATTGTGAAACAGAGGAAACACCGGGGTCGAACTCAAATTTCATCGTAGATTAGATTGTGCACAAAAATAAAAATTTGTTATGATTTCACATAAGCGAAAAAAATTGTTCAAATTAGGATTTCAAAATTAGAATGATTTTTTGTTTATATTTATTCTTTATTTAAAAGTCATCGAAAATCAACAGAAAAATCTTTTGTTCTTTCTTATTTCTAGGCCTTACTCAACAAATGACAAAACTTTCTTAAATTTCTCAAGTTCAATAAATCGGTTTATAATGATGAATATCTTTGTCAAACAATTCCACCATTGAATCAACCAAGTCTGGCGCGTAAGGAAACCGGTCGACCCAAGACTCAATGATTCCCTCCACCGAAGCGTTGTAATTTTTCAAAACCACGTTGTTCCCAACTTCAAAAGTGTTCGGCTGTACAAAAAGTTGTCTCGGTTTTGTATGGTTCAACACGATCTCCCTCCATCTGGCCCAAGGATACCTTCCTTCATCCGAAACTTCGCTGTACTTATTGTACATCTCAGCAGCTCCTTCAGCATCTCCTGTGCTTTTGTAAACTTGCGACTTCAACAAATACCGTGCAATAGCTTTTCTACCCAAACTTCCTATTTTGCTCCTGTTCAATTCCAAACGCAAATTCGTTCCGTTGTCAGTTTCCCTGATCCTCACCAGATCTTCTCCAGCTTCCAAACACACCTGGAGCAAAACAAACCTGGCTCTCGAATGTGCCTGGAGCCACTGCTTCGTCTCGGGTTGGTACACTTCCAGAGCCTTAACGCCAGAATAAAACAAACTCAACCAGTTTGTATAAACTATATCCGCAGCTTCTTTACCCTCGTGACCAAAAATCCTCAAGATATCTCTTTCCAAACTCAGATACAGTCCCACAGCCTCTGCCCTACACTCCTCCAAGGAACTACCCAGGGAACCAAACTTCGTATCGTAAGTTTCTCCTTCTTCATAATATTTATCAATTTTCTTTCCAGTTAGAGGGTTGATCATATTCTCATCGAAATTAAAGCTTCCATCCGAATATTTGTACAGTAGTTTGCCACTTCCATGACCCAGCAACTCGTGTAAGCCAACCTGGATATCGAAACTCATCAACTTGTACTTTCGGAACATCTCAACGTCTTCATCTGAAAGAAAATCGAAATTCGAAGAACCTTGTGCAGAGATGATGTTGGAAAGGTGGACGTTTTTGAATCCTTCAGTCTGTCTGATTTCGTCGTAGTTAGGAATATTGATTCCCGAAACCATGCCTGAAGATCCCATGGTAATCATGTCCAGGGAGGAAAAGTCTGGTTTCAGAAAAACGTCTTTTTCGAAGTTCTTGCCCCAGGGAAGGACTTCTAGGAAAGTCGGAGCATTTTTCACAAGAATGGCGAACCGTTTGGATTTTTCCTTGTTGACAATTCCGACGATGCCCTCGAATTCGGCTCTTTCTCCTGCAGGATCGCGGTAGTTCTCGATGAATCCGATATAAGTCTCCACAGTTGGACCTTTGTCCTTGATCCAAAATCTGGAACCGTCCTTGTGGTCATCCAGTGAACCACTGGAGAAATGACTGACATATTTTTTTAACATCTCACGTTGGTTGTCGTTGGCGGCGTACAAGAAAGCTTTTCTGAGATTCGATACGACGTCTTGAAGAATTGGACTGTAGTCACCTCGAGATATTGTAAATACTGAACCCTTGAAGTGTTCTTGGTAGATGGTTATTGGAGGTTCATTGGTGTGCTTCACAGACGCAAGTCTGATGTTGTAGTAGGGTTTGTTGCCTAGATATGATTTAAAGACTCTGGTATTGTAGCTTTCCTCGAGATAATATTGCATGAACTCGGTGACTCTTCTTGCATCCTTCTCGTCGCAGTTGGATGAAAAGTAAGTGGTCACACCGTTTTTGCTGTAACCGAGTGATTTCAGGTTGTCGTCTAGGGCGTACATGATTCTCTCCAGTTTTCGCCAAAGGTTGTTCATTTTCGAATTTTCCTCTCGATAAGCTTTACTGGACTTTACAATTGCATGAAACTTCTCCGATGGTAAATTTGGGATGAATTTCGTGTCCCCGAATGATTTGTAGTTTCCCATGTTGTCGAGAACACCGGCACCGTAAACCAAAAATGCCTAAAAAAATTAAACAAAAGTTCAATTTTTGCGAATTTTAAAGTTTAAATTTGTATTGATTTTTCAAACTAATTCGTCGTTTATTTTCACTTACTTGAAATTCATCTTCTGTGACGTTGGCAGCCAGGGCATTTTTCTTCAGTTTTGAGACGTCTTGATCATAGTAAAAAATGCTGAGTAGTAAAGCGATGATTAGAGGTGCTTCCGGAGATATTTGAAAGGGAATAATTAAACTTCCATGCCAAGATGCTCTGCTTAAGTAGTGAGTGTACAACTTTTCATCCCGAGTTAAATTGTTAAACGCTGGCTCACATATTAACGGGACCACCGGTTGATTATTTGGAAGCGTGTACGACAAACCCAAGTCGGTCATTGTCACAGGTGTATCTGAGGATTTCAAAAGTATCAATTACGTCTTTATATAAGATGAGTTAACATCTTATCACCACAGGAAAAATTAGTCGATAAATTGATATGAAAAGATAATCGCGCAACAGATTTCACGAACCAACTTGCTTTTCATTCTATTGTGCGTAAAAAATAATTGGATCTGTCGACGAGATGAAAGACAATCTTATTAACAACATATTATTATTAACATATGCAACTCAGTTTTCAAAATGACGAATGACAAACTGTGAAGAAACTCATTTCTGACGAGATTAAAGCCCTGAACAGCCCTAATAACAATGAAAACAAAAAACTTTGTATTTTTTACTTCTTCCTATTCTATTCTATGGAATATTCCATTCGATCTAACTCCGTTTCTTGACGATTTTGTATCTAAAAATGAAGACGCATTATGGCTCTAAAAATACATAGATGTAAAAATGATAAAGCACTAGTCGTCGATATGATAAGCAACAACTCTTTTACTAAATTTTACCTATGAATTCGATTCTTCATATACAATTTTAATTCAATCAACAAAATTCTGTTAAAAGAAAAAACTCTCAGAGAATGGAGCATCCAATCATGTTCCCTCGCTCGACCTGTCTCATCATTGATTAAATTATTTCATAAGAATGTTAATAATTAAATAATTAAAGTGGATCACTTATTGACCAGTGGATTTTTAAATCCATAGATTCTTAAATCACTGATAATTCAATTATTGGATCTTCGGAGAATTTGATCGCATTCGATAATGTAATCAGTGGCCATTGCTGTCAAAACACATTGTACATGAAGTAATGTTCAGAAATTAATTGTAAATTTAGTTCGTTGTATACTAAATATTCAAGGACCATTATATCAAAAAATAATTTATCTGCGTTAAAAATAGGTTGTAGTTTTAGCTAAGACTGAAAAAAATTCGAAGACGTAGTTGAATTTTATCATCATTTCTCATCTCATCGACTAATTCAATGGTTTTAAGATAATGTGGCACATTATTTTTTCACAATATTTGTCAATTGATTGAAGTTCGTAAAATGAGTGGAGAAAAATTGATTCAGTATAGTTCAAAAGAACAGACGTACGATGTACTTACTTTTATTCGATTTGACTTCTTACGTTGTTTTATAAATGTTGTAATGTGTAAATTTGTATTTCTAAATTTCACAATAATTTTGAGAATATGAAAGAATTTGGCAGACTTTGCAAACACTGTAAAGTTAAAAGATAAATAACAGTACATCAATTTTTCAGGCGTCTGACACACTTTTAAACTGCAGAACCAGTTCGTGCAACATATTCTAGGGAATTAATTTCTAGTTTGTCTTATGGTAGTTCCTTACTGTTTGAACATCTAATTTAAATTGCTCTTTTTACGAATGGGAACGTTTTAAGCGATTTACGATTACATTCTGATTATTTCGATCTTAAAACTAGTTTAACTGATAATTATGAAAAACAAGTCACCTTGTTGACAAAAAAAAACAAAACATTTCAAACAGATTTAAAAAATGGAAAATGTTGTTTGCAACAGACGAATAAACTTTAAACAAAATCTCTGTCTACGGTGTTTTCTTGAATATTATTGACGTAATTTCGTATGTTGCTGAAATTTTGACTTTCAACCGCACGATAACAAACAGAGACTTTGGTTTTTCATTTGAGAATTTAAAAGACCCGTTTACTTATTTGTGGCGAAAATTATAATAATGATATGGATTGGGAGGACAGGGACCTGATGCTTGAAGTGACAATACTTCACAATAAATCCAACAATGGCTATGGAAGTAGACAGTGAGGGAACAGACACGGCATGAGAAGGTGAAATAAATTACGAATAAAATAGAAATAAAAAAATAACTTGTTGTTCAGTTTTATATGATTTGAAAATGAACATTATGATCGTTACAGCTGGCGAGAAATGGTCCGGAGCTGATGAACTTTTCAGAGACGAACAAGCCAAGGATGACAACCTGGAACCAGAGGACATAAACAGAGACCTGGAATTTAGCGGGATGGATTCACAATTCACAATACTTATCGTTGAAACCAGTGCTGGATATGGAAGTCGATAGCGAGGAGACAAAATAGTCACACGTATACATTTGAAAATGTAAACAACGATACGTGTTTCGCTGTTGGTAAACATGATGAATTCAAATCAATTTAATTTGAACGATATTTGAACGCAATTGAAGGTTCGCTTTTAGTCTAGAAGATAAGTTTTTGAAAATCTTAATAAAGTACGTGTTTTATTGACTCCGTAAACAACGAAACGATTATACGTTTTAAACAACGAAACAACGGTTTATATCATTCGATTCATCTACCTGGTTAAACATTGAACACTAAAGGATAGAAAAAATTCCAA
Organism: Telenomus remus; assembly: GCA_020615435.1. NCBI lineage: Eukaryota > Metazoa > Arthropoda > Insecta > Hymenoptera > Scelionidae > Telenomus > Telenomus remus. The sequence continues at coordinate 10,632,636 of CM036337.1, forward strand.
GATGTCCAAAGAGAAGTTTCTATTATTAAGTATCTATTAAAGTCTCCTTGACAAATTCTCTATTAAAACTATTGTGCATGGGGAAAAAAGGGATGAATAAATGAAAAACGTGCACTATCAATTAATTTGATTCTTATGTACAGTTATTTATTACAACGTTACTTTGTACAGTCGAATGTAATATGCAAAAACAAAGATAATTATTTGAATATTCAATCTAATCTAACGTAATTTAACATCTTAACATTTACATATTTTTTTATTAGAAAAATTCGAAACTCTGTCATTAAATCAATACAAAAATTCATAAGAAAATTATTGTTGGGTACTAAATAATACGCTTTTACTTTAACGGCATTGCTCTTAAATTTTTTCTCACAAAATCCAAAAACATTGATAAACGTATGTGAAATATCTTTGCTCTAAATCCGATCACCGTTCACTGTCCTCTGCAACTTTTTCTGACTAGTTTTGATGATACTCAATGTCATCGTTTGCTCTTGATCAAATCTTGTATCTCTTCAGGCATATCCCAGGCCTTCAGATTCATGTCTTTACTGCCAGCAATGATCTACAAGAACAAAGATTTAACATTTTTCAAAACATTTTCAATAAATTTGAATTAATAATTAACTTTATGGATTTTTGATTCAAATTACCTTTTTGCTTACAACTTCCATACTGAGCAGCATATTTCCTGGACCAGGCAAACTGCAAACCAACTCCGATTTCTATACCAAAAAATAGAATCAACATTAAAAACATTGTAAATCTTGTCATTAAAGTTTATAGTTATTAACTTTATACATGCCTGTAAATTGAACACATAAATTTTTCCGTCGTAACAGCCAGCAAATAATAACTTCTTGTACAGGCACATACACACAATCCCAACTCCGGCATTGAATTGTCGAATTTCTTGGCTCGTCTGCAAATAAAAATATTCATAAGTTAAAAAATCATGAAACTCTTCGACAACTGTTACTTTTTTATAGTAAAATACTAACGATGAAATCAAAAACAGGGATGGACGTGCTACTGGTTCCGCAATAGATTAAGTTTTCGCTCCTCAGCAGACTGTACACCGTATGTTGTTTTTGACCACTGATGGTTCGTAGCAACAATCCTGTCACAGCGTCTCGAATGGTGATGGGCTGATTGCGTACTGCAACAATGAGAACTTTTCTGACTCCTTCATAAGTTGCCTTCAAAGCCAACACTGACTTGTCACAAAACCGGATCTCTTCCTTCAACGTGCTTGTCTGTAACAAATTGAAATATTTTTCAAATAAAAATGTAATTTAAATTAAGACAATGTAATTATTTATTTGTCGTTTCATTACCTTCATTTTGAATCTTCCAATGCTCCCGCATTTTGTACCGATATAAAGAGTTTTCCAAGCACTAGCATCCATGCATTGAACGGGACTTCCTATCTCGACTGCTTCTTTTATCGGTACACCAGTCTAGAAAATATACAAAAAATAGTTCAGTTTTAAAATTAATTTGTTAATTAAAAAATCACTTAATAGACGAATTAATCATTTTTTCAAATTACCTTAATATCATAACATCTGAGAGTGCCATCAAGGGACCCCGAGTACATCCACTCCTTTTTCTGATCACTACTTTCCATTTTCTGTATGCACAAACAAGTGACTGCACTCAGGTGTCCTTTGTAAACGTTCAGCACCTGATCAGATGACAAACTGTATCTGTAAACCATCCCATCTTCACTTGCAGCGAGAAACGAGTCGTTAAAAACCTGAAACACAAAATAAACAACTTTTATCATCTCTAATCCTTCATACAAAATACAACTAAAAAAACTCGACGCTTATTTTCACAAATAATTGAAAATTATCTTCTATACCTTGATGTCTAAAATTGGACCCTTATGTGTAGAATACTGCCTCATCTTATCGGACTTTTTGGTTTGCGAAGTCGGACTGTTATCAACGTCATGTTCAATTACTCCATCATCCTTGTTTTTCTCCTTAGGTTCAGATCTTTTCTGCATCTCTCTCCAGGGAACATTAATCTTACTAATTCCAACACTTTTCAAAACCTCCTGGCTGACATCCGGTGCCAACAAGGTGTACTGGCTGTCTTCAAGTTCGACTTTGCAGTTCATCATCTCGTCCAAAGTTAAGCCCCTCTTCCTATTCCTCGAAAGTACGTTCGCAGCTCGACTAGTTCCAACCGAATCTTGACCAAACAAACTAGGTCTCCACTGACCACTCTTGTCCTTGTTTCTCGTCGAACAGTTTGACAAATTCGAATTGTCATCGTGAGCGAAAGAGTCATTTGATTCCGCTCTAGACCTGCTCCTGGTACTTCTAGTCTCCACAAGAAACAGAGGTGTGTTGAGTTTTTCGATCTTGTTCCGCTGCGAGGTGTAGTATTTCAACCCACTCGAAGGCGTTGCAGTACTGGCCCTTGGATAAAGCAAATTAGAGTGTCGTATCGCTCGTTCCTCGTAGGCAGCGACCTCCTTATCACAATCGTCCTCTGCTTTTTCCATAGCTACTTTACTCGACTCTGAACTGTTCAGTATCTTTTGAGCGAAGAGTTCCAGTTTCTCCTCATTGGGCGACGGATGGTCTTCGATTTTTGAGTTCGATTTCTTTCCTGAATGCAGTTTCAGAGGATCCAAAACAAAGTCCACCGCATTGTCGCCGAAACCTGCAGAGTCAGTTTCGATGAAAACTTCCTTGATTTGAGATCCCATAGTTTCAGAGTTCGAACTTTCCTTATCACATTTTTCTAAGACGAAACTCTCGTTGTCCATGTCTTCCTGAGTTTCTTCAAGTACAATCACGTCCCGATCAAGGTTTGAATGTTTGTTGTCGTCCTTTGAAACAACTGGTTCAACCGGTTCATTAAGTTTCCTTTGGAACTCCTTTTGTTTTGAGAGAGGTCTTGGTTTTCTCTTCTGCGAGATCTCCCGATCAGAGAAGTTTTCTACGACGGCATTTATTGTTTCATTGATGTGTTTTTCAACGACCTCTTCCATGACCGCAGGCTTCTTGTTTTTTCTTCGTTTCGGTTGTGGCTGGTTCTTTTTCGGCGTGGAACTTGGGCGGTCCTTAATTTCAATGTCACTATCGTCGTCCTCATCGTCGCTGTCCTTCAACTGACGCTTCTTTGAGCCCTTCTGTTCCTGTCGGAATGTCTCTTCCAACAGACTCAACCCAGTCAGTTTCTTCTTCTCAAATCTAGCAGAAACATCAATAATATCAGCAGAACTCTCGTCCGAATAAATAATCATCTTTTTCCTCTTCACTTTTTCTGGACTGTTCGAGATCCTTGACAACGGCCGTTTCTTAATTTCGTCCTCCTCACAGTCGTCCTTCGAGATTGTTTTCCTCTTCTTTGGTTCAGGCAACAGGTCCTTAAGATTCTTAATCGGGAACTTCTTCTTTTCAGTGCCTTGGTCCTGTTTGATATCCGGCATAACAATTTTCGACGAGTTCTCTGAATTGATCTTATCAACCTCGCTCCTCGGGATGACGAAAACTTTTTGCACCGGCTTCACTGAGCTTTCACGTTCTCGAGTTTTGGATTTGTCCCTCCTCTCATTACGTTCCTTCGAGTTCGAGTGGTCACGTCGAGATTTCGATGGTTTTGTAGACTCTCTTCCACTCCTCTCGTTGCCTCTATGACTCTTCTCGCCATGCCTGTCTTCCGACTTCCGATGAGACACATTTTTAGATGTTTTTGAACTCGAACTTGGCACTTCAGGAGTTGACTGACGTGACGGTTCCGCGATAGGCATCATATCTTCTGGCGTGAGAGCTTTGTCCTTTTTCAGACTCGGTAGTTCGTCCTTGGAATCCTTAAATTCACTTTCGCTACTGAGTGTTCCTCCCTGCAGAAGTTGGTACAGCTCAAATTTCTCAGTCACCAGTTTGTGGATCTCCAGGTCGATCTGGATCATCCTGGCCATCACAGATTCTCTGGTGTTCACCTTCTCAACTTGCTCCACAAGTCCCTCGTCGATTGCAGCCGAAACTTGGTTCTCGGTGTACCGTTTTTTGTCCTTCTTCTTCTTGTGTTTCTTCTTAATTTTGTGCAAGCTGGAATCCTCGTTTTGACTGCCGTGACGATTTATCATTTTTTCAATGTCTTTTGATTTCTCCAGAAGAACATATGGAGCTTGCTGAATGATGGTCTTCATAACTTCGACCTTGTTATCTTCTTCCTCCGAATCACTCGAATCGAGAAGCTCAATCACTTTTTCCTGACTTTTAACAACATCTTGAACCCGTTTTTCTTTTTTGTTAACAACCACTTCCTTTTTGTCCTCGTTCTGGATTGAAACAGATTCGTTATCAATTGCTCTATGTCGATTTTTGCTCCCACGATTACTGTCTTTTTCCACCTGACTCGTCGGGGTAACTTCATTATTGTTAATCTGCGTCTTCTTATCAGGAGTAAACAGCTTTTTCTCTTCCCGTTTTCTCCACTCCACCTCTTTGTCCTTCGAAATTTTTGATTTTTCAGTCTGGTTACTTTTCTCCCTCCGATTTGTCTTCTGATCCGGCCTCGCAGTTTTCATTTCCTCTTCCTCACTTTTTCGAACCTGTGATTTTTTACTTTCAACTTTCTTCTCTTCCGGAACTTCTCCATCCTCCTTGACCTCGGTTTCTTTTTCTTCCAAACTGATCGACTGTGGTTCCTCATCCTCGAGCAGATTCGTTGGCACCGTTTCTTCCTTCAACGGATCGAAGAAATCTCGAATATCCCGTTTGTTCACCATAGTCTCCTCCAACAACGGCGTCGTCGCTCGAATATTAATATCAATATTTTCTGCACACTCTTGCGGTACCAACTCCTCAGTCAAGTCGGTGATCTGACTCGGATCCAGCCCTTCGGAGTAGGCGTTGTTGTCAATCTCGTCCAGCTCTAGATTGAAAAGTGGCCTTTGCAAATATGGCAATTCTATCGTCTCGGCAGAAAATCCTTTAAAAGGACTTCCTGAACTCCGTGGCGACGATTCTTCGAGCACTTCCACGTCGTCCTTAAGGTCGTTCTTTGGCGAGGATAAACGAAGAGAGTTGCAGTTGATGGTGTCGTTATAAACAATCTCGCTGGCGTTGTCCAGGTCCAACTGACCGAGATTCGTCATTTCCTTGCAGCTTTCTTCTTCCTCCTCGTAAGTAACGGTGGTCGGTGGAAGGAACAAACCACAATCAGCAACAGGAGAGTTTTTAGAAATCCTCGCAATCTCGTTGAAAAGTGGAGTATCCATCTCTTCATAAATCATAGCCTCGTTTGGAACGGTGTCGGGCAGGGCGTCGCTCGTTGAAATCGCTTTGAGTTCTAGTTTTTCTTTGTTTTCTTTGTTTCTGTTTTCCTTATTTTCCTTGTTCAGGTACTTGTCAACGATTTCCGTTTCTTCAGATTTTTCTACCTCTGGTTCCTTTTCTGGTTCCAATTGCATTTCAACGGGTTCTTCATTTTGAGTCTCAGTTTTCTTCTCGGCGTTTTCTTCGATTGGACTGATTGGTGAAATTGCTTTTTCGACTATTTTCTTCTCAGGTTTATCTTTGACTGAACTGCTAATTGTTGGAGATGTTCGTTTTTCAACTGTTTTTTTCTCAGGTTTTTCTTCGATCGAACTGCTGCTGATTGTTGGAGAAATCCTTTTTTCAACTTCAGGGATTTTTTCTACTTTTTCAGTTTCAACATCTTTTCGAACCGAACTTTTAATTTGAACATCTCGGTCGGATTGTTTTTCCTCGTTGACGCCTGATTTTTTTCGGTTCAACTTGGGTATTCTATACCCAGTGTTCGCTACTCCTTTCAGAGTCTCGTTCTTTGGTTCTCTCGCAGGCTCGATTTTCCGGTCGGCTTGTTTGTTCATTGGCTTCTTTGCTTCGATCCTAGGTACTTTCTCTCCAACACTTTTTGACTGTTTCTTATCATCGTTCCGTTTGGCAAACTTCAACTTTTCGAAACTTCGTTTTTCCGATGACGTTTTGTCTCTTCGATCTTTTGCTTCTTCTTTTGTTTCGTGTTGACTGCTTTTCACTGATTCCAAATTTTTCTCCTTGCCCACTTTCCTGTGCAACTCGTTCTTCTCAAACTTCCTCGAATGTAACGTATTTTGTTTATTAGATTTCTTCGACTCCTGGAAATTTTCTTTTTCAATTCTTTTTAATTCCGATTTAACCTGTTCGCCTTTCCTTTTAACCGAAGAATCTTTATCTGATTTTGTGACCTCTGGCACTTTTGCATCGAATTTTTTCTTCGCAGATGACGTGTCATCTTGTTTAGTTTCAGTCGAAGCTGGAGGATTAATCGGTACTTGTGAAAGCGTAACGTTTCTCGTCTCCTTTTCCTTGGTCAGTTTAGCGGGATCTTCTGAGTTCCGATCCTCAGACTTACGTTGGTTTGACGTTAATTTGTCTGAAGATTTTGAAGACTCGCTGGATTTAGGCACTTGGTTTTTCTCTACATCAAGGTTTACCTCGTTAGTTACATTATTTACAAGACTTTCCGGATCGACATTCTTCTTCAAACTTTTCAAAGGCAGCCGACTAAGATAAACCACCGGTTCGGCTTTTATAAGAGCCAATTTTTTCTTCAGCAGACTTTCATTGCTGAGAGAAACTTCTGGTTCGGGAGGTACAGGATTGGTATCGGCGTTTTTCTTGTCAACATCTTCAGAGATGGGTGTCGATTTCTTTTCTTCCGGTACAACAACGACTTCAACAGCAGATTGATTCCCTTCAACAGCAACGACTTTTTCCAACTCAGTTGGTTGTATTTGAACAATGTCCATCGTTTTCAATTCACTTTTTTCGCTGCTTGCAACTGTTTTTGTTTTCGGTTCGTTTTCTGTCGTTGAATTCGATGTACTTTGTACATCCTTATTAGAAGGACTTTCATCCTTATTAACTTCTGACATCGCAGGCTTAAAAATGTTCTCAATTTGCCCTTCCTTCTGATGATGGTCACTGCAAACAGGTGTCACTGTCTTCTCCACGATCGTTACAGCAGAATCATTATTTGTCTCAGACAATTTTTCGTCGCTAACAGGTTGCATCGGTGTTTGATGTTCAGATTCTTTACGTTCCACAGTCGTTCTTATATTAACTTGTTTTTCACAGCTAACAACAGGTACTTCTGGTTCCATGGCAACCACATTTTTAATCTCAGGGAGAGGAATATCATACAAAGTAGGTGTCGAAGAAGAGCTCCCAATCATCCTGTTAATTTTCAAATCTTGTTGTAAAGGCTGATTCTTTTGTAACTCCTTCCGCTGTTGCAACCTCGCCTTGTACTCGTTAACGTCCAATTTTCGTTTGCCACTTTCCGTAAAACCAGGCGCGGAGATGACTTTCGCAACCGGTTTCGGAACCAGAGGAGACGGTGCGTTCTTAAGGGACCGAACATCGGTGACGGTGAATCTCAACGGCGTGGCAAGTTTGATGTCCGACTTAACAATTGGATAAGAAATTTCTCTGAACGAGGACAATTTTCCAACTGGCGTTACACTTGCTGTTGACATCTCGACGGTTTTCAACTGCGCTTTTGTTAATACAGATTTATTTGGAGACTTTCTATCATCCGCTGAGACTTGTGGTTCGACATTTTTGAAAATGTCGATCTTTTCTGTAACAGCTGGTCGACTTGTGTCCTCCGGCATCAACTTCAACTGCGCCTTCGTCTTAAGAGGCGACGGCTTATCAGTCTTTGGCGCGACGGTCAACGACAAACTTGCTGTTGCACTGGTCTCAGCTACCTGAACTTTTATCAAATTATCCTCAGGCTGCGATCGAATTTCCATCTGAATCTCCTGACTTAGACCAACTGAATTCTTCTCACTCACTTCCTTATCACTTTCTTCGCTGCTTCCGTCTCCCTCTTTTTATGCCTCTTCCTCACTTTTTTCTTCTTCCCCTTTCTGTCCCTCTTCTTCTTTTTACCCCGCGTTTTCTTGTACTTTTCCTGTTCCTTCCACTTCCTCGCAATCTCAGCAGCAACCTCATCACGAATCGTCGCGTTCAAAGACCGTTTTTTGTCCTTGTCTCGCTCCTTGATAGATTTCAAAATCTTGGTCACATCTTGCGATGTAACACTGTCGTCGCTCTCGCTGCTGCTACCACTCGAACTGCTCGTGCTCCCGCTGTCATCGTCACTGTCACTGAAATTCAACTCATCGACAGGACTCTGTGAAACCGAGTTTGATTTCGGCTGAGTTTTAGCAGTTCGGTCCTTTTCAGAATTGTCTGGCGGTCTAAGACATGCCTCCCATTCCTCCTTGGACAGATTTCGGTAACCGTCCATCTCGTTCTTGCGGGCTCGCACTGCTGCTGAGTTCTTTGACAGAGCTTTGGCAATGCCCGCTGAAAAAATGTGGTCCAAATCTGTGGCAGTTTTCTCGTACGTCTCCAAGGCGGGGTTGTTCCCGAAAGGCACTCGGTCCTTGACTGAAATCGCTTGAGGGACTTTTGGCGACGACACAGGCTTTGGTTGCGATCGATTTTTCATTAGACCAGCTGAGAATATGTCATCTATCGCAGACGCTACTACTAACTTTTCTGGCACTTGGTTCTGCGAGGTGTCCGGCTGACTGCTACTGGCTTCTCCTGGAATACAAAAAACATTGTAAATCGAGTAATCTTGTATGACGTGCAAAAAGCGATGCAAAAGAAAGTGTAGGTGATTGTCTCTTTGATGGACTTTTCACGATTACTGAACCGTGTAGGTATACCTATACTTGTAGCCAAGTCTGATCAATGAATACTTTATGTTCCTGTTCGTTTGTAAAGTACAAGAAGTGGAATAAAATCTTCAACCTGAATACAAATTGCAAAATAAAAAATTGACATCTAATCAATATATGGTAACTGCATCGGTGTGAACGCTTAAGAAAAGCTTCCCTTTTTTGAATAAAAATGAACGAGTTATAAAGTTTTAAAACTTTAAAAAGAATGTATTTGTGCAAACTAGAAACATTTTTCTATAGAATAAACACCTGTAACATTTTACATGATCGTTGTAGAAAAAAAAACAACTACAAAATCAGCGCTGATGAAATGAAAATAAGTTCATTAACTGGTGCACTCACCCTACAAACAAACGACCATAAAATGAAATTTTTCGAGAAAAAAATGGTGCGCATGTACGTTGTATAGCCTTGGCGACTTTAATAAATACGTTATATGACAGTCCATCAAAGAAAATCTACTCACAAAATGAAATGAAACATAACTCACAATACCAACATTTAATTGAAGAAAAAAACATTATGTAACATCCTATCAAAATGGATATTCAAAAAATAAACGGCAAATTGAAATGAAAATATTAAATTTGAAAAAATTGTATAAAATGAAACAATTATGTCGTACCAATAAAGAACCCAGTATTTCTCGGTTGTGTATGTTCCTTGCGTTGAGTGGCCTGAAGTCTCTCATTATTTTTCTTCCTTTCAAGCTCCCTGAGTCGTTCAAACTCCGCCTGTCTCTCAGCAAGTACCCTCTTCCTCGACTCCTCCTCCCTGGCTTGTTTCTCTTTCAAAATTTCCATCTCCCGTTGTCGTTCAGCCAGTTTTTGAGCCTCATATTTCGCTTTGCGTTGTTTCCGCAATTTCTCCTCTTCCTCATTCAGCGGCTCTGGTTCGCCATTGGTGCCCAGGGGTGGCAGGTCGTCCATACCCAACTGCATAAACTCGTTCAAGTGATAGATAAACGCCGTGGGCAAGTTACCAATATCCACCTCAGCACTTGGATCCAACATAGCACTCAGCTGCGAGACGAACTCCTCGGAGATGGCGCCGTGGTCCTTGGCTTTGTCCTCCTCGGAACTGCGCATCTCCAGAGCCATGGTGGTTCGTTTCTCGCGCATCAGGTGGCGCATTGGCAGATCGAACTTACGCAGACTGGAATTGTTGATCATATTGCAGATCTCGTTTTTGCTCATTTTCAAAAATCGGTTGATCACTTTGTCCTTCCAGCTGCTTTCCTCGATTTCCGAGGCGCTTTTTGGGTGCGATTTGTTGTTGTGACTGCTGACATGGTTGCTGCCGTTCGATCGGCTTGGAACTGTTGACTGTGGCGGCTCAAGTGCGCGGGTACTCGGAAGGTCAGCGAACCTCGGATGGTATTCCTTCACCGGATCAGTTTTAGCCGACTCTGTATGGTTCTTTGACTGGACACTCGATGTTTTTTCAGCTGAAAAGAAACTTAAAGTTAGTTTAATTTGCTTAATTTGTTTATATTGATCTATAAATTTGTACAGAGACTAAAGATGTGGGATAGTTCGTCCATGCCAAGGTGTTCGCTCGGTTCTGAAAAGTCGCTTTGTATACGTACTGAGTCAAGACCGATAGTCTGTGTCTAAAGTAGTGTCTTTGTCTAATGGATCGAATATTGAGCGTTATAAACCGCGGTAATATCTAAGGTACATTATCACCTATATTTAAATTTTTTATTTGGTTTTTATTTATTCATTTTTTTATTTATTGTTGGTTCAATTGCTCAGAGATTTCATTAAAAATATGAATTGATTTTTTCATTATTTAATTGTTCAAAAACGTTTGGACACTTGTAGCCAGTCAGAGATGAAGTTGAAAAAGTCGATCGTGACTTAGAGTTATGAATATTAATATGGTTATAGCCAGGTGAACCAGGGTCGAATATTTTCTTTTCACTCTTCAACTCTGAAGAAGAAGTTGCGTGAGAAATAAAAACTGCGGCTAATTATAGTACACTTTGATTATAACAATAAAAAAAAATAACTAAAATTATTGTAAAACAATTTAAATAATAATTACATTTAATTTCTTCAACTTTCTGATTGAGACATCAGTTCAATTTTAAATCACTGAAATCAACTGAAGTTTGATAAGATAAAAATCAACAATATTTAATCTCTCAGGAATGTACAAAAATTTGTTTGCTAAAAAATAGTGTTTACCTTCTCTCTCCGTTTGAAACAATGGCCGTTTTATAATCTCCTCTTCAGACCGCCACTCGCGCGGTTTGGCAACATTACTTTTTGCAGGATTTGAAGTCAGCCTGGTTCTATCAACTTCCGCAGATACATGCTCGCTCTTTATGATATTCATCATCGAATATTCCGGAGGCGGTACCGGAAGTGGAATAGGTTCCACTTTTATTTCCGCCGGCGGAATCAACGGAACAAACGGTTCTGGTTCCTCGACGCTTTTCTTCCTCTTTTTCTTTTTTTTCTTCATCGGTGATAACTCCGACATGTCCATCAGCTGTTTGGCAAAAGCAAAAGCTTCCTGCATGTCCTCGAGTCCTTCCTCGATCTCCTCAGGAATTGGTGGCACAGGTGGTAGAACTTCTGGTTCTTTCTCGGGTGGCAAGGGAGGCAGAGGTGGATTCACTATAGGTTGAGGAGGCAGGTACGGTACGGGATACGGGTTTATGGGAATGTATCCGCCAGCAACCGCGTAACCAGCAGACATTAACGGAATTGTCATTGATCGAGGATCAAACATCGCTGGAGGTTGCAAAGTCGGAATACTGTTAAAACAATTCATGTCGGTTTTTGGTTGTGGAAACAACTCGTATTCGGGCAAATCTTGAAAGTTGAACTCTGGCGGAGGTTCCAGTGCTTGGTACGGAGCAACTGGTCTGATTATCTGAGACTGTTCTGCTGGGTTTCCGTTTTGGAATTGCATGTTGGTTGATTTCGGAGCGTAACCGAGCTGGTAACTGTTGTGTGGAGGATTCAGGTAACTTAAACTGTCTGGTGGATCGCCTTTTGGGAGTGGAGGATTAATATCAATTGACGAAAAACCTAGAAAAACAAATTTTATGTCAGAATCTAGTTAGGAAATCTGAAACGTGACAAAATTAAGAAATTTAAAATGAAATTAGTCAATTCGAAGAAATGAATAAAGAAACCAAAATTGTATCATGTTAAATTTGCATAAAAACAAAGTAATATCGAAAAATAAAAAAATTGGTTTCATAAATCTATTGTTATTTACTTTTATTGGGTGGTTCAGAGCATGCAACGATGAGATTGTTTTGATTCACAGCATCGTGACTAGTGTTCGCGTAGTCTTGATCAGCGCTGACTTGGCCAGTTTCAACAGGAGTTTGAAAAGTTTGACGCACAGTCCTCTTTTTGTTCGCATCTTGCTCACTTACTGCCTTTTTCTTACTCTTTTTTGATTTTTCCAACACATTACTTTTATCCAATTCCACATTCCCGAAAGGTTCCTTACCACTCCTCGCAACTTCTGCCTGGTATATCACACTGTCTCTCTCCTTCACCCTTTGCTGCTGCTGCGGTTGCTGCAAAAAAATACAATTTCAAATTTCTAAACACTACAAAACTTTTAACAAAATAAAAACTTCAAACTAACATCTTCAATTCGTTCCTGCACAACATCTTTTACTTCACTGCCTTCCTTTATATTCTCCTCCTGTTTAGTAACATCAAGTTGCGCAAGATCGTCGTTCCAAAAGTGATCTTTTTCTTCGTCAGTAATGCTAGAGAGTGTGCGTTTAAGTTTGTCAGCCGTTGTTGAGATGTTACGTTTGCGTTCTTCCTCAGATCCAAGGTGGGGTTCCTGTGGAGGCTGAGGAGTTCTCGGGTACCGCATAGGTGGTCCAGGAAACCTGCCAGGGAACCGCAGCAATGGCGGACCGGCTTTATTAAGGTGTCGCACCGGATGTCTGAAATTGCCTTGAAACTGGGCTCCAAACCTAGGAGGTGGTGTTCGCCATACTGGGGTTTCCCCTCGGAAGGGCGGGTGATTGAAGCTACCACTAGCGCCACCAAACTTGGGCCCGTTGTAGTAACCACGACCGCCCCGGTATCCTCCCCCTGGACTACTCATTATGTCCTACGAACAAAATTCATAATGTAAACACTCTGGTTGTTTTAGCATCAAGCAGGTAAACAAAATCATTCTCGTTTGTTTGACAATTGAAAGGAGAATAAAAAGTGTTGACACGAAAATTGGGTTGTTTTGATTTTGATTCAATTGTAAACAAAAATGGGACATGTCAAAAAGAATAACAATGTGAAAGGTTGATTTGATGTGCGAGAAATTGATGGTTGGGTGTGTTTTTGGGGTTTGTTATTGTAGCTTACCTTTGGTGGTGTTTGTCTTCTGGATCGTCGAACGACCTGGTCAGAGAAAAGGGTCCTCAGGCCGTCAAATGACAAACAATCATAATCAAGCAGTAGCAGCTACGATATTGCGTGCTTGCGCAACTCGGCAACATTATCGCGACAGGCACACGAACCGCGTCGAATCTAACCACTGGTGGCCCGAACTTGCGTCTCGAGGCACAAGAACAGCAACATCAACAGCGTCGATGTTTACGTCGCACCACGTCGCACCAAATCCTGCTGCTGCTTACATTCCAGGCATGGGCGACATTGTTATCTGAAAAACTGGTGTCGCCAGCGACATCTTTTGTATTCTAGGTTAGTTTTAAGGCGCGAATTTTGACTTTTTAAAAATCAAAACTGGTTTTGAAGCTCTAAGTTTTGTTGACAGTTACCTGATTTTTGTGCGAAATTTTTTCTAAATGTTTGAGGTCAGATCGTATAAATTACAGTTCGAATTCGAAATTAGAACGTTTAATTACAATTATTTTTTGAATTGTTTTTGTCTATAAATTACATTAATTATTAATATTAGTTCTTAAAACTCTTAAAGTTCTCGTAAAGTTCTTAAAGTTCTTAAACTCATTATTTATTCCTGCAGACGGCGCGCTATCGCGTGTTTTAAGGGCGACTGTCGGTTCTACAATGACGTTCGTAAAACAGTTCAACAGGCGCACTGAGGTTATGGTCGCAAGGGTACAAAATTTTGCGCGCAGTTATGGTAACGGCATTTCGTCAGCAAGTTTTCAATGAATGAGGTGAGTTTAATGTATTCGCGCGAAAATTTTTTTGTTTTAATTGTTCTATTTTTACGTTAGTCATTGCTTGTAACACAGTTAACAACGGACATTTCGTAATCAAAAAGATAGGCAGTTGTCATTTTGCAAAAAGTGGTTATTTTAGATCTTTTCCATTCATAATTCAAATTTGCATATTCGTAAGTATTGTTTCTCTAAACCAAAACAAACAGAGAACCTTTATAACGTGTTTTGTTATCCAGAGAACTTATCATTCGCTTAAGTCTGTGAGTCTGTTTTTGTTTTAAAATTTTAATCGTTTTATATATGCAAAAAAGTGTAGTTTTTCTGGCCTTCAAAAAAAAACAACTAAACAACAACTAAAGTACTGTCAGGATCTAAAACAAAACACTTAAATTTTTTAAAAAATGTGGAAAATTGAGGTTTAAACAAAGAGTTTATTAGAAAAAAAAACAAAGTACATAGTTTTTTAATTTGTACATTGTTCCCAAAATTGTCATTTAAATTATGCGTTTCTGTTTTATTTGCAGATCAAAATCAAAAAATGTTGCGCGTTCATCTATCGGTGCTTTTGGTTTTATTGTTGACCAGCGGGACAACCGGCGAGTCAATACTAAATTGGTTTTGGAAAGAGCCAGAAACAAAACGGGTTGAAGTCGAAGGAGTGCCACTTCTTTCCATCCCTTATGAATCGCAAACGGACGACGAAAAATTTCTTCAGCTGGCAGCAAAGTTCACGGAAATCCATGCAGATTCGCCCCTGGAAATATGCCAGCACAAAATTGTTATGAAAATCAAATCCTCGTGCAGCCAGATGTCCGAGGAGGAATTTGCCAAATTGAGTGTCCATTTACTCAACTGCCAATCTAGTTCAGAAGGCAGGAAAGTTTTTCCATGCACAGATGAAATGGTAAATTCAGTTTTTTTATCCAACGAAAAAAATATCACTAAATCATGCTTTATAATAAGCAAAAATGTAATTCAAAAATGTTGGATTGTATTTAAATTATTACGAAATTAAAATTTTTTAATTTCATCAGACTATAAAGGATTGTACAAAAGATATGGACATGGATACTTGGAACAGCTACCATCTAATGAGTAATCGTGCCCGAGCACTTTGCTATGCAGCTCGTAGTTTGGAGTTTCGTGCACTCGCAGAACTGACTGTAAACAAACTGATTCAAACTACGCACACTCAAATCAACGCACTAAGTTCACTAAAGGTGAATACAAGAATTTGAATTTTACTTTTATTGTTTCCAAATAATTCGTACGTTTCCAAATACATTATCAAAAAACGAAATTTGCATTTTAGGAAAGTCAAAACGCACTCAAAGAACAAAGCGAACGTTTGTTAGAACAGCAAGGACATTTGAAAGACGCTCAAATTATGACTAAAAATTTGTTGTCTTTGAATTTGCGTAAGCTCAACAATGAAAAGTCAGTGATTCAGGCGGGACATGCACAGTTGACTATGATGACGGACGATGTTATAAGTCGATTGGGTAAATGGAACTTGCAAAAAATGAATTCTTGATATTTTGAATTCAAGTTTTTGAAAATTGCAATTACATTATTCTCTAGGTCGGGTGAACGAAAAAGTTCAGGGATACTCCGAGACGCATGACAAACACTTTAACGAGGTTGTAAATAACTTGACCAGTATTCAGAATCAGGCTCAGGAACTGCTGGACAAAATTAAAAAAGGCGCTGATCAATATGACGCAACTTTAAAGAAACTCCAACAAATTAACGAGTCCATCAACTTCTTGTGGGATGTAACTATCAAAATACGATTTGAAGTTGAGCAACGGTTGGCGTGGCTGACTAATTGTTTGGGAAGTTCCGGTAAGTTATAGTAACGTAAATCAATATCACAAAAGACGCTGGTTTTTTAGTGATAACAATAAATCGGTTTTGTTCATATTGACTGAGGTAATGTTTTATTGACGTTTTTTAGAGGAACAGCTAAAAGATGCTTATCGGATTATTGGTCATGTAGTTTATCTGATGACAGGCATGATCATAGCTGCGTTTTTAGGTGCTCCAACATTGACTAGACTTGGTCTGATCACTATAATTCCCTTGAACATCGCAACTTACTGGAAGTACGGCTCAGAAGCTGGTTTAGATTTCATCTCAATAACTGCTTTAATATCCTTAATCACTGCTTGTAAGTGCTTTGCCTGGAAGTTATAAATGATGATTTTGTATTTTGATATTCAAATTTAATTTTTTTCATTTTTCAGTGAACTATTTCATAGTCATTGTCGTCTATTTGTTCTCAAGTAGAACTGCAAAACATTCTATGGATGAAAGCGATTACTATGAAAAAGATTTGAAAAAGACTGATGGGAAAAAGACCACCAGCTTACTGAGGAGATTACGAAATGAGTTTTATTATCTTGGCAGGTCCATGTTGAATGTCTCTCAACTTCTGAAAGGTAAACATTTCATAATTGAAACGAAAACAGAAAAATAATAAGAATATTTGTTGCAGATGATTTTAATCTTTGGAATAATTTTTTGCAGAAAAATCAGCAATGTATTTTCGGTCGATGATGAGCTCGGTGAAAAGCGTTACTCCTAGTGAAGTGTTGGTTCGTTCCTGTTCGTATGTGGCAGCGAGAAAAGTTTACGATAACGTCGTAGAAGATGACATGATTCCAGACATGGACGTTTCGGAAGATACTCCAAGTTCCAGTTTTGAGCAAGTGAATAGGGAGAGTCACCTTCGGCAACGGCATATAGATAGAGAGTATATTCAGGATAATTACAAGTTGCATCCAACAAGAAGGTAATAGAAAACATGTACAAAATTGAACATGTTTAATTTTTCTTCTTCTTCATTTCTAACTTACAATGTTAACTTTTTTTCAGTTTATCACCTGCTAGGAGAACTTGCCTCGGCCGTACCAAAAGTGGCAGTTTGTGCAAACTGAGCACCATCAAAGAACACAATTATTGCGCGAGACATTTACATTATGCAAACTGACGTGAAGAGCCATCTCAACTAGACAATTTGACCACCTGAACCTTTTAACTGCGATAAATAACGTCCTCGTTGCCAATGAACAAACTGTAAAAAGTGTAATGTAACAATTCATCATATTTATTCAAAACCAATCACTCGACTTAAAGTTCAACACTATTTTTCACTTACTTTAGAAATAAAATGTCTTGGTGAATGTTTCTGTTCTGAATATTGAAAGGTAATGTTTTGTGTCACAAGATGTTCATTTAAAAGACACGTTTATTTTTGTACTGTAGTCGTATCTGATAAGAGTATTTGTTATGCCATAATATGAGTAAGTGCAGAATGTGATATGTAGCAAAAAAGTACAAATTGTTCCTGACCGTATTACCTCTATATGACAATGATATTTAAAGTTCATAATAAAAGTTACTTTCTTCATTTTGTAAACGATTGTTTTATTCGTTTCTCCATAAGAAGTCGTATATTATTTTTTTACTTATAAAAATATACTATTTGTAAACTAAAACTGGAAAAACAAATTTTTAATTTAAATTTTAAATGTTATTAATAACTGCGCATGCGCATTGCCTCAAGCATTCTAGGTGGCAACCGAGTCGTCAGAAACTGACGACAACCCTGCACGCACACATGACCGTTGCATAAATGACTTGTGTTGTTCGATAGTCCCAATCTGTTATCGTTGTACAATTTAAAGTCCAGTTGTTTTTAAACAATATTTTTACGCTCTGAGCGTAAGTGTTGTTTCCACCATGGCTGATATAGTTGAACGTCTAAGGCTCGGCACTGAGGTTCGAGAACTCAAATTAGGAACAAGTTTCACTAACGCCAGGTCTTCAGCGTTCCATACCTTAAAATGTAAGTTCATTTTTCATTACCTTTCAATCATGATTTCATCAAATCCTTTTGCCCAACTTCAATTCAGATGTTTTTCTAATCATATTTTCGTTTCACTTGATTTCGAATCAATTTTCAAAGTTATTTTTAAACTCGATCTCTGAAAATGACCATCGAATGATCTCAGTCGATGACACAATTTGTTTACAATATTTTCTTCCTTATGTCATTATCTGAGATGTCTGAAAATGTTGTGTTCTGTTTAGTTTGTTGACATATTGTCGTTCAAGTGATATTGTCAGTTTTTTGTCAAGGTTCTTGTGAATGTTTCTTTCGCCTTTCTTTCTTACTGGTGACTTTCCCTTAAAGACTGTCAGATTCTTTTAGGTCATGAGATTGTTCGAATACGCCTATCAAATATCTGAAAAACAATTCGTAATAATAATCAAAACTGAAAAATGTTTCTTATTATAAAAATTTATTTGAAAATAGGTTTGAAAACCATTGTAGAAAAAGAAAACTCATCTAATTTAGTGCTCCAATATGACATATTTTGAATTACAAAGATTTCACTAATAAAATTTAATTGTTAACATTAAAATTACAAAAAAATGTTTTCATTTGTTATTTTTCAGATGATTTTAAGCCAGCAAGCGTGGACGAAACAAAAATGGCTACAGTTGAAGTGGGAAGCAGTAACAATATGACTGTCAATGTGCCTCATTTCGATGGTTCCGGAACATCCCATACGGTGTTCAAAGGTTCTCAAAAACCTTACCTCAAAGAATGTGTTCTAATCATCGATCATGACACTGGCGAGATCACATTGGAAAGACTGTCTTCAAACATTCAAGTGAAAAAGACTCGGTAAAATTTTCAAATAAATAAGAACTTTCAAAAAAGACAGGATTTTTGAATAAACAGTTGAGTACATTTTATTGCTTTGTTTCAGTGGTTCAGCAGTGCCTTCGAACATGGGAATGAGCAGTGGTGCTCGACCACCAACTCCTAATGAGATGAAAAAGAGTCCACCATCTGGTTCAAGCAAATTCAGCCCGCCAATGGAACCCCTGCAAGTGAAAAAGAGTCCGCCAGCAGAACCCATGAAGAGTCCAACTCATAGCAGGACTAATAGTAGGACCAAAGTAGTTTGTGGGAAAAAGAAAGAGCCGACCTACGAAGTTTCTGGAAAGAAAGCTTCTGGTCGTTATTCACCGCACTCAAAGAAGAGTCATAGCCCATCTTTCGGCAGTAGTACTAGGTAAAAAAAAAAACAAACCAACAAATAAAAAACAAACAATATAAATGCGAAGATGTAAATAATAATTTAAAATTTGATGTTTTTTAGTCCACCAATGACACAAGGACCTGGAAGTTTGCCTTTGATTGGCCTGGATGACGATTTCGATATGCCCTCATTGGTAGCACCAGCAGCAAGTAATACGAACTCTGTTAAACCTCAATCGCAAACACCGAAATTGAATTCACTCCCGCCACAAAGTATCAAACTTGAGCAGCCACAAAATATGAAACTTGAACAGACACACTCTCAACTTAGTGATTCGAGTTCTAGCAGCAGCTCGAGCTCTTCCGACAGTTCAGATAGTAGTGATAATGAGAGCGACGTTCCTGCTCCCCAGCCGGTGTTTCCAAAACCAACTAATGGTAATTACCTGTTGAATTAATTTTCTTTGAATATTGTAGATTTTGTATGAAAGTTACAAAAAGGTACTAACACTATTGTTTACATTTTGCAGAGCGACTGCCAACATTGCCAGAGAATTTGTTGAGTGACGATCTGAAACTATCAGAATCCGAATCCGATAGCGACTGAACGGATAGGAGGTAGAAAGTGCGTTGTACATAACTTGTTCAAAGTCTGGTTCTTTTTATACAGACTGAATTTTCATTTTTTTTGTAAATATATTATGTGGGAGATGAAAAAATGCCAAGTTCCGTAACGGTGATAATGGTATTATACAAAAGAATCTAATATATAACGATTATAGATTTAAATTAGAAACAAGTTATTTCGGAAACAAAGTTTGTTCATCGACAATGATAAGAATTGTTTGGTTGAAGCAAATGACTTGACTCTGCATTTAAACAATTTGTACAACATTTTATCATTTACAAAAAGTTTTGGGGATGTTATCTTGTACATAGTGGAAACACAGACATGAGAAATGTTTTAAGTGATGTAACATGTTTTAGAATTCCAACTAACTATGAATTCAGTGGGTAATTAATGTGAATTTATATTTTACCACTGGTTATTATTTTGGCGTCGAATAGGTTGTTGTCTCAACACGTTAACGTTCGATCTTGTGAGCATTGCCACGTCTTCAATTTTGTATATTAAGATAATAATTTTGTATACCATAAAAAAGTGCGATACAAATGATACTTACAATGTTTTTTCCGTAAAAATAAAGCATCAAATTTACTACAGTCTTGTTCATTATATGGTCATTTTGGTGTCATCAAAAATATGAAATAATTTGAAATAATCATTCAAAAATTATTTATCAATCAATAATTAATAAGTCCAAATAATTAATAATGCTGGGTTAGTGCGCAACTGTCTATATATAGTGCTTTTTTCAAGTTTGCATCCGCACGAGCGAATGACATGTTAGTTATATAAGTGTACAAACACAACGATCGCTTTTGGTACACTTTGTCAGGCTATTGAAGAGGAAAATTAAAATAAAGCGGACTTTTATGTTTTGAATTTTCACTTCTTCAAATGAAACTAAATTATTGAACCATTTTCAAGGCTTTCATTGATGATTGTATTAATTAAAAACTACTTATTTTGTTTTAAATTGCTCTGATAAAAAAATTGTTTAGATACGTCTTTGTGGTTCAATTTCAATTCATTTCTTTATTTTCTAGTAATATTCAAATGTTGAATCAAGTGGGTTTTTATCCGTCAATGAATTTAAGTTACTTAGCGCAAACTGGAGGGGACTTTGAAGTGGGAGTAGGCGCTGGATCGGTTCATTAGAAAGCCGATCATTAAGTGATCAAATTCGACGGAATTCGGTCACAAACGTTTTTCAATAAGTAATGAACGACAGATAAAGAGTATCTTGTCAACGAAAATTAATTACAAATAAGAAAGTGATGAAAAAGTGCAAAGTGTCATGTGGAGTTATATTACATTTTTTAACGCGTGAGCTCATCGTTTAAAAAGACGGATACGAATTTGTTTATCATTGTCATTCTCGATTTAAAAGAATGAGCGCAAAAAGTTACGAGTTTTTGCAACAAAATATGACAGGGGATATTCCAAATTGCGACCCATTGTTAAAGAGGTGAACATTTTTGAA
Organism: Telenomus remus; assembly: GCA_020615435.1. Lineage (NCBI taxonomy): Eukaryota > Metazoa > Arthropoda > Insecta > Hymenoptera > Scelionidae > Telenomus > Telenomus remus. The sequence continues at coordinate 10,653,677 of CM036337.1, forward strand.
ACCTTGTTCTTTAGTGACTCGAAAAGACAAGGCAGAATTTTATGTTTTATGCAATTGTTTACAGAAATTCACTAGTCAAAGATGAGGTGATCAAACCGAGTTTGAGAGATATTGCTCCACAGGTAATTGAATGAAAATAGTTTTAATTGTTAGTTGCAATAAGAAAAATTCTAATCTAATGAAAAAAATCTGCTAAGACTTTTGTTTACTTGATAAAACAAAACCTTATCTAACAGTATTAGATGATAATTTATGACATCGTTTTCACTTTATTTGAATTTATTTTAAGAATGGATAGTTTTTTTATTCTAATAATTGAAATTGTTAATAATTTGAAATTGTTCTTGTCAAGTTTTTCATGTGATTTTCAATTGCTTCTTTATTTCAAAGATTCTGGTATGCTTCATAGTTCACGGAATTACGATACAGGCTGGCATCAACATGGCATATAGTACAATTTTGATCAACGGCTTAAAATCTGATAACGACATTGTTAGCAATATAAATGAGCACCAAATTTCCTGGATAGGTATGCGATAAAGTATGCAAACTTCTATGTCTATATGAATTATTTATGAACTTTCTGGTTTTTCAAATTTGAACTTGCTCTAAAATAAATAAATATGAATAATTCAAATTGTCATATATTATACCTCACAAAGTCAAAAATGGAAAGAATCCAGATTGGATTGTCAATCAATCGTGTAAATCAACATATAAATGAAAAAAGTAAAAAAAATACAAATGTAAAAACCTGTCGTTTTATCGCACAAAGAAGATTTTCACAGAAAAGATTATAAAAACGCTCAAACGAAACATTTTAATTGCCTCAATAAAATTTCAAAATATCATTTATAAATCTAATGATTTATATTCAAGTTCGACAATGAAAGAAAATTTTCGATTGTTGTTCACAGCTAGTCTAGTCACAATATCAGCTCCCATTGGGTCAATGCTGTCCGGGCCTTTGATGGACAAATTTGGTCGCAGATTGATATGTTTCATTTCCTGCATCCCCTGCATCATCTCATGGATTCTTTTGATCCAAGCCCACTCAGTGGGCATGATCTACGCTTCTCGAATCATCTCAGGAATTGGAGCAGGACTCACGTCAGTCGCACTGGTCTACACAGCTGAAACAAGCCACCCTCACGTTCGGCCAATGCTCCTCACCTTCAACTCCATCTACGTAGCTTTTGGAATTCTCGCCGTTTGCTGTTTAGGATCGTTTCTTACTTGGTATGGCATGGCTATTGTATTTTTAGTCATGAACTGCATCACATTTTGCAGTCTTTTTTTCATCCCAGAGTCACCGCTTTGGCTTCTAAGTTTTGGCAACGAGAAATCAATGGAGAAACGAATGAGAATCGTCGAGAACAACCTAAAAAGACTGAACCCTAGAGAAAGTGTAAGAGCTATTAAATATTTGAAAATATTCGCCATTGAATTGTTTTGATAGAAAAATGGATTTTGCAGATTTACATCCAAGAATGTGAGAGGATAAGAGCAATTTGTATCGAAGGACAATCAAAAAAATCCGAAAAAGAGAGTCTCGCAAAATCCGTCTACAAGTACCTGGAACAGTTAACATATCCAAAGGCATACAAGCCAATTATCATACTCACTATGATTCTAATCCTGCAACAACTTTCCGGAGCCTACGTTGTCATTTTTTATGCAATCTCAGTGTTCCAGGAGATGGGAGGTACTTTTGGAGGAGGGCTCGATGAGTTTGGAGCACTGATTCTCATGGGTGTTATCAGGTTTTCTATGAGCATAGTTAATGCTCACCTGAGCAAAATTTATGGCCGCAGACCTCTTATTATAACCAGCGGGATTGGCATGTCCGTTTCCATGTTCTTCTCTGCAATATACCTGTTCCTCACTTCGTCCTACAATAACAGTTTTACAGTAATGCTGTCGAGTCAGAAATGGTTGCTTCTTGTGATAATTCTGTTTTATGTTTGTGCAAGTTCGCTTGGGTTCCTCGTGATTCCCTGGACGTTGATAGGAGAGCTTTTGCCAACGAGCATCCGAGGCATTTTCTGCGGTTTGATTATTTCTCTTGCGTACCTAGTCATGTTCGGAGTCATTAAGGGGTATCCCTATGCTCTGAAAGCCATGGGTGCTCAGAGCATTTTTTTCCTATTTAGTGTGACTTCAATCCTTGCGACGTTGTACATTTATTTTTATTTACCTGAGACAAAGGGCAAGTCCCTGAGTGATATCGAACGTTACTTTGAGGGTAAACGGAAGGAAAACTGCAGTAGTGCTTAAAGTGCAGACGGATTTGTACTTATGTCAATTGTCGACGAGTATGTTTAGATGGTATTATTTAATGTGAAGAGACGATTCTTGATGAGATGATTTTTGTAAATTAAAGTAGTGGCTTTAGTTTTTATGAGACTCCTAATAAAATTTTTGTAATTAAATATAACTGGTTTGATTTTTGTGATGAAATACTGAGAATGTTTTTATTTCAAATATAAAATTATTACCCAAGTAAAGCAAAAAGGTAGGGATATTACACCCTATTACAACTTCCTAATCTAAAGTTTTATGGAACTCAACTAATAATCATGAGATATGTCGTAGCTATATAGCAATGAGACTCGATTGAGCTATCGATTTTGACTACCAATCGTGTTTTGAAAGTATGAAATCGACTGAGCATATACTAATTCATTCTTTCTGTCGTTTTATAACAATGTACACTTCTGACGTAGCAATGAAAAATTCTAATCGAAATGTTGTGATTCTAATAACTAAGGATAATTGGAACTTATTGACTAATAACTGATTACACTTATTAAACTATAGTTACAATGTTGACTTCAAATTATAGCGCATTGCGTATTCCTTACATTACTTAATTAAGCTTGAATTATCCGATGAATAAAAAACTAAAGTGTAAACTTTCTGTGCGGATCTCAGCTGCATGTTGTTACTGCGTGACAAGTTAATAGATCATCAGTCGTGTAATATTGAAGTATTACACGCGTTATCTGCTACTCAACCTACTGAAAACAAAAATCAAAGTTATTCTCAGTCTCTTTTTTTAATTTTGTGAATACATTTGCATTACTTAAGTTATTTTAATGAATTTACTGTCATTCTAAGTAAAATTACAGTGAAATACTCTTTCTTTACCTCGTTTCGGAACTTTTTCAGGTGAATCATTAATCTCAGTCAAATTCCGTGAATCCAAAAAAGTTTCAAACTTCTATATAAAGAGAAAAATATAAAATTGACAAATACTTTTAAATGTGTTGTAGTTATTCAGATAAAAATGTTAATGTCTTATACCTTCACCTTGACAATTTCGTTCTCCTCGATCTCATCCTCCATCGAACTATCCGTCTTTCTTTTCAATGATTTCTGAGTTTGTTCTTTTACACAGTCGTTTTTGTCTTTCATTTTGACAGCGATTTTAAGTTCCAGAATAACATTTTTAACTTTTTTATTCGCCAGTCTACCTTCAATCATTTTGATTTTGCTTTTATTCTCCATAGTAAACGCTTATTTCAGTTTTTTTATATTTTAAACGAATCAGAAGATGATTAATTATTCTATAATTGTCAATCAAATTTTGCAATTAAAATCAAGAAACAAAATAGCAAATAAACCAGCTACATACAACAAAATTCCGACCGGGTTAAACGAACGATTTGTTTATTACAAAAACTTTAACTTCGATCGATCAAATTTCAAAAACTAACTTTTCGTTTTCAAACTTTTAATAACTTTTATAAAGATTTGTTCAGGTTAATGAACTTCTTTTCGCAATCTAAAACGTTTATTACAATTCTATTCGACTTGACAAAACAAAATGACAAACAAAAAATGTAAACAGAGAATTTAAAAAGCCAAAACAAACAACGGGATTTAAAGGGACTTTTTAAAATACAACAAGTTTGCTCGTTAGTTACGTGGACTATCGCATCGCGTCGCCACCGAAGTTTCTCAGCATCGCAAGCTGTGGCTTCATTATCATCATATACTTGCTACATGTCCTCTATATGTATATGAAGGCCAATCAGGCCAATAAACTTATCCTATTCTGTGTTCGTAGATACATATACTCCATGATTCATGTTATTCCCGTGTCAAACGATACGTGCAAAATGACATAGTTGAATTTCAGTATTTCAAATTTCATGACAGTTTCGTATTGGTGGTGCACGATTGCGTAGTCTTAAAAAGAGAGCATCTGAAGAGAAGCAACCATGATCATCGTCGACTGTTGAACGTGTTCACCCGCTGCATTTATCAGAACCTTGCATAATGGCAAACCGAGAGACTCCTATCGCATCCAAAAGCGCTGATGATCGAAGTGTCGAGGTACAATCTATATTTTTATTTTCCTCTCCAAAATGAAAAAAAATGAAAACACAACACCTTCTATCGAAAGTTCAGTTTTATTGACAGTCAAGTTTTTCTACAATTTTTCTACGTCAGAAAAGAAAACCGTTAATTTACCGTCTCCACTTGTCAATTAAAAATTTACGTTTATCTTGACCAATCTGTATAAACAGTGTTTAACTTTATTTCTGTTGATGAAAAATTCAGAATAATAAATTTGTTTGTGTTTTTCAGCTGTTGGCAGAAGTTTTTCGATGCTTCATTTGTATGGAAAAATTGCGCGACGCACATTTGTGTCCACATTGCAGCAAGTTGTGTTGTTATATGTGCATCAGAAGATGGTTGACTGAACAGAGATCTCAATGTCCTCACTGCCGAGCTGCTCTGCACCTGCACGAACTTGTAAACTGTAGATGGATTGAAGAAGTGACTCAGCAATTAGATACACTTGTTGCTGTCGGGGTTTCTAATTCGCGAAATGAAGAGTCCATTAAAGACAGGTATAATTTTCTCAATTATAAACAAAACAGAAATAAAGCATTTTTTATTTCTTCATTCAAAAATTAATTGTTCAAATGTGTTTGGCAGGTGTTCAGCTCATCATGAAAAGTTGTCGGTGTATTGCTGGACTTGCAGATGTTGCATTTGTCACCAGTGTGCTTTGTGGGGTGGCACTCATTCTGGCCACACGTTCAAACCCCTAGAAGAAGTTTACGAACAACATGTCACGCAGATCAAAGTGGAAGTGGGTCAACTGAAGAGACGACTGATGGAACTAATTAGTCTTGTTCAGGATGTGGTTTGTGTTTTTATTAACATCTAAGTTAATTATTACAATTCATAGCTTGAACACAATAGTAATAAAAATTAATTTAAAACTTTCAGGAACGAAATGTAGAATCTGTCAGAGCAGCTAAAGACGAAAGAGTTCGTGAAATAAGAAATGCTGTAGAACTTATGATTGCAAGACTTGATTCTCAGTTAAAAGCTAAGCTTTTGACTTTGATGGGACAGAAAAATTCGTTGACTTTGGAAACTGAGCAACTGGAAGCTTTACTGCAGGATGTTGAACATCAACTGCACGCTAGTTCACGCTCAGAACTCATTACAAAGAGTTCAGAATTATCTCGTATGATTTATCATGTTCGGAAGAAGCCTATGACGAGTTTTGTAACTGCCCCTGTACCATCGATTTCATAAGGTGAACAAATAATATTTTTGCATTAATTTTTCTCGTTTTAATTGTTACAAACATTAGTTTTACATTTTGTGTGGTTGATTTTTCAGTGAAATCGTACCTGGTTATGATAGCGCGACATTTGCCATGCAAAATTTCACGCAACTTCAACTAAAGGCTGACCCAGTGTACTCGGCACCTTTGCACGTAAACGGTTTATGCTGGAGGTTGAAAGTGTATCCACATGGCAACGGAGTTGTCCGCGGAAATTACTTGTCAGTATTTTTAGAGCTCAGTGCTGGATTACCTGAAACTTCTAAGTAAGATTCTTATGATAATCAGATTGGATTGAAAATGTAATGTTTGTTGCATCATTTTGAATGTCGCGTTATAATTTGTTTGTTGTTGACCTTGTAGATATGAATACAGAGTAGAAATGATCCATCAAGGTTCAAGAGACACAAGCAAAAATATCGTGCGTGAATTTGCATCCGACTTTGAAATTGGCGAATGTTGGGGTTACAATCGATTTTTCAGATTGGATTTGCTTGACACTGAAGGATACTTGAATACTGAACTGGATACGCTCATATTACGGTGAATTTCAGATTTTGAATTCCAGTAGATTTTAAATAATGAACATTGAAAGAGGTTCTCTTAAAACTGCATTTTAATTTTTAGTTTCCAAGTGAGGCCTCCGACATTTTATCAACGCTGTCGTGATCAACAGTGGTACATCAGTCAACTCCTCACTGTCCAAAATCAATATTTAACTCAAATCAACGAACTGAAAGAGGTTGAGAAACATTTCTTTATCCCTCATGCAAAAATAATGCCCGTATTTTCATTACAATTTTTATTCTTGTAGAGACTCGCCATTGAAATATCTCGAAACTCCGCTTCAGCAAGGACCAATGAAATTACAAACTGCGAAGCGACGCAAGACAACGATAAAAATGCTCAGCAAGCTCAACAAAACTCCGGAGACTCGGTTACGTCTCCGATTCAAACCCATGTTATTGATACACAATATTTCTCAAATAATGCAACTCCAACAAGGTACAATTATCATGTAATATCTTGTAACAGCTAATTTGTATGCAAACAATTAATATTAATCTCGTTACAGATCAGCTCCAAGCTTGTTAGATAATCCCATAAAGACGACGAATAGCAGCCAGCTATTATCTCTTTGTGATCTGAATGACATCTCTGGTATCCAAGCTATTGGTTCGACTTCAACTTTATCATCCGTCTCCTCGAAAGCTAGCATCAAACATCAGAATTCTGTACTGACAGCTCAAATTGTGGAAGGAGCAAGTGGTCAGAATGGCGAGGAATTATCAGGCGATCAAACTCCAGGGTCTCGATCTCCTTCACATTCGTCGCCTACTATGCTTTACCAACCACCTCTGACTATTTCTTCTAGCAGCAGTAGCAGCAGCGATGTCGTTGTACGTAAAATAATTCGAATAAACGAGTTTCAATAAAACGTCAGTTGATCAAATTTACGCAGAATAGAATTCTATTGTTAAGATAAGTTAGATGATTTAAATTGTTTCATTGTTTAGGAATTTAGTGAACATGACATTTACCTGGATGATTGTGAACACGAGCCAGGCCTCACACTTTTGGATGACAACTTTAACGATGAAAATGATGTTGATGATGAAGCCTTGTCAGGTACAAGTACAAAAATTTGCAAAACAAATTCAACTGTAAATTTATTTAATTGAATTAAGTTTAATATCTGTGCTGTATGGACTTTTAGTCGTAGGAGAAAACGACGTGGAGGTTGCTGAATCTTTGGCTCCATGGATGCAGAAACACAAAACTACATATCTGCCTGAAAAGGGAGACTTTAGTTCTGATTCTATCAAGTACGTTTCCCAAATTACATTTAACTTTTTATAAAAGATAAAAAGCAGGAAATAATGTTCATTCTCGTTTTGATTGTAGGTTTTGTGGAAGCGACCCACTGGAAGAAAAAATCATGCTGCTGCAACTGTTCGACCAAAATTCAACCTGGACATCAGTGTACCTGAAACACAGAGCGGAACAATACAAACATCGAAACGAACTGGCTGGACAGCGACACTGCAGTCCCAGTCCTCTTCTGTGCAACTCATCAACTTCGGGACAGAGCCAACACAAACACCCCGAAAGCGACGCGTTCTGTTCATTGGAACTACCCAATAAACACTTTTCATCCCACCTCTGCCAGACCGAGCCACTTTGCAGCACAAAAATTAAATCCGAAGGATCAAGTCCTCGGTTTCAGAGCGAATTCGCAAGTGCCCTCTCGTCCATGGTAATCAAATCCGAGCCAACCACCAGGTCAAACTCGGTGGAATGTGATAAAAATCTGCTGGATTTCGCTTTTATCAATGCAACCGACTGCGCTAGTGACGATGATGCAAAAATTGCTAAGAGAATGATGAGAAATGGTATACATTGAACGAAAGCATTCTTTGTGTTATTGTTAAATTTGTAAAGTTATTATGAGTGATTATTGAATAATTACTTTTTAGGTCCCACAAAAACACCTTTGTCAGAATCAAAATCTCGAAGAATGTCCTCGCCAGCAGCAGCAACAAGTTTGAATTCCGTTAACAGAGATAATACAAAATTGTACGAGCACCTCCTGGACAAAATCCAGCGATCGAATACGAGTGAACCTGACACTGCATCGTTCATAGATTTAAGGTGAGAAGATGAATCATAAAACTTGTGTTACAGTTTTGAATGTTCAATTCAAACTAAAATGTATTGATGAATGAGCGGTTGAATTGATTTACATAATTGAAACGCAGGAAAGGTTTAACCGGAGAAAGTCGAAGCAACCAAGGAAGAAAATCGCCCATGTTCTTATGGAACTATAACGAGCCTTCGTCGTCTGGAGCTATCGCAATGCCCGATTGCATATCAAATATCAATAACTATAGCTGGGTACCGCCTCTTTATCAACACAAACATGGTAAAAACACTTGTATTAAAAAATAACCAAACAATTTTTTGCCATTGTTCGATCGTTTATACATTCATTTTTGGTTTTTGCAGGAAAGAAAAAAAGTGCGGACTCAGAAGCCCAAGGTTCTTCTGGTCAAGGTTCGAACAAAAGTGGTCCAAGTTCGTAAGTACTACAAGTGTTGTTTTTTATTTTGTTCGGATAAACTGCAAAAGATACTAATTTGAAGGGTTTGTGTATTTTAGATCATCGGAGGATAAAAAGTCGCCGGATGGTCTGTGATATTGCGATTACACGTGGAGATACATATAGCCTGCTTGATGATAAATAAAAAAAGCGCTAAATTTGGTCTCATTGTGAGCAAATAGTAACTGTACTACAATCAAATAATTTACAAACAAAATTAATCGTTATACTTGAATGTTGTAACTTAAAAGTATTATGGTGAATAAATAAATGAATCAATAAATGAATACAAAAGTTATTAAGAGGTATTGAAAAATTTCACAGTTATAATCTTTCTTTAAAAAAACTCGTCGCAGTGATACCACATTTTTATATAAAACAACGAGTGAGGAAAAAGTAGATCTCTACTACGAACTTAGGCATGTGGGTAAATGATTTTTAATTTGCAATGTTGTATCACTGCTAGTAATTTCATTTTATTCAAATTTCTGGCTGCAGTGTTTGTTGACAAATTGCTATTTATGTAATTACATTTTTGTAAGTTTTATCATTTTCAGTGAGAAAATTTGAGAACTAGTTACTATTGTTATTCTTGTTAAATAAACAATGATTCAAAAATGCAAATTTTTAGAGAAAAAAATACATAAATGGGAGGTGCATTGAACCTGATTTTTACTACACAGTGCGATAACAATCTGAAACTCTCAACATTGTAACTTTTTTTACATCCTAATTGCATCTGCACGCACTATTTATTCGTTACAACTTTATGATAGCTGAAAAACTCACATTTTTACATTTTATTGAACTATTACCGAAATGATAGGCACATATGACATAATAATAGTAATTCAAACCAGAAAATACTCAATTAAATACAAAAAATTTCTCGTGCTTTAATTTTTTATAATAATAGATTTGTTGTTATCGAAACGAGATTCAAAACAATCATCATGTTTTCATCTCCATTCTATGCCATTTTTGCTCCATTTGAATACACAGTGAAATGAACTTGAAAGTTCAAAGAACTTTCACTGTCGACATTGCACCCAAACTCGTCTCCGGATTTCCCTGCTGCATCATACGGAATTACCAAGCAAGATTTTGTTCAAAAAGTAATTGCAAAAAATGATCATAATAAAAATATTGCTGTGTGTAAACGTTTGATTTTTATCAATCCATTAACGTGTGCAGGTTTAAACAGCACTAATGAGAAAATAATGGGGATACGCAGTGCTCCTGTGACAGATGCAGAAAATTGCTTCTGGTGAAAGTACCACACCGGTGTGATGATAGCTGACAAAAGACATATGTTTCTTATATTCTTCCGAGACTGATCTGCAGGGTTTTGTTAATATCCTTTCTTCATTCGTTTGATTTTTTTTTACTTTTTCTCACACCCCTTCCCTGACCAGTGGTAAATTTCCATCCGCGCGTTTTCGCAAATTGCAACTTTTATCAGGCGCGCTCTCTGTGATTGGCCAGCGAGTCGCGGCACTCGACAGCGACAAAAAATTGATCTGCAGTGATAATCAAGTATGCTAATCGCCGAATCTAAAATAAACGGTGTCAAATGTATCGCGCGTTCTGATGATAATTGCAAATGCATGAGCAGGGAAGGAAAAAAAAAGGCAGGCGTCGAGAAAGGCGAGGAAAAAAAGGAACGTCATGCTACGCGAAGCGGTCTGCGCATGCCCACTTTGTCAGCGCTGTAGTGCACATCGATTGTGCCACGTCCTTGCCTTGTTATTATTTTCATGTTTTTTGGAAAACGCTCATTTTCTGTGTTTATTGATTTTTGATTATACGTCGATTGTTTTGTTGACGTATCTGATTGTTCAAAAAGTAAGGTTACAGCTGCGACTTTTTGTTTTTATCTTTTACAAACAAACAAACATTTTAGGTTAACAATCACATAAAAACTATTATTTTTTATGTCAAATAAAAATGTTTAAATTCGATACCAAACGCAAATGTTTTCCAAATCTAAATATTTCAAACGTAAACATAAGGACGGGTATTTTCTTTTATTTTGTTCTCTTCTTTTCGCTTAACTAACAAAGGCAATTGTTTACAGGTCAGAAGATTGTTGCTCCGGGAACAATAAGGATGCGATACTAAAACAATCAAGATAGTCAAGGGAGCTCATAAAGCGAGCGTACGCGCCTGGAATTTGTGTATCAGTGATTGCCAATCGTGAGCGAATAATTCTTCAGTCATAGCTGGTCGTTGCTTGCTGCTCAGTCGAGTGTGTGTTCGCGTTGCATATTGTTTTTGTATTGATAAACAAAGTCGCGTTCAATCGCTCTCGCACGACAGTGTCCCGTCTTCCGTTGCCGAAAGCATATAAAAACAGTGCGTCAAGTCGTTCACGTCATGACCACCGAGGAGAAGTTCAACGCCGCCGTGAATGTTATTAGGAATTTGCCAAAAGACGGTAAGCCCCCAAACATCTTGACAGGTTTCGTTCGATGTTTCGGGTAGTCCATATTTTTTAACAACGTGAAATACATTTTTTGACAAGCTAGTCACAGTTGGTGTCACCTGTCAATTTGTCTTGTCGGCATATCTAATCTTGTTCTAACCAGATTTTAGTTTTTATACGTACTTTGTTGTTTATTTTTGTTTACAAGTTGATGTGCTAGTGAATCTAAGCAGATCGGAGAAAACTGACGTGAAAATGTGCGATGACATTATTGGGTTTCGAGGTTGAAAGGTTAGCTGCAAATTATGCACTGCAAAAGTGCTGGACTGCATGTCGACTACGACTTTCGTTTTTGTGTTATCATAGTGCCAATAAACCTACGTTTTTGACATGTGTGGGCTGGTTAAAAGCTTTTTTTTTGTAACTGACAACAAACTGTAATCTTAACGTTGATTAAGGCTGCGGTCTCATTATGCAGCTCACGCCATACGACGTTTAGTATCCATAACCTGGGCATAATCGCTGTAACTATTTTTTGCTCACTTTTTTTTCTGCGATCGAAGCCAATTACAGTTATTTTGTTGTTGTTATTGGAGTCTGAATACAAACAAGAAACAAGTATCATTTGAAATGATTAATTATTTTCTAATTTTTTAATTTACTTTTTAATTGAATGAGACTTCGATACTGTAATGAACATTGTTTGTTTGTTCATTCCCATTATCTTTTGATGTCTTTTTTTTTCGTATTCTTTAACATGATGCATCAGTATGCATGTGCTTATATAATCCGCTGCAACGAAATGCACAATTGATTCGCGTTTTAAAAAGTGGCGTGATCATTTTTTTTCTGTTCAATGTAAAATGTTTTTATAAAAAGAATATTACATTCATCTTTATTCGAAATTTATTCCCAAGCAATAATGTCGTTAAGAGTTGATCATGACTCTTATGACAGTTTTTATTTGTATATTCAGATATTTAATGTCAAAAGGTGATTAATTAGTTTACTGAACATTTTTCATTCTAAAAAAAAAAGAATTCGCTTCTTTGTTAGCAGAAAAAGAGAAGCAAGAATAATTGCGACGAAGAAATTTTTGCAGGTTGCAGTTAAAAACATCTCTGCAGCAACATTGAAAAGCGTACTTGCAAACGTCTTATTACACGTCCTACAAAATCTGTAACCTCCTTCTCGCTGACAAATGAACTCTGTTGGATACCCGTTCTTTTTCGTATCGCTAGAATTATCTGTAATCGATCAAATGGTACAGAAACAGAATCTGCAAACAAGCAGATTAAAAAAGAGAGAAAACAATTAAGAGGATTTCGAATACCGATGAGCTCACGTGATCAAATAAAAATGTGTCGGAATGGATTGAATATGCATTTTTGGCGACCATCAATATCATCGACAGAATTTATTTGTCAAAGATAAACTTCAAACTGCACATCGAAGTCTTGAGATAATAGCGAGTTAATCTTAAGTGATTTTTATCACTGTCAAAACAAGTTTTTCACAATTTAAACGTTTTAATTTCATTAAAAAATGAATAAATATTTAAGTCGGCTGAATTTGAAGTTAAAACAAATTGGTTGGAAGATTGTTGAACGAAATTAGTTGAGTGATAATATTCAAGATGAGAGTGAACAGTTTTGTTGACAAATATTCAGTCAAAAGAGCCCTCAAAGCTCGGAATTAAGATCGATCAATAGTTTTCAATGCATGCGCGATCATAGGTTTTGAATATCGGTATAATAATATGTATTCTTCTAAGGATAAGTTCCGTGGTACGGAGCCAAGTTCAACTGAGCGGCAAAGTGCATTTTCTTCGCAAATTTTATCATTCGCCCATCACAAATCACTTACGTATCTTAAAACCTACTATCAAACTCTTATCAACGTTTGAAATCTCTTCGATGAAGTTATCAGTTCAAATTGTACATCACTTTTACTTTTTTCTTACTTTTACACAACACGAAAGTTTAAACAACAAATTTCTCTGCTTTTTTTTCACTTTTCAGTCGTAAATTGTTTACAAACGACATTTTTTATTCCAATTTGAGCATTTTTTGTAGTTTCTGTTGTTTAAACAATTTTAGAAGTTTTATTTTGCAGTTCGATTTAGAGGGCTATTGGATCCTAATTAGCCAGCTCTTTGTTTTGGTATGAATTTGCTCACGATGCACCAAGAAGAAAGTCGCCGATTTGAAATTTATTATCCGCGAGCCTGATCTTGCACTGGACGACTTTTACTATCGGAGAACGTCGAGCGAGAATTTTCAATTCAACTGAACTTTGCTCGTACGTGATTTGACGTCGTGACACTGATACGAAAAACCCATGGCCAATTATGCAATCTTCGCGCTACGCACATTCAAATCACTCTTTCTTTGGCATACAAATTTCACTGTTTGTCTTGTCGTCCAAACAACCGAAATTAAACTTTGTTTGCTATGCAAAACGGTGACGCACGTTTTATGATTTTTTTACCATCCTGTTTTTTTGTTCCTTTTTGTCATTTTTTTTTACCTTTTTTAATTATCCTCAATTAAGACAAAAAAATGCATGCATAAAATCTCTTTCAATTATCATGAATCCTATTCATTCCTTATAATGTTTTTTTTGATTGATTGTTATTTTGAAATGGAAAAAATAATAAAAAGAAACAATGTTGCGATGTGAATGAAATTAACGAGAATGTGAAGAAGCAATTATCAACGTCATAGAAGTGAAATAATTAAAAAGAGATATCAATGGTTCAACCGTGACGAAACCAAAGTGAATATCGAAATGCAACTTTTTTCAAAACGATTATTCAAACAAAACTGATCAACATTTTGAACGAACTCGTTTTCTAAGAATTCAATCTGAGGACAGAGTAAACAAAGATGAGAAAAATGGAAAAATACCGGAATCTGTGTGATCTGACAATTATCTTCTTTTTTTGCAACCACAAAACTGTCCGCAGCAACAATTTTCCTAGCCGATTATTTCGCAATTCCTTTTTTATCAGCAGCATCCCAATGTTGTTATTGTATTTATGATTGCATTTAGAAGTTGTATTTCTTTTTGTGTTTTTAAATTTCAAATTAATCAGGTGCCTTGTTTTAATTCGTGCTCCAATGTCTAAGAATCTCGGCTTACAAACCTGTTATAAATGATTATTTCAAAAAACGGTTCATAATTGCATTCGATTCTGACAGCAGATGATCGTTGATAAAACTGGGTCAGGGGAATGCGAAAACAAAAAAAAAGCTAAATATGAAGAAAAATGAAAAAAGGAAAAAATCTCGGAAAAAGGATGGACAACAAGTCAAAGTAGGAGGAAAAAGAGCTAATAAGACCGAATAATGTTGTGTCGCGAAGCATGACATTGTGTGGGCCGAAAATAGTCCGCTTAGAAGCGTAATGAAAAATATGTATCTCCGTTTTAGCTTGAAGTATACTTAACTTTCTAGAAAACATACAAAGGAAAGCCTTGCGCTTATTAATGCGCTATAATAATTCGATTCATAATACCATACCTAGCGCAGGATGTCTGTAACAGATTTACGTGAGTCGTTTCTGACGCGGATGATCGTTTCTTGATTGCATATCGAATCTTGGAACAAAGGTCAGCGAGATCTTAGCAGCAACGATTAGATACTATATTTGATCCAATTTTTCAAGTTTTTTTGTTTTTCAATCGACAACTTTTTTCAAACAAAAAAGTGCTAACCACGCTCAAATGAAGATATCAAAGAGAAACCAATCAGATAAGGAAATGACAACGTTTTTTCAATTCGAAATCCGTACAAAGTTCTTGCACGAAAAAAAAAGAACCGACAATTTGTGTCGCAGATGATTCGAAAGGCAAATACTACAATTATGCACGCTCCGCAGCATTTTCCGTCGAATGCAATGATACCGGCAAAAAACTTCGTTAGCCAATTTATAATTTTACTTATGAAAGCCATTCAGTTATTCTTACCTAAGTAACGGTCTTATATCACACTCTGATGTTACCATTTTTTCTTCATAATTTGTTTTCCAAGAAAAAACGAAAAAAATGAATGTATTTCTAGTTGAAACTTGTTTTTTGATTGTTACAGGTGCATATCAACCCAGCAATGAACTTCAGCTTCGATTTTACAGTTATTTCAAGCAGGCCACGGAAGGGCCTTGTACAAAATCCAAACCATCCTTCTGGTCGGTCGTGGAGCGAGCAAAATGGGACGCCTGGATGCGGTTAGGCAACATGAGCCGTACAGAAGCTATGAACAATTATGTCGAAGAATTGAAAAAAGTACGACAATCACAAACCAAATACAAAAAATTGAGAAAAAGAAAGATTGAAAAAAAAGAAACGATTAATTATTGTAATCACGCTTAATATAAGAAAATCTCAGATGTAATTCCTTAGAAAAACTGTCGAAAGTGAAAATGACAAGTTTGTACAAAGTTATATGTAACGGTCTCACAAAACGTGGAAGCGATTTAGCACTTTCTAATTACTTAATTTTATGAATAATAACCTGTGGTGCGAATTGAAATATTCGTTTGGTCGGAAATAATCACGCTTTTGAGATTGCTTCCACATGAATTTTGATGAATGAACGAGTTCAAGTTCGGATTTTGGATTTATGATCTCACTGACTGGGGATCGCTTGACCTTTTTTTTTTGTTAGAATTCCAGTTTTTAAATGTCAACTAGTTTTCTAATTTGCAATCACGTCTCTATGAAAAAACATAACGGTTCTCATTATGAGAATGATTGTAAGAAAAAATTTTTTCTGCTCAGCATTGGATTAACATTTTTGTTCAATTTGTCTTCAATTGCAGATAGTCGAAACGATGTCATATACGGACAACGTGGCTGACTTCCTTAGCAGTTTAGATTCGTTTTATGAACATGTTCCTCAGGAAGATTTGGAATTATTAGTGGGTCCTACATTGGAACGCATTCGTTCCCAGCCTGGCTCTCCGTTATCTGGATCACCTATTGGTAAAAAAAGAAAAAAAATGCAATATAAAGAAAGTTGAAAAAAAGTCAAATTTTAATGAATTGAAAGAGTTAAAATTAGATCGCCTTCGTTGGCAATTAAAATGTTCTAGAACGGGCGTTGAAATGCAGTTTGATCGATCTAAAAATTTATCTTGCACAATTTCAGGCTCCAGAGAAACTTCTCCACACAGGGTGCGCAACACGTCGCGATATATAACTAGTAGTCTGGAAACTAGTCCAGCAACCAGTCACAGTGCCAGTCCCTTGCCTCCTGACACAGATGGAGAGGAAGAAGAATTCAAGGACACTGTCGAAGTAATTATGCAAGCGCCCAATAAGTCTCACTCTCGTTCATGCACTCTTCTAATACAAACGCAAACGCCGCGGGGCAAAGCTGCGCTCGGTTAAATGACCGCTCGGAATTCAATTTCAAAACTTGAACATTTTTTCTGTACGGGTGAAACTGAAACCACTGAGAAAATGAAAGCAACTTTGCGAGTTTTTCAGACAATTTTGCACTGCGGGAACTGTTTTGTCATCAAGATTAATTTTCGTTACATGAGATTACTTAGTTTTTGTTGTTTAATATCGAACGTTAGAACTTTCTCTGCCAAAAACATTATTCAACCTTTGTCAAAACATCACTGGACAGTTTTTACTTGATTCTGTTAGTTGGATGAAACTGAGAGCATGAAAGCGTGACTATTTTCACAAGTCGAAAATTTGACGTGGTTTCTTTGTAAAGTGTAAGGAACTGAGGGTTAATTGAATGTAATTGAAGGATGTTTTTCAGATTGCTCCCGAGCGATTACACAAAGAATCCAAGAAGTCTTCCATGAATCATCAGTCTAACAATGCGAACAAGGTGAAGAAAGTGAATCCCACGGAACTGACCAACGGCTATGCAAACGGACACGTTGACAATCATGACCGAGGACGAACGAGAGGCAAGAAAGAGGAGAAGGCAAATTCAGAATACATGGAGCACATTGAAACTACCCTAAAAAGTCTGAAAAATGATCTTGATAGGATATCTTCGACGGTTCGCACTTTGGAAGAACGTACATCGCAATTACAAGCTGTACGAAATCTAATTTTATCGTTTAAAATTAACTCTTCCTATTTTACTGTGTCTCTGAAGATACATTAACAATTGTCAACTTCGAATAATTGGAAACTGTGCAGATTGACTTTTTTTACTTGCTCATTTCTACTCACAGGATAGAAAGGGTGGAAAGGATTGTAAATCTAAGAATAATAATATATTTTTTTACAGAAACAAGTGATAAAACGTTCTGGACCAAAGTGGTGGCCAATATCTGACTGTTCTCCGCGAATGTTCATGTTCCTGCTGGTTTGGCCATTTGTGGCCCAGGGCATGATAACGTTTGCACAACGTTACCGCCAACGAAAACTGTGATTTTCGTTGCACCTCCAATCCTCTAGTGCCTGCAGATGCAATGTGTTCTACATGGAGCTAGAATTCAGTCGATTTTCGTACACCGCGAAGAGGGAACGTAACATCGATGACAACAACGACATCTGTAGCTACCAACAAACCAAGCGTACATTCAACCCTGGATTATTACATTCTGGTCTTGGAGTGTGTGATTGAAATGTTAATTAAATTAATTCCAATTTAAAATGCAGTTTTTAAGCATGTACATAGTTTGATCAATTTCGACGCCACAAGATGTGCATTCCAAAACGTTTCGCTTTTTCCTACGGCTTGTTTTTTCGTTTGAAATTTTATTTTCTAATTTGAGACATTACGTTACGTGATTATACGCGATGTCGTGACAAAAACAAAAACTGCCGATTCGATATAGAAAAATTTGATACGAAACGGTTTTTTAATAGCGGTCATTTTGCAAGTTCGACGCAATTTTTTTGTAATGCCAACTTTGTCGATTGCAGATGAATATATGAATACAAAGAAAAATTGTTCATTCGATGGTGATTAATAGGTTTCGTCAATTAAGTCATGCTATAATATACAACTTTTTATAAACAGTTATTTGTAAAATGAAGTAAAAAAAGATTAAATAGGTAATGTTATACACTATTAATTAATAATATAAAAGTGTATTTATAGAGTTGGAAACGATTATCGGTAAGGTATTGTGATTGTTTTTTCATTTTACGCTCTTCTTTCTTCGTTTCTTCAGGTGAATTATTATATAACGCATTTATGAACAATTTTTAACATAAAGATGTATCCAAAAATAAGAGTAAACAAACATTTTGTATTTTGCATCTTTAGATTAGATGTTTGTCATTTTTCCATTTTCATAATTTTGCATTCCTAATTTTCAATGTTTTTTCAAGCTTTTTCATTTTATAAATTACTAGAACATGAAGATAGAAAAGTGTAGCGTGGTTTAGATTAATAATATAGTTATTATGATTTTTATCTTTGTTTATCAAATGTTTGTCTGTTAATTTTTATATAGTATATTTTGCAAACAACTTGTCAAATAAATTGTAAATATTATGATTTATGAATTTCATTTTATTTGTTGTTTTTCTTAATTTGTGGCCATTTGGAAAATAACCGTTAAGGCCCGCAGAACAAATAACATAACTTGTGGGGCGAATTGCCCCACTTTACCCCCTCTACTAGGCGTTTTTTCATGCCGATCGTATGACGTCATCTATTCTAATGCGCAAGATCATAAATCTATAAATAAAACTATTACACAATGAAATTTGTGTTTGTTTTTTATTCTTTTAATGTTTTTTTTTCAATGTATAAAATTATAAAACGAAAAAATCAACAAAAAAAAGCAACACTGAAAATGCGCACGTGTTTGCATCTCTGAGAATTTCTCTTAGACCCTCAATTCAATTGGTTTTCAAAATTGTCCAATAAATTGTCTACCAATCAGAAAGCCGAACGAGAAACGCGGACACGAACCAGAAATCCCCTAAGAGATCATCTGAAATTGGCGGTTTTTCTCAGTCAGAAGTCATTGTTTTTGTTAATTTATCAGGTTATTGTAAAAATTAACAGTTTTTAATAACAATCTGACAATAAAAAACGCGAAAAAGTTCGAAAAAAGATTGAAATCCGAGGTTAGGTGGGTCTATTTTGAGAGGGAAACGGCAATTAGGATTTTTTCCGACGAGTGGGGGGTGACGACGCCGCGCGCTCGCCGGTCATTTTTCCCAGAACTTCGAGTGAGACTGGTGACTGTGGAAGTGTGGAACACACAAAGTTACAGCGCCATATTGAGTGCTTGTGTTTGGTTGCAGTTGTGGCGCGTGGTCAGAACATTTGTACTAAATAGCAATCATGTCCGACAACCAGGTGAGTTAACGCCTCGAAACCGTCGCCCGGTCTGTGGCCGATTGTTAAGCCCACGAAAACCCGCGCCGGCAACTTGTTTATCAACCATTTGACCGATTATAACCTTTATTCTTACAGGAACAAAAGCCTGACTCCGGCGCCGGAGACGCGAACTCAGAGTATATCAAACTCAAAGTCGTTGGAAATGTAAGTACACAACTTTCGACATGTATTCAATTTCTTTATAACCCTTTCATTACAGTATTACAGTCTTTCTAATTCCGGAAATTTCGCCTTCTTTTTTCAGGACAGCAACGAAATTCACTTTAGGGTAAAAATGACTACACAAATGGGCAAATTGAAGAAGTCCTACAGCGATCGTGTGGTTAGTAATTTTGTTTGTTGTTTTACGTTTGTTTGTCTCTTTTTTGTTTTTTTCTTGTGAATCAGTTTTTTCTGTCTTTTTCTTGTTTGTTTTTCTTCTGTCTTTATTTTGTAATGTGCGGTTTGTTTCTAAAATTTGAGAGAAAATTAAGTTTCAACCAGAAAAACACTTTCAACGGATTTTTAGTCATATTAAGATTGAAAAAAATGGCAGCGTTTACAAACACATTTTTAGAGTTTGCCAACATGTTTTGCCTTTCAAATCGTTTCATAAATAATAACACGTGACTTAAGATTTGTTCCAAGGTCGAATTCTCGTTTTGAGGTTACTTTTTTGTTTGTTCAATAATAACAATGATCTTAAGAGATTGTAAATTAAACTTAGAATTTTCTGATTAAATAGAATTTCATACTGAGATTCAAACATAAATTGACGTTAATCAACTTGCATAAACAAGTTTAGAAGTTTATTGTTTTATTTACATCATTGTTAACTGTTTTGACTGAAAGTAAAATTGAATAATTCAAATTTTGGTTTTCTTTTCATCACTTTCTCATGAAAATATTTAATTGTATACCTTAAAACTAACCTCACATCAAAACTATAACAAAAATATAAAAAATCACTGCTACCTATATATTTAATTGCATAAATGTAAATAAATAAATTATATATGAATTGTAAAGAACACAATCAAAACTACAATAAATGAAAATTACCAAGTGAAATAAATTTTACATTGTTATCACTTTGTCCGACATGAAATTATCAATGTTTATTTTTTAAAGGGAGTACCTATGACGTCACTCAGGTTTCTGTTTGATGGTAAAAGAATCAACGATGACGAGACACCAAAGCAGGTATGTTGACTTGTTTGCATAAATTGTATTGAAACAAAAAACAAAGTTCGAAAGTAGTTCGAATGATTTTTTTCGTCATCGAATGAAAATTGCTTCACAATTTTTATTTCCAATGTTTGAATTTTCAGTTGGAGATGGAAAACGACGATGTAATTGAAGTTTACCAAGAGCAGACTGGCGGTCACTTTTAAATAAGACTTCGGTGGAATACATTCATTTAAATTTAATATTTTATAGGGAAGAAAAAAAAAGAATGAAAAGTGACTAACGTAATAAATGTATGAACACGATTTTCAACCATAAATTGAAACCAAACGAACCTTCTTTTATGCTTTAAGTTTTGAAACGAATCGGTTGTTGCGCTAAACTAAACATTCCCCATCACACACACTCACGATTTTCTACATGGCGATTGAACAGAAAAAAATCATTGCCAAACAAACTAATTTAATTTTGCCATTGTTTTTTCTACCACGTTAGATTCCAATTGTAAACAATTCATTATTTGTAATGCATTTGAAAGAATCCATCTCGAACTTCGGTTACTGTTATTAACGATTATAAAAAACAGCGCGTGAAACAACTTGTCGAACTTTTTTTGTGTAAAGATTTCTTTTCTCCAACAGTGTGTTGAATTTGATTAAAAATATGCTTTCGTAATAAAAAAATGTAGTTTGGCTTAATTTTTTTCAATTATCACTCTCTGCACAGTTTGACGCGCTGTATGTATTGCGAGATTAGTATTTCTATAATGCTAAAATTTAACTTTGTAATAGAAAAACGAATTTGTAGTAAGCCATATTTTTCGCAGTAAATAACTTAATTTCTACGTATCGTTTTTTTATCACTCGACATCTTCTACTTGATTGATTGTCCTCTTTTCATTTAAATTATTTTTTATATGAAAAACAGTTTGAGAGATTGAGTTTGTCTGACTGATGATACTTTTTGGTATGCAAGTACTCTTGATTATTATAAAAAACACGATTTTCCATGTCGAGGACTGAATTGTTGTTCAGTTTTGAATGAAGTTATGTATGAGTATTGTATTTCCATAAATTTAAGTTCATATCGTGTATTCTATCGGACCATATGAATAAAGCACTGTACAATATAAGGTACAACTGAATTTATTAATCGAAAAAAATCAGGATTTAAAATTAATTGAGCAGACAAATTATTTGTTAACATGTTTATTCAACTTGACTGTCGTATAATCAAATAAAAAACTAACTTTCATGCAACGTTGTTATTTACAATCAAAAATAAATAACATGAATAATAAAATAAATAATTATTATGCAAACAGACAATTTTCCGATAATAAATAAAAAAATTTTCATAATCTAACACATTGCACAATTGTAACAAATGAGAAAAGAAAAGCAAACAAATCTGGTTTACTTTAACGCTTGGATACTGGCCATTACACTGGAAACAATTCCAATTCTCTTATCATTCACCGTCTCAATATTATACAACAATTTCTGAATCAACAGCCAAACTTGCTCGCAATCAAATGGGTATTTTAAATTGAACGACATAAAAACTTTAAACAGCAAGTCGATCGCGTGTCGGGGCGATGAAGCCTTCCACAAACGTCGGCCCAGTTCGACATATGACGATTCTATCTCCATCACAGTAGGCCCTACGAGCAAAACGCAAGGTTGATAGGGCAGTTGCAAATCCTTGTATCTTTGAGCTCGTATTTCTAAATTGGTTACAGCGTCTTCCTTTGTCTGAAACATTTTGAAAGAAGTGACACTTTAAATTTGAAATCAATCTAAATAATGTGAGGTACATTTAAATAACAATCAGTCACCTTTGCCCAAACGACAAAACCCTCAGCGCATTCTGCAATGAAGGGTTTTTTTGTACCAACAGGTGTTTTGACCCGCGACGTTGGTGGCATTAGATAAGGTAATATAAGAACTCGTAACCCGTCCAGATCATGGCTTTTGGATTGACAATGAAGGTCATAATTTTTGCAGTAAGCCATTGCACACTCGTCACGGATATTGCTTTTTCTCAAATTGTAAATGTCTTGGAAAAAGCTCTCCCATTTTGTGTCAATTATGAAGTTCTTGTTCGGGTGTTGTTTTGAAAAATCTAACTCAACCTGAAATTATTTCAATTGTTCAAAACGTTTCCAAATTGTGATCGTTTTTTACAATTTGTTAGGGGGATATTCACTAATTGTGGTCCGAAATCCGAATCCAGAACTGGCCACTGTTTGATAATCTTTTCTACGTCCAATAACTCACTGTTTCTTGACATTCTGTACTCAAAAGTTTGTTCCCACTTTGGTTTTATCTCGTCCCAAGATTGTTGACTTTTTTCTAACCAGCTAATGAGATCACTTATGTTTTCATCAACTTGAGCAGAAGCTAAAACGAAACCGAATCTCAAACTGATATCAATTAAAAATTGATACAATTGTTGACTATTTTTGTAATACCTTCGACAGGTGGTACCGTTTGCTTTGGCGTCTGCAAAATCCTGTTCTTCCTTTCAAGGATACCCGCCTGTCTCATACGGGTCATGATGTTCCTCCACTTGGACGTTAACTTTCCTTTTGTATTTTTCGACACGTTTCCCCACCGTTCGAGCAGAGATGAAATAAATGTCCCTGTTTTCGTGTGGCAAAAGGTCGACAATCGCTCCAGCGACCGCCTCTAAAAACGCCGGTGGTTTTCTAACATTACGTACATCACATCTGTTTATCACTAACGACACAAGCAAATTTCGACTGCTCTCGTCCAGGGTACCTTTGTTTTCATATTCGGCGATTATAGCCTCGCCTTCCAAAGAGTCTCTTAAAATTACACCGATTGCCTGAAATGAAAATGGTTTTTCATATACCTTATTTTTGAATTCGCATTTTTACTCATTGTTTACATACTTCTTTACAGACGTTTGCATCGTTTAATTTAAACGCTTGTATGAAACGTCTACTGTTTTTTGGTTCTTCGTTCAGGTGTGAACTTTGCGAAGAATTCCCTAGTTCATTTTCGCGCAGTTTTTTAAATGAAGGCTGAGAAATTGTTAGTTCAGATTTTCTCTTCCACGAGTTGAGATCAACTCTCCGGTTTTCCAGGCCGAAATTGTTTGAATTCATCCTAACATTCTCATCATTGCTTGGATGCATTGGATGGACTTCTACCATTTCATCGAACTTGCTCATTCCGAAATTTGTTTCTATAGTCTCGATATTTGGTTTCACATCTACCTGTTCTGAGTTTGTCTACAAAAGTATTATATTTTCGGTTTCGATCAAAGTTTTGGAGCAGAGATTTCAAACAAATAAATCTTACCATGTTTTCATTAAGATCAGAATTGTTTTGTACGTTTAAACTTTTCATGTATTCTTTGGCACATTTAAATAGTCTTATTCTGTTTCCAAGAGAGATTTTAATATTATAAATATCAAAGTCCTGTGGGGTCATCGTTACCAGAGTTTCAAAATCGATATCACTTTCTGCAAACAAAGTTTTGACGTAAAACAATTTTTTTTCAGGAAAAAAAAAGAGAAAAGAATGATACATTTTTAATTAATTATTGAATTATTATTTAAAAAAAAAGTTAAAAGTCAATTTTATCATTTTTGTTGCCGCAGGTTATGTTTTGAATCCGTTATGTCAAATTTAAACATTTTTTTTTTATTCACATCTTACCAGTTAACGTGCTTATCACGTCCTCCGAAAATCCCCAGTATTCTAATTGCTCTATAAACGACATCTTGATTGGTTTTTGCACAGGATCGTCATCTGATCGAAACATTCTTCCATGGAGGATGCGCGATTGTCAACTCTGCGTCACCGGAAATTCATCCGTTTCATTCAAGCGGATCTCGTATTCCCTTAATCCTAATCCTTTTGATTTATTACAAAAAATTTTCAATTTTTCTCGTTTATAAAGAATAAAAAAATATTTTATTTCAAAATTAAATTTGTATCCTATCACGAATCTTTTCTGACAGCTATATCTATTTATCATTGTTTCAAATAAAACAAATATATGAAAAGTTCAAAACTATTCAAGAATTTTTAATTGAAAATTTGTTTTTCTTTAAAACAAGAACAACGATAGAAAAATGATTCTTTCGCGAAATTTTGAATGTTTGTTTATATCAGATGTCGCCATTGGAAAAGCCATCTTCTTTACCGACTGAGTTACTAACTTCCGACAGAAATAGGAAGAGACTAGTCAGACATTTTGTATTATCGGTTTTCACTTGTGCACTCGTGAATGCGTACGTTGCAAGTGAACGTAAAAAGTTTGGCCAAGTTTTTAATGTCAAAGCGTCTCTAAAACAGCTTTTACACCGAAATCCGCACGTTTATACAATCACCGTCTAAATCGTACAGTAAAAATGGGACGAAAGAAGAAGAAGCAATCGAGGCCTTGGTGCTGGTATCCTTTACTCAATATTTATCAATCTTATTTACGTAATTGTCTTTCGACACGATTTCTGTTGTCTCCATACGTCTCCTATCAAACTCCGTCTGGAGCAACAAAACAAAAACTACAACGAGATTTCATACAGCACAAGAAGTGTGTTTGCTTATTGGACAATTTTGTTTCACGGGCCAAATTTAAGGTTGAGAAAATTTTGGCTACATTTTGTCATTTGTGTTGTAATTGTTTACAATTTCCGGAAGACCTATTGAATCGATTCGCTTTGACATTTTGGCATCCTTGTCAAATAATTTGTATAAATAATAACGGACAACGATTTTGTAATCAATATTACCTAGTTTAAAGTTGTTTACATCGTTTAAATATCTATTTTTGTTCTTATATCGACGCAGATTAACAATTTTGTTTTCAAAAAACAACACCGGGGAGAAAGGCGAGTCAATAACTTATTCGTATTACAAAAGAAGAGAAAAAATAATCGAAGCTGATAACACAATTCAGATGGTTTTTAATTAAGTTATTTGTCTTTTTTTATTGTAAAGAGTAACACAAGATCTTAACATTTTACATCAACTTAGCCTAGTTTTATAATTCGATTTTGTAAATAATCTGAATTAAGTTGAAACATAAATAAACAAACATTAATAATTGTAGTGAAAAAAGTAAACATTATGAAAAAATGTTCATGTAAACAAAAATGAATATCATTCCTTAACAAACAAATCTCTAGGTATTGCAATCGTGAATTCGACGATGAAAAAATTCTGATTCAGCATCAAAAGGCGAAGCATTTCAAATGCCACATTTGTCACAAGAAGCTCTACACGGGTCCTGGACTCAGCATACACTGCATGCAGGTAACCCATCGTAATTCCAAAAGTTGCAAACGGAAGCACTAATTTCGAACGTTTATTTCAGCACACACAAATTTTTGTATTCGAAAAACACAATTCGGGCACTTGTCCAAAATAAGTATAAGACAAATGTTCTATCCATAAAATTTAATTAACACAGCTGAGTAAAAACAACTAACTGGATAACAAAAACAAATTAAATCTCATAGTCCTTAAGCAAAAAGAAACAATATACGTTCACTATTCGTTCACTATTCGTTCACTAATAATCGATTGATTTTTTAGGTTCATAAAGAAGCAATAGATAAAGTACCTAATTCCCTACCGAACCGTAGCAATATAGAGATAGAAATTTATGGAATGGAGGGGATACCACCAAATGACGCCAAGGAACACGAAAGGCAACGTAACGGTGGTCGGCCAGGCTCGCCAAGTTCCGGTGAAGACGAGCCGGCGCAGAAAAAGTCCAAACCAGAAGGGTTATTGGGTTCGGCTCCAGGAGCGATGTCAGCCGGGTCGAATATGATGCCTGGCGCGATGCCAGGACTCGGTGGTCATCATGGAATGCCATCAATGGGACAGTTCCCTCCACCCATGCATCACATGATGGGACACATGGGCTCACCGTTTATGAACCCCGGGTAACTATTGGTCGAATGTTAAACTCTTCGAAATAGTCAATTTGTAAGAAGAAGTATTAATGTTTTTGATTTGTAGAATTATGCCGGGAATGCCGGGAATGCCTCCAGGCATGCAGCCTCCAGTGAGCGGTGCGTCGATACCACCAACAAGGCCTCTATTCCCGTCCGCAGCGGTGTCTACGGCAACTTCGTCGGCGTCCAACGTCGCGCTCGGGGCTGACTTCAAGCCCATCACGTCAATCGCCGGTAGCGGCAATGTGGCCATTGTTAAACCAACATTCCCAGCCTACGGTGGTTCTGACAATACCAGTACAACAAACAGTGGTTACGGCAACGATCCAAAAGTCAGCGTCATTGCCACCACAAGTGCTGCTAGTAAAATTATCCATCCCTCCGAAGATCTCAGCATAGTATGTACATCTTTTCGAAACACTTTTCATTCATTTTTAACGTCAAATTTAATTTCAAACAATGATTGTCATTTGATTGAATAGGAGGAGATTCGAGCGAGGTTACCAAAGTACCAGCGTCGACAATCGGACGAGTCACGTTCGAGTCAGTCAGACGCGGCGCAGCAGGCGGCCGCGTTGCAGCAACACCAGCACCAGCAACAGCAGCAGCAACAAGCCGCGGCTAACGCGGCCGTAGCTGCGTTCCAGGACCAGCAGCAGCGTCAGCAGGCGGCGTTGAATGTGCTGCAGCAGCAACAACAGCAGAGGTTCCAGCGACCGCCGCAGTCCGTGATGGTGCCCACCTCTCTGGCAATGCCCGTGAGTTCAGTCGCTCTGATGGGCGCGATGATGAGGCCCACCATGACCCTCGCAACACCGGCTCTTGCCATTCACGGAGGTAACATGATGCGACCGCCCCCCATGGGCCTGCCTCCAGGTAAGTCTCCGCGCTTTGCCCGCACCATAACTCGTCCCACCCTGTCCTCCAGACACCTTTAACTCATCGTCTTGAATACGACTAATCCCCCCCCCCCCCCAACTACCCCCTTTCTACTATCAAAATTCGACGATTTCGCGCGAGGGATGACTGGCGTCACGTTCAAGTACACAATTTTATCAGTATCGTTTTATGGGATATTTAAAAAGAACCTTAGCCAACCTTTGCTTACCCTAATTGTCCAGCTGTATTAACACCAAAACCTTGACTTTAGTCTCCAACTTGAAATTCCCGTGGTAATATATGTGTATATACAATTGATAACGAATAATGTATACATATCTATTGCTAACAATTTGCATTCATGTGGTCGTCGCAATTACTCGAGAATTCCCCCTTAACTTGAATCTTAATTGCTTGATCTTGCGGTTGCTGATTTTCAAGAAACTGGCGAACAAAATTGTGCACTCTCATTCTTTTAAATCAACAATCAAGTTTTGAGCATTCCTTTGCACAAATTAATCAGTTGTTAACAGAAGAAAAATTTTAAAAATTGGTATTTGATGTACATAGTTGAAGATCTGGACTTTTTGATTTTCTTCTGAGAACAGCTTGGATACTTTTTTTGTTCACTTTGCCCTTATTCTCACTTTAACCCTAACATCTCTCGAGTTGACTCTTGTTGTTTGGGAGACTGTAACAAAAGTAATTCATAGGCGTGCCTAACGTCCAAGAGATGGGGAAATGATTTATTCAGAAGGAAGAGTTTTACTATGTTTTTTTTTCTTTTTGTTTCGTAAATAATACGTTCAGGATAAGCTCGTTTTCTGACTTGACGAGAATAATGTCCTGTGCATTTTTTACGTATTAACGGTGGGTTTGCAGGCCGTCCTGTCACTCCTTGATGAGTGTCGAACGAATACCAGTCTCTGGTTACTAAAACCATTTAGACAAATGCAACAAAGGTTGGTCCTTAGCAAGTAGCATGCGGTGACATGGCCTTATTGTATATCTCGTATTATCAATATCATCATCATTGTTCATCATTTTCATTACGCCATCTCAGATGTTTACTTTTTCACTTTATCTTATTTATTTTATGTTTTTTTTTGTACTTTTAATTTCATATCAACTTTTTGTTCACATTTTTCTGGTGTAAAGGAAGAATAACTATTTTTTTGGTTTGTCTGGATCTTTCTTTGTTAAAACAAATTTGTTGACAGAGGTATAAAGATAAATTCAAATGGAAAATTAATGAGAAATTGAAATTCTTGGGGAAGAGAAATGAAAGCTTTGTTTTGTATGGACCAAAAGTTGAGATAGCTGATTAACTTTTCGTTCATCTGGTTCTACTAATTTTTGATTACTTTTTTGTGAATCATGATTACTTTAAGATATTGATTATTATTCTCATCAGGCAGGTGGGTCGAGCGGCCAGTATAAAAGATACATCCAAAGTTATTTCTTACACTGGATTGACACTTCAAATGACAAGGTTTTTCATTTCATTTCAACTTACATTTTTAAGATGTTGATTTTTTTGTTGACTTG
This sequence comes from Telenomus remus, assembly GCA_020615435.1. Lineage (NCBI taxonomy): Eukaryota > Metazoa > Arthropoda > Insecta > Hymenoptera > Scelionidae > Telenomus > Telenomus remus. The sequence continues at coordinate 10,682,666 of CM036337.1, forward strand.
AATGATTTGCGGGTTTACACTTATAGCGGGTGACGATTATTATTTTTGTTGTCTCTGAAACAAATAATATCATTTTTGCTTTGTTCGAATTTTTATTTCTAATTAGAGTGTTTGATATTAAGAACTAACTGACAGAAACAAATTTAAAAATTAAAATTAGATAAAGAATGGAAACAGAAGAATTATATTGAACGCTCTAATAACGTCGAGATTGTAAGAATTAATTTTAAATGCAATCAAAGTGTTGGTTTAATTTTGGAAAAGAGCTCTTTGCTTTTATTGATAAGTGTTGTCGACGTTGCTTATTCGGCTGTCCGCTCGGCCGTTTTGTTCGATTACTTTGCAAGTTTTTTCTAGCGCGGTTTTAGTTTACCGATCGAATGATTAACTTGTTTATTTGTCGTCTCTTGGTTTGTCGCAAAAAAGCTGTATTCTCTTTTGGCTGTTTTATTTTGTTTAAATAAAAAAAAGTCATCCGCCATCCTTCAGTCAGACGCGTGTTTAAAGTCATCGTACATCTCGCTCTCTTTTACTGTGTCTCTGTCTACTCTTTGATTTTGTCACTGTCTCTTTATATTTACCTTTTACACGTATTCGTAGCTTGAAATCCTGGTGTTGTGGTATACAAGTAGCAAAGAGCGCTTTTTGGGCACGGTGTACTGCTCCGTAATTTAAGAACTTAACCATTGTTTATTTCTTGACTTATCTTTTTTGATTTTGATTTTTCATTTTGATGATTGATACACCTTTATTTTCAGTTTCCATCGAATCCGACCTCCTAATTGGTCTTTAAGAGCATTAAAACAACAAGTTTAAGTACCAAATGAAAATTATCTAAACATTTATATATTCGTTCCAAAATCAATTTTTTTCTGTAGTTTCTAACGAGTTTATTCATATAGGTATCGATTATTAGTTGTCAATGTTCAACAGGCTGCAAAAAGTTGTTTTTTTTTCAATAACTTTTTTTTTCATCATTCGGTTTTTGCAAAATTTTTCGTTTTTTCACTCCCCCTTGAAGTTGCTTTATAGTGTAAGAAATATTTAAGGGTAAAAAGTAATTTTGTGTCTGAAAAATAATGAGCACGATTTTGCTTTTCACTTCTAGTTTTTTTGTCACTAAATTATTCCTTGCAAAATTCAAGTGAACAAAATAGAAGGTGAACAATATAATATAAAAAGTTCATTGTTTCTTTCGGTCATTATAGTACATTTTGACTTTTTATTTCGTCTCATTCAATGAATTCAATGAGAAAAAAGACATTTAACTATTCAGAATTTGACAAAATAATGATATTAATATACAGTTGCACATGCTCGTGATGTTTGGTATTCATATTTTGGAGTAGTTGACGCACTTGACTTATCTTCATCCTCTTTTTGCTGCCTTTGGTTTTTTATTAAGTCTTTCTTTTATGTTTTTTCTCCGTTTAATTGAGACGTTTAAAAAATTGCATGCAAAATCGCCTAGAATGATTTTCTAATAAAACCAAACAAAAAAATTAAAAACGACTGCAAAAATATCATGGCAAAAGTGTAACTTTTGTGATCATATTTCAACCTCTTCAGTCACGTCAAATTTTGTTAGAAAATCAGACCAAAATAACTGCAATTTTTTAAAGCACTAAAAAAAAGGAAATTTAATGTTACAATTTGATCTTGCATCCTCTGCTTGGAAAATTCGAAACAGTTCAGATTCATTTATCAAGCTTTCTGAAGTTGCTTCAAGTTCTCCAAGCAGAACCAATCTAATTTGCTCAGACATAATTAATTAGTTTTCGCGAATCCTTTGTTTGTTTAAAGTTATAAAAACGTCCATTATATGTGACAAGCATTTGCGTGTAGAAAAAGAATTAAAAAAAAGAAACAAAATACAAACTAATACTTAGCTTTTGTGTAACAAAAGATTTAGATAAGTCGAGCCAAGCGACAGTAAGTAAACGACTTCACGTACCAAATATATATATCTATATATATTTTATACATTTATTTATTTGTTCAGATTTATAATGGTCATTGCCACTAACGTACAGGAGATGGTAGTCATACGTGTTCTTTCAGTTTGTTACTATTACTTTTTGTCTTCATTTTGATATCTCTGTTTTTGTTTGTTACTTTCCTAACTTCAACAATTTTAATAATTAATACTACAAAAAAAAAAAAAACAAAAATTTTTTTTTTCAAAAATACATAATTTTCAATCCAACGAGGACTCTGCCCACGCTCTCAGGCGTTTTTTGAGGTTTTTTTGAAACTTGTTTGTCGCACCACAAAAACACAAAAACTTCCACAAAAGACGCCTTTGCATACAGGTCTTTCGCCGATAAGAAGTTCAAATTCTGTTTTTCACCTTGCCTTTTTATTTTTCTGTTTTCTTTCACCTCGCAAACAATAAGATCTAAAATGTCAAAACTTGTTTCTTGGAAAATTATTAAAGACCTTGGATGCAGGAGAAAAATTGTGCCCCTCGTTAGACTGCTTTGCCGGTCGGTCATCCAAGACCGTCGCCGACCGAGTGCAAGGCAGTCCATGATTTTTCTTTGCGTTTGAAACGAGTCCTGTTACCTGCATTTTAGAGAGAACTAGATTTCGAGAAACTGGAGCGACGTCGGTCGTCAAAACGGTGTCTGTCATATCACGATCATCCACATCTTAGTTGGACAAAGCGTAGTGTAGTTGGGACAAACTCAAAACCTTCAAAAAACAACTTAGTACTTTGTCCCCCGTCCAATCAAATAGTTCTCTGTTAGTTACTGACTGATTTGCATGACAAACTTTTTCCGTCGTTCCACTTTCTCGCAATTTAACAAGTCACCCCCCTTCAACGTTCAAGATCAACTTACCCCCTCCCCTTTTACAAATCCCGCTCCAAAGAACTACCCAACCAACAAAAATTAAACCCCTGAAATCTAAACAAACTGACGTTGAATTCGAAATTGTACTTCGTTGGGGGTTGAACAATCTTGATCGTTGCCAAAAGGGGGGTTCGCGTAAGTACAATGAAAACCAGAAAAAAGAGAATTGAAAGCGCAACAATGATAAGAGAGACTTCTGAAAGTGAATGATTAAAAACTGATCGACTTGTTTAAGATTGATTTAACTGAGACGTGTTTCTGATTTTGCAGGTATGTTAGGAGCCTTACCGCCGGGTGCAATGCATCCGGCCTTCGCGGCGCCCATGGGATTTCCTGGTGCCCCGATGCTGGCACCGATGATGCATCCACGTTTCAGATGATCGCCCCCGGTGGACGGGCCCAATCCATCACTGCACTTCGTGCTCTGGGCTCGCCCATGACGCACTGCTCTAGGGTCCCGGCACCAGAACACCACGCACGACGATGAAATAATACGAGAGAGTGAGAGTGAGCGAGAGAGAGAGTTTCTTAACAGACCGGACGAGCGGCCGCTCTCGAGCTGCCGATCGTTCCGGCTAAAAGTATAATTTTCAACCAATAACAATATGAGATGAAAAAATGAGCAGTTTGTTAAAATTCGATCATATTCGACAGGATTAACTTGCCTCTAGTCGCAGCGTGAAGGTTCAAGCTCAGGTTAGTCTGTCGCTAATTTTATTTTGTGAATATAACATTCGAATTGAGTCGCTCGGTCTTGACAGTTTTGGTTCTCTTCTGTTAATTATTTTTTGTTCTTTTTTATTTTGTTTTTGTTCGCGATCCGAGCGAACGACTCGATCCGAGAAACAAAAGCCCAGTTTATTCTTTGCAAGGAACATGTTGACTACGAGCGGTAAGTACGAGAAGGGCTGTTCGCGGTGTCTCGCGGGTTTTTTCTTCTCGCCAGGGTCTTGTGACCGCTTCACTTATTTCACTCCTGTTTTTTTTGTAATATAAATCTACAAGAAAAGAAATAAAACTATAGTACGATGAACAGTCAAGGAGTTCCATTTTCACGTTCACTTGTGTCTTTCGGGTCAGCTTTAAAGTGGAAACAAAAAACCGATCGTTTGTTTGTTTTTGTTTTTGTTGTTTCTCGTCGAGTCAAATTTTCTTGTAAACTCTTTGATACATCCGCTTGTCTGTCAGAGGTAATATTTATTAACAAGACATTTTCCTTGCATGACTCAATCAATTTAATATTCACGAAAAGAAGAAGCGAACGTTTTCTCTCTGGAGACTTTGATTTTTTTCGTCCTTTTTTTGTTTTGATTTTCTTTCACATTGTGTGATGGACTGTCGCCGCGATTATTTTCCTCGTGTCACGAAGCTCCTGGCCTTCGCACCGGAATCCGCAATTCATGCCGTAAAACAAGTGTACGTACCTAATCTACGCATCGTTATTATACACCTTTCTTTTCGGGTACGTTCCGTCGATCCGCCTTTGCTAATCTCAAATTCATTCTAAAGTGAATATTTTTTGAAATTTATTTAAAAACCTTTTTTTTTACTTATTTGTATTATAAGCTTGGTTCTTATGAGCACTTGCGCATCGACAGAACGAACCCCATAGCTCAATTTGGACTTGTAGAATTTCTTCTGTTACTTTATAAGTATCAATATTATCGACTCTTCAGATCAATCGTTATGTGCAAAGCTCGACTAAGATGGGTTTCGTATCCTGTTTTAGGAAGCTTTCGTCGATACTTTCAAAATTGTATATTGTAATTTAACAAATAAAATCCGATACAAAATAAAATGTAATGGAATTAGATTGAAATGAATAAAATCAAATTTAAAAATGTAGAGGTTCCTAAACCAGTGATACAACGCCACATATTGTTTCAACCAATCACAGCTCTTATCGCTGTTGGACCTGACCGGTCCCTTGCCCTCAGGCAGGCGATTGTTTGGACCTACCGTCTTGAGGTCGGGTCATCGGATGCAACGGGTTCGCGAATCGAGCGTCGCAAAATTTGATTACAATTAAAAAGTTGCACGTGTCATGATGGGTAATTTGCATTATTTTTTTGAATGAAAAACGAGGAACATATTTTTTTATTTGTTTCGGATCTGGTTCGAGCGCGAAACCGTTGTTTCTGATCCCGGACTGGTTGGACGCGTGGCTGGACCGAGAAACAATATTAACTCAAGTTAATACGTAAGGTACGCGGGACACCATTATTAACCGAACGATACGAGCAATCGAGTGGCCGACGATACATGTTTTTTTTTTCAATCGCAAAATTGTATAAATCTGTAATCAAACAATTTCGTGTGCCAAGCTTCGTCCTCATTTTGTTTCTTGAGTTTTTGACAATTGGTTCATTAACAAGTTACAGTTGTATATTTTCAATGCTTTACCTGAGTGTTTTTTTCAAGTTGTTCGTAGTGTTTCTATTGTAATCGTGTGAATGTTACACCAAATGTTAGATTGAGAGTTTTTTGTTTTCCTTTTTTTAGTGTTCATCTTGTTTGATGTAATTTGCGAGTTTGAAAGTTACTGAAATGAGGATGAAAATTGTAAAAGAAAAGGGTTGCGTTGAAGGTTGTATCATCTGCGATTCGAGGGCTCGGAGAATGCTTAGCTGGCTCTGTGTGTACACCGAAATACATTTATAGCATATATCTTATTGCTGTGCGCATTGAAAATGGGATTAAATGATGAACGAAATAACCAATTCCACAAATTAAAACAAAAATTGCTTCTTTATCGAAACGATAATACGCTCAGTTGTGTTTTCTCTCGCACTTTGAAAGATAATGGTGATGATAATGTGACTGCGATGTGCATTGATAGAGTGCATAGAATCCTCCCACAGCATTGTTATTTTCAGCCGTGAAGCCACGTTTATTACTCGAGTAATAAACGTTTTAAACAAGGATAAAAAAGCATAGTGATCGGATAACAAGAGAATAAAAAAGAACAATGTATTCGCACCATGTGCGACTACTCCATTCAATAAAAATCAAGTCTAAGTGTACTTTGTGAAATGGTAATAACGAACAAAATCATCATTCTGTTGATTTAAGATCAACTATTAATTATTGTGATGATTTTGGTTGTTATTTCATATTGTCTTTTATTACCCTCGATTTATTTTTCATTTTAGGATCTATACATGTATGTATTTTCTTTTTGACGAAATAAAATTTGAAATTAAGAACAGATAAAATGTGTTTCATTGTGTTTCAATTGACCATTACCTGAATTTTTTTTGAAGTTTCACGGCATCTGTATTTTTTAAAGAGGAGGTTTCACTATAGACAGGTACTTATTTCAACTAGAATTTTAAACTGAAAATAGTTTTTTGTGCATGAAACCGATTTAGTCCAATAATTCTTTTTCCTAAGTAAAAAATTAATTTTATTGTTAACTAATTATTATTTGAGATTAACATATACATTACAGTCAAATTCCATGTTACTTCCATGTTTAAAAAAAAGTTTCGAAGAGTTTTTAATGACAGACTTTTCATTCCTATGTTTTAACCAGATGTCAATTTCTGTCATGGAAATTGAAGTACCCTTTGAAGCACGACTTCTTCCTTGTCCTACAAAATGTTAGGACCGGATCGGTCTCCCCGACGGTGTACAATGTTGTACACAACATCCAAGAGTTCCATCCAAATGACATGCAAACTTTGACTTACAAACTTTGTCATATTTACTATAATTGGTTCGGCACTGTTCGTATTCCCGCTCCTTGTCAGTACGCAATGAAACTGATTAGGTTGGTTTCTGAGTCGGTTAAAAATGTACCCAACTCGGAATTAAGCACTGCTTTTCATTACTTGTACGATAACTCTGTCACATAACGAGTTATTTGAAATCAAACGACACGAGTTTCACTTAACTTTTTTTAAAGTTTGAAAAGAACAGTTTATTTTACACTTTCAAGTTAAGTGTACGTTTATTTTTTGTGTAAATCTTTTTAATGGTAGATAAAAAACATAGCTCATGTTTTTCTAAACGAAAAGAGAACGGTACAATAGGAGAGCGAAGCTTGAAGGATCTGCAAAAAAATTAAACGACAGTTTATGATAAACGAATGAATTAATTTTTTAGTTATTGATTGTTCTTTTTTTATGTAAAACTCACTCTGCTGAATGTCTCCATTGAGACAACGACGATTTTGCCTGCGATGATATTAACGTCTCTTTGAGCTGCTATAAGTATCAGGCAATAGACACGTTTCATTTTTTGTGTTACTGAATGCCATTCAGAACTGTATCTACGATTGAATTTTTTTTATTAAATTTTTTATTATTATTTGATTCAACAATTTTGTTTATTATGAACGAATGAGGTTGCATTTTTTTTACTAACATCATATCAGACAAGCGAAGATTGTGATCAATCAAAACCTGACATGGTTTCATGAAAAAGAACATCATTAAAATGTGTAATGTCACTAACATAATATCTCCAATGAACCTTGCAGTATTGACGCGAAAATAAATTTGAATCTTGAAGAGAATTGGCTGATTAGTGGGTCTTGAAAATTTTTCATTTTTTGAATGCAGTTTGCAACCAACTTGGTAAAATTGCATACTCATCAATCCCAAGTGACATCCAATATCGCAAAACAAAAACGTACCGTAAACATATTGCAGCAAACCGATATAACTAAGAAATTAAATTTGCATTAAAAATTGAAATCACTTTTGTCAATTTGAATATGAAATACTAACTTCAACGTTTGCTCGTGATCTCTCAAATAAACCATCAAATTTTTGCAAACTTCACTGTTCGTTCCAGTTGCGGATTGTTTTATTCGTTGCCTGCGAATTTTTTATAATTGAATTTAACATGAATTATTTTTATTTTGCTTCAAACTCACACCCCAAAACAGCGAGCCTGCACGAACAATGAACAAGGAAAACTTGAACCAGAGTATCAATACTCAATATCAAAGTAGGAAACACAATGACGTTAACTATGATCCAGACAGTTTCATAAGTTGTTTGTTTGTCCTCGAGTTCTTCATTTCCAAACTCGAGAGTGACTGACGAGTTGCCATCAAAATTAATGCTGCTCATTGGCACAACTGTCATCGATGGAATTGAGTACAAAAAAATTATCGTTCCATACCACATAGCTGAAATCCCATGAATGTTTATTCAAAATTATTTTCGTATCTACAAATTATTATTTTCAATTGAGTTCTGTATTGATCACAGCGACAAATTATCCGTTTTTCATTACCATAATAAAAGAGTGAAAGTTTTCGACTGAATTTGGCATATCTAATCAGAGTTTTTTCGCTGGAGCTTGTAAAGTAGCTCCAAAACGACTCGAGTTCCGCCACAAGACGTCCGATCTGTTGCAAAACAGTTGTATTGTAGCGCGCGTGTGCAAATGTTAATGCGCTTAAAAATCATACCTTGCTCATGTTCATTAGCGTAATAACCCACTTGATGGCGCAGAATGTATCTGACAACATTGCAGAACAGTACTTTGTTAATACGTCGAAATCCATTTGTATAGTTAATACCCCATAAATCTGACCGTTATAATCATACGTTTAGCCATTCTTATTAAGCACGGTCAATTTTTCAATCACACACTGCGATACCTTTTTAAGATTCGTACCTTTCGCGAAGAGAGAGAGAGAAAAAAAATAAAAAAACCAAGTGGCGTTTAATTAATTTTGAATCTTACCTCGTCGTAAACTATGATGTACAGAAAGTAGAAAAAAATCATCATCCTGGATGTACTTCTAATTAATTTTGACTGAAAAGGCCATTGCCCCATCAGAGAGACTATTAATTTGTTATGGAAAAAATATTTGTTATCAAACGCGCCAAAACTTGGAGTTTTTTTCTTAAAACAAATCCTATGATTAATGAGTGTCTTGTTAACTTGTTTCGCAAGGAGAGAAGTAGAGTTAAGATTTGAATTGTATACATTTCGGTCATTATGAAAAATCATGTCGAATGTGCAACTTCATTTGTGTGAATGATTAGAAGAAACACGTATTTTATGATGAGAAAGTACAATTTTACACAGTCATGTGAGAGAGGTAATTAAGACTGGACGTTTTTTTGTAACTGCGCTTGAAGAAGCACGTAGAATAAAATATGCACGACGGTGCATAACTGATTGCAAATCAATAAAGTGTGCCAAAGTTGAAAATCTTTGAAAATTTATGAGACGTCTTTTACAAAGTGCGAAGCGTCAGTCAAGAAGCGGAGTAAAAACCGGTGATTGACACTTGCTGTTAATTTTTAATTTCTGCGGAAACGATTGAAGAGGGTGAAAGCCATAAGATTGTAGTATCACTTCTGTTCTTGGTTTCCTGCTTAGATCAATAAATAATATGTATTAGTCGAGGAAGGATTCTCACTTTGAATAACATAGTATGTATGGACAATCTCGAATAAATGTTGGTCGTAATTCCTAGTCGCGTGCAAATATGTGTGATTGAGAGCTACTTTTTTCCAACATTTTAGACAACTCGGTACGATAAATATCTAACTGCATTTTTTGGAATTCAACTTGCGCGAATTCTTCAAATGTCAGCCTTGAAATGTCTAACGGATTTTTGCTAATATTATAATTTTGTATATGAAAAAACTGGAATATCTTAATTTTTGCAAACTTCTTTTATAGACAAGTTCAAAATGTGAAGGTGTTTTTTAAACAGTTCATGAAAGTTCTAATGCTGTCTGACGTTCAATTTTTGATGTTCCAAATAACATGTTATTATATTTGTTGATTAACACGCGAATATCATATTTCAAATTTCGTGATTACTATATTCATCTCAAGAAGAAAATTGTCCATGAAAGCAAAGCTAAAAGTTAGCAATAATTAATGGAAAGATTTGAAATTGTTGCAACAATCAGACTGTGTGCAGAAGAAATTATTCTAATGCAATTTCCTCGGTTGAAAGAAAATTATTGAATAAAAAAAGTTGCTGAAATAGAACAAAGTGTATTTTTATGGCACTGGTTGAAAAAGTCGTCATTTGCAAGTTTTTGACGCGCCCGGAAACGGCGAATTATCCTTCAAAGTCGACTATACAGGATTCAATTATTTATAAGTTGCAAAAAACTTTCATCTTTGCGGTTTCTGCTTCGCTGTAATCTTCTTTATCGATGCATGGCAAGCTTATAGATCATTTTTTTTAATCTTTGTATTCTTGCTCTGGATCACATCCTCCTGAGATAAATTTCTCGATCCATCTCGCCTTTGTCTTACGATTTCAAAAAACGTTGAAACATCAATTTTTTATTCTTGATCAATTATTCTAAAGTTTTTGTAGCTTTTTATCTAGATGAGAATTGTCTTTCAGTGGAATAACAAGAATATTATAAAAATGAAATTGAAATCGAATGAAATGATAATTTACATCCAAGAGTATAAATAACAATTATTTAGCAATAAAAAAGCGTGAAAAATATTGTCATCAGAAAAGTTATTGAATCAAAGTAAATTCATTGATAAAGAATATGATGAATAATATTTTCTTGTCTCAACCAATTTAAACAGTTCAAAAACTAAAACTAAAATAGTCAGCTCACATTCGAGAGTTGGAGGACAAAATAAAAATTTTGCAATTAACAAAGTGACGCGAATTAAATTGCAATTAAGCGTCCAGATTGATTCGAATTAGATTGCATTCAAGATTTAGGCGACAAAAATCGGCACATGTAAGGCAGAATTTCATTACTGTGTCTGTATAACGGACGCGTGAGGAGCAGAGTGAAATGTGCTCGAATATTACGGCAGTATGATACAGAAAAGCGAACGCTGCACAACGGCGCGACTCTCCACCGTACCGTCTCGCACTGTATTCTAAGATGATTACGGTTACGTTACTCAGAACTCGGTGTTAATCATTTTTCTCTCGCATGAAAAAATCATGACGGACATTATTAAGTGACAAATTATTCAGTCAATAATAAGCGACACAAAAGGAGTTGTGTCAAAAATTAAATGTTGACGAAAAATGTTGAGACTGTTGCACGACTAGTGAACTTGTGTGGAGTAAACTGTAACACTATTCGGTCATCAATTTTAATGTGCGATAAACATGTCAGTGTGAGCCGATCCTTACAATCGGTGAAATATCTGAGAACCATTTCTGTATCAGCGAATTCAGTCTGACAATCAATCATGATTGTCAAAGACAATTTACTCAGACGGCATGGCAGGCTTAATGTTCCTAAAAGGTAAATAAACAAATAAACAATTATTTCAACGAAAGAATATCAAACTATTTAAATTGAAATGGAAGTTTTAAGTGAATCAAAAACTTGTTTACAAAAGTGTTCCACATGTGAGAAAAATAAACATCAAAAACTAGTTGTTCAAGCTCAAAGAGAGAATTTGTAATTGAATCAAAAACTTGTTCGCACAAATATTTCAAATGTGACAGAAAACTTGAAAGTGTGATTTATTTCACTTAGATTTATTGTAAAACAAGATTGTTAGTGAATGTAAACAGATAAATTATTTGAGTAGCGTTAAACCAGCTGATTAAAATCGTTTCGAACGGTTAGACATTGTAATACTTCAAAGAAACTAGTTAAACAATGCAAAAATATTGCAGAATTGAGTGCAAATACATATTTTTTGTATCATAAGAGCTCTCTCATCTTCTTCCTGTTAGTTTTGTAATACAGTCCCACGAGCATTACCGTTGATGGCTTTTGCAAGATTTCTGCACAAGATATTGTCTAAGGTCAAAATATCACATGCGCATATACCAACGCATATATAAATGAATAAATGCATACGCTATTCTCTTTTCATTATTCAAATTCGGTCTGATACAATGCACCATTCGATTCGGAATATAAAAACTAGATCTTCCTTGATTCACAATTATTCTCGCGATTCTCAGTTTCCTCCACTGGTGCATGAAATTTATTTCCTTATCACACCAAAACTATATTTACATACCAATACTTTCTATCAGATAAGTCAAATTTGAAGAATAAAAAAATGTTTTTACATTCTTCATACTTTGAGTTATTTTTCAATGGGAAATTGATTGGTTAAATGAGAAAAAAGTTTATCAAAGTAATGAAATAAATCAGTTGCGATTTCTGTAGCAGAAAGAAATATTAGCTTTTCGCGAGGATGAAAAAGGTAAACTATTATAGACATATCTCAATGCCATAAGATTCAATTCACAGTTGAGATGGAAAAATCGTATTCTATGGTGGCTTTTTATTATATTCTATTCTAACGCATCTCAAATTTACAAACGTCAAGGGATTTTAAACGCGAGTCACAGTGTTACAAAGTGCGCACACAGGTTGCTGCGAAAACAACGAAAAAAATCGCAACTTTGCCTACCGACTACCAACTACTGTGCAAACTAAATACGTCCATAGACATTTGTATAGAAATATACGCACTGTGTACCTCCTATCGCTTCGATCAGATTTGTAGCTTTAACAGTGCATTTTCTATCGTCCATGTTTTTTCTCTCCTTTTTCTTATCGAAAGTAATTCGTAATTGTTATTTTCTTATCATTTTTTCCTTGTCGTTTTGTTTTTCAACATTACCGATTTCTTCGCCGATCACAAAATCGGCGTAATAGAATCGGTATAAAAACGCACGTACGATGAAATTGATTTGATAAAATAAATCGGTAAGAACATCGGTATGAAATGTAGTTTCTTTTTCGTCGATAACACGCAATTTAAAATCCATTCATTTCATTTTGTTTTTACAGTTTCATACAGTCGATGGAATCAAGTCGATTAAAAATCGGTAAGAAAATCGGTTCCAAATAAGAAAAAGTGGTCTGAACTTTTGTTTGTTTTTGTTTTTGCGATTTGCGCCGTACAATGGAACCGATTGGTTAACGCGAATCGGTAAATGGATCGGCACAAAGAACTGCCGATTTTTGCACAAACGGTCGGGAGGAAAAAATTGATTCAACGGCTCGATAAGAGAAGCGCGGAGGGTCAGCGCCGGAATATCTCCGAGTGATAATCATTGGAAATGTAATTGCAAAACGAGTCGTATAATTTTGCGTTCAAGAGAGAAAGAATTTTTCGCGTAATTGATATCATCGTTTCTAATATGTATTTATTTGCGGAGAAAGTTTTTGTCAGAATCTATTTGCGCCCCTGCGTTGCATAAAATCGTTTAACATGGCGCGTTTCAGAAATCGCCGGCAGCTATCGCAAAATGCAAACAATTAATCGATCAATTTGAAAAACGTCCGATCCTTAAGAAAAAAATGATTATTTTTTTCTTCACTGCGATTTTCTTTTACGCCGTTTTTAAATGGTTTTCTCGAAATGTATTTTGAATTCCGTCTGTTAGAAAGCTGACATTAGTTAGAAACGGATCGCGCGCGGGCACCGAGCAGACACCGCAAAATGTATGTTAGATTAGCATTGCCTATTAGTTTAATTTTATAATTTCAAGTTTAAAAGGGGAGACTGAAATATAGCAATTTGCGAGAACGACGTTGAATAAATAGCTGGAACATGCCGAGCCAAAGAAAGTATGCCGGGTGGTGGAGAAAATAACATGTTTGAAATTTTGGTCGCGCATTGTTATCTTACATTGTAGTTGTTCATTCAGACCCACACTGCCGGAAGGAACAAAATGAAATTTCTAAAGCAATATCATTTTACAAACCTTCGCGGAATAAAAATTCATAACGGAGTATAGAAATTTACAAAAAAAAAAAAAACGCGGTTTCTAAAACCGTATAAATTATACCTCAGGTTAGAAAAATAAATAAAAACTTGCAAATTAGAAAAAAATTATTTTTGCAAAAAGAAGTTCGTTTGCCAGGAACAAACGCTGTGAGAAGAACTTTCTTCGCGAAAAAAAAGTGTGGTTTGAAATTGTCGTTGCAAATTTTCACCCGTCCAGATCTGAAACTTGATTGCAAATCAAACATGAGGAGTAGCATCTTGAAAAACGGAGTAGTGAAACGCCTGTCAGGCGAAACTACCTTTTGTGCGATTATGCAAAGTCACCCTATGAATAAATATTAATCGACCTTTCTATTTCAGAGCATCAAAATGTTTCGTGCCCGTGTAACATTATTTCTTTCAATTTTTCATTCACTCTTTTTTCAAATTTATCTTTGGCTTCATATCAGCACTTGCATTCAGGTCATGAGCGAGTTTCAATTTGGCAAATGAAATTTTTTGATCCCGACTCATTTGAGTGGGAGTGAGAGGCTGAACTTTATGGACCCAGAGTGCATAATTAGACCAAAACTAATCTAATTTATGTTTTCTGTTTGGCCGCAGAACCAGCGAGCTCGTTGCCCTTGTTGCACTTTCGAGCACACTCTTTCTTTTTTTGCATACGAGAGATTTGCACTCGCGGCTTCACGAGATGGAAGTACGCCTCCAACCCGGAGATGATGATACTCTCACTGCCCATCAAGTTTCCGCAGGTAAGACCTCGACCGCCGTTCGGTAAATCGAGAAAATTAAGTAGTTAATGGTGGCGGGATGGCGCGAGCGAAGCTCACACACACGCGTAAATTTATATCTCGCATGATGCTGTGGATTATCGTCAAAACACCAGCTGTAATGTGCACATATTTAGCAACGCACAAAAAGCTTAAGAAAATCAACACCGTTGAAAAACATTAATCACTCTAATTGACGATCCACGTTTTACTTTCGGCACGCTTTTTTTTTTTATTTTAATAACCATTATCCAGTCTGTTTACTGTCAGCGAAACTGTTTCAAGTTTTTTCTATGTTATTAAAAGTTATCAAAATCTTAATCAAGTTGGTTTATGAAAATTAATTTAACTTTTCTTTTTTTTTTTGGTTTGAAGAATTGTTTTATTTCTTTTTGTTTGTTTTCAAGGATCGTCTGTGTCCATATTAGTCGACAAACTGTTTGACATGAGAGCTTGTATCAGATTTCCGAAATCGCGTGTAACAATAAAATGTGCGAAGAGTCACGCCATCGTTTTGAGGCACAGCAAAAAGGGCGCGTGCATCAAGACACGAAATCAGAAAGTTTTTCATGCGTCTATCTCCTCGGATTGTGCATTTAAATTTTGCCTCCAAGTCAAACAATTCCTTTTACCTTGTAGCAAATTAGTTCACTTTTTTTCATGTAATTTTGCAAAGGCGTATCTTCAAGTACGTTTCTATTTTTTTGTTTGAAAATGTATAATGACAACAACAAAAAACACTCCAGAAAATCGTGCAAATAATTACAAAAAACAGTTTACAAAAAAAAACTTGAAGAAGGAAATTCTTAAGTATTTTTTAAGTTTGTAAATAAAATGTAGAAAAAAAATTTGATTTGAATTGTCAAGTGTTGAATATTTGCTAATGACGTTTTAATTTCACTTCTATGGTCGTATAAATAAGTTAGATAATAGGCATAATAGCCAACACGATGATACTCGATCCAAGTTCAAGACTACCAACAGTACCATGAGTACCGCTGGGTTAAAGAAGGTCAAGGTGTAAGAGTGAAGGTACGATGAGCTGTACCACAGAATGCAAATGCAAAGAAAACATGTGTTTGATCAGACTGACTATTACATACATTTACAATTATAAAATATGCCCGGACAAACATTGTCCAACGCCAAACAACCGTGACAGAGTCGAATTCTTTTTTTGCGTCCATTATTTCACGATACAAGAGCAGATCAAATATTACATAATCCGAGGCGTCGCTTCCTACCCGCGCTCTTTCTCTCGAGAGAGTACTGTGGGATTGTTCAAGTTTCAGGAATGTGAGCGAACAAAAAATTTACAGGTCCATTAAAAACACAGATGCTACAGTTATCAGAAACAAGTAAGTCCACCGTCAGTTAGTCGCGCCAAGATAAACTGAAAAACGCGTTGCAGGTGGACAAAAAAAAACTGACCAACAAAAATTGCGTGAACGATAGCCGTCGCGTAACGACCCTTTTTTTATGGTCCTTTCAGTTTGATTCGATATTTTATGAATCCTCGTGAAATTACAATTTTGTTAATTCAATCTCGTCTCTTTTTATTGCATTATAAAAGATCCGATCTTTCGTGTCATTAAACTCTCCTTCGCAGTTTCAACGAAGTCGTAACTTTTGTTGTGAATTGTTTTATCCGTGCAATCATTTTTCAAACAAAATTAGGTGCAATCTTTGCGAACAATTTTTCTTCCTCGAATTTCAGGTTTGTTATTTTTTTTCAAAATTTGAACTTTCGAAATTGTGTTCAATTTTTTTAGTGAAATATCAATTTCGCATATCTATAAGAGTAGGGGAAAAATGAAAGAAATCTTTGGAAATGTTTGTTTATCAATTTGTCAAACAATCGGACTAATCTCAGATAATTTCCTAACACACTTTATGTACGCGCACGATCAGATTTGTCGAATAACATTCTGCAGAGGCACAGAAACTTCTGTATCTACAACTACCGAGCAGACAATTTTAGTGTTAATAAACACTTCGGAAACTGATCTTTTTTTTTCCTCTCGCCCCGCCGGACTTGTTTTTTTACAACCAGAATGAAATCTCTAATTGCACTTCTATAACACGGCCGTGTTAATTGCACCAGATATAAATTGAAGTGTATTTTTTAGTCGGGCGAAATGGATTTGCGAGCAATTTGTCGGTGCAATTACCGACCTGATGTTATTATAAAGCTCAATTAAACAATGCAACAATAAAGCCGGTGCGAAAGTTTTGCCAACCATCGGCAAGCAATTAGGAGCAGGGATTGACTTACAAAGATCAATTCTTTGACGCAAAAAGACGGACGTGTTTCCTCTCATCCAGTTCTTTTTGTCTACTTTCGAGTAGGATTCTAGGTCAACAGGTCTCAATATTAGACGAGATACGAAATAGGTGTGACAGTCCGGTCGAAACCCTTTCTTTGTGCTTTCTTTTAAAAAAATCGCTGATCTCAGTTGAAACAAAAAAAAACGCCAAGTTACAAGAGAAAGTTCAATGTATCTCAATCAAGATTGCATCGCAAGCTTTTTTGTCACGTCATTTTTCAACTTGGTTTTTTTTTATTTCTTTTCTTCTTCTTCAAAGTGTTTTTCAGAGGACAAAAGTCTGTCTAATTACGTTGTTGGACTCTCAAGGAGTTTATTAGCATTAGAAGCTGGCAGTGTCACAGAAGACACCGGAGACTGAGATACTACAGTTAAATTTATGCATGTAGGATAACGTCATTTAGAATAACGTTGCGCACGGTAAATCAAACTAGATTAGCGAGTTTAGATAGTCGGGTGTTGGAAGAAAAAGACAGTGCCCTTTATTTGGTAGCAACAATCCATTTGTAACCACATTTTTCTACGAATTTTTTCTCCAGATTGTTTTGTCTAGATTTACTGTTGCAAGATGCTCTATGAAATGTTTTTTTTTCCCCTTTTATAATGAATAATTTTTTTTGCGAATTATGAATACGTGCTGCTAGAGGTATGAGGAAGAAGAAATTGTATCGCCTTACGGGACGTGATTCAAGAAATGTGATAAGCTTATAAATTTGTATGACAGCGAGGTGCAATAAGGGGAACGAAAACTTGATCTCCGATTTCCTTTAGACCTATATTATGCGTGTCCTTCGAGATGACTAAACCACTCATCTTTCGCAAAATTAGAACTTTCTCCTGCACGTGCATTTTCAAACGTTACGCTTCATGAAAATTCGGCCGGTCATTTTGTAATTTTGCGGTACACATTTCTCTACACCGCTCTGTTTACTTTTACCGGTAAAAAAATTATTTTTTCCTCGAATCAATTTTTCTTGCTTCGGAAAAAGAGTTTAATTAAAAGGTGTAATCGGTGAGAAACCGATTAGGGGAAATTTGCTGCAATCAATCTTCATTGGGTAGAATTTGTATGATTAGCGAGGTAGAAATCGGTGCAACTTTTTTGCAAAATGTCGAGTCAAAAAATAGAACCTGGAAATAAGCCTAAGGAAATAGAGTATCATGAACTATAAATTGCACGCTCTCCGCATTGTTACCCTTCAAGTGTACTTTATGCGGTTATAACCACAGAACAATTGTAATTTTCGTACTGTGTGAAATCAGTTTACTTGCCATGGATTAAGGTCGAGACGAGAACAACGCCTCTACACATTTTTTTCCGTCCTTTTTTCTCTATGCGATCAAGCAAAATATTTTAATAGCATAGTTCAAAAAAAAGCCGTAAAAATATTCACCGATTCAATTTGTTACAGAAAATTGAGTTTTGCACAAAAACAATATTCTTCTTTTACAAATGGTTCGACTAAAAATTGTTCAGACCGAAAAAAATTGCAAAAAAACGTTGTTATGAAAATTGAAATGATTCAATTAGGAATAATGAATAAAGGTTATTTTTTTATGTAATTACAATCTATACTGCTATTTGATTAACACATAAAAACAGTAGAAACACTCTTCGTGAGATAATACTTTTACTATTAAATTGATAATATCTCAATTATTTCATATCCAGGAAGAGCGCTGAAGGGTATACAGATGTGTGATATTACGGATGTGATTGATGAGAATGCGACAGATGTAAAAAGTCGAGAGATTAAAAAAAAAAAAAGAAGAAGAGAGAAAAAAATTGTATTATGTAGTTTGATGAATGCTCGTGTGAATCACGGCCAAGTTCAATGGTCGACGGAACGGAATCGAGGTCACTGGCAATTCACATAGAAAGCTACTACCGTTTTCCTTGTAATTTCGTAAAAGTCACTTAATGAAATACTCCCAATATTTAAAAATTGGTTTATTTATCGATATTCGCGTCAAGCAAAATATCCGGTTTTGCATTTTTCAAATTTCTTGCACCTTTATGGACACTAAACACCGGTTAGAAAATGCCTAATTGTAGCAAAAATACACCAATTTTTTCACTTCTATAAAATAATGTTTCTTTTTCTAAGACACTTTTTAGCACGTTCCCTTTCATAACCATAATTATTCCATTATTTTAATTCAACTTTAACTATGAGAATTTTACCAGAGAAAAAAAGTGGTCTACAATTTAATCTAACGTTTTGTTCGCAATTTTTGTTACAGAAAATGGCCAGACTGAACTCGGAAAATCCGGCATAGTGCACTACGATAGTATACAACTCAATCGCATAGATCAGGTAAAATGATATACCTCGGTTTTGGAGCGGATTCCCTTTCAAATTGCACTCGTCTATAATAATTTGCACGACATGAACAAAGTCATTAAAAGCACTTTCCATTCATCCTGAGACTGACGTTTTCATCGCAAAATCTCACTTAGTATTTAATTTAAATAATAGAAAAAAAACAGACAAGGTGCATTTAAGTGGGACCAAATTACAGAGCGCAGATAATTCATATTTTACTAATTACACATTTTTTCAGTTCGAGGATGATGAGGTTTTAGATTTATTATCATTGAACAATACGAAGAAAGCTGGCAAGCAAGTATTGTTCTTCAACCGGGTACCTAAAGTCGGATCCCAGGCGTTTATGGAACTATTGAGAAAGCTCTCGATCAAAAATCAGTTCTCCTTCAATAGAGACAGAGTTCAACGAGTCGAAACCATTCGACTTGCTCCATACGAACAAGTACTAAAAACAAAACTTTGAAAAAACCTTTTTTTAGCAATTTTGAAAATTAAATTCTCGTATAAAAATAACAGTGGAAAATGCACGCAGCGAACTGTTTAATACTTATTACCAAATGTTTGGTATTTTTTACTAAACATACATCAAGTTTTCGTAGTACCAAATGTTTAGTAAAATTTACTAAAAATTCAGATAGTCTGCGTGTGTATGTGAAAAAAAAATAAAATTTGTATGATGAATAGCCAAGTTTGAGTTCGAGGGTTATAATTAAAGTTAATTAATCTAATTAATGATGAATTTCTTTCAGCTTCAGCTGGCACGAATGGTCAACAGTTATGCAGAGCCTTCGGTCTATGTGAAGCATGTTTGTTTTACCAACTTCTCCGAGTAAGTTGTCGGCATATATAAATATAATTAAGCTTCAACATTAACGATTTAATTTTTTCTACTTATATATATTAGCGAGCTAATCAATGTGAATATTAATCTCAAGCCGTGCATACAATAAAACTCACGCGATTCGATAAAGTACAGTTGTTTGAAACGAGTCAATTTTGGAAAAACGAGAAACAAATTTTGCTTTTTCGATCTTTAACCGAGATGTGAGAATGTTGAAACAAATTCTGCTCTTTTTCTAGATTCCATTTGCCTGAACCGATTTATGTTAATTTGGTGCGCGATCCTGTGGAACGAGTAATCTCGTGGTATTATTACGTTAGAGCTCCGTGGTATTACGTCGAGAGGAAACAAATTTTCCCCGACTTGCCTCTGCCGGATCCCGAATGGCTCAAGAAAGATTTTGAATCCTGCGTTTTGAAGGAGGACAGAGAGTGCAAATATCTCGAGGGCGAAATTCACGAAGGTATCGGCGACCATCGCAGACAAACGTTATTTTTCTGTGGACACAGTGAAAAGTGCATGTAAGTATCCAAAAACCAATTTCAAAGCAAACTATTTTTAAGAATCTTTCTATACCAAGCAATTTGCACAGTTGGAATTTCAAATGACCAACGAAAGTAATTTAATAGTGGCTAAACATTGTATTATGCAAAACAGAATCATGTAGAAACAGTTTTGAAAATTGTTTATTATTCTAGCTTGCGTTCGTGCTTCATAAGTAGAAACAATGGAATAATGCGTTCTGAACAAAAATGTTGCTTTTTGCATGTTTATAAATTTTAATGCGAATTTTTACAGGCCATTCAACACCGTCGGAGCCCTGGAAAGAGCGAAAATGGCCGTGGAGAAGCATTACGCGGTGGTCGGGATACTTGAGGATGCAAATACAACATTAACGGTTTTACAGCACTATATACCCAGATTTTTTGATGGAGCTATGGATATTTATTGGGGTAATTC
Organism: Telenomus remus; assembly: GCA_020615435.1. Lineage (NCBI taxonomy): Eukaryota > Metazoa > Arthropoda > Insecta > Hymenoptera > Scelionidae > Telenomus > Telenomus remus. The sequence continues at coordinate 10,703,426 of CM036337.1, forward strand.
GCTCATTCCGTCCCGAGAGCGATAAAAGATTTCAATCTCGAATATAATTAACAATTTCCCCGAGTTCCTACTTTATAGAGTGATACAAAAACGACCAACTCAAATTCCCGATTTTTTCGTTCCAGATCACACTAACACGTTTACAAAAATAAATCACAACTTTTACAAGCCACCTGTCAGCGAGGAAATCAAGGAAATCGTTCGACGAAATTTCACCAGGGAGATTGAATTCTACCAGTTTTGTAGACAGCGCTTGTACAGACAGTTGAGGGCTTTGAAACTCAATGGAAAAGTCTAGCAACATTGTAACAAGATACTATGTAGTGAATGACAGTTTTTTTATAGAATTTTTGTGAATTTTTGTGTTTTTAGAGAGAAGAAATTTTTGTTTTTAGTCGGCGTTTGTAGAGTTTGGTGTATTTTATAGCCAAGTAGAGGAAACGCTTGATAATTTGATGCGAAGCACAATGAACTGCCTGTCCATTATATAGTCTTGGTCTAGCAGCCAAATGTGCAAATTAAGATCAACCAAACGCGATGTAACGTAAAGAGTAATCAACAAAAGTGAGAATTTATGCAAATTTTAGTTTTTAGATTATTGCTTGTAAATCGTGTGTTTTTTTTGTAAGTTTCCTGCATAACGATCACTTTTTTCTAAATTGTAACTTAATTGTGAGATAAAAGGTTTTTATCTCAATATCGAAAAGTTGTTTGAATTAATCATGGAAAGAAAAGGGTATTGACATGTAACATGTTACATTCACAGAATGCTTTTGGTAGTACAATTTAATGTTCACCGAACATGGATGTGTGTGAACAATTGTGATAATGCAAAACGAGATGATCCGTTCCTTATTAAGACAAACTTTCACAGTCACATTGTGAAACTCTGAAATTGATATCCATTATTGTATTGGAAAGATACAGATTTTCCAACTTGTTTTGTAAGCGAAAAAACACGAATTGTAACGCGATCTTTCACTTTTTCCGCTGAGAATATAATGCGAACTTCACTTTTTTAATTTGTTTAGAAAACAGCTATTTTTCTACTTTTGCATGACTTCTATGAGACGAGTATGTTTATCAGTTCAAAATATTTGGATGGAAATTTTTTCACATTGTACAATGAAAGAATGCAAATTTGGTTCTATGCGAAATTAAAGGGTATTTGTAACGGTTTTGATTGTTTGTATGTATATAAAATGTGATTGTAAATAGTGTAGTTGTATTGTGGAATGAATGAATAATGCGATTTTCTTCTTCTGTCAAAGTTTACATAGACTTTAGAATAGATGTAAAAAGCTTCAAGAAACACAACAATTCAAGCCGCCGAATAAGTAATTACTTTTAAATTATTATATTTATTTCGTATATTTAATCCCGATTATACAATTATGTAATTTTATCATAATAAAAATTGTTTTTCAAAAAACATAGTAGGTGAACAAAAATGATCCTAAAACAACCAATCATACTCCTCAAATTCATATTGTTATAAAACAAACATGATTTGAAAAATAAAATTTATCGCGCGATTCCAGTGCTACCACCAAAACAAACTTGCAATGTTTAGGAAACTTATCTTTGCAGCTTTGCACATTCTTTTTCAGTGAAACGGTGATCACGTCGGTATCGGCGTTTCGGTAAGGATTATTTTTTCCTTATTCAATGCATAAAGAATGACAGTTTTTGTACTCAATTTGGTCATAAAAAATGTGACTTTTCACGACACTATCTTGCCGGTCCAAAAACTGAACTTATCACTCCAGGTGTGACACCTAACCTAACTTTGTATAAATGATAAATATCTAACATGTTTTATGCATTTAATAAACAAAAAAAGTATAAATAATGCAGTAACATTTGGCAAAAAACTACCAACGTTTGTATTTGTTTCAGCAAAAATGGGTAAGGGAAATAACATGATTCCAAATGGCCATTTCCATAAGGATTGGCAAAAGTACGTGAAAACCTGGTTCAATCAACCTGCCAGAAAATTCCGTCGACGACAGAACCGTATCAAGAAAGCTAAATCCATCGCTCCAAAGTAATTTCTTTCATTTTATTGATTAAGTCCATTTTTTGAGTTACCAAAAAATGTAAGTTTTTGTTATTGTTTTATTACAGACCAGTCTGTCGTTTGAGGCCGGCAGTGCATTGTCCAAGTGTGAGATACCATGCCAAACTTCGTGAAGGTCGTGGTTTTACTCTCGCGGAATTGAAAGCTGCTGGCTGGAACAAGCTAGATGCCATGAGCAAGGGTATCGCTGTTGACCCAAGAAGGCAAAACAAATCTGTTGAAAGCATCCAGATGAACGCCCAACGATTAAAGGAGTACAGAGCTAAACTAATTGTGTTCCCTCTAAATGAGAAGAAGGTGAAGATTAATGTTATTCATTTCTTTCTTTCATTCATTTTGAAACAAGAGATTTGCAACAAATTATTCTTACTTATAATAATTTATGGTTCATTTTTTTTAGATCAAGAAGGGAGAATCTACAGTGGAGGAATGCAAATTGGCAAGCCAAGTTAAAGGCAAAATTCTACCTGTTCGTCATCAAGCACAGTCTAAGACAAAATCCAAGGTTGTTACAGAAGAGGACAAGAAACATTCTTGCTTCATCGCCTTGAGGAAAGCTCGAGCTGATGCCAGATTAGTTGGAATCAGAGCGAAGAGAGCAAAGGATGCTGCTGAAAACCCAGATGACGTTACCAAAAAACCCAAGAAGTAGTGTACAGGTTGAATAAAAAATTTGCATTCTACTTTTATTCAATTGTTTACTTTATTTACAAATATGTTTCCTGTCCAACAAGTTATTGTTAAAGTAATATTTGTAATTTTCAAAATATTATCGGTAAAGTTGTTAGACACTTTTACCAACAAAGTTCTGAGTTTAAAATACCAGGTGGCCAATAGAAAGAGATAGATGAAAAGAACAAACTCGACTGTAAGAGAGAGATAGAAACACCTTGCCAACCCTACATTTTCTCTCTTTGTCTCTTCGCTGTTTGTCAGGCTCAACTAAAGCGCGTTAGAGTCTTTCTAATTTCAGTGGTCTCGAAGCTTTCATCTTGTTCTTTCGAGAAAGTAAATTCAATTTGATACTCTAAATTGAGCGTCAAAAATCGGAGCAAACACTAGCGAAATTATCCTGTGACTGCTGGTCGTTACAACGGACCAGACGGAGTTGCTCACATCGCGTGTTGTCACTTGGGCACAATTTTAACCGCAAAATGTGATGCGTGCGCGCGCGGTGTTGTGAGTTTTCAAGTTTAACTTGTGGATTAATTGTAAACAGATCTCTGCACTGAGGTACAGCTCGGCTGTTTTTAACACCCCTTGAACAATTTGTTGTCGCTAAAATGTCGTCAATTTATCTCCGGAACAGCAGGCCGAACTCTGCGCAAATACAAAAGGTCAGTACCGCGCGCAGTACCGAAACTACCTGCAACGTACTTTTGACGTAAACAAAAAATGCTCCAAAATGTACCATGCATTTGTAAACAAATGACTTTTCAGATGCTGGATGAGAATAGCCACCTGATTCAAACAATTCAGGATTATCAAAACAAAGGCAAATCTCAGGAATGCATGCAGTAAGTTTTTTAGTGTCAATTATTTATTATTTTATTATTGTTTAACCTTTTCCGAAATGTTTACACATTCAGTATTAAATGTTTTTGTTTATATGATTAATTTTTTTCAGAATTCAAACAATTTTGCACAAAAATTTGGTTTACTTGGCATCGATTGCTGACGCAAATCAAAATATCAATGCTTTGTTACCGGTAAGTAAAAATGGAGAATAAAAACGAAAACTGAAGAAAAACAATTGGTTAACGAGCACATTTTCGTGTTTCAAAAAAGCCTCCGCAAGGTATGATGAACAATCCGCAGCATTGTATGATGGGGCCACAGGGGCCTGGTCCCAATCCAAATGTGAATCAAAGTCCTGGCGGTGAAATGCCACCCAATGCCCCACCGTCTATGCCAATAACAGGTTTTAATCAAGGTCAACCCATGCCTCAGACTGGATATAGAGCGAATCCTATGCCTGGACAACCTCCTGTCATAAACCGTACGTTTTATTAACAACAAACAAGTCAACATTTTCCATTATCACAATTTTTAAATTTTTTTATTTACATTTTCAAGAACAATTTACAAACATCCATTTGTTAAAAACAAAGCAAAACAAATTATTAAAAAAAAACAATTACAATGACTCAACTTGATTCTTTTTGATAAAGAGAACATTTTATAATATTTTTAATAAAATTTTAGGACCACCAGCAGGGCCAGGACCACAACAATACCGAGGTACTCCGCAAGGTTACCCGCAGCAGTCAGCACAGCAAGGTTACCACGGTTCGTACCCGAACCAGAATCCGAACGCGAACTATCAAAGTCCGCAGAACGCAAACTACAATCCAGCTCAACCGAACCAGTACGGTCCACCGCCCAACGCCTCGCAGCAGCAACAAGCTTATACAGCGCCTAATCAAGCCAACTACGGTCCCCCGAACGCGGTAAACAGCTACGCAGGACAAACCGGAGGGTACCCGCCTCCTGGTGCGAACCAAGGCCCGCCCGCAGGCTACGGTCCGCCGCCCCCTAGCCAGCAAGCCTATCCCCCGTCCAACAATCCGCAACAAAACTTCTCCGCAGCCGGACAGCAACAATCGCCTCAGTACGGAACGCCCAACTCTCAGCCAAACTACAGCCAGCCTCCGAGCCAACCGTCCCCGCAAAACACTTACAACGCAAACCAGTCCGCCAACTATCAAAACCCCAACGCTCAGGGTTACTCTAACAATGTCGCGCCTCAGAATTATCCTCCAGCACCGAGTTCGAACGCTGCTCCGCAACCTCCATCTGGGCCGCAGCAGCAACAACCTCCCAATCCCCAACCGAACTATGTTAACCAGTCGAACAACCCGCCGCCAGGGCAGTATGCTCAAAGCAGCCAACCGCCCCCGAGCAGCACACCCTCGACGAATACTTACACCAGTTCTTCTATCGCCACGAGTTACTCTTCCTCGTCCGTGCCGTCTGGGTACCCTGTGCATCCGGGATCTCATCAGTCGCCCCATCCTCCGTTGCAGAACTCGCACCAGCCGGGGCCTCAGCAACCTGGACAACCCCAGTCCCAACCCCCTCCTCAGCAACAGCAACAGTCGCCCAATTCAGTATCTGGCGGAGGCTTCCAACCTAACGCTCCTTCTCCCCAGGCTCAACCGCAGTCTGGCCAACCGCCACAGGGACAACCAGGCTACCCGCCTCAGGGTCACCCGGGAACGCAAAATTATGCACCACCTCCCGCGGGCGCGCAACAACAGCAACAACAGTCGCAGGTTTACTCGCCCCATTCGGGCCAGGGAGCTCAACATTACGCGCACCCTCAGTACCCACCGCAGAATTACGGCCAGCCTTCCGGACAAGGGTACTTGCAGTACCCTCCGAGACCTTCCGCTGGGCACATGCCGCCGCCGCCCCCAGGGCCACAGGCTCCAGCCCCGCCGAACCAGTACGCTGCTTATTCTTATCAACCTACTTCGCAGTAAACAAATGCTGTATTGATATTGTTCGTCTGTTGTACGGGTACTAAGATGTACGACAGTGTAGATAAGTCGGTTGTGAATAATGCAAGCTGAAAATTTAAAATATACTTAACTATTAGAATTGTGTCGAATGATTGTTTAGAGATAGGATGATGGTGGTTATTCTGTGTTCTTTTTATCAGTGCGATTTTTTTACTTTGCATTTATGGGTTGAGATGTTTTTTTGTACAAATTTCAGTTTGAGTTTTGGAGTAGGTTTCTTTTTATTGTAATAAAAATGAGTAATCGAGATTGGTGGTTTTTCATTTCAGTTTTCGTTAAGGTTTTTTTAATGGTTTAGAACATTTTTTTATTTGATTTTGATATTGACTTGAGAACCCCTTCCACCGCTCCCAATCACCTGTTCTAAGCTAACCTAACCTAAAACTCACAAAACAACATTCGTCGTCACGAAAAAGCGTGATGCAGAAATGTCAGATGTGATTGTTGCATTGAATTCAGTTCCTGGATGATAAACAATTGGAATATTTAACTGAAAAACTTTGAAGATTTAAAGTATCCAATTACAATCAATGGTAGGTAATAAATTGAACAAAACGTTTAATTTAGAAATATGTTATATAAATTGGGTTTGAAAATCAAGTTCAATATTGTTTAGGATAATTTATCAAGCTCGGCTACATACACTGCCAAATTATATCAGGATTTAGTTGACAAGTTTCGGAGCGACGATGATGAGCACCTGATGTTTTGATATTTCGATTATATCTTGTCAAATGATATAATCAAGATGTTTTCGTTTGGGGATAAGAAAAAGGATGAGCGCGTTGATCGATTTATTTTGAAATTCAACTCCATTAATAACAAGTTAAAAAAGTAAGTTCCGACATTTCGATTATTTCAATTTCAATCTGCAAATCACTGAAAAACAGACTGACTAATATTTCATTTGCCTTGCAGGAGATTTTTAAAAAAACCAAACATTTCTGAAGTTTGTGACGAGTACTGTAAGTTATATATAAACAAGCAATTTCATATCAGATTGTTGATGTTTACGTCTCGTTGATATAAAATTGCAAACTCAATTATTTCGTAGGTTTGCTCGCTGATGAATGCGACGCGGCTGGAAATCCCCAATATGCAGCATTATGTTGGTTGCACGCAGCAAAATGTCAAGAATTATTAAATGACAAACAGACACAAATGTATTATTTAATCAAAGCTGGCCGAAAGTTCATTAGCATTGAAATGAGTTTTATCAGAGTTGGTTGTCCATCTGTAGGCAATGAAAACTTTCAGGCAAGTGAACTTTTCAAACGAAAATTATGCTATATATAAATGTATATTCAAAATAACAAGAACTGTAATGACAATTGTAGGCAGCCAGTGAGATTTGCGATCAAATAATGAGTATTTCTCAAGATATGGAAGGGTACATTTCGATTGGTCCTAGTTTCGCAGCTGAGTTAGCCAGATCTTTAGGTTCCTCGCCAGACAGTATCAAAAAATTACGCCCTATAGACGGGAAACCAGTTTTTATTCCAGCTATCAAGTTGTTGGTCACGTTTTTAATTCAAGGAGGTAAATATCTTAATTTGTTCTAATGAAGAAATCCTATTTATTTAATTTGTTTGATTGTTCGCAAAACTTTGTATGGCTGTATTTTACATTTCATTTCCAGAGGATTATCATGGAGCTTTAGAAGTTTTGACTGACTTAATTTTATTGATCAGAAACAAATACTCATCGAATCCTGCAACTTATTACAAAGACATCCTTTACAAGTAAATTTCAAATCCACTTGAATACTTCCAGCTTCAAATTTAAACTCAACGAAACTTTAATTTTATCGTTTGTTTTTCAGTTCTGAAATAACAAGCATTCTGTTGCTATTAACTCTTCGACCGACGCCGAAAAATTTAACAGCCTACCAAAGCGAATTATTGCAAAGGTTTTCAAAAGAGGTGACGTTATCAGACGAAAAGCAGACAACGTCAATTGGTAACACTATATTCAATTTTCCGTTGAATAAGCTTGAATTCACTATTTTAAATGGTATCGTGTTTATCAATGTTTAAATGTTTTTCGCAGAGTCTGCAGCCGTCAGTAGCGACGAAGCGATACTGATTCAGTCATTGATAATGGCTTGTCAGACGCAAGATTGTGACGCTCTTTTGGAGATGGAGTATGAATTGTGGCCCTTCTTTACTGACGAACAAAAAGATTTGCTACGAACTTGTGTTAAGAATTATTGCAAAGTTTAACAAACTGATTGTAATGAAATTTGTAAATAAACAACATTTGAACAAAATATCAAATATAAATGGGAAAGAATAAAAATAACAAACGAAAACAAAGGATTTTTTTCGCAAATGAATCAACTTTAAAAACAACAATTTTTCGCAAATTCAAAAAAGAAACAAATCGAATGCGGTTATTTTTATGCTAATTAAAGTTTTGAAATGAAAATTGACTATGACATCAACACTTTTGATTTCATTAACACCAAAAGAGTTCGCTGCAATCTTATCTGAGAAAAGGTTGATTGCAAATACTAATTAATTAATTAATTATTTAAACAAAAACGAAAATGCCTCATGAATGAGATTGCGTGATCGTTGAAGGTAGCGAAAAGTTTGACTCTTTGAATTGCAAATTGATTGTCAAAAATTGAAACACCTGGTGTGACTAGGGACAGAGTTAGAGGAACGGTTGATTTTGTCTATGAGAGAGTTAAGTGGTCTACGCGCAGGCGCATAGACACGTCGGGATCAAAAGTGAGCGCAGCATGTGTTGAAGTTATGTGGTCATCGCACGTCGCTGGCTGTCTCGGTGTGTAGTGCTGCTGGCGCTATCGGCTATCGTGTTTATTTTGAGTTGAGTTCAGTTTGACTGCAAAGTTTGTCGGGGCGCGATAGCTCGCGTGTAGCGCGTTGGAGATTATTTTTGGTCGGTGTGACAGGGCAGGCCAAAGGCAGGCAGCCAGCGGATCGTGGGTCAACGTACCAACAACGCCAGCGAATGTGTTCCTTTTGCCGGACATCAGTGCATCAGCGAGTCAACAATCCTTTCAGCCCGTCTCGACCATTGTGCTGCGACAGCTCGTCCTTCTGTCACTGAAATTATTTCATCCCGACATAACAATCAAGTGAGTAGCAACGGCACAGGCCGCGTTCTTTCACTTTCACCAAGACGAATTATCGCACCTTTTGTGCCTTTACCGTCTCTCGGTTACACTTTTCTTTTTTTCGATTCGCACATGTATCAGCGGTTACATAATCTGTAAACATTGCTCCTCATTCGCTTGCACCTAAAATAGAAATCATTGTTGCAGGGTGAATGAATTTCGCGAAAGTTGTGCGAGTAACAGTTTTTGGAATCAGCCAAGTTACAATAAACTGGCACGGACAAAAGTGTCGGCTGTGGCTCGCGTGGAACAGACGAAGAGACGAAAAAGAAATATGAAACAAACTTGATGGTTTTAATGAGAGTTAAGTGGAGTAAACGATATTCTGTTTTTGCAGACTTTTTGCAATGGGACGTACAGACACCCACGTAATGTTTGATTCTGCCGATGAAAAAGGAGAGCACTCGTATAAATTTGCTAGAAGGTTAAAGGAGAAAGAAAGATTCTTTTAACATATACATATCATGTAAAGCTCGAGTACCCATCAAGGCTGTAATAATAATAAGCCCCGCTTCGTCGCATCTCTTTTATTTATTCCTCTCTCTCGCTCTCGCGGTCTGGTCGAATTCAAAAGTGACATTCAAATTCAGGCCTCAAATTGCCATGACGTCTCTTGTTATCGTTTTTAAACTGCTCTCCACTCCCTTATAGATTGAAGGAGCCACAGCCTATAAATCCAATTAAGAAAGTGGTGTTAGACAAGATTGAAAATCAAATGCATCATTAACGGTGAAAGGTCGAACGGACATTTTTGATCCAATAAAAAAGCAATCTCGTTTGAGTACCGTTCATGCCTTCAATGTGTAAACACACTTTTTGCTCTTTCCTCAATTCTTCCGCTCGATCGTTTTCATGCATCATATTTGTTTATTTGTGTTATTATTTTTTGCTCGTGAATTATCAAACGAGTTTGTTTGTAAGGATAAAATTGTCGTGGCGCAATCAGCGTCCTACCATCTTCAAGACTAAAATCGCGACAGAAATTGTGGGCCGAGCATGTTTCTCCCACGCGAAAAAGCAACTCGTATTCCATTTTGACAAATCAGCTGTTCCGCTCATCTAATATTCAACAAATGCCGCGGCACAAAACGAGATGCAAAAAAAAAAATTGTAGTCGCCAGTTATCCTCATATTAATTCCGTATCAGACGTTCGACTTGTCCTTCTGTCACGAACATTAATTTTAACCGTCCATTGCGATGTCAACAAAACGCCAGGCGGTCAGCGCACCGCGTGCACGCTCGGCTTTGAAAATGATAGCAAAATCTATAGGCCAGCCGACCGGTCGAAATAGACGAGACATTGTTATCATTGTCGGAAGGTGACAATTTTTTGCGCTTGCTTCATATTATATCGCAATGGAATAGTTGTCATTTTGAATCGCATTGCCAAATATGGCTGGCCGTGGTATTCTTAGACCTAGACGAGTATGGGCGATGCCCAACGAAACCATCCGAGCAAACAAATTATATCGGTTGTGTGGATCAACTCATGTTCCGCGGTGCCGACAACTATGTCTAAAAAAGTGTTTTTCAACCGAGCAAGAAACTTTTTAGAAAACATCAAAATGAAAGTTCAAGATGTAACGAAATTTACACGGTCTATTTGTTGAATTAATCGTAGTATGCCATTGTAAACAGGGTGACGAAAGCTGTTGATAGAGTACCCACGAGTCAGGGTTTTGATTCATTCAAAAAAATGCAAAATTCGGACCAACAATCAAAAAAAGTCCAAATTCGTTTTTGGAATTTAGGTTTTTGCAAAGACCGCAAGTGTGGGTGCATATTTCTATGTCAAATTTTGCGCTCTTTTCATTTCCGCAGTCAAATAGCATATTTCAAACAAAAATGTTTTCAGCTATTTTCACAGCTGTTTATTTTTAATATGATAATTTTAATAATACTTTTCAATCAGTAAAAATTCAATTTAACTTTTTGCCCTTCCGACATTTGTGCACCAAAACAACTTACAAATAAAAAAGAACACTTTCAAATTCAACGAAATAACAATTTGTTTGGTTTATTTTAGTTGGTGATCAGCGGGTATGGAGATTGACGATACCTCAGATCAGAAGACGAGTTGGCGGTTAGGATCTCGGGTGGTGTGAGAACTATGCCATCAGCGTGCGAGCCTCTGCAAACGCTGTTGTGTCAGCGTCGAGAGTCATTTGTGCCAGCGACGGTGGACCCGCGTGCCAGCCGGGTGGTGCACTTCCCGGACCTGAAGGCCTGTCCGCTGCGCGACGAGAAGGTAGATTGTCAGGCGGTGCACCTGGGCTATGCGATCCCGGTGAACGTGGTGCCGCTGAGCGAGAGACCCAACTTCGTGCAGCTCGAGTTGGACCCGACGGCTGAGCTGAGCGGCGTGTCCTATCTGATAGCTCAGAACCACCCGTTCTTCGCCGACAGGATGGCTGCGACGGCCAAGCACGAGCTCCGCAGCCAGTTCCCCCACGGGGAGAATTCCGGCGACGAGGACATCGCAGCGATCGCGAAGCAGATTAGCGACCACGCCGAGGCCATCTACCAGTCGTGGAAAAGTCGCGGCTTGGCTCCCAGCGAGATCCTCAAGTGTCACGCGACCTCCAATATGGACTCGAAATTCTCCTCCACGAGCAGCAACGTCAAGGACTTGCTGGTCCAAAGTCCCGACCATCTCGAGAAACTTGTCAGCGACTTCGTGGTGGAGGACAAGGCGCGAATCGCCGCGGCTGCTGCGACCTCGAACAAGAACATCAAGCACCTCCCCTCGTCGATACAATTCGCACTGCAGAAATTCGAGAACAACATTCTGCAGAATGCGAACGACCACAAAAGTGTCTATGGGTCGCAGTTGCGCAACCAGAAGGCACCTGCGAATAGCTTTTTGAATTCCAACGCTTCGGCGTTCACCGACAAGATTGCACTTAAAACCCGACCGCTCAGAAACCGTAACCAGATTTTCGTCGAGACCATTGAACCTCAGAGTTTCGGCGCTAGTAATAACAAAAAGGAGACGAACAAGCAGAACCCGCTGGTTACCCAGGTTGGAGCTTGGCCCTTGAAGAATAAGATGTTGAATAAAACAAGTAACGGGATAGTCGACAAGGACGAGTGCAGTGTCGATTCGAGTTATATGGACCTGGTTGCACGCGAGGAGAAACGACTTATCGACGCGTTGAAAACTGGACTGGTTCTGGCGGTTGACAACCTGGACAAGACCCAGGAATTGGAACCGAAGAAGAGTCTGATAACGAGTAAGGAGAAACTCAAATTTGAGGACAGAGGGATGGTCAAAAACTTGGCCATGAAAAGTTTGGTCGGTGCGAAGGAGAAGGTTCAGAAGGACGTGGACGAGGTGGACAGTAGCAAAGTTGTGAAAGACGAGAAGGACTTTGTGAGTTCTCGTTGGGGTCCTAGAGTGAACGCTGTGAAACCCAAGGTCGAGGTTGTTCCGCATCCGGAACTTACGGTCCAGCAGAAACAAAATATTAGGTCGGCTGCGATCTCTTCTTCTGGCACCTTTAGTAACCCTGTGAGGCCGTTTTTGACCAGGGGTTCGGTCGCTGAACGGGTGATGATCTTTGAGAAGTGTCCAAGCGAGTTGTTCTTGGACAAACGGTCGCCCAGACAAACTGGACGAAATTGGGCGAACAATGTGGAGTCGGAGAATAAGTTGCAGGTGTCGACTGATGTTAAGGAAAATTCTAAACCAATTCTGCCACCACATACCACTTTGCAGAGACATGTAAAGAGTAATAAAAGCGTTCATATACCTAGGTACGTAAAAAACAGTTATTTGTATGTATTCTGTAGATTTTGGTTGTAATTTTATTGTTGATTTGTAGGTTCTATTTTCCAAGAGGTAAACCAGCATTACATTCGCAGATAGAAAATACAATCGCACGCATTACTGGCGCTTTTCAGAGTCTTCCGAATCATCAGGCTACGAAAGGACAGTTTCACACTATCACAGCGGTTAGATCATTAGCTATTATTAATTGGTGTTTTTCACGTTCAAGGAAAAGCTTTAACTCAATTTGTCAATTCATATTCAACAGGCTTGCGAATTGCCATTGTATTGGAAAGTGCCATTATTCTTAGCAGTCAACGGTGATCAGAAAGGATATGTTGAGATGAACACATTTTTGGACTACTGGAAAGAGTAAGAAACTTGTTCAAAAAATGCAACAAAAAATGAAACAAAAATTGACAACAACAGAGCTTTTATAAATGACAACTTTTTAGATTGGTAAAAACGCATCACGATGAGGCTAGCAAATTTATTAAGATTTGCACGAAAGGTGCGCGGGAATGTATCTACCCGGAAGATTTATTTCCGTTAGTGCAAGACGTCGTGGAGACTCATCCAGGTTTGACGTTCTTGAAAGAGGCTACGGAATTCCATTCGCGTTACGTACACACGGTAATTGCTAGATGCGGCATGTAAACTGACGATAAAAGACAAATATAAACTGATCATGATGTGAAAAATGTGATAATTCGTTTTGGCACAGGTGATCGCAAGGATATTCTATTGCGTAAACAGAAGTTGGAGCGGCAAGATCACATTGTCGGAATTGCGAAGGAGCAACTTTTTGTCTGTGATTAGTATTTTGGATCACGAGGAGGACATCAATCAAGTCACTAACTATTTTAGTTACGAACACTTCTACGTGATTTATTGTAAATTTTGGGAACTGGACCGTGATCACGATCTTTTCATCGACAAAGCGGACCTTACACGACATAACGATTATGGTAAGCTTTTTTTTCGCACTTTTTCTCTCGTTTTTTTGGTTGTCATTTTCGTTTAAGGCAAACACAATTTGTCACGTCATCCAATCGAAATTCCATTTTCAGCCTTGTCATCGAGAATAATCGATAGAATATTCAGCGGGGCAGTAAGCCGAGGAATAAACACAAATAGAAAACAAGAAAGTGAAAATAAAATGAGTTACACGGAGTTTGTATGGTTCTTACTTAGCGAGGAGGATAAAAATCATCCGACCGCTATCGAGTACTGGTTCAGGTAAATACTTTTTTTTCAACTTTGTTTTTAACTAGAAATAAAAAATGAATCAACTTGTTATTCACGTGGAGCAATTATGTTTCTAAACAGGTGTATGGATTTGGACGGCGATGGCTATTTATCAATGTACGAACTAGAATACTTTTACGAAGAACAGCTTCACCGGATGGAAGTGATTGCCATCGAGACCTTGCCATTTGAAGATTGTTTATGCCAGGTGAAAATCAATCCAATCGATTTATCATTAATTTTTCCTCCTTCTTTTTTGTTTGAGAAGCTGATTATTAATGGTAAGGTATAATTTTCAGATGCTCGATATGATTCACCCAGCCGTGCCTGGGAAAATATCGCTGAGCGATTTAAAAAGATGCAAAATGACGGCAATATTCTTCGACACATTCTTCAATGTGGAGAAATATCTAGATCATGAACAACGCGATCCTTTTGCATCAGCGAGAGATCACGATGCGGATGGTCATGAGGTACTTGATTTTTTTATCCTGCTTTAATATCATTCCAACAGATATGCTTATTAAAGTGGTTCTCAATTTCAGCTCTCGGACTGGGACAGATTCGCAGCTGAGGAATATGAATTGCTGGTAGCTGAGGAAAGTGGCAACGAACAAAATGATAATTCGTAAGTGCGACTTTCTAATTTTTCCTCTTTTTTTGTCGTAAAAAATGAACAAGTTGAAACGACATTTTTTTGCAGATTGTACCAGCCTTCAAATGACAGTTACTCGTCTAATGCCGATGTCGATCCGGCAGAACCTGAACAAACCAATGAAAGTGAATATTCTGACCGAACGTCTTCCATGAATCATCAAAAAAACGCACACTACGATAGTGGCGACAGTGATGATTATGCTGAGAGTGACGAATAAAACTTGATCTGGTCTATGACCGGTTCATCTCATATCTGAGTGGCGATATTTGTTAATCTACAACGTATAGCTTTATACTCAAACAAAAACACTGATGGATAAATTATATTATTTAAATCATACTTTTACATAGAAACATTTTTAATTATATGTAAAGATTGTAGTCACGCGGTACTTTGCATTGTAAATAGACATTGTCGATTTTTTTTAGAATCTTAGCAAACGCTGCTATTCGTTCCTTTTTGAAACGCATCTTTTTCTAGCTAAATTTGCATTTTGAGATCAATGAAATTGTACGAAACTAATCCATTCTAGCAAATTTTATTATTATTCTTATTATTATTATTATTATTATTATTATAAGTAAGATGAATTTTTTATTAGGATTTTTAATATTTTTATAGAAAACTATTATTTATATCATAAAGTGCTTGATGAGGGGAGAGATTTGACACCTGAGATCTGATATGATATTGATCGTGGAGATTAAATTCCACTCACTGATTGTAGAATATTTGGTTGTATGAAATTCTTGAAGCGCCGATTACGTTATTTCTCATATGAAATCAAACCTCTCGATTGTATTTATTACACGGATGTAGATTTTGTAATAAAAATATTGTTTTCGTATATTCCTGCAAAATAACGCAATCTTCTAGTCTACGTTAAGGCGTGAAAACGAAGAAAAAAATATGATTATACTCCGTTGTGTTTTGTCGAAGATGAGAGTTATAAATTTGTTGGTTTAAAAATGTTTGATTTACAAAATATAAATGAGATACCGTCAACGATATACAGAATCGCGTAAGCAAAAAGAGATTACTACTTTTGCTATGATAGCGGTGCTTTCAAATTAGATTTAACGTGTACTAATGTAACGATAATACGATTAGTGATGTAACAGTCATATTACTAAACAAAAGTAAGCCACTTAAAAGTAATACTATCGAACAATTCACGATCACAGACTGTTTCAGTGATTGGATCGAACAAATTTCTGTTTCACATTTGTTTAATATTAACATTTAATAGATTAATATATAACTCTTTGATGTTTGAAGTACTTATATTACGCATACGCATTGACGTTTTTTATATTGTATATCATCAGTTGTAGATTTCTATGATTTTACAATGAATATGAAATTAGCGTTCCAATGTCTGAGCCATCGTTCATTGCTGATATTTTAAACTTAGAAAAAAAACAGAGATTATTTAATCTTCATGCTAGTCTAATCATACAAAAAATGCAATGATTAATTAGTTACCGTAATGTAAAATGATGCTTTTGAATTTTTTTATATTTATAAATTCGAATCGAGTGTACGAACTTGCGTATTATATGTACATACACCTGCTTGTTGTTAAAGCATAGCTCTCTTTTTTTCATTTTGCGACTGTTGATTTTATGTAAATTATATAGTTTAAATGAAGACGTTATAAATTTTTGTTGATTTTTTAATCGATTAATAACTGATTAGATTGAAATATATTTATATCCATTTCATCATTCTGTTTAAAGTACATGTATAAATGTGATGAAAAAGTCTAACGATGTATGAAAATCATGCGACATCTACACCTTTTCACAAATATGTAAGTGCATTGATTATAAATAAAAAAGTTATAATTCAAAACAAAGTTACGTTTGTTGGTTTATTTTATTACATTCATTCACTCTTCGGCGTTAAAAACAACAGATTCAAAAATCTGAAAAGATAGATGTATAAATTGTATGAAATATTTATGATAGTTCTGTATATCATAAGATTTCCCCCGTTAGGGTCCGCATGACTTTGAAGAACCGACCCGGTCATGTTTCGGGTCGGGTACGGGAGCTTTAGCCAGGGAGATCCTCCCCTGTCTTGTGGTGCTTGTCTTTTTTATCTTAGAGAATCTCTCATCTTTGCCCCAGCTGTGCCCCAGCTATAGTACGTATGCGGTCGGCCCTATAGACGGGTACCTGGCCTTGAGTGTGATCAGTCCCATAAACGGATGTGATCTGAACGCCGAACGGGCATGTGCATAAGAAGGTGGGCTACACTGCGGGGTTTGGGGGGGGGGGTTCCTCCAGATGACCAAGAACTGAGGAAACTGAGGTTTTAGGGGTGACTTTTGGACCTAAAAACCCCAGTGGAAGTCATTGGCGAAAAATAACAAAAAACAAATGGTTTTTTCTTACACTCGACACTTTAAATTTCGCGGGATTTCCCATCTTTAATCAACTCTTTCTGCGAGATGGACTTTGAAATTCCACGCGTACTTTTTGTTCTGTCAGTAAACAACAGCGTATATCAGCTTCAGGCACTTTATCCTAAACTGTATATAAGTGTATGATGAATACAACAACTTTAGTTTAATTCGCGAAGAAATACGTGATACGAAACAGAATTAAGGTGAATGCTCAGCTCCATGTCAGTTTCTAAAAATCTGTTCCGGATAGAACATCAACAGTTTTTATAATTTTTGAACCAAAATTGACCCAGCGATTGAGAGGCAATAGATCTACTGCTGGGTTGATTTGTGAGTCAAAATATAAAAAACATTTGGAGTTCTATCGGGAATGGTTGAAATGTATCTAATATGTAACTGATAGTTCCATCGTTGTTTCTATAGGTTGTTACGAAGACCGCCATATAAAGGGACATCGAGTAAATAAACAATCACAGTTTTAATAATTGTACTTGAAAATGAGCTTGAAACTTTATTACGACTTTATATCGCAACCATCGCGAGCACTTTACATTTTTATGAAAAAATGCAACATTCCTTTCGAAGCAAAATACGTTGATTTATTAAAAGGCGAACATTTTGGACCAGAGTTCGAGCAAATTAATCCGCTTAAGAAAGCACCTGTTATTGTTCATAATGGATCTGCCATTATTGAAAGGTAAAATTTTCATTTATACTATTACATAATTGTAGAAGTGACTTTAATAATATGTTTTCAATGATTTTTTTCAGTGTTGCAATTCTAAGATATCTATGCCGGGAATTTAAAATAGACGATCACTGGTACCCAAAATCGTCTTTGCAACAAGCAAGAGTGGACGAATATCTTGAATGGCAACATCACAATACCAGATCTCATCTGGCACTATATGTCCGAGAAGTGGTAAATATTTATTATTTCATTTCATTTTTTTCATTTCATCAGTGTTACTTTCCTTTCAATTATTTTTATTAATGTTTTTTATGCTGGTTTCAGTTATTTAACCCATTAATTACTGGAAATCCAAGTTCTCCTGAAAAAGTAGAAAAGCTGAAAAGAAACATGGAAGAGTCCTTGGACGTTTTGGAAAATCATTGGTTGAAAGATAAAATGTTTCTTACTGGTGATAAAGTAACTGTTGCAGATTTAATTGGTGCTTGCGAAGTGGAGGAACCTAGTTAGTATTTTTTAAATATAACATGGACTATCATAAATTACAAATATTAGTGTTCATATTTTGTTTTACAGGATTAACGGGGTACGATCCCAAAATTGGAAGACCTCGTTTGAGTGCCTGGTTGGGAAGAGTGAAAAATGAAACATCTCCTTTCTACGAAGAAGCACACCAAATTGTTGATAAAAAGTTTGCAGAATCGCAAAAAAGCAATTTGTAAACCCATGTTTTATATTTTGTGCATCCAAAAGTATTTTTATACAATAAAATTATTGAGGTTTTGTACTAAAATATCCTAAAATGATAAAAGTTAAAATTTAAAACAAAGTCAAGTTTGTTGGTTGAATTTTATTACATACATTTACTCTTCAGCATCCTTCACATGTTTAAACAAAAATGAAAAAAATCTTTCTCTAATACTAAACAATATATAGTATTAAAATAGTACATGTTTCTTTGCTCTTATTAGAGAGTTTCACTTGTCGATCGTGCAACCTTGCAAAAACCGTTTGTAAGATTGCTCGTTTCAATATTTATTCACAATTTTGTTTTATTATTAAATGATTTTTATATCTTAGAAATACGTCCTTCTGACAGACAAACGAAACTCTCCTGACAGTTTTTTCGAGTTTTAATTTTCCATCGATCTGTTAGTATCCACCATTCAAAACATATCTAAATCATTTCACAACTGTAATATTAACCAATAATCTGTAACTAGAATAAATCTATAATTCATCACACCTATTTTTTCTTTTTGCAAAGACATTAATAAATGATCAAAATAAAATAAGTTTGCCTTATCAAATAAAATTTGTCCCCCATTGTACTTAACAATGACAATTTTCCTTTTTACACAAAAAAAACTCGAATAACGAAAAATAATTAGAATTAGAATTTGAATTATTCGTCTCACAAAATCAAATCAGAAAAATCTTTTGATTCAAAATCTCAACTTGAATCAATCTTAATCATAATTTTTCATTGCAAAAATTTGTAGTTCGGAACAAAACGTTTATTCAGCTTTTTATAACAATTTTCATCTGATTCTCGTTAAACCATGAAAGATCCGAAAAACTAATAAAACAATCAATTTCAAGACGCAAAAAGTAACTTGAAAGTAAAAAAAAAAATCGTCAAAGTGAAAATCATAACAAAATGTACAATAAACTTATCTTGTGAATGCAAATCGAGTACGATATCGTTTACTGAATTTGTTCATCAAGGTAAGTTTTGATCCTGTCTTGGCACTCCTCGGAGCACCAATGCTGAACAAGAAGTTTGCACTCAGTGGCCAATGCGTGGTCCAATTTCTCCCTCAGATTGGAGCGTAGTAACGACTTGGTTGCTTCCATCGACTGCAACAAAAATATTTCAACATAAGCGGACCGCACTTGGGATGCGAAAAATGGAAAGTTAACTTAAAAATAGACACGGTTCAGCTGGCACGCGGATAGACGCAAAGGTATGAATATTAATGGTAAAGTGACGAATGGGATGACATCGGGTGGGTGTCGAATCGAACACTGGCATAATAAAAGATGTGATTGTAGGTGTTTGGAGCAGGCTGGTCAAGTGTGCTTAGAGATAATTTAGCGTTTTGTCAGAACGATGACTCTCGTTTTAGTCACAAGTGTCAATTTTTTTCTTTTACTGTTTGTTTGTGGGATTGGCGCTAATTACAATGAGTTCTTCAGCAAATCGAAAGGAATTGTTTTCAGATACAGAGATGATGTGAGTAACAATTTTGGCTATTGAATTCAAGTTTGTCAAGTGTATCAGTAATCAGAAGATTGATTGCCAGATAAGGGGCGAGAAAGGGCTGCTGGAATGCGAAGACAATGAAGTTTGTAACATAGTGTACGATCGATTTTGGATGCCTCTTCTTGTAGAACGGCTTTGTAGGTGTCCAAACGGAATTGAATGTTCTTGGTCGCCTAACAGATCTGAATACAAATCGGCGTCCATAAGAATGAACAACAGATCTATTTTAAAGGTATCTATTTTAAAGGTATCTTTTTTATAAGTACCTTTTTATAAAGGAAAAAACCAAAAAAATTTGTTTTGTTATTTGTTATAACTACTTGAGTTTTCAATTTTAGCATTGCAATCCGATGGAAAACGTGCCAGTTTGTAAGCAAAAACAAACGTCTGTAATGATCAGTGGCAAAGGAAATGCTAATCATACCTACATGGTACCTCATAAGGTACTAACTATGTGCATTTGTCCGAGCACACATTTCTGGAGACTACAAGCAAACATTTACGATGACAATGACCAACTTCACCAAGCCTTTCAATGTTTGAAAGTAAACCAAAGTTAACAATGAATCATACAAATACATTTTGAAAAATCAGTGAATAATTTGAACGAGTTTTTGTTACAGCAATGGTTGTGCGAAACTGAGGACTTTTGTGGTTACGCCAGGACCGACCTGTTTTCCATCTACTATCGTTGTACTTGTCCGAGTGGAAATTTGTGCATCTTTAGAAACAAGACAGTTTTTGATGTGCAAGAACTGCTCTACACTGGACCAGCTTACAAGGCATATTGTTACAAGCAAACGTGAAACGATGGGACTAATAAATTGCAATCTATTTTTCTAATATTTGGTGTTTTTTCATACCTGAATCGAATGTTCGCTCATCGATTTCAACGAGGTGAACAGTTCTGCTTGAAACCTGTCAGGCCACAGAATTCTGGACACAAGGCCAGCAGTTAGAGCTTCGTTCGCAGTCATGGTTCTTCCACCAATTAATAATTCGTTTGTCTGAAAAAAGTAATGGATGATTACATCATTTTTCTGACGATTATCTTCATTTCGTTAAAATTTGTAACAGTTTGTTGATAAACTCACGAAAGTAGCTCCTAAAGTGTGCGATAGAGTTAGGATTGACAGTCCTTCAGGAATTTGACCAAGTTTACCGTAAGGTGTTCTGAAGGTTGCTTTGTCACTAGCAATAACCAAGTCGAAGAGCAACAACATCGTAACACCCAATCCAACAGCAGCTCCTTGAACACCAGCGACTATCGGTTTATTGAAATTGGCTAAGCTTGAGATGAAGTCTCTGTAGAAAAACAATAACTTAATTAGTTCAGATTCTTAATTTCAGCTTAATAAACGTCACAGAATTTGTTGGTACATACTTGACTCCACTGGCCAACTTTTCCGCACTTTTACGCCGCTCCTCTTTGTCTTCTTGTAGAAGAGATTCAACGTCCAAACCTTCGCAGAAGCTCGTACCGGTCGACGTTAAAATAACTCCGTGACAATCGTTGTCTGTTTTTAATATCGATAGGACTTGGCAGAACTCTTTCATAGCCTATAACAAACACACAAAAGTTTGAAAACGTATTGGACATTAAAAAAATTAAATTTTGCAATCTGATGTTCTTTACCTGCAAGGTAATTCCATTTCTCAACTTCGACGATGAAGAAGGCGTTAAAATAAGTTGAACGAGTTTTCCACAACGTTTTACGTTAATTTCCTTATTGCTAAAGATTGCATCGTCGCTGGATTTGCTCGAATTTGCACTTGCTGAAAGTAAATAAAACCAACAATTGAAATCACAATTCAAATTCATCATTACAAGAAGAACAAGAATGACCAAGATATTAAATCCTTTCTTACCTCTAGTTTTCTTCGTATCGCAAAGAGCGGTAGCAGCTTCAGCCAAGACCACGCTCAGAACATCCTGGTCCTTCTTCTTAAGATCGCTGCCACTGCTGTCCGACGTTTTTGTGTTCTTCAAACTGTCCCTACTTCGTTTCCTCGTATTCAGCGGACTTTTCCTCACCTTCTTCTTCTCCTTCTCATCCCCACTTTCATCCGACGAGTCTCTACTTTCAACCGGTTGAGTTGCAGCAACCCTCTCAGCTTTCCTCTTCATAGTTTTTTTGCTCTCGACACTCTCATTGTCATGACTAAACAGCCTAGGACTTCCAGGAGCACTCGAATAAGAGCTCGTAGAGTGTCGACGGAATATCACCGATTCCTCAGCAGCGTTCCGTTGAGCAGACACCGAAACAACTTCGTTCGAAATTATCTGGGGCTTTGCTTTCTTCGGTGTTTTCTTTCCCTTCTCCGGCTTCTCATTTTGAACCGCACGTTTGGGCCTGGACGAAACACTGCTCGAACTGAAAACCGCCTCGCGAACCATTTCCTGTCGTTTACGCAAATCCTGCTCAGCCTTTTCCATATCCTGCCATTTAGCATGAGTTTTTGTAATTGGAACGAGTCTTCTCGTTCTATCACCCTGTTCCACGTCGTACAAGATGTTCACCACGCCTTCGTCCTGGAGCAACTTTTCCAACTCCTTCGATCGCCCTGCCTTTACTTTTTTCTTCACCATTGGTTTTGTCTTTACCTTCTCATCTTCTTTTTCCACCTTCGTTTTCTGATCCTCTTTCTCTT
Source organism: Telenomus remus (assembly GCA_020615435.1). Classification (NCBI taxonomy): domain Eukaryota; kingdom Metazoa; phylum Arthropoda; class Insecta; order Hymenoptera; family Scelionidae; genus Telenomus; species Telenomus remus. Next base: position 10,725,870 of record CM036337.1, read on the forward strand.
TCTTCGACTTTGGCTCCTCCTTCTTCTCCTCCTTCTCTATCTTCTTTTCATTACTCTTCTCAGTCACTTTTTCATCGCTCGTTTTCTTTTTCGGACTCTCCGTACTTTTTTCTACCGACTTCTTTGGGGTCGACGGTTTCTCTTCCGATTTTTTCGGCGTCGGTTTTACTTCAGCTTTTTTCGGAGTCTTCTCAGGCTTCTTCTCTGGTGTTTTTGTCTTAGTCAGTTTCTGACGTTTCGAGTTTTCTTCGTGAACTCGGCCCTTTTCTGTCAATCTACGTTTCCTCCCAGCTCTACTCTCTGTTGAAGGCGTTTGTTCTTTGTCATCTGATTCTTTGTCAGCCTCCTCGCTTGACTTTTCCTTATCTTTATCATCCTCTTCTTCTGCATCTTTCGTCTTCGACTTTCTCTTTCTCTTAGTAGGCGTGCCAGGAAGTTCCAGCAACTGTTTCAACGCGATTTCTCGTTCTAATTTGTTGCCCTTGTTGTTCGACTCCTCTTCAGAAGACGATTTCACATTCGACCAATCAGGATCCGGATCACCTTCCAAGATAGCAAGAAGTTCCTTATTGTCAGATTCCTTGTTCTGCTCCTTGTCTGAAATTTCTGCCGGAGGAACCGCCGCTAACTTTGACGACAATCTTTGGGTAAGTTTTTTAACAAACATCACGTCTAAACCGACTGGAGGTTCTAGACTCTTTTGCTTTTCTCGGATTCTTTCTTTCATAACCTGGGCTACAGCTGGCGAGGATAACTGACCGGTTAACAAACGACCCTTTGGACCCTTGCTGGATCCTTTACTGTCCGAAGGTGGAGTTAAAAGCCCAACCGCAGTTTTAACAGGCAACGAACCATCTTTAAGCAAACTAGCAACAATTTCACCACACGATTTGGTCGCTGGATCATCCGATTTTTTGTCATCTTCCTTTGTGTCTTCGTCGAACTTTTGACCTTCTTCTAGAACTTCAATGGTTATTAATCTTTCTTCTTCCTTGCCAGATTTTCCATCATCCATCAAACTTTTCAGTTCCAATTCGACAGCGTCTGTGGACTTCGAACTCATTTCTTCCTCGCCCATCTCATCCTGCCAGTCGTCAAAGATGTCCTGGATCACACTTTTTTGTTTCTCAACAACGGCCTCCTCGCTATTTTCAATGCCTTCCAGCCGAGACATCTCTTCTGTGGTGAAATTTTCTGCGTCAAAAACTTTTTCCACGTGTACAACTTCTATAGTGCCAAATTTATTGGTTGGCACCTCATCTCCGTTACATGTTTTTGCTTCTTTGTCAATCCCACTTTTGTTCAAATTCAACGAATTTTCTTCCAAAACAATTGCTGCCTCTTCTGTTGCACTTTCTTCGACTTGGTCCACCTCGTTTGGCACTGAATTACTTTCATTTTCCAACTCCCCATTTTCCTGATTTGAATTATCAACAGAATCTTCTTCAAATTGAGCCTCAGTTTTTCCTTGTTCGAATGGGACATCGATTTCAATTGGCTCCTCAGTTTCGTTTTCATTTTCAGTTGGTTCCTCCTTTTGGCTCAACTCGAGTTTAATTTCGCAGCTCGTGTCAGCGGGAATTACAAACTCGGTTTCTGTTTCTTTTTCCGAGAAACTTTCAGAACTGCCATTAACCTGAATGTCATTAAACGGTTCTATCTCGGAGCATTCTTCCAAACCGTCTTTTTCGTTCTTGTTTACTGTTTCCACCTCCTTCATTTTGGTTTCCGGAATTTCTTCAGGCAAACGGTTTTGGGTTTCGTGTAACAGGTTTGGTTCGGCAAGAACATCCTCGTGGACTTCCATTTTTGGTAATCTTTCTTTTCCGTTTTCAAAGAAAAATTAAACGAAGATCTAAAAAAAAAAGATCAAACGTTAATTGACATTTTTATCATGATATACGTCAGCAATGTTGTTAATAATTGTTATACGGATTTCCAAGGGACCATTTTTACTTGGACGTGTTGTTTTTGAGAGAAAAGTAAATGACAAATGTTTTAGACAAAGTTTTAGAAATTGGTAAAAAATGTCATCGAATTTCTTGATACATAAATGGTGGCAAGATTTTGAGCTTTTTGAGGTTATGCGTTGCCGGAAAAAAAAGACACAAAACAAACTCGAACATTTTGTTTTTTCAAACGCTTCAAAAATTTTGGATAGTGAAAATGAGATTGATGGGTAATAGATTTTTTTGATCAGTATTAGAGATTATTATATGAAATTAGTAAACATTATCGTAATTGTTTAATGATTTAGGAGCAAAGGAAATCATAATTTTCATCAAAGTACCTACCTTTGCGAGCAATTAGAGTGATTAGAAAATGCCCGGCTTGATCTATGTGTCGAAACTGTCGTTAGTGATTACAAGGTGCTTTTATAAATTATTTCACCTTTTTTTCAATTGAAATTACGACACTCACATCAAATACGGCGACGCGCGAACACATCGTCTCTCAGTTTTGATCCCCATTCCCCATATGTATACGTGTTGTGTTTGGGTAGTGAAATTCTGTTACCGACCAGCGGCAATGAAGAGTCATAGATAGCGCTCGCACTGCTTATTTGTAAACAAAATATTGGAACGATTGTTGGATATAAAAATATATATTTAAAATTATAAAAAAACACGATCAACAAACTTTTCAACTTATTCTAGCGACAAATTGTTAAGTAAATTCGTAAAATTGTCTTTCCATTTTTTGGCCGTTTTATCAGGATTGTGCTGAAAATGAGAAAAATAAATAAAAATGATGATTGCGGTTCATTTTTATAATTATAATATTTATTTAAAAGACCAATTACCTGTAAAATATGCACGCCTCTTTGAGACAGTACAACGAGCTCATCAACTCCATCACCTGTCATATCCAAATTGCATATTGAGTAAATCGGGGAATCAAAACTTTTGCAATCAATCAATTCCCAACTTTGCTCATGGGTCTCACCGTAGACTAAAACTTTTTCTTCGTATGTTCCTATGAGTATTTCGTTGCGACCGTCCATGTTGATGTCTGAGACGCAACAATGAGTGTAACTGTGCTCGTTGTTGTTCGGAATTATCTCGTTAGATTTGAGCTCATTATTTAAAATGTCCCTATCAAAACGATGATCAAAATAAAATCATATTTCTTTCATTCAGTACTGTCGTTTATAATTTAATAGACATACTTGAAAATCACAGCCGTTGTTGTTGTAACTACTAAAATGTTAAAAATATCTGCTATGGTTGGTTCAGACGAATCTGTAAACAATGTTTTTATTATAAATCATGCTGATTTTTTTAAATAGTCAAAGAGGAGTTATGATTTTGTGAAATATCGAACGAAATTTTGAGACCTTTCGTTTTTATAAAAGAAGGCACAGGAATGAAATTTTCATTCTGGAACACTCTGACATTTATCACGGGGTCATCGTATTGTAATTTCCATAGTTTGTTGATCTGAACTGTTTCAACATCTACGATTGCTATCATTACTTTTCCATTGTCACAACCAGCTGCTGATATTCGCCTGAAACAAAAGAAAAAATAAGCATATCTAAATAAACAAATCAAAACAAATGAAGAAAACTTGTGATTCACTTGTTGTTATTGTTGAAATAACAAATACAAATCCACAAAGCAACGGATTGCAAATTGTCCAACTCAGGGAAAAATCTTTCCAAGGATGTTTCTTTATACGAGTGATTTTGTTTGTCTTCTCTGATGAGATGGATTCGTTCGTCGCTCCCAGATATCATCCAGATAATCTGTCAAAAACAATTTACTTAGAATAATAAGCTAACTTTAATTAGATAATAAATTATCGTACAAAATTACCTCAGATCCAGATGAAGTTGGCAAAGTAGTATGATACAAATGAAAAGGATGATAATCAAGTTCAAGCATCAGACAATTTTGTCCAATGACCTCTAAGGAAGGAGAAACATCACCTTCTGCTCCAACTTCCGTATAAACATTTAGATATCTTTCCACAGTGTTGTCACTGCTTGGTTTGATTATTGTCACGCCAATTACAAATTCATCAATATTGTTTTTTGAATTGTTGTAAGCATCCAAAGAAATTATTTCTGCACCACCTGTATTTAATGTCGGAAAAAGTGTTAAAATGTCTTTTTTACGATTTTAAAACAGTATTTAAAACTTATACCTACTTGGTAAATAAGTGAACAACAGTTCTTTGACAATAGATTTAAGACAATTATTTTTATTCAACTCGCTGAATTCGCAAGAATAAATTTTCCTCTTCAAAGAAGCAACCAAAATTTTATCACTTTCGTTGTTTGACAACAATCTGGTCATCGAATAAATGTTTCCTTGAGATTCCAGGTGGAACCAGTGAGCATCTAACATTTCATTCATTTTTGGTTTGTTATTTTTTCAATTTGTTATAACATGTTCACAAAAATAACAAGTTGTTTTGAACACATGTTTTGAGGTTCGACCTACTCTTACTCTGAAGAGATGTCAAATTAAACAATTTCGAGGTTAGGTTTAGTACATGGTATAGTGTTCCGTTTTTTGTGTGTGTTGCGCATTATTATCTCCCCTCTCGTTCGAAATAACAAAGTATAACTACCAACAATTGACAATTAAAAATTTCAATTGTTACATTGTTTTTGTTAGTGCGTTTTTACTTCTGTCATTGTTTTTGCAGTTTTAAAAAGTTTTTCCAGTTAACCATGGCATATCCAGTAAGAAGCTTCTGTATTTAAATATTTTTTTTCAAAAAAGTGTACTCATTTTTATCTTTGTTTTCAAAGTTTAACAACAAATGATTGTTTTTTAGGCAAACATGTATGGATCCGGTGGAGACGTGCAAGTAAGTCCTGATGTTCAGAGATGGTTTTCAACCGTTGATCGTGACAACAGTGGTGAAATCTCAGCGAAAGAATTACGATTAGCTTTGGCAAACGGTCAGGGTGGACATTTTTCAGAAAGAGCATGCAATCTAATGATTGGTTAGTGTTTTTGAAATTAAATTACGAATTTCGAATTGTAATTTTTTAAATCTTGTACATTTAAATGTTCTCTCATTGCAGGAATGTTTGACAAGGACAAAAAAGGAACGATCAATCTTCAAGAATTTCAAGCTTTGTTCAATTACGTGAATTCTTGGCTAAGTGTGTTTCGAATGTATGATCAGGACAACTCGGGAACTATCCAAGAACAAGAGCTAGCTGCAGCTTTGACGCAAATGGGCTACTCTCTTTCGCCAGAATTTTACAGCGCTGTTGTAAAAAAGTGTGATCCAAAGGAACAGAAAAGTATTACAGTCGATAACTTTATTGTTGTGTGTGTACAAATCCAAAAATGTACTGGTTAGTAAAAAATTTTACACAACTTTAAAAAGCGCAAAAAAAATTTATTGGAAGAAAACTAAAGTAATGATAATTTGTTTTCAGAGGCATTCAAAGTAAGGGACGTGGATCAAACAGGAGTAATAAGGATTGGATTCGAGGATTTTGTTAACACGATGATCAATTGCACAATCTAGAAAAACAGCTGTTCAAGATAATTTTATTCAAGTTTCAAGACGATATATACATTCCCAATGAATCAAAAGAATACACAAAGAAAAAGTAATAGAACAAGCGATACAAATTTTATTTGTCGTGTAGGATTTGATACTGATTTTACATTTTATCCGTGCTTCAAAAACGCTGCTGTGACAATATATTTTATTAAAAAAAATAGATGCAAATTTGCTTTCTATGACTGCATATTAATATTGATTGAATAATAAGTAAAGTACTTGGAAGAACGATTCTAGCAAAATGATCGATATTCTATGTTCAAAGACAGGCTAGAATTTTTGCACGATGTTTTTTTGGCTTGAACGATTAAGTCTTTGAAATAAAACTATCAGAATTGATATCAATCTTGGGATACTTTCCCAGTTGAAAAGTCTCGATAATCAAAGTTTTAGTTACTAATTAGGACAGGTGCAAAAATCATGATTGCATATTTACAGTTGTCAGTTGGAAATAAAAAAACGGAGAGTATTCCTCAAGAATATTGTTAACACCGTAGGACATTTGATATTCTCTGGAAATGTTTCATAGAATTTTATAAGTTGACGAAACTCTGTTCCGTCAAGTTGACAATGATGTTGATAAACTTTATTTTGGCTTAATCTCTGAAAACATTTCTTTAATCAGTTGAAAATAAAAACAACGTAATTTAAATAGAAGTTGAAGTTTTTTTACCATTATGGATTGTTCTTCCCTCCAGGTGATTCAGCCTTATTTATAACTTTCTTATGAGCGTCTTTGTGACCATGACAGTGCTCGCACTCGTCGTCACTTTCTTCAGAACTACTTTCGCCAAACTTTTTCGGTTTTTCGTATATACAACAACCTAAAAACCAAAAAGTATTTCAATCAGAACTTTTAGAGGTTTGAAAGCATACAGTAATGAATATAATTCCATCTTTTGCAAAAACTTACATTTTGATTTCTTTTTATTCATATTTTCATTATCGACGGTTCCTGATTTCCATTGTACTTTCTTATTTGATTTGGGTTTTCGTAGTCTTAAACGTACTGTAGGAACTTCCTGCAAAAACGAAACAAAATAGTCTTTAAAATCAGAAACATAACTTCTAATATGAAAAATTTGTTCAATCTAAGGATTTCAAGGTGCAAATTAAACCGCATTTACGAAAATGTATAAACTCTTTTTATTCAAACATATAAAAATAATTATACAAAGTATAAACATTTCAATTGAATAACAACACATTCTTTTTTATTGCACAACAAAATTATCTTTCAATTCTTGTATCTCATTATCAGAATAATTGAGTAAATCGCTTAAAACTTCCGTAGTATGTTGTCCCAAAGTTGGAGGCGCAGATCTGGCTCGATTATCGGCCAAACTATAACTCACAGGCGGACCCACGACTTTAACTTGTCCAAACGTTTTGACCAGCTCCAAATGCTTTACATGTGGATCATCAAAGACCTAAAAGTCAACCCCTCCCCAAAATGTCATACCTTTTTTGTCAAATTAACAGATATTTACAAATACAAACAAAATGTATACCTCATCAATAGAATTAACAGGACCGTAAGGAAAACTCGCTCCTTCAAAAACTTCCGTCCACTCAGTGTTACTCTTTTCTTCAAACTTCTTCTCCAAAATTCCAATTAATTCCTTTCTATTTTTGACTCTCATTGCGTTATCTACGAATCTCGGATCATTTATAAGTTCTTTCAATTCAAGTCTGGTCATCAGGTCTGCGTATTGGCTGTTGCTTCCTGTTCCAACTGTCATGTATCCTTTACCTTTGGTTGGAAATGTTTGGTAAGGAACTATACTCGAATGTTCTGATCCCCACCTACGAAAATGATCATCATTATTAACATTATAAATATTACAAGTTCATCATTATTAATTAACAATGTAACTTATTTTAATCACAAAATAAATCTCAAGTCCGTACCTACTAGCACTCATATTTGCATTCAAGTAATTGGACGCAACATTAATCAAACTAGCAATCTGAGTAGACAATAAATTGCACTGAATCCACTGGCCCTTACCAGTTTGACTCCTTTGATAAAGTGCAGCAAGGATAGCTCCATGGGCATACAACCCAGTGGCCAAATCTGTCATTGGGACCCCAACCTTACAAGGAGGACCATCTTTTGGACCAGTAATATTCATCAATCCACCCAATGAAGCAGCAATAACATCATATCCTGGTCTCTTTTTGTAAGGCCCATTATATCCGTACCCAGTTATGGAACAATAAATTAACTGAGGAGCGATTTCACTCAGCTGATGGTATCCCAGTCCCATTTTTTCCAATTTCGTCGGAACAAAATTCTCTACCAAAATATCACATTTTGCACACAGTTTCTCGATTATGTTCCTGCCTTTTTTCAGGTCTATGCAGACGCTCTTTTTGTTTCGGTTCACGCTGGTGAAGTAGACTGATTGGTTGCTGTTGGCGATGAACGGTGGGCCCCAATTTCGGGCCTCATCACCGTGTCCTGGTTGTTCGACCTTGATCACCTCGGCACCAAGGTCACCGAGGATCATTGTACAGTAGGGCCCAGCGACTATTCTTGTAAGGTCCAAAATTCGAATCCCAGCCAAGGGTGATAATTTTGCATCTTTACTGTAACACCTTGCTGGGACTTGTTTCAAAAAGTCAACAATTGGTATCTTCATTTTGGTCCCCGAGTTTATTCGCAGTTCTTTTAACCTTTGTTTTCCGTTTGTTGTGGTTTTTATTTTGGTTTTGAGATCACAACGAACTTGATTAAAGTTTCAACGTGAGTTTGACGCGGAACTTTATAAACTGCGTCTTAGGTTTGACGACTTTTAATAATGATAATTTTGTACGGTGGTGAACAAATACAAAACTCGAACTGATCGAGCGACCTTTTTCCGCGCTAATTTGAATCGTCGAGAAGAGGTTAATAATACGATTGACGATTTCGTACCTGCTGACTGCCGTCGGAAACGTCTCCCTCGAGAAGAGACTCTGTTCGCGTCGGACAGCACGGTAGATCGCTTGTTGCACTGCGTTCCATCGTGTTGAGCTTTTGGGATCTGATAACGGACGATTGGACACTTGTCACTATCCAAAACAACTTTTTGCACCGACTTGTTTTGGTTCAAATGATCGTGCAAGCCGCCATCTTTACTTTTCCCCTCTACGTGCGTTGCAGACGACTTTTATCAATAATTGTTTTTTTTTAGTTTTATAACATTGATAGTTTTTTATACCGGTCAATTATGGATTGTTTTTTTATTTATAAAATATATAAACCAGCTAGCATATGAAAATAGACAAAGATGCAATTACTTTCTAGATGCTTTCTGTCTCTGTCTGTTCATTGTTGTAAAAATGGTGGCGACAAATAATAAATAAAATATTTGAAGTTTAAAAGTTACTTTTTTGTGTAAAGATTGTCATTTATAAAGATTCAAGGTTTTTCAATGCAAATTTTGAAGTTCTAAAGGTCGTTCAAGGTGGTTTTTATTGTTGTTTTTAAACCAAGGACATTGTTGCCAACAAACAGAAACACGTCTTGTCAAAGTCAAAAACAGTTGCAAGTTTGAGGTTAACGTTTTTGTTGTTATGTGAAGATTTGCAAAATTATCAAAAAACTGCGACTTTTTCATAAAAATTGGATGACAACGAAAGAAGTCGACCGAAAAAAAAACGGGAAATGTGTTGTTAACAACGACGAAAGGTTGTAAACAAAGATGAACATCCCGGTAACCTACAGAGTGTTGCAGAAAATTGCATTGATCACTCGTAAATTAAAAATAGACACAATAAAATGTTGCAAGTTGCAAAAATATAGCACACAAACTAAACCAGGTGAGCTGCACGACTCGGTGTGCAGCATTGGCACAATCGGTCATGTTGATCATGGAAAAACCACCCTAACAGCTGCAATAACCAAATGTTTATCCGAGGAAAATGGAAGTTGTAATTATATGAGATATGAGGATATTGACAAAGCACCGGAGGAGAAAGCTCGAGGAATAACGATAAATGTAGCTCACCTAGGATATGCGACGAAAAAAAGACGGTACGCTCACACCGACTGTCCTGGTCACATGGATTTTGTCAAGAATATGATCAGCGGGGCTTCCCAGATGGATGGAGCTATTTTGGTAGTTGCCGCTGATGATGGTCCGATGCCACAGACCAGAGAGCATTTGTTACTTGCCAAACAAGTTGGCATTAAACATATTGTTGTTTATATTAATAAGGTAAACAATAATAAACAAAAGTTTCGTTTGAAATTTTCTCTTTCATTTGGTTTAATTTGTTGTGTTATTTAGGCTGATGTATCAGACAAAGAAACCATGGAACTGATAGAACTTGAAACTCTAGATCTCTTGGCAACTTTTGGTTTTGACGGTGAAAAAACCCCGTTCATTTGTGGCTCAGCAAAGTTGGCATTGAGTGGAGACCAATCAGAATATGGTATACCATCGATAAAAAAACTTTTGGATAAAATTGACGAACATATCCCGATGATTGAGAGACAAATTGATGTACCGTTTGTGGTACCTATTGATAACATGATGACAGTACCTGGTAGAGGTACAGTACTAATTGGAACCATCAAACAGGGAGAGATTAAGAAAAATGCAGAAGCGAATCTTTTAGGATTCGATCGGTTGATAAAAACATCTGTTGCGGATATTCAAGTAATCAGATATAATTCAAAAACAAGAAGATTCAATTCCCAATTGTTTTCATTTTTGTTTTAAAAAACACCATTTCTGTTACAGATCTTTCGAAAAAGCGTTCCTTCAGCACTTGCAGGCGAAAACGTAGGTTTGTTGGTAAGAAATGTTAAACTGAACGCCATCAAACGTGGGATGGTTTTATGTCGAGCAAATTATTTGAAATTAGGCAATCATTTCGAAGCTCAAATTTATCTTTTGACCAGTGCAGAAGGAGGCAGAGATAAACCCATCCAGGTTGAGCAAAATTTGTTTAATTTGATTTGACTAATACGAAATTTTAAAAAATTTTAAACCTAACTGTCGTTTTCGTTTCAGAAAAACGGTTTCTGTGCACAACTCTTCTGCACAACTTGGAACACATACACTAGACTTGATATATTACTACCTGAAAAAGATGTGATGCTGATGCCAGGAGAGAATGCCACAGCCCGATTAACTACTATGTACGAGATGCCTTTGATCGAAGGTGAAGTTTTCACGATTCGAGAACTGAATAAAAAAACTGTAGCCACGGGAATTATTACGAAAATCCACAAATCCTTAACATTCGATAAAAAGAAGATGAACCAAGTGTCTATAAAACTGTAAAACAAATAAAACTTATTTGTTAAAAATGAACGAGTTAAATCATTAGCATGGGAAATTATTAGACAAACAGCCTGGAACTTTTAACAAAGTGAACTTTAATGTTGGGTTTTATAATTATTTATTTGTGATCATAAGTAACGTATTTCAACATAAGCATCACTATGAGTTCTGCCAATCATTGATTTCGAATCTTTTACAAAATTGCGTCTCACGTTACAACTGTGCATAAGAGTACTATTAGGCTCGAACCCGTACCAATGATACACGAGATCACAAACGTCTGCGATGGTCACTGCAGTCGTACAATTAAGCCTAATGAAACGCCATAAGTGACATTTACAAATCGACAATTTAACCTCCGAACGAGGCAAGGAAATCTGTGACAATTTTCTTCATCTTTGCGTCGGAAGCCTCGCTGATGATATTTTCTTTCGCAATCGTTGCAAGGAGGTCTTTCTGAGTGGATCTGAAAACGAAAAAATACATTTTTAAAAACCCATTCTAAACTATTTGAAAATACAAGAGCGAAAGAGAAAATGGTAAAAATTTGATTATTTACTTAATGTGGGCAAGGAATTCTTTTTCGAATAAGGTGATTTTGGTGGGGTCCATTTTGTCGAGGTAGCCTCTGACACCACAGTAGATGACTGCTACTTGTTCTTCAATGGCCATTGGAACTAAAAATAGAACAAACAACATATTAGTAATGCATATTTTCAATTAAAGTAATTATTTACAAAGAATGGATTTCAAAGTGAACCAACCATATTGTCCCTGTTTCAAGAGTTCGGTCAATCGGACACCTCGGCTCAAAAGTTGTTGGGTGGCAGCATCCAAATCGGAACCGAATTGGGCAAAAGCAGCTACTTCACGGTACTGGGCCAATTCCAATTTCATGGAACCAGCGACCTAGAACCCAAAAGTAACAAAAAATTAAATCTCAATCTAAATTCAAAAATTTCAATAACACAAATTTTTAATTGAAAAACATAAAAGACCTGTTTCATAGCTTTGGTCTGGGCAGCTGATCCTACTCGGGATACAGAGAGACCGACGTTGATGGCAGGTCGGATACCTTTGTAGAACAACTCGGTTTCCAAGAAGATCTGGCCGTCAGTGATGGAAATGACGTTAGTGGGAATGTAAGCGGACACATCACCGGCCTGTGTTTCAATGACCGGCAGAGCTGTGAGGGAACCACCTCCCAGCGATTCGTGCATCTTGGCTGCTCTCTCGAGGAGACGTGAATGTAGGTAGAATACATCACCAGGGTAGGCCTCACGACCTGGGGGTCGTCGCAGCAGCAGCGACATCTGACGGTAGGCTACGGCTTGTTTCGACAAATCGTCGTAGATGATGAGGGCGTGTTTACCGTTGTCTCTACAAAGTTCAAGCTCAAATTTACAACATGTCAACAAGAAATTGAATTTATCTAAAAGATTTTGAGTTTTGTGAACCTGAAGTATTCTCCCATAGCACAGCCAGAGTATGGCGCGAGGTATTGCAGGGGAGCGGCGTCGGAGGCAGTCGCGGAAACGACGATGGAGTATTGCATAGCATTGGAATCGGTAAGACGCTTGACAATCTGAGCAACGGTCGATCGTTTCTGTCCAACAGCGACGTAGATACAGTACAGTTTCTTCTTTTCGTCACCGGCGTCGTTGAATCGTTTTTGGTTGATGATTGTGTCGATGGCGAGCGCAGTTTTTCCGGTCTGACGATCACCAATGATCAACTCACGTTGTCCTCGACCAATTGGTACCAACGAGTCCACGGCTTTGATACCAGTCTGCATTGGCTCTCGCACAGAAGTTCTACACAAAAAGTAATTGTTTGTTTATACAAATTCCAATCTTGGAAGTTTAGTTGTTTTTAATTTTGTAATAATATGATTGAAAATTCACCTTGGAATGATGCCTGGCGCTTTGGTACCAATACGGAACCTCTGTTTGCTGTCAAGTGGACCTTTTCCGTCAATTGGGTTACCCAAAGCGTCGACAACGCGACCCAACAAACCATCACCAACTGGCACATCCACAATAGCACCAGTTCGTTTGACAATGTCACCCTCCTTGATGTGTCTGTCGTTACCGAATACTACCACACCGACATTGTCAGGCTCCAAATTCAAAGCCATACCCTTGAGTCCTGAGCTAAATTCCACCATCTCATCGGCCTGGATGTTTTTCAACCCGTACACACGAGCGATACCGTCTCCAATGCTCAATACACGACCGGTCTCTTCTAAGTTTGTCTGTAATTCATAGTTTTTATTATTTTATTTATCCAAAATTAAAAATATTCGTTAACATTATTTTGCCAATTATAAACAAACAACCTTTAGTAACTAATACATTTTAGAAACTCAAAATTTCATGTAAAATGCAAAAATTTTGCAAAATCAACAAAATAGCATTAACATTAAAAAGAAAATAGTAACAAAAAATCTGTCACGTGACATTCAAAAGTATGAGAGAAAAATGAACTCGACCTTGGATGTGGCACCTAGGATGCGTTCCTCGAGGATCGAGGAAATTTCTGCCGACTGGCGGTTGCATGTTAAATGGTAGTTTCTGGACGAGACTCCGACAGCGGGCCAGCAGAGCTACAAAGATAACCAACAAAAGTTGTCACTGTAAAAAGTGTTCAAGCGAGCGCCGCTCATTACATAACAGGAGTTCGGACCGATGAGAGTTTACATAATGAATGAAATTTAGGTTTGAATGGAGGGTTATAGGGTTGATATATGTCGATGGGATGGGTTTGGCAGGCTGGCGGATTATCATACGAGCAATTTTTCGGGTGAAATGTGAGATGTGAGATGGTGAGTTGGGACCGGAAAGTGCAGAATGTCGGTTAAACGAGGACGGAGCAGTGAGCAAGGGATATAGCTAGCTTACCTGGACTGAGCTATTTGGTAGTTGCCTCGATAATGCAACGGCCAAGCGCGCGGATAGAAGAGCCATTTTGTGTCGATTGCGTGGTCCTGTATCAAGTTTAGATGGCGAGCTCTCAATCGACTAACGACGAGCAGCTCAGTAGCAGAAGAGCCTTCCTTCCGTTTTCTCCTCGGTGACTCTCTCTTGACTCGCGTAGTCTCGCCCGTCTCCCTTCTATTTCTCTACATCAGCGCCATCTACTTTGCAAAATACCTTTTTCTGAAAACAATTTCTTCGTCTCCTCTTTTTTATACAATGCTGAAATGAACCTTTTTATTAATATATTGATAAGGCTGATTCGCTTACGTTGTTTCCATTTCATTTTTCGTATTTTTTATTCAGGTCATGTATTTTTATCTAATTTGAATAGCGGGAAAATTTAAAAACTGTGCTTTTGTTTATAAACTTTATAAATTATTTTTATAGCACAACAATTTTGCAATTTTGTCAAACTTTACTATATTACATTGGAAAAAAATGATTTCGTTTTTTGCATTCAACAAATGAATAATTTTGCTTTAAAAATGTTATTACAAATGAATAAAATTTTTATTTTATTCTGCTTATGTAAAGTCAATAAAAACAAAAAATAACAATAAGGTATTCTTCAGTTGATTAAAAAAGTTGAGTTGATGATTATCATTTGACAGCTTAAGGTTCTGCGATTGATCTAATTTTTGACAACTTTAACAACACCCCTCTTTAAAATCAAGATGGCGTCACGTCAATGGGAGCGCGAGTGTGAGCAGACAACCAGTTGTTTGATTATTGACAATCATTAATTGCGACACAACACAAAGTAAACAAATTCCAAGCAGAATTATTATACAAAATGTGAGAAATACATTCGAAGTGTGATATCTTATTAATCAGTAAGACAACTAATCAATAGTCTTTGTTAATGTTGAGATGTGCCCGAGTGTATGGGAAACAAGTGTCAAACTGCGTTGACAGGGCCGGTGCCAAACGTTCATTAATTAACATTATGAATACTTAATCAATTGACAATTTTTTGTCAAATAAAAATGGTGAGTTATAGAACAAATCATTTCTTCTGTATTTTTTCTAAGGAAATTTTTTCAAACAAAATACAACTTTTAAAACCAACAATTTTCACTTTGGTTTTTTAGGTAAATTAAAAAAATTTACAAACTGACATAAAATTAAACTATGTGGATAAGAAACTAAAAACTGATGAAAAGAATGACTAGCGTGGATTCTGCAATGGAGCTTGAAACCATTGAAAAGTTGGAGAAGGAGGTGGAGAAACTAAAAACTCGTCTTGAAGACGAGCGTCAAAAATTGAACGATGTTACTTGTAAGTTGTTATAACATTCAAACCGTACACAAGTGCAAATGGAAGATAATTTATAATTATGCATTATTTACAGTATCTTCAGTGGCGGATCGATTAGAAGCAATCAGTTGTATCAACGTTAAAGCACGACGAGTGTTGAAGGGACATCAAGCCAAAGTTCTGTGTTCTGACTGGTCTCCTGATAAACGCCACATAGTATCTTCTTCTCAGGTTAAATAAAATTTAGCAAACAACTATTAATTACAGAACAAAACAATCGGAATTGCAAATTTCACATTTGGTTTTTTTCAGGATGGCAAAATGATAATCTGGGATGCATTTACAACAAACAAGGAACACGCTGTCACAATGCCAACGACATGGGTGATTGCTTGTGCATACGCTCCAAGCGGACAACTAGTTGCCTGCGGGTAAACAAAAAAAAATCGCAAAATTCAAAACATTGTAAAAAATACGTAAAATTAATCGAATCTTTATTTGATTTCAGCGGTTTAGATAACAAAGTAACAGTCTACCCTTTGAGCTTAGAAGACGACGTGTCAGCTCGCAAAAAAACTGTCGGAACTCACACATCCTACATGTCTTGTTGTGCATTTCCAAACAGCGATCAGCAGGTGTTGACTGGAAGTGGCGACAGTACTTGCGCGTTGTGGGACGTCGAGAGTGGACAACTGCTTCAAAATTTTCACGGCCATTCGGACAGTGTGATGTCGATCGATTTAGCCCCGGGCGAAACGGGTAACACCTTTGTCTCAGGCAGTTGTGATAAGATGGTCTTCATTTGGGATATGCGAAGTGGTCACTGTGTTCAAAGCTTCGAGGGACATCTTTCGGACGTTAATTCGGTACATAATATTTCCTTTAAAAAGACAAAATCAACAAACAGCATAAAGAAACCATTTATTTCAATTTCAATGTAATGTACAATGTAAAAATTGGTACTTTTTAGGTACGATTTCATCCAAGTGGAGACGCAGTAGCAACAGGATCGGACGACGCGACATGTCGACTGTTTGATTTGCGAGCCGATAAAGAAGTGGCGGTTTATTCCAAAGAGAGTATCATTTTCGGAGCGAATGCTGTAGACTTTAGTGTGAGCGGACGACTTTTGTTCGCGGGCTACAATGATTACACTGTCAACGCATGGGACACACTCAAATGTCAGCGCGTAGCATTATTGTACGGCCATGAGAATCGTGTTTCTTGTTTACGGGTATCTCCGGATGGCACAGCCTTGTCCACCGGCAGCTGGGATATGACACTACGTGTATGGGCTTGATTCAAAGTTGTGTCGTCAACTCTTAGACAGAATATGAAGCTTAGAATGATTACTATTAGAATAACTCTCTGTATTCATCAAACAGATTTTGTCAACGTTTTTTGTTCGACTGTTCGTGTCTCACAATAGTTGTTGATTCTCACGTCCGAGGTTTGTTTTGTTGTTTGTTTTTTAGGTGTTACCATCTATACTGTTCGATCGAATTTCAATACATCCGAGCATGGTTTCCCATCTGGCTATTTATTTGCGAGTTCGAAAAATTTTCTAGTCAACAAATAGATGACAAACTAAGTATAAACCGCGCGCACAAAGTAATAAATATGAGACGCTTTTTAATATTTTTTAACGAACAAAGGTACATTGTCGGATGGAAATGCGTGCCAAGCACCGAAATCAGGATTCGTTGATTGGATGCAATTGTAAACATAAAATGCGTTCTAGTGAAACACACTGTCGACTACATATAATAATGTTACTTCGTAAAATACATGTTGAAAGATATACTTGAACAGATCCAATAACAAGTTACTGAGAGACTACATATTATATGGTGTAATCCAAGTCACATGTAGCTAAGTTTAATCTAAATCTATTGAAATTCACCAAATTTTATAACTTGTTGAGGTTGACATGCTCAGTTTGATAAATTATTTGTTGTATATATTCGTTTATTAAACTGCCGATGATTTGAATCTACAATTTCTCTTCTTTTTGCAAGCTCTCGATTTCCATTTTGTTCATGAAGTAGTACGATGGCTGACGTGATTTCTGCAACAGAAAATGAAACAACATTACAGTCAACATTTTGAACATTACCAGCTTCAAAATATCAATGACATTTCATACCAAATCACGCTGAATCCTTTTAGCACCTGCTTTGATCAGAATTGAACTGATTGATTCAACCGATGGCACACCCATGGCATAATGAAGAGCTGTCCGTTTCAACTGAAACCCAAAAGTTGCAATTTCATACAAAAAACACGATTATAATTCAAAATAAAAACTTACATTATCTTCTATCTGCATAGTTTCTGGGTACGTTCGAGCGATCAACTGAACAATATTTTCATTTTCTTGCAGAACAGCCAGGTGTAATGAACAACGTCCTTTTCTGTTTTTTCCTACGGCGAGAAGCCTAGCGCCCGATCCACATTGGTCAAAGATTTTTTTCACCATTTGAACGTCGTTTGATTTGATTGCATTATGCAGTTGTTGTTGTCGTTCCTAAAAACATAATTCAAAAACGTAAACAAAATCAAACGTTTCTGATGCATTTAAACTGAACTTTTTTAGACATGGTAATTTACCAAAAAGTGGGGGACTGATTGCAAAAATCGAATAGTATCTTCATGATCGTGTTGTTTAGCAACTTCCTCGATACCCGTTCCAGT
This sequence comes from Telenomus remus, assembly GCA_020615435.1. Lineage (NCBI taxonomy): Eukaryota > Metazoa > Arthropoda > Insecta > Hymenoptera > Scelionidae > Telenomus > Telenomus remus. The sequence goes on from CM036337.1 coordinate 10,743,614, forward strand.
ATCTTGGGCGTCCAAGATATGGTCGTACCCTTCAAGCAGAAGTTCAACCAATTTTTCAGTCTCACCTTAAAAAGAAACGTTTGTTTATAAAAGAAATAAAAAAACAGTTGGTATAAATAAATGAATAAATAAAAATTCAGTTTTTAAAATTGATTGTACCTCGAGCTGCCAAGGAGACCACAAACCGATCAATCTCCTCTACATTTTCTCTCATGTTCGCTTCTTCTGCGATATCTCGAGGAGTTCTATAAAGTTCGTCGCGTAAACCGATGTTGATCTGGGCTTCTTGTAACATGTGATACAAACTGTCTCGGGAATGAGATCTCACGGCTGCAAAGTGTATTATACTCTGTCCATGATCGTCCTGTAAAGTAATATTTCCCAATTAATCGAACTTTATTGATTTTTGCAAATAAATATTTTCATCAATTTTTCTACCCTGTTTGGATTATTGAATTGTGATTCAATTTCTTCATAGTCGTTATTGTCAGGATACCCTTCGTCATCATTAAACTCATTGCCCGGTTCGGTCAGGATGAAAACATTTGATTCCTACAAAAATTCGTAACACAGATTTTCACTACAAAGAAATAACGAAACAGTTGAAAGAAAATGTTATGAAACAGTTACCTCGTTCCCATTTGATGACTTTTTTTTGTTCGCGAAATTGTACAGGTAAGTTGCCAGGTATGTTACAGGATCCTTAGGTCTGTTCTGAGCGACTTCAGTGAGCCCTTTTATTAGAGGATCGCCGAGTGCTAAAAATGTTTAGTAAGCTTGATTAAAATCATTCCAAAAGTTGAAACTAATGATTGTAAAAGAGTCGAGTGCAAATTGGACAATGAGAAGTTTTGCAGTGGCTTAGATAAGCATGTTCATGCAACAAAAAACGAGACAACAACAAACGTGAAACAAACTAGTATCACCAGATTCGATGGAGGATAACATATTTCTAAAACTTTCTAGTTCTAAATGATTTGTAAGCATCTGAGTTTCAGCTCATTCTATATGCACAAATCAATAAAAAAAGTTACTTGAAAAACTAATATATTTACATGATGCTAAGTAATGTCCTTCTTCTTCGTGAAAAATTGGAATTTCCAACTGTCCTCCTTCTGAAACGTAGAATTGGCTATTAGTTCAAACTACAAAGACATTTTTCTTTTTCAAAAACACTGCATGCATCTAGAAAAACAAAATTTATTTACAAAACAGTTTGAATGTTCTCTTTTGACTGTCACTTTTTCGTCCATCGAATCTGATCAGGTTCTTCACAAAATCGTCTCCAAAAAGTCGGGACCAGACACTTAAAATTGATAAGTGATGGTTTTTGCACATGATTTTCAATTTGACTCTTTTACATTCAGTTTTGAAAAACAAATCGCATGCATTTCATCGCACTTACCGTACTGTTAAAAAACATTTCATTTTTGTATTCTCTTGTCAATAAATCTTACGGTCATATGATTTTGACAAAAAACCAAGTACAGAACAATCAAAAATTTATTTCTATACAATATCTTACATAACAGAAAGCGGTTCAATAAAAAAAACTTTCATCTCTTTCTTGGCAGTACATAACAGTCTATAGAAGTTCATTCCTCCAAATTTGATTTTCGCGAGACCACCGACGTCTTCCGCTTTTTAAATATGTTAGCAAACAGATTGGCAATCTTGAGCGAACTGTTCAAAGCCATCTCCTTTTCCAACGTCAAAATATTAACAAGCGCCCGAGTGAAATCCTCCAAAGTCTGTAACTCCGTAATGGACAAACTCTGCTGGTTCCCAATCCTCACAATATCTCTTTTCATAGTCTGCTGAAACCGCAGCCCCCTAACCACACAAAGATGCCTCAAATTGTCCGGCTCTTTAGCCAAGTACGGAAACTTACACTCAACATCTAGCCTCAAAGTGTTTCCAATCGCACAAGGTCGTGCACTCAAAAACCCAAGTTTCTTATCTCGTTTGAATTTGATCCGACCATCCAAAATTTTCATAATCCTCCCAACCCTGCTATAAACCTTCCCAACATTGCCTGGAGAGTCATCTTTCGTACAACACAAAATCCTCAGATGGTCCTGAACGTTAATCCAAGCAGCCAAGTTTCCAGCGGCTGCGACATAAACTCCCCTTCCATAAGGCCAGTGTCTGCCATGCAGTCGTTTTTCATTCAGAAGTTCCGTCTCCGTGATTGGCATCAACAACCCAGTATTTGCAAGTCGAACCCTAACCTCACTAGGTCGCTCCAAAACTTCGTTCAAAGTATAATAAGTTCCAGCCTCGTCTTCACTCGACTCTTCTGCTATAATCGCCGACAATTCCGGACTCATCAGAGCAGTCGTCAAAATCCGTTCCGAGTCCTCCAACTGGTTCACGGTCATTGTCAAGGTCATCGGGAACCTTTCCATGTTCCTCGTACACTCAATTATGGTCGAGGTAACGAACTTGCCATGTCGACCCATGTCGTACTGGTCGTTTATGGACTTGGCTGTATTCTCCTCGTTGAAAAATTGTGCTTGCGGATGTTCCGGCAGGTCTCCGCTGGCAGTCATACAGTGCAGGTCGCGAATGAGAGGATCAAACAGTTCCTCAAAAACTGTGTAGCTTTCGTAGTCGGGTGCCACGATGCTTGCGGAGTAGTCGTCGTCGTGCGACGTCACTGGTCGAGTACCGTCCCGACTGTCGAGACTGTTGGAGTTGCTGTACTTCTTCATAGCTGGCCAGATCACGTGAAAGAGATTGTGGTCCATGCAGGTGACGCGCGTTTTGATCTTGTCGAATACTGGCTTCTTTAAACTGCGACTCAGAATTGAGCTACTGTTTCCTGGCGTGTTGGCTCCGGAACCACGTCTCGTACCAGCTAGCAGACGGTGACAACGCTCCAGGGTCGCTAGAATTTCGGGATCATCTAAATCACGACGAGCTGAATATACATCGCCGCCAGGAACTAGAGTGTACAAAAAGTTTGTTGTCTTTACACGAATTTCGCTTTGTTTGTTTTGTTTCTAGTTAACTTTTGGTTGAGTTTATTTTTAACTTCTTTTGGGTGGAAGATCTTGTAATTTTGCAACTTTTTGGTACGGTGTGAACCTGAGTGTACTTAATGTTATACCATCACTTAGGAATTTTACAGCTTGAATACTTTTAAAGTATAATATAAAAAAGGAAAGGATGCAGTAAGAGACTAAGCTAATTGTGCGGCATTGTTGAGAATGATAACTAAAAAACAGTCCATGCAGTGCACTTGAGCTCAGGTTGACGTTTTGATTTGGCAGCTTTTTGAATCTGATTGTTTCACCTTTGTCGGTTAACATCTCGTCGGCGAGGTTCTCACGGGCGCCAAAATCTCGCAACAATTTTTTGTGCGACAGATCCGCACCGTTTTGTTTGTAGTACTCTGGCTTGTGTCCGAACTAGATACAAATTAAAAAAAATGAGCGCACATTTCGAGAGAGTGAACTTTTTTCAATTTTTTGAAAAAAGCTGGTCAATTTTAGAACTGTTAATCGTACGTTATCTTGCACTAAGGGATTTGCTCCGAGGTGTAAAAGAAGATTGTAGTAATGGCCGTTGTCAGCAAGTGTAGCGGCGTAATGAAGGGGTGTTCTCCCGTCGACGTCTATTGTGTGAGTCGTCTCTGGGAAACGTCCAGCCAAATATCTAAAAGTATTTGAACAAATTACATTGTAACATTTCGTTGAATTAAACGATTTTTAAAAGTTGAACTATGTTTGTTTCAGTTTGTAATCACCTTATGATAGCTGTGTTACCAAAAATCACTGCAATGTGAAGTGGAGTCGCACCGTGAGGAGAAATCGGATCTCTGGCAACTGCGAATTTGCGACGATCAAGAGCACTTTGCAAATCTCGCAAATTCCCTTCGCGAGCAGCAACATGAACTGCATGAATTTTTCCCTAAAAATGAGAAACAAAAACAAACAATCAAGTTAATTCTGAAAAATTGTGTAAATTTTTATTTCAATGTTGAATAGTTGCAAAAATTAGACATGTTTGTTGACAAAACTTTGATTTACCATATAAGCTGGGACATTATCAATAAAAGCCTGCAATTCCGGATTCTCCGAGTGCCTACCAAGTAACCTACGACCATGACCATTCAAAACCAAAGTTGCCAACTGTTCCATGTTACCGTGCGTTACAAGTTCTTCAATTTCCGCGTCGTCTCCGAGATTTGCATCGTTGACCTCCGCTTCCGGCAATTCATTGTGTCTGCCTGTAAAAACCTACGAAGAAAGAAACAACTGATGAATTAAAAAAAGAATAAAAAGAGAGAAATCGAATTCGATCTCATAGTAACAGGTTGATTGTTTGATTGTCGTGTTGAATATTGATTGACTCTTTGCTTGTGAAAAGTGATTAAGCACGCAAACACGTAAACAAGAATGAAAAGTTAAGCAGCATTAAATCTGGATCAACGTTTCTTGCGTGATAACAAGGGTGAAATTATAATGAGACTTTAACGTTGACTTTGGCAGTTATTTTTTCAGTACAAACAACGTTTGCGTGTGTTTGCAACAAAAAGTGTGTTGAAACGAAAACAAACTCATTTTTGGAAACCACAATAAAATTGACATGTGAAGAATCAAAAATTTTTTCACACTGTTAATTTTCTTTCAAAGTACCTGGTTTTCTTCAATTGTAGAATTGATTATTTCAGAATCTAAGGTATTCTCTCCAAGTACACTCTCTGGATTAATTTCAGTTTTCACAAAGTTTTCAACTTTTGGATTTTCTATCTCGTTTGTTTGTTCATTTGTAATTTCGCCATTTTGATGGACTTCATTTGCATTTTCATCCCCATTTTCAATCCCATTTTCATTGGTACTTTCATTTCCATTTTCATTGCCATTCAAAACGTTCTCCTCATTTTCCACTTTGTCATTACTTTCCACTTCTGTATGTTCCTTTTCGTTGCCATTAGTTAAACCGTTCGCAGGTTCTTCTACATTCAGAATTTCTTCTGTTTCATTCGCAAGATCAGCACCACTTTTACGTTTTACCTTAAAATAAATCAAAGTTTCATTCACAATTTCAGACGCTCGAAAATGAAAAGAAAAAACATTTTTATTTTCAATTATCAAAACTCCTAATTTTCTTTTTTTTTCGTTGAAACCTATTTGTTTTCGCTTCAAAGGTCTACGGAAAACCAGTTGATATTTCAGAGGCTTGTCACACCAAAACAACCATGCATTACTAATAACAGTAGTAAAAATGTGCACTAAACATACCGGAGAACTTTTTTTCGTCTTTTTCTCACTTTCTGGATCTTTGTTTCGTATTGGCGTTCTCTTGATACTTCGAATTACACCGCTATCAGATTCCAAAATTCGCCAATCCCAATTTTTTGGATACTTGGTACGAGACATTTTTGTTGCTTCTGGTATTACTCTTAGCAGCGACGTGTCTATCTCTGATTGACGACTTTTGTAATACGATGCTGGTTTCATTTTCTGCAAATTTTCAAAACATGTAAAATAACGCTTTTCAATTGAAATTTTCAGGTACAAACACATTTTACTTACATTATCCATTTTTGTTTCATCACTACCACATTCAACTAACAAATTATACATCGCATCGTCGTCTTTCAAAACAACAGAATAATGCAGAGGAAACCTGCCATCGTTATCTTGCAAATGTACAGCATTCGGATACAAATTTATGATTTCTCTTGCCATCTCACCGTGTCCCAATCCGGCAGCCTGAAATTGACATCATTTTAAATTCATTTTCTTTTTCAATTGTTTAGTTTGTAATTTGTTAGTCATTCAAAAATCTTACTTTGTGAAGCGAACTCAAACCGTTCGAATCTTTACTGCACAAAACAATCGGCGAAACTGGGTCGGCTGTAAGTTTGTGAAAACTGTCCAAATCGTCATTCACTACTGCTGTGTGAATATCTTTGACAGTCCCCTATTCGAACGTTGATTAAAATCAAATAAAAATTAAATTTCGCAATTTATATTTATGATTGAGAAATAAAACTAACCATTATGAACGGCACTGCTTCCAAAAACTTTTTCACTCTTGGATTGTTGCTGGTCTCTCTTCGAAGCTTCATGCCATGTCCTTCCCAGAGAACCGTTTGCAATTTTCCAATATCCCGATTGTGAATCCATATCCGAATATTTGACGGTTTGATTTCCATGCCTAAAACAACCCAAACCAATTCAAAATGTTGACATAAATAAACTTTCATGATAAAAAATTTTTTTTTTCGAAAAAAAACTCACTGTCTTTTCTACGACTTTTCTTCACGTTCATATTCTTAGGTGGCGCATCTGGGAATTCCAACTCGGAACTGTGATCGAGGTAATACGACGCAGGCAACCCCTTTTTATCACAGATCGTAATATCACAATTCCCCTCGACTAGAATATCCCAAACCGTATCCGGTTCCTTGCAGGCGGAACAGAAATGTAACGCAGTTCGACCCTCCTAAAAAAACAACATTTTGATAGGTGTTAGGCAAGACCGACACGAGTCACGAAGAAACGCAACGCGAAACTAATCACGACATAAGGCGCATGGGTTCGATACGTGTAAGTCTTGCAAGTTTTCAAACTACGACCTTTTTATTATTTTCTTAAGTTAAATATTTAACGTCTTCATAAACATTGCTTGTCACGCAACTATCAAGGAACAAAAATGTTTCTATAACAGTGCATAAGATGTTGCAAAGAGTTACTTCAACTTTTAGTTTTTTATTGTAATGACTAAAAAATTTTGTGAAACTATTCAAATCGAAACAGTCGGATTTAAATTTTGTTTAGAAATAAATGTGAAAAATGAACATTTGAAATTTTTTGAACGAATTTACTTTATCCTTTTGTTGAGTAGTAGCAGGATAATTTTCGACCAGCCACTGTACAATCTCAGGTTGATCATAGCAAACTGCTTTGTGAAGAATCGGAGTCCCGGAAGCATCTTTAGCCAGCGCCAACTTCTTTTTAGGTTCTTCGCCAATTATTCGTTGAACATCAGCTAACGAGCCACGCATAACAGCCTCATGAAGTTGCGAAATTTTTGTCTGCAAAAAACCTTGCCTTTCAAATACCCCTTAAAATTTGCATGTAAAAAACTTAAGACAACAAAAAACTTACCAAATAGTTTGGCAAACTTTTTAAGAAGACCCGAGTTCTCAAGTCCGGCGAAGTTTCGCCCAAAAGTCGCGACCCCTTCCCTTCCAAGAGGACATTCTCTAACTTTTCTATCTCACCTCGAAGAAGCCAGAACTTGATTGAGTTTGGATGCATCTACGAAAAATTGATTTCCAAGAGTCAAAGAATGATCATTTTTGAATGCAACTAACGGGAAAAAGAAAAACAATACTTTGTTACAATTCCATTGAATAAAAAGTGGATTCCAGCAACGTGCACTACGTCATCTGCATACGTACATAGATTATCTATACACTTCAAAGTCGATACAAAATGTAGTCGTAATTGGAAAACACATTCGATTGATTTTTTCGCAATGTTTTTTTAACAAAAACTTGTACTGAAAGAAAAAATAGCAAAAATAAAACAATCATTTCACTTCGATTGATTAAACTTGTACTTTTCATGAATTTCAAAAAGTTTTTTTTTTTTGACAAAAAGTTTGGCGAAAGATTGTTTGAATAGTAATGTATTCGAAAGGGTAAGTAAATCTAACGTGTAAATCTAAATGATTTTATTTGTCCGTAAGAATTAACAAAAGTTTGGTGTATACTTGGGTAAAAAAGAAGCTTGATGGTATTATGCTTACTTTTTTTTTCAGTACATCCTACAGTACGTTGGGATTGATGTACAAGTGAAATGACACTGAAACGAGTGACAGTTCTAGTTTCGATGCCGCCGCTATATTAAGTTCCCAAGCCCAGGCATAACGAATTAATCAATTTTCGCATTAAACAATTACTCTAACTTGTTTGTCTGTCGTTGAACAAACATTGTTTGTTCCTTCTTTTCGTTTTGCAAAAAATCGATACACTGTTGAAAACAATTTGTTTTCATTGTCAATCTAATTGTTCGAGTTTAGTAAATAGTTTTTGGATTGTTCGTTTTTGGAAATAATTAAAAGTTTCGATATGAAATTATTGCGCGTTTAATTGAAGTGATTTGTAATTGCAGTTTCAAATATTACACTTGTTGAATAACTGATGATTATGCTTAATAATAGTTTGTAGAATCGACTATAAAGTGCGGCCGACGAACAGCCGCGCACGTCTAACTAAATCCGCGTTACCTTCAACAAACTACCCCGCTAAACGCGCTTAGTCACTTTACTTATTCAGTAACTTGCTCGGTGAACAGTTGTAATCAATATTACTAAATGTGGTACAAAGACAATTAAACGAAAAGAAATAGAACTACAACAAAAATCGCAATCATATTCATATCTTTTTTTAATATTCTATGAAATTCATTTTTTGGGATAACAAAAATTTTCAAAAAGTTGCGAGGGTTTGAAAGAGCTAAATAAGATTTGAACAACATTTAATTCATTGACGTGAGTTTAACTTTCAACATTTTTGTCAGTTCAATGACAAAATTTCAACGAATTTTAATAAATTCGCGCCTTTCTATTTTGATTCTGTTTCTTTTACTTGGAATGTGATAGTAAAAGACAAAAAATTTTAGACGCGAGATTAAAGAATTTCTAACTTTCAGAACCCTCGCTTTTACTCATTTGACATAAACGTGCCACTTTGTAGAGTTTGAAAATTTCGCCAATTTATCGTATTATATGTGAAAAAATTGTTTGTCACTTGATTTTTTGCATTTTGCCAAGTAAGGAAAAATGTTCAAATTCAATTTTGGTGAAAATACTACCCCTGAAGGTATGAAAAAGAGTCGAAAACGTAATTTTGTATTTGTTTTGAGGCCCTTGAATTTCTTTAGTAAAATTTTTATTGTTACAATTTTTCAGGTGAAGAAAATAAAGTACAAGAAAAAATACTAACTTGGAATCCGGTCAAGGTGATTGACACCTCGAAACTAGAGAATGACAATTTCGACTTCGACAATGACTTTGCAGAGAAAGAAGTGTTTCCAAATTTGAAAATCAAATTGATCAATTCTAATTCTGTCATTGAAAAATTGAAACAGGATAATTGCGAAACTATTGTCGAAGCAGAATCGCAACATTCAGATTTGATCCCAGCAAAATACGAAGGTGCTAACAAGGTTTATACAAATTTTAAACTTCACATTTATTTTGAAAGTGAGTATTCCAAATTGAATAATTTCAGGAGGGTTGAAAATCTGGGAATGTACTTATGATTTAGGGAACTACATACTAAACCAAAACTATAACTTTGATGACAAATCGGTTTTGGATTTGGGTTGTGGAATGGGTCTTGTAGGCCTCTTAGCTTTGATGAAAGGAGCAAATGTTCATTTTCAAGATTATGTAAGTATTCGATCTTTTATACAATTTCTAAATTGAAAAAATATATATTTTCTTAATTGATTATTTTCAATTAATTATTTCTTAGAATGAAGAGATTATCAGGTACGTAACAATCCCGAATGTGCAAGTTAATAATGCAAGTCTGGACGGTTGCAAATTTTATTCCGGAGACTGGGAATCGTTCACTAAAACTCTAAACGAACAGAGTTGTGCAGAAAGCGACAAATACGACTTCATTTTTACCAGCGAAACTATTTACAATCCAGACAACTATGAAAAACTATTAAATGTGTTCAGAAGTAGACTCAAAAATGAAGGCATAGGGTGAGAAACGAAAACAACGAATCATCCATTCAAATGTATAAATTTGCGTAAACTTAATTTCATCTTCCAGATTAATAGCTGCGAAAACTTATTACTTTGGTGTGGGTGGAGGGATGAGGCAATTTGAAGAGTTAGTCAAAAAGAATGATTTCAACTCCGAAATCGTTTGGAGCAGTGAAACAGGCGAGTAATGTCCCAACCCGATCTATCTATAAAATTAGTATCTGTTTAATCTCAAAAAATATGTATTTGTTTCTTACAGGCCTCCAACGAGAAATTATGAAAATAACCAGACAACCTCTGAATTAGTTATCAATCTGAACTTATTTTATAACTTTGTACGTTGTAAGAATAAATGCAATTTTTATTAACTGACTGCTAAGATTCAAGGTGACAAACGTTCATAAACCCAACCACTTTCACCTTGATGCAAAAGAACATTGTCAACTTTATCATTGGGTTGTGGACGTCGAAACCGAATCCTGTCATGTAGTCTATTTTCCTGACCTTGCCAGAATTCTATTGAATGTGGTTTTAAAATGTAACCTCCCCTGAAAGTGAAAATTAGATTAGTTACAGAATTTCAATTCAAACATTGATAATAATTAGAAATAACAATTATTGTTATCAAACGAAGAAATTAAAAAAATCTTACCAGCTAGGTGGTCTGTCAATGTGTGAATTTTGAGATTGAAATATCATGTCTCTAAAATCAGAATCTTGTGGTGAATTTTTTTCTATCGTACCTTCGATTCGAATCTAAAAAGAGCAAAAAATAAGGTAATTGAAGTATGTAACTCTTAATAAGTTACAAGATTATAATGTTTTTAACTTACAACTCGGTGTATAGGTCCCCAACAGAACGTTAAACAAGCGACTGGATTTTCAACCTAACAAAGTAAAAAATTCGTTACTTGAAAATCAAAAAATACAATATTAATTTCAATGATGTAAAAAAAAAGCCGTACTAGTTCCTGGCCTTTTCGACTGTCGTAATTAGTGTAGAATTTGAACCCCTCATCGCTGTATCCTTTCATCAAAACAGGCCTGGCGGATGGAATTGCATTTCTAGAAATTCGAAAATGAATCAGTTACTTTTCTATAGAAACTTTGAACTTTACCTTTAATTTGAAATTGAATTCACATACTTAGTAGCAGTAGCTAAGATCATCACATCAGGCTCATAGATCTCAGGCGTTGATCGAGCTATTTCAAACCAATCTTTGAACTGAATTATTGGATTTTTGGATACCAATTTATCTTCTGTAAATGTTTCGACTTCACCTTCGAACTTGGCCCGCATACCTGTAAAAAAAGTTTTATTTAAAAACATTTATTAATTTTAAAAAAACATTTTATTTAAATATGTACAAAATTTCTTCTCAACATGTATACCGAAATTGGGAATTTTTAAAACATTTTTGTTTATTCAGGATATTGTATGTAGGACTAGTATAAATTTGTGCAATTCATACCTGATAAGTTTTCATTGATGGAGGCACTCATTTCATGATTTTTAGTGATATATTTTGAGAAGTACAGAATCGTCAAAAACTGTTAATATTTATTGATAATGAGTAACAATATTTACATGGCAAATGTTTTACTTTTTGAACGATATATTATAGTAGTTTTTTTGTCATTAGTTAAAGTTATTAAAACGTCAGAATAGAGGTTACAAAAGAATGAGCAATATTTCCATAGCTGCTCCTTTCATGTATTTGCTTTTTGCTATCACACATCAAATATCAGATTGGGGGGGATTGTGATGGAGTATCCGAAAAAGTCCAGTTTTCATGAGTTATTTCGGGAGTCGGTTGACATTCGAAATCATATTCAATTTTCACACTCTAATGAGAAAAAAATCAAATCGAAAATGAATTTCGAAAACTACGCAACCCTTTACTATACTTATTTACACCTGAAAATGTGAAACAACGTGGCCCTACATGTAGGTAATAATTTTTTAACTCAATTTATGTAAAATCAGGTTTCGTTTAATCTCATGTACATTTATAACTTGTTCCTTACAGGCTTCCACCGAGAAAATTATAAAAATATCCAGGCAACCTTTGAATTGCTTATTATATATCAAACTTATTTTATAATTTTATACGTTGTAAAAGTAAATGGATTCTTTTCATTGATGGCTGAATCTCAAAAAGATAAACGTTCAAAAACCCAACCATTTTCGCCTTGATGCAAAAGAACACCGTCAACTTTATCATTGGGTTGTGGACGTCGGAAGCGAATTCTGTCATGCAGTCTGTCGCTTTGACCTTGCCAGAACTCTATTGAATGTGGTTTTACAATATAACCACCCCTGAAAATGAACGAAACAAAAACCAGATCAGTTTCAACAATTTCAATTTCAATTTCAATAAGGCATGGGAAAAGATCTTACCAGCAGGGTGGTCTATCAACCGACGAATTTTCATATTGAGCTAACAATTCTCGTTCTTTCATCATCAAGCTATTTCTGCTAGCTATTACAGCACTGTGTTCACCAATATGAGTTGCAATTTGAGATTGTAATGATATTTCTCTGAAATGCTTGTCTGAATCCTCTGGCGATGTTTTTTCTACCGTACCTTCAATTCGAACCTGAAAAAGAATAACAGTTTCGGTAACTGCAATATAAACATTTCAATAATTATGTTCCAAGGTTGTTTTTTGTTATTTATAAAAATTGAGTACTTACAACTCGGTGTAAAGGTCCCCAATAGAAAGTTAAACCAGCATTTGGATTTTCAGCCTATACAAAATCAAAAAGACATAAGTCAAACATTGAAATTAAAAAAATGTTGATTCTATAAATGTGAAGAAAAAATGGTACCAGGTCCTGGCCTTTTCGGCTCTCGTAATTGGTATAGAATTTGAATCCCTCATCACTGTATTCTTTCATCAAAACAGGCCTGGCAGATGGCATTGCATTTCTGGAAATGTAAATATGAATCAGTAACATGTTAAATATTGTTAACTGTGAACTTTACCTTGAATTTTAAATTGCATTCACATACTTAGTAGCAGTAGCTAAGATCATCACATCAGGCTCGTAGATCTGAGACGTTGATCGAGCTACTTCAAGCCAATCTTTGAACTGAACTATCGGATTTTTCGATACCAATTTATGTTCTGTAAATGTTTTGGCTCGACCGTTGTTTTTGGTACGCATATCTTTGGAAAAACAAAACCAATTAAGTAACAATGTATTAACGATAACATACACTTAAATCAAGTGTGCAAACAATGCCTGAATCACTAATATGTTTGGGAAAATTAAAACTCTTTGATTCGGCAGATTATAGTAAACAAATTTTCAAAGTCTTTGAATTCATGAATAAGTAAGCGTAGATTTGTTTAGTAAGGACAATTAGTGTACAAACATAACGCATTTTGTATAAAAGTGATGATTCTTTCGATACTGCGTATTTTTCCATGGGGTCGCGCTGCGTCTCAATTTTACACTGCTATTACTTTATACCGTTATAACTTTTAATTGGTAAGGAATTGAGTTTTCATCCGAACGCTTTTAATTTAATTAGTGTATTGAAATTCTCTTTCAAATAAATTAAGTTTCAATTTTCAACGACATTAAAAACATGTTCTTTTTCAATTTCTTGTAAATTTAGGTTGATATTCTGTAAATTCAGACTTTTTCACGTAACAAATGATCATGTTTCCAAAAATTCACTGACGCAGCTCCGAGTTACGAGTTTTTAAAAAAAATATACCGAAATATTCAATAGTTTATAACTTTTTAAGAACGCAGTAACCATATTTTTTCTTTGAGGGTATGTTTTAGCTACTTAAACACTATATAGAAAAACCAAATTTCGGTTAAAAATTAGCTGATATTAGGTGTTACACTTTTCAAAATTTTAACTCACCTGAAACGTTTTCATTGACGGATAAACTCATTTTGATAGCTTACGTGATATGTTTTGCGATAAAATGATCAATCAGGTTGATGTGAGTAGTCTGGCAAGACCTGTTTTCATGAGTTGATATAGGCATCGATTCGCGCATGCGAAATCATGTGTGCATCTCAATGCAGTTGATAAATAAATGAAACCGCAAGTAAACAAAGTTCTTAGAAATGAGATTCGGAATCTGCATTTCATTAATTTTAATTTCGGATGATGAAAAAACTCTTTCCGATAGTAAAAAATTATACATAAAAAATACTAATACTGATATGATCGATATGATTGACTCTTCTAAATCGAAACCAAAGTTAGACAAAATTTGATTGAATATGGTTTACTTTTTCAAAGTACTCCCACACGAAGGTAATCGTTTTTCAACCCAATGTATGAAATCAATTTTTGTTTAATCTCATTATTATAATTTGTTTCTTACAGGCCTTCAACGAGAACTTACGAAAATAACTAGGCAATCTTTAAACTAGTTATAAATCTACAACTCGTTTTATAATTTTGTACATTGTAAGAATAAATGCATGTTTTGACTGGCAGCTAAGATTCAAGGTGATAAACGTTCGAAAACCCAACCATTCTCGCCTTGATGCAACAAAACATTGTCAACTTTATCGTTGGGTTGTGGACGTCGGAAGCGAATTCTGTCATGCAGTCTGTCGCTTTGACCTTGCCAGAACTCTATTGAATGTGGTTTTACAATATAACCACCCCTGAAAATGAACGAAACAAAAACCAAATTAGCTTCAACATTGAATTTCAATTTTACTAAGACAATACAAAAAAATCTTACCAGCAGGGTGGTCTATCAACCGGCGAATTGTCATATTGAGCCAACAATTCGCGCTCTTTTATCATTAAGACATCTCTGTTAGCTATGACAGTACTTTGTTTACTAGCCCATGCTCCAATTTGGGATGGAAAAGGCCTACTTCTGAAATATTCGTCTGAATCCTCTGGCGATGTTTTTTCTACCGTGCCTTCAATTCGAATCTAAAGAATACAAATCTCGATAACTGAAATATAACAATTTTGTAAATTCTTTTTTAAATGCTTTCAGTTTTTAATACTTACAACTCGGTGTAAATGTCCCCAATAGAAACATAAACTAGCAACTGGATTTTCAGCCTATACGAAATCAACAATACATTATTTCAAAATTGGAATAAACGAAATGTTGATTCTAAGTATTTGAGGAATAAATAGTACCAATTCATGGCCCTTTCGACTGTCGTAATTAGTGTAGAATTTGAACCCTTCATCGCTGTATCCTTTCATCAAAACGGGCCTGGCTGATGGAATTGAATTTCTAGAAATTTAAAAAAAAATTAGTCTGTAAAATGTTTAACAAACTCAAACTCTATTTTCAATGTTAAATTAAACTTTACTCACTTAGTGGCAGTGGCCAAGATCATCGCAGTAGGTTCCTTGATCTCAGGCGTTGATCGAGCTATTTCAAACCAATCTTTGAACTGAACTATAGGATTTTTTGACACTAGTTTATCTTCTGTAAACGTTTCGACACGTCCTTTGTATTTGATTCGCATATCTGGAAAAATTCATTCAAAAATGAACATGTACACACATTCAAATTATATTTACAAAATCATTATTCATACCAAATTTGCAAAAAATACTTAACCACCAATCTTTGTGCAAAAATTGAAAACTCTCTGATTATGCCTCAATAACAAAATCGACTTTGAGGAATGCATGAGTAAACTTGAAATCAAACTTTTTTAATATGCAAAAAGTTCCTTTTGGTCAAGCACAACTTGTCAGATGACTAGCACGTTTATTCATTACATAACTTCGTGCAATTCTTACCTGAAATGTTCTCACTGATAGAGCCACTCATTTTAATAACTTCAGTGATACGATTTGCAATGTATAAAAATTGTTAATATTTATAGATTTATAGATAATAAGGAACTATATTTGGCAAACTTTTTACTTGTTGAACTATTTATTTGGTATTTATTGTCATTAGTTACACTTTTGAAGTGTCAACATAGCGGTTGCAAAAGAATGAGCAACATTTTCATGGCTGCTCCTTTTATGTTTCTGCTTTTTGCTATCACTGATCAAACATCAGGTTGGGGTAGAGCGTCTGGCAAGTCCAGTTTCCATGAGTTGATGTAGGAAACGATTCGCGCATGCGAAATCATATTTGAATCTCAATATGGACTAAATAAACAAATCAAATCGAAAAGTAAGCAATATTTTCAAAAATTTAACTAGGAACGTCCAATTAAAATATCAAAATGTCGGAAACTGAAAAAGGTCATCTTTTCGATAATAAAAAATCACAATAAAACTTCATTTGTTATCAAAAAAGTTTATTCCTTCTGTGCATATAATCTTAAGATCCATCATGTTGGACGCAGTCTTAAAATTATATAAACTAGTCGCCACCTTAAAAGATATGAACGAGTCAACTTAAAAATAAATCGAAATGAGAAACAAAACAGAAAAAACAGCAATAAGTAAAACAGCACACACAGTATTTCATTTTTTTTCTAGATCTTTCTTTCAAAGTCTGATCTTACATATTCATCTTCATCAGCAATAAATGTACATACGATACAAAAAAAAGAAAGAGGACGATAGAAACCAAGATTTGTTTACAGGTAAAACTTTTTTTTCTTTTTTTTTATCTTTTTTGCATTTCCTTTTTATAACAATGTAAAACAATGACTTAAACCTTCGTAAACTAAAGACTGTACAAGTCGAAGTACAATGATGTTCCGTCGCAACATCTAGTCAACTCGAATTTGTTTTTATTTTTTTTTCCAATTTTTCCTTTTTCTTACTTTTCTGTTAATCTAATCGCACTCTTTCTCATTCTCTCCAGACACACAGTCAATCATTTTCTTCACCTTTTCTTTTCAGTCGCTTAAGCCGATATCTCTTATGAATTACTTACTTAAAAACATCTTACGATTACCTCTAGATTTAACTACTAAATTTTTTTTTTCCTACGAAAAAGCTATTCTAAATGTAGACTAAAGCTAATATTCTATAAAGCTTACGGAAAGCAGCATTGCTGATGGGAATTGAGTTTTCATTGAAGAGAATGAATACATTTTTTTGGGTTTTTTTATCATTTTTTTTGTTCTTTTTAATCGTTTTTGTTTCGTTTAGAATTGACACCCAGCCAGCCTGGGCACCTGACCCGTGGGTGTGTGCAGCAAGTAATAGAGTTTCGTTTCGCTAAATTATATTACAGTAGATTGATCCGCTGGGGGAGCAACAGTGCACGGCAACAACCGAATCTAATGATTATCGTGGTTTGGATCATTGCAGCCGTCACTGTAATCATAAATAAGAAGAGCCAGTCAGTCTTGACAGGTGGTAGATGCACAGGCTGACCGGACAGAAGTGGCGCACAATAACTCTAACTATAATTCTATCGTCCTAAACTTCTTAAACTTACGGTTTCTTTTTTTTTAAACGCTAAATTCAAGTAGTCGCTATCCTAAATCCATAGTCAACACTAACTACGCAACGTTTTTGCCTCACCATTCGCATCCTATACAATATCATTTTATAATTACAGCGCATTTTGCAACAAGGACACGCGAGCGGATGGCGCTGATCGATTTCTCTCCCTTTCTTCTTCGCCTATTTGTTTCATTAATTTTTTTCTCTCCCCTATCGCCTGTTTCCTTTTTTCAACGTCATTTAGGCGCAATCAAATACGAAGCGGGTGCGCGGCTTTTTTTTTTCAACAGTTTCCTTTTTTTTCAAATATGAATCTCCAAGAGGCACGAGTCGACGCTTCTCCACACAAGGAGGTAGCTCGATTTTTTGTTTCATTTTTGTTCTCTTTTTCTTCAACTTCGTCTTTTATCTTTGCAGTATTGGTTATCAATTTATCAATTTATAAAAGTGAAAGGTTAAATTACATAGTTACGTTATATAAAGGTATGTACAACGTTACGAAGAATATGTCAATTTATACAAAAGTTAGGAAAAATAAGAATTGAGTAAAA
Source organism: Telenomus remus (assembly GCA_020615435.1). NCBI lineage: Eukaryota > Metazoa > Arthropoda > Insecta > Hymenoptera > Scelionidae > Telenomus > Telenomus remus. The sequence continues at coordinate 10,761,288 of CM036337.1, forward strand.
AATTTGTCGAATTCTAGCCATCCGTCAGATTCTTACCGTCTAACAACGTATGTTACTTATTCTTAAAAAATATATAACCCTGTAACTACGTATCATACACAAATGTTCATCTCGATTATCTTGAAAGATTGCACCTTTTGTTTTAGAAAATATTATTTACATTTATTTGACTCTCCCTTAAATGCTACATGCTTCTTTTTTTTCCTCGTCTCTCTACTAATCTGTGCTTTTTTTAAATATTTATTTGGTCTTTAAAAGTTTCTTTTTTTTTCGTTCAAATTCCTTTTTTTTTTTCATTGGATAGATTCAATGAAGATGAGCGGCCTAAAAAAATATTTCCTTCTGTCCTGTCGTTTTAACGAAATTCTGAAATCTCGTGTGAAATCAAGTAGCGATTAGTGAATTAATATGTACAATTGTATACAATTGAAATCAATCTTCCAATACGAAATAAGTGGGTTCTCGTTTATTTGTTCCTTTTTCAATTCTGATTATAATGCCTCTTGAATTGTACCGTTCTTTACTTTTCTATAAGAAAAATCTTCTCTTTGATTTTGTCCTATCAAAAATGTGTCGAAGAAAAAATTGTAACCGTAGCAAAATTGGATTGGTTTCTCCATGGCATCTGAACGTATTGTAAACAAAATTGTCAACTATGAACAAAACGATTAGGAAGAATTGCTGTTTGTATAGTACTTGTTTTTTTTTTTATGAAACATGTCAATGGGTTTTATCTTTATACATATACAAAGTGTATACAATCATCTGAATGTCGTACAATGTAAAAGCTAATCTTTGTTTCTCAGTCATGAAAAATATATTTTTATAAAAAACATATTTCTCGTTCGTAACTGTATTTATAAAAACTTCATTTTTATACACAATAGTGCATGTAACCTTCGTCCCGATGTGTTCTTTCAAGTTTTCCTTTTTGTTTTTGCCATTAAATGTTTTTCTTTTGCAATACAAAATTAATGTACAATTTCAAGTCTCCTTCAACCGCGAATCCATTTACTTTTGATTAATCATCGACTTTTATACTCGATATTCAATGCTTTCAAAACGAAAAGCCTAAATACAAAATTTCCATTGTATATCCAAACATTCTTAATAAACTACATAAAACTACAACGATTGAAAAACTGTAAAACATGAAAATATCGCAACTTTTCTTTTCTTTTTTTTTTCTTTCTATCTTTTTTCCGGTTTGAAAAAAAGCTGGGTTGGGAATGCAACTTGCTCTTCAACTACAGCATTCAATGTTCGTACGTCCGTTTCGCAATTTGTTTTTGTCTTCGATTATGCCATCAAATTTTCTTTAAAACGACATCATTGAGCATCTTTCAAAATATTTCCCTCGCATCAATAGGAAGCGATTGAAAACGATCTCATATAAGGGTCAATATAATCTATATATACTTTTTCATTGGGATAATATGAACAACAATGCGCGTGACTGTCTTTTCGTGAACAAAAATTTTTCTTCCTTTCTTTTTTTTCTTACACTTTTATACTAAGCGATTCTTTACATTTTGAGAGTCTGAGAAGGGGGGGGGGGAGATTGTTTGATAAGCATTGCACGCGATATCAAAAGTGGCGATTTCAGTTTGAAGCGCCAACTCGTGCCCACTCGAAACGCAGAATTTCATGATCCAAGTTCTGAACAACCAGGTGTATGTCAAACGGCGGCAATTATTTACAAAAACGAGACACTCAAAATCGGACCTTTTTGCGTATTTCCTCTTTTTGGTTCTCTTCTAACTTGTGTCTTCTTTTTTTCGTTTTGGTTCCTTTACAATGGACATCTACCGTTGAAACAATGGTTTCCAGCACAAATTCGCGTTATAAAAATACGACAATATACATTTGTAGATACATCATCATCCGTTGCGGTACAACATGTCTCAAAATATTTCGTGCTATGTTCTTTCACGTGTTTTTCATTTTTTTACTATGTCTTGTCGGTGAGACTGGGTTGAAAGAAAAGAAAAATAAATCGACGCAGAGTGCACAGCAATTCGTTGTAAACAAAGTGAACAAGGTTGTGCCCGGGCCATCTCGCATGTCGTCGTCGCAAAATGTTATCTCGCTCTGCTTCTAAAGTCTCGGTAAAACTTCGCAAATTCTTGTTTTTTTTTTTTAAATATCTCCTCATGGTGAAAATTTTACTACGTTAATCACATGTGATTTTTGTGTTCGTCATCAGTCATGAGTGACAATCGCTTGTGCAACTAACGCACGTTCGCAACACAGGTTGTTCAATTTTACACGCCGTCAAATCCTCTAAGCTAACGCTGCCCGCTTCCATTGCCCTAATCGCCCGACTCGAATTCGAGCAATATAATCGATCTCTTAAAAAATAGTTCATACTACATCTTCATCTCTCATCTTCTTCTTCATCTTTTTTTCTCTTCTATTTTTATTTTTTCTCGTGTTTTTTTTTCTCTCTCTTTCTTTCGTCTTCATTTATTTCTTGTTCATCAAGTTGTGATGTACCAAAATAAACTAAATATATTATTTACTTCAAGTTTCAACAGTGTAAAAATCTTTCATACTTTAGATGTTGTTTAATAATAGCAATCGTTAATCATAATAATACAGACTGTATTATTGTAATATTATCAATAATAGCTAGATCGCTCGTTTCTAACTCTATCCTAGATACCTGTCCGTTCATTTTATTTGCCTATCTGATGTATTTGGTAAGAAGCTTTCTTCATATTTTTTGTGTTATTTTTTTTTCTTTTATCTATCAGTACTGTCTGCTTTTGTTCCATCTCCACATACCACATCAGCGAACCAACCGTCTGACTCATTCAAAACTGTTATTCATCTTGTTCGGTTCAGATTGTTTTAAGCTGACAAACAAATGTGACAAAAATGAATGGATCTTTGACCAAAGTGATGAAGAGTTTTTACAAGAAACTCAAATCGACAGATCGTCAAGAAACAACAAGAAAAGTAGAGAAAGAAAAAAGAGAAACAAGGATAGAAAGAACGAAAGAAAGGCGATTCGTTTTGTTTCGTCAGGCTTATGATAGACTCTACAAGTGAGAGTTGATTATCAATCGGGACAATTGATGTTTCATCTCGAAGCGAGAGTTACTCAAAAAACGAATCCCAAAAATGTAGTACACTGACTAGATAGATCGAGAAAGAAGAACAAATCAACCAAAGCGTAGAACAATGTCCGATTCTGCGAAACGCACAGCACTCAGAATTGTTGCACGCGTATCAACATTTTTTTTTCTTTTAGTATTACCAAAAAATATATCTCATTCTAATCTAAATCATGTTTTTTGTCTTCTTTTTTCTTTTTCTTAATATAAAATTGGCGATACAAAATTCGAGCATCAATAATGCTACAACAATCCGACAAAGAGGGACAAATTTGCTCTCCGTTAGTCGGTTCTCTTCTCTTGTTTTTTTTTTTTTTTCATTTTCAGAGAGAAAAATGACGAAAATTTGCACGTCTCTGTCAAATTAATCGCACGCTCGCGTTTTACGTACTTACCTTTCTTTTTTTATTAATTCATCGATCGTTATCTTTTTTTCTATCTATCTATCTAAACGCATTTTCACTCGCACACTTCTTCCGTCTTCGCAATAAACTCTTGCATGCTCACAATCGTCATCCGCACGTTAAACAATAAATTAATTCATATTCTAGCTACATATCTCGTCAACAAAATTGCGCCCATCTCAATGCAACTCGCTGCTCACAATTTTTTCTTCGTCTGACTCTCACGACGCGCGCTTTTTTCCCTCAATTTTTTTCCTGCATCCTAATTCTGTTTGCTTTCATTTTCTTTATTTATAAATTATGCCCTAGTCATTATTCCAGTTTTGTGTTATCGTTCGCAACTTGAACACTTATTCGACAGCTCCTAATTACTTGTTCCTCTCCATTTTGTTTTGTTTTTTTTTTTGTATCAAATTACACCAATCAATTAGTCTACACAAACGCAATCAAATGATTCAAGTTCATAGAAGATTTCATCAAATTTGGCTGCAAATGGTTCTTAGTTTCACACTTTTTTGTCGTTTTTCATTTATTTCATTGGGTATTTCTTTTTTTTGTTTGTTTCTTGTCTTCATTTGATCTGATGTAAAAATATATTATATTTTCAGACAATCCTCATCAAGTGAATTCGTCTGAAAAGGCACAATTCTGAAATAAAATAGAAGACAAAAAGTAAATTAAACAAAGTCAATTATCCATCGTTACTGATGCGACCTGAATGTGCACATGTGGCAACGATAAGCCTCAAATTCACAGTGACTCGATTGAATGTCAATCTCGGGTTTGTTTGTTTTCAACGTCTTTATTAGCGATTCCGTTTGTTTTCATAATTAAAAAACCATTTTATTGTAGTTTAAAAAAAACTGTCGCGTATTTACACATCTGGATAAAGTCGATTCGGTATCAATGGCTCGTGGTACGCTCAGTTACTATTCGAAATTGTTTTTTTTTCAATCGCTTATAAAAAATACACGGGCCATGGATTGATTTGATTATTTTTGTTTTTTTTTTATTTTCTCGGAGCAAATGAATTGTCGTTTTCTTCTGAATACAAAAAAAAACATTGTCAATTAAAATTGTCGACACGAATCAGTGCTACGCTGGAATGTTCAGTGTGAATAATGACAAGTTTCTCAATCGGTTGTTAGGTCTACGAGGCACGCACACGACGTTTTCATAATTACAATTCGACTACAGGATCAATCAAGGGGAAAAACTAAAAGACAAAAGTATAACAATAACAATAAATCAATGATAATAACAATCATAATGAAACAAACGTTATCGACAGGATAAAAGCATTACAAAATTCATGATTCTGAATTACCGTTGATGCAAACAAATGGTCATCCGGTTTTGGGTATTATTATTATCATTATCATCATTGCAATTATCACCACTATAAATCGTTTGGAAGATATTGTTTGTTTTCTTTTTTTTTTGACGTCGGGTAATTTGTCGTAATTTTCATTTCCTTTTTTTCTACCTCATTCATTTTGTTCGTCTGAGCAGCGCTTTACAATTTAAAGTACGTTAAAATAATTATTCACACTCACGAGCGTTTCATCTTTGACACAAACGACTCTTCGCGTAATAAAACTTAAACTTGTCTATTCTTTTCATTTGCTTAAGTCATAATGTATCAATATAGCTGTGTATACACGTATATGTACAAAAAGATATGCATGTATACACAATATATGGTTGGAAGCCTAACCGCTTACATCGCTAAACTCATTACGACTTGTCTCAGCGCGACGGTCTCGAAACTGAGTTCACCATTCAGTTCAACACGTTTGGTGTTGTACAAAATTACAAAAAAAGTAATAATAAAAATCAACAACAACAAAACTTGCAAACGATTCATGCAGTTTATAAATCGTTCTCGCGCATATCTTTGCTCTTAAATATGGTCCTTCTCTTTTTTTCTTTTCTTTTTCGTCTTCCCATGTCTTCGTCCATCTTCGTGTTTGTCTCGTTCCCATTTGGATGCAAAATATTTGTTTCTTTTTTTTTTCAGTTCATTCGGTTTTATTTCTCGTCAACATTATAAGGTTCTATCTACTTCGAGGAATCAAACATACAAAAGATGGCTTGGCAAGTCGATCATCGCGATAATGTCTAAATCGTTTTTTTTTTGCACTTGACTCGATTCTTTCTTTTCAGTTTTTCTACCACTTCTTTGTTAACAGAAGTTCGTTTACGCGTGTGTAAAAGTCTATGGCCTTAATTTCTTCCCAGAGGAAAGTACAAAAACTAACAATAACACACAAAAAAACAAGAAAAAAGAAGATAGAAAAGAAAGAGTGGGTACAAGATTTGATACAAAAAAGTGACTCCGCTGTTAACAGACGCTTGCGACAACGCGGACATGTCTCGCGCCAATTCCAACGCGGTGTAACAACAACTAAAGGATTGTTGTTCAGATGCGAAAAAAGGTGTGTTCAAAATTGCGATCAAAATGGCTTCTGCTTAATCGTCGTCGCTCGGCTACAATCGCTTAACTGAAAAACACGTTGGGTATCGGCTTAACTTCAAGTTTTTGTATGATTTTTGTATGTTATTTTCATTTTCATTTTAAAGATACTAAAATACGAAAGTGCATTTCAGTCTTTCGATCAACATGGTTTTCTTTGTTTGCTGTCTCGCAATGCTAAGCTAATAAGTGCAGTTTTACTTGGGCTGTTGCGGCTGGTACTGTTGATAGGAGTCGTCAGGAGACGCCGCGTTGCTTGTCTGTTCAGAATCGCCTAGGGGCATGGTGTGAATGATACTTGGTCCTGCCGGATAAGAGTACGGATATGGATGAGGACTCGCTGTTATGTACTGAAAGAAAAAACGTCAAACTCAATTAATCAAACCCCATCAAAACCAGATTTATAGACTTTGTCGTGTACTTCAAAGTTCATGCAAAAACTTACGGAACCAGTTCCAAGATGCAATGCTGACATTTGTGTCGTCAGTTGAGGAATCATGCTGTACTGCGGGTTGCTTGGATCAGCTGACGGAATCATCTGTAACAATTCAATTCAACGTTATCAGTTGATTCAAATTTAATGAACCAATGAAATGTAACTTTGTTCTAATATTTTAGAATTTTAACTGGTGTTTTTTTTTCTTTTTTTGATGAATATAATAAACTCACGTCGACCTGTTGCATATGTGGTGGACCTGTTTGCACGAGATAGGGAGTAACCCAGGGACCGCCAGGAACACTATATCCAGGAACAGCTTGGCCATAGTGACGACTATATTGCGCTAATGTAGCGGTTGGCAGCATGTGAGCAGTCGCCACACCATTTTGACCAACACTTGTCTCGTAGTTCAAAGTCATGTTCTGTAAACATATCAAATTCTTCAGCACTTCTTCCTAACTATTTTGTATAAATTTCACATCTTCATACATTCATGCAAAAATTACACAAAACACTATTCAAACTCTTGTTTTCAACCTTTTAACAATCTAAGGTTGAATTATTTTCAATAAAAAAATTGACGCTTAGTCTACAAACACTCATGCTTAAAATTAAAAATTGAATTACCGAGTTACTCACATCTCCTGTCTCCCTCCATATTGTGTTCTTGTAAAGCGATTTCTTTTTGTTGCCACCATCGGCAAACTTGACCAACAATGGATCCTTCCCACCTTGCAATGATTTTCCATTGAACATTTGGATAATCTGCTCGCACTTCTCCTTAGATTCCATTCTGCGAAATCGAATCCATGAATGAATAAACGACACAGTGCAACAATAAGAGCCATTGATTAATTACACTTGGTTTGGAAAATGAAAAATTTACCTTGCAAATCCGACACCTTTACTTTGGCCTTGGGTATCACGCAAGATACGAGTGGAAATGACTTGACCATACTGAGCAAGTAAACTTTCAACGTCGTTTTCTTTGTAGGATAGAGGCAAATTAGCAATGTACAAATTAGTCGGGTCCTGCTCCTGTTGCTGTAGAATCAAGAAAACAAAAACAACTATGCAAACTTATTGTCATCAATGTTCCTTCACTTAACAATTACGTAAATCAAAGAATATTATAGACACCGATGGAAAACATCGTCAAACTCATGTTATTTACTAAATTCAACTTGTTTCATACAATTGATTATGAAAAATGGCTTAAACAGCGTCTATAATATCGTTTCTATTTTCTTTTTCAATTTTAATTGCTAGTTTCATTAATTTTATCTCTGAATTTGTTTTTTTTTTTGGTTTTTGTCAAATTCGACTCGGAATCAAAACAATAATTGATCAATCAAAATGTCAAATCTACCACAGTTAGACTACAAACCAAATTCAATCTTTAAGCTATAAAAATTAGACTTGCGGCTTGACTGCAAGAGGTTGTACAACTCTGTTAGAGACTTATTTTTGCGAATATACATTTGTTTAGTGACGTTTTTTTTTGCTAATGTATATTGAAATGGATAAACTTATCATGACTGATAGATTATCATGCTTCATGACATTACGTTATACCATACTGGTGGCTCTCAAAATATATCTCAAACACCTATTCAACAATTCTCAACTCATCGATCACAGCGACATGAATATTCTTTCAACTCTCAATTGAGTTCGATTTTGTTTTGTTCAACACTTTTATATTTTTCAAAAGCTCGGGACAGACACGGTTTCACTTTTCTTTTCGTTCGTTCCTTTCGGATACACGTGCAAACATGCGCTAAAAATAAGAGGAAAATAAAATGTTGCCTCTTGTTGTTGAAACAAATTTTGAAACGCAAAATAATGATTGGCTTGAAACAAACAAATAATTGTACATACAAGTAAATCAATATATCTCACATTACTGCGCTAATTCTACGACAAAAGCTACACTAAATGCTATGTCTAAAGATAAATCAACGTCTCTCACAAATGGACATTTGACAGCTTAAATTAAATCATAGTCTTTTTTGCAACTTGGGTTGAAAGTGACGGTTATTTCAATTTTATTTCAAGCTGATTTATGTCGTCATTTTCAACCCGTGACGAACATTTATAAAAATGCAACTACATCGAAATTGTCTTTTTCTCAGATCAACAAATGAGCACAATTCAAAAATTTACTTACTGCTCAGTCTTTTTCTCTTTTGATTTTTATTCCTTACAAATATATTATCGAAGAATTGACATCTCGCTTTAGACATATATTTCAAGATCCACCAATCCAGATGAAAATTTTCATTATTCGCTGGTGGCACTCAATCTTATGGTTTTTTCTTCTTTTTGTTTCTTAATGAATTTTCATAGAAAGACGAATTCCAACATTTGAAATTTAAATTTCGTACCGAATCTAACTGTGATAGAATGTTCAAACTCAAAATTGTTCCTACACAATTGCCACTTAAACAATATTTGTTGTTCGTTTTTATAATAAAAATTAAAACCTAGTATTGTTGTTGTTTTTATATATAAAATATACAAGCCATGTGTTCGCCAGTCAAAAAAATAACCAACACCCGAAAGGGCAAATTAGCGTTTCGCGCGTTAAAAAATGTCATCTACCGAAATACCATTGAAAAAAGTTAATTAACGAATGGTATGTCTTGATTGCGTCATATCGCATGCGATTTACATTGTTGATAGCTGCTGGCGTTTGCCATGCCAGGTTAGAGAGATTATTCAAAGTTAGTTAATGGGCAATGCGAACAAAATTTGAACAATGTCAATCAAAGGCAATGAAACAGACGTTCCTGCGAATTTCTTTTTTTTTTTGTGATTCAATTTTAACTGGAATGTTGACAAACGACATTCTCTTATCAGCCTGTAAAACAATCAAATTATAATCAAAATTTTTTCAGATTCTAGTGCTGCCATACTGGAACTTGACAATTTTTTTCTCATTTTCTCATATTGCTTTACAGGTTTTGATTTTTTTCTTTCAATTTTAGAATAACAAATTGAGCCGATGAACATTTATCTGATTCAACAAGTAAAATGATGAATGTGTGACGTGTATGATTCTTAATTTCTTTCTTTCTTTCTTTTTTTTTTTTTGAAAATGAAATTAATTGATGTTACTGAAAGTTACAGTTAATATTTTGAATGAATGCAAATACGAGACATTATTCCACATGTGTTGACATAGCAGTATCAGCAATTGATGGCCGAGGTATAGCAGCAAGCATCGACAAGTTGGTAGGTATGTGAAGACAAGATAATAGAGAATCGACGAGAGTTGAAAAGTCATTTTCGCGAAGTGAAGGCTTTTGTAATAAATACACATAAGCCGTTAAGCAGTATTAAAGAGAGAGGAGGATCAATAGACAGAGAATAGATACAGAAATTGGAAGGGATCGAAAATAACACAATATTGATTCAATATTAATTTCTTTAGTTAAACGATCTCAACGTTATTTTTTTTCTTGCTTTCTTTCTTCAGTTCTACTCAACGATCTATGAGAAATTATCATTATGAAAACTATTAGCACTATTGTTTTCTCAATATTTTCAAAAATTGTGACAAGTTTTGAAAATAGTGAAATGGAAAAGTCTATAAACTACAATTGAAAATCATAACGAAACTTTGAACGAATCAAAATAATTGTATATCTTGAAATAATGAAATCGTTGAAATTAAAACATTTTGAAATGAATTTTTGAAACGAATCAAAATGTAAATGGTAAAGTGTACTTTTTAGGAACGAAGGTAATAGGGGATCGGGCAAAGTAAGAGAATGAAAATAGATGTACAAAGAGGTAAAGAAAGAAAGGTTTACTGTTACTCTGGTATTACTGTACTTGCATGCACAACCAACGTACACTGGCCAGTTTATGGAGGAACCAGATACCCACTTTCGCCATCTGTGCTTGGATGCCCTTGGCGACTAGTGCTTTCACAGCACCCTCTGCCGCCACCGGTGACTCAAAGTCTACAAAGCCATAACCTAGGGAAAACACAAACAAATTGATCATTAATTTCACCCATCACTTTTCATCATTACCTATGTAACTATTATCTGCGACAATTTTGCGTGAAACAAAAACAATTAGCGATAACAACAAATGTTATCCATAAGGTGATAAAGTTATCTTTTCAAAATTCTTAACATTCAATTAATTGGAGAAAGTTTCGATAATCAAAGATCCATTACCTTTACATTTATTTGTATTTTTGTCCAAGATCGCCTTTGTAGAGGTTATAGTTCCATATCTGAAATTGTAATTGTATCTTAAATTGTTATTTGTTAAAACGATTTTGGGCAAATTTTCCAGCGACTCTGAGTACGAAGTTTGTCAAGTTTTAATTGAGACGGTAAATTATGCGTAAAACTTACTGAGCACACATATTAACGAGGTCCTTATCTGTTGTATTTTGGTTGAGGCCACGAATGTACAAATTCGTTTTTGAGAGCTGTTCCGTCTGCTGGCCCTGCATCGCGTTATTGCTAATATTGGTACTCATTGTTCCACTTTGACTACCTGTCGCACTACTCGAGCTACTGTTGGTGTTGGCTGGCGACGACGCTGTAGGAACTCGTTGTCCACCGTACTGACACATCAAACGTCATTATTAGTCCATCGTCATACATTCATTAACAATCAATCAATACAAGATAAGATATAACTTATTAACGACATTTAAACTCTCAACATCATTTAACACCAGATTTATCATCAATTTATCTTTCCCTGTAAAACAGCAACTTTTTAATTAACAATAGAAAGCTTCCAACCATTCAGAATCTTTATCGATCCCGTCACCTCAAGTTTACAAAATAAAACGGAACTTTTCATACAATTCAACTCAACTTTTGACACATACAAGCTTGGTTATATCCAAATGAAAAACTGGAGTATAAATCGTGTTCAATTTGTTGGCAAAATTAAATTTGACATTAAAAATAGGTGAATAAAAGTTGTTATATGATGTGATACCGATGCATGTTGGGCATAAGTTGTGGCACTGTAGGGATTGGCGGTTGGCGGAATCTGTTGGGCCGAGACTGGCATCTGCGTAGCCGCGGCGTTGGGGTAGCGGGTGTAAGGCGGATAGGCAGCGGCGGCAGCAGCAGCGGCCACTGCCGGATGAGTCTGGTTCCAGCTGGCCGCGACGGCTGCGGCGGCCGTGGCACGATATTGCACGGGGTTGCCGCCACGTGGGCCACCGCCCGAGTTGCCCTTGAGTCCGTGGCCAACGCCTGCCCCCGCTGCTCCTACGTTGACGTTGCCGGCGCCGGCTGCGCCGCCTCCTCCTCCGGCGCTCGCGGAACCGGCGTTCCCGGCGTTACCGTTATTTGCTCCTGCATACGTCGGCCGAGGTCCGTTCGTACCCTGCAAAAACAAAAACAAATCATCTTTTACTCCCCTCTTCTCAATGCAAAAACCGGATGCTGCTTCCTGCTTATAACCTACCCTTCTATAATCTCCGCTCATTTATCTACTACTATTACACTCTCATCAAGTTCTACTTTATCGCCCAAGAATCTCTCTTCTTTTTTTCATTCACAAAATTTCATTCACAAATTTTGCAATCAAACGAACGAACCTTCATAATTCGAGTACAAAAATTTTTTGCAACCAAAAAACTGAATTTGCAAAAAAAATGTTTTTCAAAACTATTTACTAATTTTGCAAATTTTCAAATGTAATTTGGAAATCAAACAAAATGGCTTTGGTTTGTTTTTCATCACAAAGTAATTTTGGAACACGAAATTAAATTTGCAAAATGTACTTGTATGACCTAGTACTTGACCATCGCCGAAGGTCACTTGAAGAAGAAAAAAAGTACGACAAAAGATGTTCGAAGAACAAGAGTCAAGAACAAATGAAGGCGAAGACAAAAAAATTGTGACAAAATAAATTTCATTGAAGTAAAACAAAAAGAAGCGAGTTTTAAGAAGGCATCAAGCAAGAGGGCTTATCAGTGATCGATGATAGGTCGCGAAGTTGCACCGACATTCGTACACACAATTTATCAACGGCGATAAAGCTTTGCGGTATCGCGCGTACAATTTGCGAGGCAAAATTCTCTCTTGATCTCATTTTTGTAAAACGTGAAAGCTCAGGTGCGCGTTTAGCATGCTCACTTAATAACAAGCGACATCCTTAATAACTCTTAATGAATAGTTTCAGTTCAACTTGATCAGATAAGAGAATTTGCAAAAGCAAAAAAAAAAAAAAAAAAAAAAAAAAAGAAAGAAAATTTAACAAAAAAATAAAATAGACGATAACTAAGGAATGCACGGAACGCGAGTATCAGGAGATGGATGATTAATTGTTCGATGATAAATATAAGATGCGAGAGTTTGTGAAATGTTGGGACGTGTAAACTGGCTCGCGGCGAACAAGTCAATTGGCCGGCTGCCTAGTCGCGGACGTGACATTTTTTTTTCTCTCTCTCTCCTCTCGCAGACTAGAACTAGGTATTATTAGCCACGATTTGTCGTGCCATTTTAGTCATAATTTAAACCTTCTTGTTGAAGATTAAATAAATCTAAAAAAGAAAAGAAAATGAAAAGTTAAAACAACGTCGGAAAGAAAAATGGGAATGAAAAGGTAGATGAGTTGCATGCGTGGAAGAAGGAAGTAGTGAGAGAGGCGCAGTGACGCGGCGTTATTGACCGAACTTGACATCAGTGCGGAGCAATCTCGGACGCAACGCTCGATCGGTGGTGGCGGCAGTGCTGGTGCCGACGACCCAACGCGCTTTCCCCTACAGTTGCGCGAAAAGCTACGTAACCAGTCAAAAACAAGCCGCTACCGTATGCATAATAACCTCAAGACCGACACTTTACTCAGATCAATAGTCGCATTACGCCCACATTCCAATTGTTTGTTTCTTCCTCGATCGCCTCTTTTGATCCCCGTCAATCGTTTTGTCTAAGCTGGTCTTCAAAAAAAAACAACGTTTTTTCCGACCAATTCAACCGACAGAAACTTAATTCCAGTGCAAACTCTTGATCTTGCTCGTTTTCTTGGCGGACTTGTTTTTTGGTTTCATTTTTTTCGCCGAGGACCAAAAGAAAAAAGCGTGATTGACGCGACATCGTCGGTTTTATTCTAAATTCCGCGTGTATCTCGAGCGAGGGATTTTATCGATTTGCCGTTCTTCCCAGTGCCTATCCCTTTGAGAGGATACGCCATTTTTACTCCAATCCGTAATTCGCATTTTCTATAATTTCGTTTCGCGAATTAATCGTTTCAGTTGAATCAACACAAATGTAAACACAGATTTTATATGAAAAATGCAATTGAATAATCAGTACTAAACAATGAACAAAAACAATTGTAAAAAAAAGTTACTAAACAAAAGTCATTGGACAAAAATCATCGATAAAATGTAAATAGTTTTGGAATTTAAAAATTAAAAAACCATTCAAATGTAACGTCAACCTTGCCAATGTCAGCTGATTCAAATACACCTGTCTACAAAACCGATTATATTTTGCCTACTTTCCTCACCACGTTTTCTCTAAAATGTCACACCTAAAACCGCACTCAAAACATTTTACAGAAATTTGATCCAACGTTTGTTCGTTTGAATTGAAATGTACTGTACAAATGAAGTAACAAAAATAAACAAGTAAACAAAAAAGAAAACCGTCTATTTTGTTAACTGTGAAAATATCGCTCTGTCGAATTTTCAATTTGTCGATGCGCCGATATCAGACATGGGTGGGGACACCATCGACAAATTGAAAAAAAGCAACTAAACTCTGAAGTCAAAAAAAGGTTTCTTATTTTGTCGCTGTTTAAATTCATCCATCACTCCTGAAGACTATTTGGAAAGCATGAAATGGAAATAGTGAAACGCGCGAAGAAAGTGGATGTTTACTGGTGGATGCTGGAGGCAAAGTCTGAATGGATCGGTTAGTTACGCACACAATCGATGGTGGGAAGATAGACCGAGAAGGAGAGAGACAACACTTGTCAGCAGGAGCAAGACAGAGGCATCGACGAAAAAAACCAAAAAAAAGACGTGCTCCAACCAGACAAACTTGATATGTAAAAAAAGAATGAAAAAGCCAAGTTCAGATTGATTTGTTGTTCGTATAATGAAAATTGATCGGCAAATTTTGACGAGCGTTATGTCACGTTTTGGGCTTACGGTTAGATAACGCGAGATGCGGATGGCATGCATGCGCTTGGTGCGAGCTGCGTTTGCGCGGCGCACCGCATCGACGGCGAGATTCGCGAGCAAGCCAGCCTAGTGAGAATAAGAAAAGAAAGAGGCGCCGATAGAGAGATGAAAACGGCCGAGCGAGAGGGCACGATTGAACGAGAAGGAAAGAAAGGGACGGCGAAAGAGAGAGAGAGCGCGAAAGAGAAGGACAGAGGGCGGAGGAAGATGGAAGGAAGCGCAACAAGCAAAAGCATAAGTCGAATAGGATGACTCACCATCATTTTGTAATTAAGTTTCCTGGGTTGCGCGACATTTTCCATTCTGACAGACATAGTGGCTTGTGTTGTGGCGATCTACTGGCGGATATATCACGTTGCAGCGGAACGCCAGCGACGCGCAATCAAGACGTGTGTGTTGGAGAGAGAGAACGAGAGGGCTGGCGCGCGCGCGCCCGTGAGCAAACAAGCAAACTCCCCGAGTGTGTTTTTCGCACAAAAGAACAAAGTCGCGCGCGCACTAGCGGGCATAGGCAGACTCGCGAGCGATCGGCCGTACCTTATCTTGATTTTATTCACATCAGCGACAGCGGCGGCGGCACCCGCGACTACACACTCTAGAGCTAACTCGTTAGCCGAAAAACGTCTGGGAGGGGAGCGCCGAAACAGAGCGAGATGGCGCCCAACTCGCCCGTTTACAGACAGAGACAACCGGCCAGAGAGAGACGACGTCGAGTGTCAAGAGGGTGTGTCAGCTGTATGCTCATCTAAATCAAGCCGGTCCAACTTGCGCCTCTCTTGAGATCACGCTCGTTCGCCAATCGAACTCGACGAGACTCGTCTGGACCACCAGGTCGAGGGCTTCGCGCGTATCACCAAACGGATAACTGCGTCGCGCACACACTTCTACTTCCGACTTGCTCTTCTTCTTTTGACTATCAACTCGCGTCTACCGCTGCGAACCAACTCAACACACCACTACTCCAACTGCATCTTACAAAAATAGAGATTCACCCTTAAATAAATAATTTACTATTATGTATGAATCGTTAGGAAACATTGAGATGTGTGTGTTGACTTGTAGGTAGAGTCTAAGCTACTGCCCGGCGAGAATCGCCCATCTTGACCGAAACTAATTGGATTCGCCGCCAGACGGCGCGACTGAATTCGCGAGGGGGCTCCCGCGGCCGTTCAACCGCGGCTTTTATTTCCGATGTACTTTGCCAATCTTCCGTCCTTCTTTTGCAGCTTTTAGATGAACACGTCCGACGAATCGCGTAGCTTTACTACTCGTTTAGGTGGCGCTATCTGTAATTTTGGGGTGGTTTCAATTTCAACAAGTTCACTTTTTGGTTTTTATTTTTCATTCATGACCGGGCAGGAAATCATGGGATTTGCAAAACGATGTTTTTGCAAATTTTTATTCGGTGAAATAGTTCTCTTGGATATAGGATTGCAACCCTCGTCCTTTTAAACTTTGTACTTCGATTGTTTAGTGCAATACGTCTGTTCTATCCCACAAATAAGACTTTCGAATGTACACAAGAATGGGCTTACAAATTGCTTTTTTGCATTTTTGCAAAACTTTTATCAACAACTTTATGCGCTTCTTCGTAGAAAGGAGATGTTTCAGATTGTACTCTTTTCATCCAGGCTGTCAAACGAGGTCTTCCAATTTTAGGATCATAGCCTGTTAATCCTGTAAAAAAACAAAAAACAAGCATAGAGATTTGCAATTTATGATAATTTCCAATATAACGAAATAACACGAATTACTAACTAGGTTCCTCCACTTCGCAAACACCAATTAAATCAGCAACAGTTATTGTATCGCCGGCTAAAAATAATTTATCTTTCAACCAATGATTCTCCAAAACATCCAAGGACTTTTCCATGTTTCTTTTCAGCTTTTCTATTTTTTCAGGAGGACTTTTTTCCCCTGTCATAATTGGTTTGAATGCCTAAAACCAACAAAGTGAATCATAATACAGAGGAATCTAAAAAGGAAAGCAATAGTGACTGAATATTGAAATCATTGTTTATACCAGTTCATATGAATATAATGCCAGATGAGCTCTGGTATTATGATGTTGCCATTCAAGATATTCGTCCACTCTTGCTTGTTGCAAGGACGATTTTGGGTACCAGTGGTCATCTACTTTAAATTCTCGGCATAAATATCTTAGAATTGCAACACTGAAAAAAATCATTAAAAAAGTTGAAGCTTTAGTCATTACTAAGATTATGTAAATGAATATTTTACCTTTCAATAATGACAGATCCATTATGAACAATAACAGGTACTTTTTTAAGCGGATTAATCTGCTCGAATTCCGGTCCAAAATGTTCGCCTCTTGCTAAATCGACATTTTTAGCCTCGAAAGGAATGTTGCATTTTTTCATAAAAATGTAAAGTGCTCGCGATGGTTGCGATAAGAAATTGTAATACAATTTCAAGCTCATTTTCAAGTAGACTAATTAAAAACGTAATTACTTAATTAATTGACGCCCCGTTATATGGCAGCCTTCGTAACGACCTACAGGAATAATGATGAAACACAATTAATACTGATTCGTATCACATATCGGATCGGAAAGTAAACCAAAAGTTATTGAATTTATTGTGCACTTACCATTAAGGATAAAGTGCCTGGAGCTGATACGCTGTTGTTTACTAAAAGAACAAAAAGTGTGGAATATTTCAAAGTCCATGTCGCAGAAAGAGCTAATTTAAGATGGGTTCTGGAATCCCGCGAAATTCAAAGTGCCAAGTGTTCTTCCCAGTCAGCAAGTCTCTCTCGCATCGCGAATTATTTTCATGCAGGAAATAAGATAAGACCACAGAAAATCATCTATGCTGATAACCTTGTATTTCGTGTATCTGATGATTGACTCCTGGTCAAGTTTCTGGTCATACTCAGGAACTTCAACGTCTGCAACTTCGGCCTTTTGTGGTCCTTGCATCAACGCCAGCTCCACTAAATGCAAAATACATACATAAATTAGCACTATAAACCCTAAGATATATTTTTTATTGTGAATTCAGAAAACTGGTTGATTTACTTACTTAAAAGTCACTTTGCAAAATAAGTTTGTTCGAACATATGCTGCCATGAAGAATAGGGTTTGAACTTGAAGTCACGAACGTTTTTATGGTATCCCTTAGTGAGCAAAAATCATCTGATCTCGAAGTCAACCTAGACATGAACGGGGTCCGATCTGTCTAGAAAAAGATTTGTTTATTTAT
This sequence comes from Telenomus remus, assembly GCA_020615435.1. NCBI lineage: Eukaryota > Metazoa > Arthropoda > Insecta > Hymenoptera > Scelionidae > Telenomus > Telenomus remus. Next base: position 10,779,133 of record CM036337.1, read on the forward strand.
TTAAAACCACAGGCATTATGCCCAAATACATATATGGATAGAAATAGTTCACATCTCAATATCACAGTTTGGCAGTCGAATTTTCACAATGAAAGGATAAAAAATAATGCAATTGACATTAGATGTTACTCTAATAAAAAATATCTTTTCTTTCATAGCCGTTGAGAATAAGTAGAGAGAATTTGCAAGTTCGATGGTATTACAATATCTATTGACTAGGCGAGCCATATACGAGGTATTTCCGAAGATCAAACAGAAACCAACTTTTTGATCTTTTTTGACACCAAAATAGTTTTCTTTTACCGTCATTCAATGTCCTATATTGACAAAAGTTTTACAATATTTAGACTGTGTGGAACAAAATGATGTGTGTTATTCAGATACGAATCAGTTGCGAATGATTCACCGTGAATTAATCCTGAAAAATTAAATTAAAACATTTGTAAACAAGATTGGAGCAATAAGACAAAAGTTTTTTGCAGCGAATTTAAAATCTTGGTTGATTTTGGAAAAAACCAAATCAAAAAGAACTAGATATGCCGCGCTTAGTGACTATCATGTTGGCACTACTGCAGTTGGTCAAAGGCGCTCGAAGCACTCGCAGGCTCGAACCCGCAAGGTGTATTTCTCGCCTGGAAAATGTAAAGTTTTGTTACATTTTCTTCAAAATTGTAAACAAAGTTCGAGTCAGAAGCATTCTTTGAAGAAGAGCCAATATTATCAACACAACAACATCACAACAGGCCAACTTTGTAGAGCAACTTTATCGTCAAAGCCCGTGAGTTGATATTTTTGCCTGATATATTTGTTTTCATTGATATTTTTGTTGAATTAATAAGAAGTTTTACCAGTTTTACTGTTGCCTACTATCGAAAATAAATAAATAAATAAACAATAGATTATAAGCGTCATAACAAAGAATAGGAAAACAACAAAAACAAACGAAATGTCTTTTCTGAGAATTCAGATCTTGGTGCGATCAAATTACATTTAGGCGGTCTGATCCAAAAGTTTTCGTGTGCATGGTTTCAAACAAAAACCAAACAAAAACAGCGTTTGGCCAAGATTTTATCATTAATTTCATCATTTTTCGTGCATTCAAGTTAAGTTTCATTATGCAAAATGTGATTTTTTTGTCAATTTTAACGTGTGGTGTAAGTTTTGTCAAAGATGAGCCGGTGGCTGCGCGCGCAACTGGACGTGTCGGCGCGTGCGCTGCTGGGCGCAATCTCGCACCAGTCTCGACAAGTCGCGCGGCCCCGCCATTCCTCAGCCACCGTCCGAGTGAAAACGGTCGAATTTAAAGCATATTTGAGCATATTGGTATTAATTTTATCCAACAACAATAAAAACAGCATTGTTATTGATGATGAAATGAAAACAAAACAAACGAGTAAGTTAACACATTACAAAATTCCATTGGTTTAACTATAAATTCCACGAATCAATCGTATCATTTTTCACTTCCATTTCACTTTCAAACACTTCCATTGTTTGTGTGTTTTTTCGTCATGATCTGATCAGTAATCAGTAATATTGTAAAATAATATCATTGATAATAACAAGATTAATAATTAATAACAGTAAACAAAGTTTAGGTGATCTAAAATGCAGTTACATTGATGAAAATACATTTTGGCGGGAAACAATAGCTGATGTTGATCAATCAAAACAACAATGAAATTTATGATAAAACCAAGGCAAAACAAAAGTAAACAGTAAAACAAATCAAAACATATTGCGAAATTATTTTGTTTGAATAAAAAACTAATCAACGGTGAACAATTTGTAGCTGATATCAAAACCAACATTTTTATTCCTCATAAACCAAAACAAACCAAAGGTGAGTTTACTTATTGCAAAATTTCCAATTTTATGGAAATTTTCAATAATAAGACATTATAAATAGTAAACAATTTATAGGTGATGTGGAATGCAGTGACATCGAGGGAATATATCAGCGCCCAACCAACGGAGATCTATAGTCAAAGTACAGTCGGAGATCAGTCGGGTAACAACTTCGAAGCAGAACCCAGGACGACTTTGCTGACAACCTGACGTAACATTTGGATGCATCGTTGGACGAGACCGCAACGGGGGATATCAACGAACAAAGGTTTGTAAAAATATCGCCGGTCTTCAACGTTGGGACGGTTATGCGGTGAGTTTTTGACTGTTAATCGACTTTTCGAGTTTTGAGTTGATCGACTGGATCTTTTTAGATCGAGTAATTTAAGTATCTTGGTCAAAGGACCCTATAATTTCGTAACGTACAATGCTAATCCAAAATAACTTATACAATTTATAAAAGAAATTAATTTCATTGGGTACTTCGGGCCCTTTATTATTATAACACATTAATAGCATTTTTATAATATATCATCAATATCGGTCGGGTCTTTTAAATTTTCAAATAAAAAATCATAGTCTCGGTTTGTTATCGTGCGGTTGAAAGTGATAAAAAGTGAAGTGAAGTGATGAAGTGATATTGTTATGTGATGTGAAGAATTTTGTGTTCAGGTAATTAGAGGCCATATTATTATTGACGTTATTATTATTATATTATATGTACATGTTATTATTGATACTGTGGGTGCAAAATCCGACCGACACCCGATGAGGTGCACGTTTTTTTAAACGTCGGCGGTAAAAAACTAAACTTTGCCACGCGGGATGTAGAAGGACCCTGTCCGATTCAGCAAAGGTGCGTAGTCGTTTGATTGTGATCCGGATCCCCGCGTAGTTTCGTCGATGCGGTCCTTGTCCTGTTGTTTTTGCGTGGTATTTTTGGAGTGCTAAATCCCACCGACACCTCCTCGTGGGGCACTCTGGGTCACGCTAACGTCGGGGGTAAATTTAAATAAAACCAGTAAGTAAAAATTGTTGCAAAAAGTAATTATTTGGTAGTAATGCTAATTAAAAAGTGATAGTATAAGTATGTCAAAGGTTATCTTATTGAAGTGTTTGCATACTAAAATTTGTATTTTTCAAACTAACATGATACATATTTTATATTTCAGGTTCGACGGTTTGTCCGAGATGAAATTCTGGGATCATCAGTAAGTTTTTAGTTCAATAAAATCTGATACAAAAAATTTGTTTTGTTATGTCAACAAGTTGAATTTTTATTTGCGTAATCCAAGTTGGGTTCGATTATCAAAGGTGGTTCAAGTTGTTCAATCCATTTGTTTAGAAAATCTGAATTTTATTTTTCCAATATGGTACAAAACTATAATAAATATTTCATACAATTTATGCATTTACAGGGTACATAGAAATGTTTCGAGTGAAATATAATACAAACAAGTTTTCAACAATCGATATAAGCAATTCGTATTTCTGTACACTTTTGGTGAACATGTTATAAAGCTTCGAAGGTGCTTAACAATCAATAAAAAATATCTCTGTTGTACTTTCTTCAGAAAAATTGAAATTTCAACTAAGGAATCAATCTTTGTTATATTGGATCGATGAATCGTGATTGTTCAATTGAGCATCCCAACCCAAAGGTGGAAACAACAGGCGTTGACAAATCCTTCGATCAAACTATAAACGTCAGTCATGCTGAACGGGGCGTCCAAAATTTCGGCTGCTTTTCTGTACACTACAAACAGCTCCTATTCAAATCAAAACATTTAAAATCTTAAAACCGGTAGAAGGGACTAGAAAAACTTCTTCGTCATCTTAAAATCGTGAAAATTACCCCTCGGGATGCATGTAAATCAATGGTCAACATCATGAAAGCCTGCACATAGCTCGGATGCAATATCAAATGATGAGTTACGGTACCATCTGGCGCATTGAACTGTTTGTGGTACTCTTGGTACCGATTCTGTAAAATCTTCGCCAACCCCTGGTACCAAGAAATCGGTTGGTTTACAAACATTCGCAGCCTTGAATCGACATTAACCAGTGGCTCGACTAGTGCAAGTGATTTGAGTTCCGCAAATTCTGCATAGATCATCGAAGATCGACTTTCAAGTAGTTTATTCCACAGCAAATGGGTCCTAAAAATCGTTCCAAAAAATAGTGTGAATTTCCAACTCCAAATTAAAGTTCAATTTACACTTGAAAAATGTTCTACCTGCAATGTAAAGCTCCTTTCTGGATCATATGTGTGATATGTTGTTGAGCTGCATTTGCCTGGGACATGATAAGTTGTTGCATCAACTGTTCGTGCGACGAATAATAGCCAAAATAATTGACCGATTCCTGTCTGATATGAACCAAATTGGAGGTAGAAGGTGCATGACTAAGGACATTTTGAGCAAGCGGCGAATCGGGCACAGGCGGAGGAGTTGGTGCTAAGGAAAGATCCTCCTCCTTTTCTTCCTCATCATCCCGTGTAGCAACATTCGAGGACGACGAGGACGAAGGTGGCGTACTAAGTGGCGTATTCTGTTCCTTATCACACTTTTTGAGCAACGACGACAAAAGTGGACTCGATTCTGAGGGACTACCGATCTGAGAGTTTGCAACAGATTTCACCACGCTGTAAACCGTCCGGTACTTCCCAAGTTTGTTCTCAACTTCGCGTTTTGGATAGTGGTCGCGTCTGCTTGAGAGCACAAGGTAATACTTGAGCGTGATTTCCTGGGTGCTTGCAAACGGTTCGTTCAAGTATGAGACTATGAGAGCGACGTCCAAGTCGTCCACGCACTTTGAGTTCTGAGCGTCGCAGTAACTGACTAGAGGGGTGCTTTGCAATTTGACTAAGACGTACTCGCTGTCGTCGGCGATGTTCGACTCGCTCATCATGCTGAACACTTGCATCCCGTACATCTTCTGGTGAGACAGCAGGTAGTTGAATAAAGTGTTTGCTGAGACTGCCAGATCGCTTATTTTCACGACTCCTGAAAATTTAATTGAAAATCAAATTGGAATTATAGTTTTAATATTTTTGAAACTTGATTATTGAGATGATGATAAGACTTACCACTGTAAGCTAAATTTCGAGCATAATTAGGAGCTTTGCTGTAATATTTCGTGAAATCGTCAAGAAAATGAGTCAAGTGGTATCCATGTTGGAGTGACCATTGTCCAGTTCCGGCAATGTACGAGTGGATGCACCGTAGATGAAAATCGTACGTGAAAGAGTGAAGGTGCATATTCACTTTTATCTTATCGCAGCTGTCCATAAAACTGACAATGAACTAAATAACAAAATAACACAGAGAACCATCAAAGTTTAAATATAATTCTTCGCAATTTTTTGAAACTCAAACTAAAATAATAATCATACTTGATTAACAAGAGCACTGCTGGATTTGTGTTGAAGTCTGCTACTTTCAATAACTTTCAACTTGACAGAAAAGAATGGCTCGAAAAGTTGAATGCAAAACAGGAATATGCCACCGAGCATTGATTTTTGCAAGTAAAACGTCTCGTTGGAATCATCTTCGTCTCTAAAAAACATTAAATTTAGTAATCAATCACTCGGACACAAATTTTCGTTTCATTTTTAACAAATGATAAAATCTAACTCTTTCTTGTTATAGTCAACATGAACAGAATTGAATCCCAGTGTTTGTAGGTACTGCTTGTATTCTGTTATCATAGCGTTGCAGACTTCCTTGTGCCATTCAGTGTTGACTGGTGTTTTGTTGATCGAATAGTGCCTGTTTCTGATGAACCGTTGATTTGAACTTGGCACAATCGAGGCATCCCGAGTCGCAGCAGATTGCAATCGCCAAGATGGCAGAAACAAAATCGGCGTAAAACAGTAATGCAAAAGTCTTGCACGTTGTTTGAATGACTCCAATGTTTGTTGACACAATGGAACGTTCGATACGGTGTTGCGACTTTGCCACATGGCATGGAGTCTTTCCAAATCATCTAAAACAATTTACAAAAACCATTAACATTTATAATAATCTCTTCCAAGAACAAATTCTTGTACAATCGTTTCTACCTTTTGCTCTTTTTTTATTATGTTTAATCAACTGAAACTCAGAGATAGCCTGGACGACTTTGTCAGAACTCTGAACTGTATGATGGTCCTTCAAATTCACATCTCGCATAGCCTGGTCCGTAACTCGTTGCCAAGAAGGTTGCGTTTTAGTTGTAGAAAAAGCACCTCGGACGGCTGATCGTTGCGAATCCTTGTCGGTTTGTGGAAACTTGATCAAATGCTCGAGATCGTTGATCTTGTGTTTGTCATTGTCAGGGGAGTATCGCGGATGATGGAAAATTCCGAGTTTTTGCATCGAGATGTTTGAATAGAAACTCGACCTGGTGTTTAACCAGGATCCCAGATTTGTTACACTTTTCATCAACTTTTCGTGCTTCTCTTTTGACCAATTATAAGCGTACATGATAATCTACAACGAAACAATCCAATTAAATCCAAATTCTAAACTTGTAATTTCAAAAATGATTTTTTCAAACTTACGTGATTTCTAGAAATTTTCGCCAGGAAAAATCTTTGTCTTGGTACAAACGAGCCTTCCAGTAAGAGAGGATTGAACTTTTGCGACAACTTTTGATCTGGAAAATTCGAAAAAAACATACAACTTAATACATAAGAAATGTTTAGAACAACTTTTTAACTTTGTGAATGAAAAGAATATACCTTTAACATTACCAGCATCGGTTATGTTTGAAACAGAATTAACATTGGTCCACTGATTGTTATTCCTAGCAACAAGTATACTATCAACCGAGAACTGTTTCTCATCCACGCCAATCTGATAAGTGGTCGTTGATTTATCCTCCAACCTACTAGCATGTTCCAACCATCCAAAATTCGAAGTCTCATTGAGATCATTGCTCCTCTTCAACAGCAGCTCAAGATCGCAACAGCTATCATAAAAAGGTTGTCTCTTCTGGTGAACGAACGTCCTAACAGCAGCATCCGGGGCATGGATCTGTATCAAATTCTGCACCTCCCTGATCGTGACCGACAACGCGTGAGTTTGTTCAAAGGTTACAACATGTTTCTTAACAGCCGGAACCGCGATTTCCAAGCCGTACTGCAGCCAATACGCAAGTGTGTGTTGATAAACCGGACGCAACTGGTTATTCTGTTCGTCAGTCAACGAAATCGGCAAAAAGGCGTACTCAGTTAGCAAATCCCAGATCGAATGTCTAACAGCCGCCTGGAGTTTGTCCTTCAAAGATTCCAGGTTCACTCGGCCCTGTTTCCAGATCTTGAACTCAATCAAGGCCTGTGCTTCGACATCCCGGTCACTTTCATCGTCGAACCTCGTCTGCAAAATACTTTGAAAGTCGCAAACTCGCGGGTACTCTTCGAAAAACTCAGTCTCAGCATCCGCATTGTCGGGTGCGATGAGGTTGCCCTTAGAATCGACTATTCCCATTGCAATACACGCGATCCCCTTGTTCCCACAGGACGGACTTTGGTTATAAAGAAAGATATCCGATTCAGGTACTCGTTTCCTCGACCCTTCAGGTTGGGAGTAGTCTTGAAAGTGGTAGTGAGTTCTCGGGTCGGTGTACTTCGGGATGTACAAAAACTGGAGGATGTTCTGGTGCAGGTAGTACTTCAAAGCCGCCAGGTGGGACAGACACCTGTCCTGAACACTCAGTCTGATCACAGTCTCAGCTGACTTGTAAGGTTTCTGAATAAAGTGCACGTCCGAAGGACTGAGTTTGCACATAGGATTTCTCGCCAGCATCACAGACAGTACTTCCAAGACTGCGTCGTCTAATCTGTTTTGCAGGACTTGTACCAGTTCGTGTTTGATCTCAACCCCAGCATCTGAAATTCCATGAACCATCAGAACAATCGAGTCTTCAGATTTGTTCAGAATGTCGGATTCTTTCTCGCCAAAAGATCTGACTCGGGGCCTCGAATCGGTGAGCGAAACTTGGTCGATCGGCTGGCCCTTCGACTGCGAAAGGGACGCCGTGCTGCTGCTCCGGGAAACCACCAGTTTTTCGTCACTTTCGGACAGTTTGCTTTGCAAACTTTTGTTGAGGTCGCTGGTCTGTTCGTGCAATCGGAGGTAGAAGACGTTGCCGTTGTTCTGCTGGTAGACGAACATGTTGGTGCGGTTGTTGACGGAAAATCGGTTGAGTACTCCGTGGAGCGCTGTGATGCCACGCGAAATCCCACAACGACCGGGACCGGTTTTAAGTCTAGGGTGCAGGCAGAACGGCCATTCCCAGACGATTGGACATCGAAACATACCGGGAATCAGGTTTTTCGATTGGTCTCCGGTGCTTTCAGAGGATTCTGCTCGCCAAACTTCGGTCACAGGTTCGGAGGAAGTTGGCTCTTCCAGAAGATTGTCGCAGATTCTCTTGTCGTGAAGATCGCGAAGGAGAAGGTACTGGTTCACTCGGACGCAGATTTCTTTGATTTTGCTCACTACTAGTTTTTCTACCTGTTGATATCGAACGACCTCTGGCGATGCTATTTCCAAGAACCTGCGGAACAAGTTTCGAGTTTGATTTCGATTTTCTTATTTTTTTTATTCGGATTATTTTAGTTTTGAGAACCAAACAAGAGTTTCTTTACCTGCAGTGAAAATAAATATCGACCTGATTGTCCTCAACGAGAAGAATCAGCCAGAAATTGGGTAACAGTTCTCGACGTTTGTCAAGATTGATGAGCCACTGACAATCGTCATCCGCAGTACTGCTGTCTCCGTCATAACCGTCCTCACTTTCGTTTTCATGTTCCTGTCCAATGCTTGAAACCTCTGAATGACCACCTGACATCTCGTCCATTGAGGATTCGTTGTTTCTAACTGGAAAATTAGTATTATCTGCAAATTCAACAAACGACAGTTAATTCAATTCATTTTCAAATTGTTCTTTCAAATGTATCCTTAAATTCACCTCTATCGGACTGTTCCTCCAGATGATCTGCTTGCGGTACAGAATAGTCAAGATTTTTGATACAATAAAACAAGTTCCCCTCCTGTTTCACACAGTACTTATCAACAGTCAACTTTTTCAACTCTTCCAGAAAAATCGGCCCGCTGATTTCCAAAGGGAAAACAAAGTGCAAAGGCACTTTGTCCATACAACAACTCGACTTTTCCGTAGACTCTGATACGTGCTTTGAAACGAATTTTAGAGTCTCCTCTGTAGGATTTTTCTGATCTAAAAGAGCCGTGGCAGTTTCATCTTCCAGCAACCACTCGATCTCTTCTATCAGACTCAAAATCGCTCTCATTTGGTACGGTGGCAAGTGGTTAATCTCGTCCTGCAACTGTTCCATCTCGGTCGACTGCGTTTTATTCAACTGACTGTGTTCATTTTCAGTATGAACGCTGCCAATTGGCGAGGAGCTGCAATACGAAGTAGTTCTGAGTCCTGCAACGGTCGTTTCAGCTTCGACTTGGAGCACGTCTTTTGGTAAGTTCAGACGGATGATGTCAAGTGTGATCTTGACGTCTGGGGAGTTTAGAGCTTCGAGATTGTCGACAATGTTGGCGAAACAGGTTGGAAGCACTTTGACAGAAACGTTCGAGAATTTCGATTTTGCGTGGATCGAACAGACTAGTTGGAGAAACAGCGGATGGTTGTTTCCGTAATCCACGTTTTCGTCTAGTTCGTTACTGAATGATTCTGCTGATGGACAACTTGAAAGTTTGGATTCGTCGCATGTCTTGTTTACTGAAATTAATAACCATTGTTAATCAATTAATCACTGATTCAATTAAGTGAACCTTTTTCAAATATATTAATAATTAAAGTTGCAAATATTTTTTACCTGCGGTACTATTTATAAGATTACGATCGTCGCCAGTAGGATAGAAACCATAAATTCCAAAACTTTCGTTACAAATCGACTGGCGAGACCTTAAAATTCTCTGCGAACATTGATTTCTTACAATTAATTTCATCGGTTGATAAAAGATGGGAATATTAGAAAGAAATTAAACAAACCGAATTGTCAGAATTCCAAGGTGGCACATAATAATAAAGTTCGGGAAAAGTTGAGACGTGTCTGAAAGCAACGTTCATGATTCGTTTGAACTTTTCCTCGATCAAATCGTGGAGGGGTTCCATCTGATCGCACGTCGTTGAGTCGCCCTGCTCGTCATCTTCTTTGTATTTATTCAGGTGTTTGCAAACTGACCGCAAATAGCTAGTGATATTAATCTCAAAGGGAGCTTCTTCGCACTGATTCACAGCCGCTTCCATGTCTTCGTAACTCAGAGGGTTTTCAAGAATCAAACTCTTGTAAACTGAGATCACATACGCATTGCAGTGTGCTAAACTTAATGTTTTACAGTGTTCCATAAGGTTCAGTTGATCTGAAACCAAAGTCATCATTATTTAAAAACTTTCAAAATTAACATCATAAAACATCGGATAAAAATGTTTTAAACAAAATTAAGTACCATTTGGCACATTATCGGACTCTTCACTCTTCGGTTCCGGCGAAGACAATTTAATCTCATCGCCCGGTTTCAAACTGATGAATTCTTCCTGAGGTTGCTCTCCAATTTTGAAAGTGTGATCTCTGAAGATGTCTTTTGCTCGAGGTGACTCGAGTTTATCAATCTGCGCATCGATCAGCACAGATAACGAACAATCGTAAACATAAATCGGAAGGATCAGTCCGTACTTCTCATCTTCATCAACTGTTTCGCTTTCGCAATTAGTTTCGTTTGTTCGAGTGTACTTTAGAAGTTGAACGTCCGCTTCGCTAGAAGGCAAGATCGTGACGATTACGTGAGTCACGCTTATCCCTTTGATGAAACATTTCCAGTGAGGATGCACTGGGCCACAATCTACGTCATCTTTCTCTGAAATCGAGTTTTGTTTTATTTTTAGAATTTGCCATTTTTTGATATTTGATTATTAGATTTTGATTTCGGTTAAGTTTCACACCTGTAATGACCGTAAGTTCTCTGGTGGCATTGACACGAGACCGGTTCAACAACATCTCGGTGAACTTTTGCGACTCTTCCGAGTTTAAAATCAGTTCCCTACTATGAAAATACTTAATTCTATCAAGCAGGCCGTCAATGAGAATGTTGTTCGCGCTGCTTCCCAGCATGTACTCAGTCACGTTCACGCCTGTTACAACAAACATTCATTTTTTGTACAAAATTTTAAAAGACAAAAAAAAAGGTTCAATGACAATTTCAATCAACCGTTCAATCACATCTTACTTTTGCTCAACAAACGACAATAAACAACGATTACATCTAATCTAATCTGATTACGTATCAATATTTCGATTACGTTTCTACAAATTTACTCTCAAGTTATTTGAAACCTAATTGTGTTCTTATCAGCTGGGAATGATTATCATTTTTTGTTTGACGGAACGGAAAAAATTTTGTCAACGATAAGAAACGAAGTGAAAAAAAAGAACAATATCTTAAGGACCGACTAATTCTGACCATCGTCGAACATGGAGAAAAGGAGTTCCGCCTGTTGACACTTGGGCAGGACGTTAATGATATCGAAAACAAAAGGCATCGGTTGTATACGATCGTCCAAGATCGGATGGTCCGAGAAATCGGCTTTGATTGCCCGGTTGGCGGATTTTTTTGATCCGCCATAGCTCGACTGGCCGGTCGGCGAGTCTTGAAACTGAACGCAGGCTACGCTGTCGTTGCTCCTGTCATCGTTGTCCACACTGCTCATCAAACTCAGGTGCTCGAGCGTGAGCAAAGCGTCGATGCACTGTTTGTCCACCCTCGAGATCTGTAAACCAATTGGTCAATCCAACAAGAACAAAATAAAACGAAAAACATGACTTCACATAAAACAGAACTTTATTTGTCACATTATTTCAATACAAATACTTTTACATCAATATCCAGATTAAAAACGAATGAAAAACTGTCGAACGCATTAAATATCAATTAAGACGTAGTCATCGGTTGAAAAAGAGAAAATTAAAATTGTAAAAAAAAGTGAAAAAAGCACTATCTATTAGATTGGAAATCGATTGATAAGGGCACTTGGATTTGTCGATCGGAAGAATGCCAAGAAGATCCAACGTTGAGTCGGGACTTCGGGAATAAGTTGGAGGAGTTGAATCTCACTTTAGAAACAATAAAGTGCAGAGACTACTTCTCCACTTGAACCTTGAAGCCCGTTGGAGAAAAATGCGACGGCCAAAAGTGTTGTCACGATCAGAGTTCGAAGTCAGAGAGACGGTCCAGCTGACTTTGAGCTGGAAGAGTTAGATCTGGCAGGTGGAGGATCACTGCCTAGATCAGTACTTCCAACTGAACATCAGCCGGAGGAGATGGAAGAAGAATTGTCGGAGCACTGAGATCGGCCTGCGAGTTACGTAATCGAACTGAACTGCACTTGTTTTCACGCGGATGCTTATCAGACAGTTCGCGGTTGAGCCGTGAACTTGCAGTCCCGAAAACTTGACTTAACTAGCGGCTCTAATTGCACCTGCAGTCCTATATATATGCTTGACTCGACTGATACCACTGATACCCTCTCCAAGTCCTAAGTCGATATGTACTTTATCGATGCCCCACCCGGGTCAACAAGATAAACAAATCGTCAACATCAATCGCTTTCGTTTCCAACCTGTGACGAAGGGACAGCCATTTTTTTCCAGATTTTTTTTTAGTTTCAAACGATATTTAGAAACTGCAAATTTGAGGAATAATTTTTTTTGCTTCCAAAGTTAAGGACGAGACTGGAAATGATCGCTAAATTTGAAGAATTAGGTTGAGTATACAAAAGATAACTGATCCGAGATTTCGGATAAAAATTGAACAATTTCGGGATTGTATAAGAGGGCAAAAAAGATGAAACGATTGTGAAAACGACGAAACATTGTAATCGAGGTTGAATCTAGTCAAAGATAGGAACTCGGGAATATTTGAACTGTGAAATGTCCAATATCTTGGCGCTGTGTTTGCCGAAAGATAAGAATACCTGACAAAATAAACCACTTGACAAAGTCGTCGCTGCAGGATAATTTTTTTACACCAAGCGGCAATTATCGAGTGACTAGATAACTCGAGGAATAAAGGCGTAGAGAAATGCTTTCGCGCTGCAATCTTCGCCCGCTGATTTGATTGGGTTCGATCTGGCAATTTCTTCTAGTTCAAATCGTAGTTTTTTTTAGAAAACAATCATCAAAGTTCCTGAAGAGTAATTAAAATGACATTACATTTTGATTTGATAATGTTGTTTTAATGTCTTCTTGAGTTTTGGATCGAAGTGCTTTTTTTTAGATTGAACAACCTATTAACTTCTGGATATTGATACAAAAGTCATTAGCAATTTATTTTCGTTTTCCAAATGTTAGAATTGAAGTCTAAGAAGTTCTGAAATTTGAAAAAGAAATAAAATTTAATAATGGAAGATTCAAGAAAGTCAACAGGGGGAATCAGTTCATGTATATTTTATCATCCGAGATTAAACCGATAAAAAAAGGCTGAACGTGACTTTTAACGAGCCAATCGATAAAGTTTCCATGTAATTATTGTTCATCGACACCAAATCATTATCAAAGTTTGGAAACAGTTTTTACCAACTTTTTAAAAATCAAGTCTGTTTTATTTGAGTCCATCAAACGTTTTGATAAAGTGCAATGAAAGGCTTCAATAACTCACAACGTGGGAAATCTGTTCGAACTGAAATCCGTTCATGTAGGATGCCTTGTGGGTCGGGGGCATCTGTACGAAACCGCACTGCGGTTCCACCCAAATCTCCGTGACGATTTCAAAGTCCCCTGAACTTTCCATGTCGTCCATGCCACATTCAGCATCTAAAAAATTTCAGGTACAAAATTGACAATCCTATAAAATTGCACATTTTTTATTAATTCATTTCTACCTTCATCTGTATCGTTTTCAGAAACACTATCTCGTTCTGCATTGGAATGGATGACATGGGTTGGAAATAGAATATACTGAATGATGCAGGGACTCAATTTTTCATTCGCTGGATTGTGTACTTGCACCTCCAATACCATGTTTATAATCCCTGCTGAAGAATGAGCAAAAATGAACCCCTCAGCAACTCGTGTCCTGAAATGTTTAAAAATCAAACCTGTGAAATTTCAGATCTAAAAAAACATATTCAACTTTAATTTTCGCAAATTTTCGCAAAATTACTTAGTGATCGTTGAGAGTATTCGAGCGATAGCAGCAATGTTGAGTTTGGAAAGTTGTACTCTAGGTACCGTAAGAACGCTTGGTTTTTTGATCATCCAGAGCCACCTGCTATGGTGCAAATATCTGGACAAAGTTGTCAAATTCGTATAAACAATGGAAGAAGCACTTCTGTTCAAGAACTGCGACCCGTCGGGATAAGTTATTGTGTTGAGATCAGACGGAACCCTGTCATATTTGATCAAAAATTTTTCAAGGGCCTTGTGCACGATTGTACAACAGGCAGTTTCTCGTTGTTCAGTAACAGCTCGGTTGGGAAACGTTAGCTTCGACAGCCTGTCCAGCAGGTCTGTCATCACATTGTGTCTGAGCACACCTTCGGTGCCGCCAGCAAAGGCTACGTTTAAAACAACGCAGAGTGATTTGCAGTTGACGTTGATGAGACAAAACGAAACTGGCGGTTTGTCCTGTTGTTTGTAGATGAACGAGATGTACATGTGGTTTTCCACTAGGACAAATGTCGCCCAGTTTTTCAGCATCGCGTAGAGCATCGCCGCGGCTTGTCGCGATTGCACGCATTGAAACCTTCCACTTTGGTTTGCTAGGTGGAGATGTTTTGGAAGAGGTCGATCGTGGGCGAAAATTAATGTTATCCTTTGACTGTGCATCCAACGAGCCCACTGGTGTGGTTCTAGACAAACTACTGGCTGCCATATCTGACCGAATTGAGGACAGGCTACATCGCTAAAAAAATTAGTTTAGTTTACATAAATGTTAATTCTTTAGAGTTGATTTAGGAAATCGTATTTGAAGATTATATACCTAAGTTGTATAGTACTTGGCGAAGAACCTGGCAAATAAAACAAGGGCATTCCACTTTTTATCGTGTCAGGTACGTTATACCAGCTCCAGTTCATCCCTGGAAACCAACTGAAATGCGACAGCATCGTATCGCTCTCGGTCAGACAAGTTAAAACTGACCAGAATTTTGAAACTACACTCTGCCTGTACTGCGACTTCAGTGGCTTTTTTGATAGGCAGGTGATGTCATGCAAAAATTCATAAGGTGCTGAAAATTACAAATAAAATTTAAAAGTTGATTGAAACATTAAAAATCATTTGAAATCATTTGTTTATTTAGTTTTTAATTGAAAGTTTGAAACCTTCTGTGGTGATTGTATATCGTACGGTGTTGCATACAGAAAGCGACTTGATCATCCAAGGAATTGTGACCAAGTACTCGATGAAGACATGATTTTTCCATGGCAACTTGAAGCAAATCTCTAAAAATCCGTCATGAATTTGTGCCGTTTTGATTAAGTAGCCCTCGCGTAGTCTGCAGCAGATCAGACTGCTCAGAGTGCAACTCACCTCGCTGTCTATTTGTTTTTTACGTAACAGCGGAGGTGGTTCGTAACCATAGAACAAAAAGTTGTTCGTGTGCCAGTCGCTGGCGTTTCTTTGGTCAACGAATGGCACTCGTCGGTCGAGCCGCCAGCATAAAAAGTTTTGATGGTAGTCGTTCATTTGATCCCCCGTATCTTGGAATTTCTGAAATTACAATTTCATTAGTACTCTTATTTCTTGTAATTTATTTCTACTTTTTTTATTGTGCAACGAAAGTTATTACTGTATCTGGAGAAAACTTGATGTAACTTCCAAGAGTAGCACTGACGAGAAAAAATAAAAGGTCCTGATTTGGAACGAGACCATTGGCACAGTCAGGATGATAGGAACTTCCAACGTGTAAAAAGCTGCAGGCTACAGTTTTGGCTCTCAGCTGTTGTACAACTGAATCTAACACGTGAACGTCTGTTACTCCGATTATGCCGTCAGTTACTATAACCAAATCTGAAAAAATTGAAATTAGAATGGAAGTAGTTGAATAAAGTCAACTTAGTTGAAATTTGCAAAAAAAACTTACGAGCACAACTGTACTCGGGCAAAACCGAAAGTGCCATCAGTCCATATCTTAAAATGTTGATAAAGCACGTCTCAGGAAGCACCATGGATACATTATTTTGACTATTGCTCTTAGCAGCATTCACAGCGCTTTCTTCGAACAGACCACCTACGAGCCTATCATTTTGAGCTCGCACAACTTCCAACTGATGATTGATCAGGCCAGTTATTGACGCGACCTTTTCTTCAATGACGTGCAACTTTTTTTCAATAAATTCCATCAGACAGTTGATGTTGTCAACTGTCAAGAGCCAACCTTGAACCAACACTTGTTGCGCGGGATTTGTAAAAAATGGAGTATGCGCTATCACAGTCACGTACATCTCAGGCT
This sequence comes from Telenomus remus, assembly GCA_020615435.1. Classification (NCBI taxonomy): domain Eukaryota; kingdom Metazoa; phylum Arthropoda; class Insecta; order Hymenoptera; family Scelionidae; genus Telenomus; species Telenomus remus. The sequence goes on from CM036337.1 coordinate 10,795,450, forward strand.
TCATTACTCGTTTACTACCAGGCACAATAAACTAAAGAACAACATTTTTTTTAAAACAAATTCTTATCATTTTCTCAATCTTGAGATCTACATTAATATGTTGCTTACTGGCTTGGTTATATTTTCCAAACATTGTTTCGTTGCTAAACTAACTTCATCTGTAACGATTTCTCCATGTTGAATATCCTGCGGAGTGGAAAATTTTTATTAAATTGTTGTTTGAAATTTAGGATTTGTTTGGCATGTTTTGAAATGAGATAAGACAAGTCAATACAAACTTACAACAGTAGCTAAAGATGGGCTGAGATCTAAATTGAAAACCATCCTATATTTGTGTGCGAGATATACAATCGACGTAGAAGATAAAATACGATAAGAAAATTTCCAACTGTTTTCCTCCGACCAAGACGGGACTCGATTCTTGGGTAATATGGAGATAATCTCAAGGTCCGGTGCGTCTTCGTTTGTTTGACTAGAGGGTTCTTGTATCCTGACACAAGTGTCCAGATGTTGCAGCATCCACTGTGCTCTGACATTTCGTGAGATCGGAAATCCCTTTTTCATTAATAGATAAACTGTCTCGGCCTCCAACACAGTTTCGTCCTATAAAACAAACAATTTAAAAATACTTTCATCATTTTTCTATCTATTAAACAATTTCAAATTACTTTATTCTTTAAAAATTTGGTTTACCGTGGTGTCTGATTTATCCATCTTGCTGATTTTTGCATAAAACCGCTATTTACATCTTGTTCAAATTGAACGTCACTATCGTATGATTTGTAAGATAAATAATCCTGCGAAACGTCCTGACGACAATTCGTAAACATCGATTGAGCAAAGGTCGTGGCGCATCTTGGACCTTTTTGTTTCTTCTCACAAGATATCAATCAAAAAAACAAACATAACCTTCAACCAGTCCAGTTTAAAATTACACAAACAATAAGAACGAAAATGAAAAAAAAATTGCAAAATTAACCTCTTAAATAACACTGAGGGGAAATAGATTTTTTCAACTTAACACTCACTGTTGACATAAGAAAAGTTTTGTTGAAAAATAATCACGTTGAAATCTCGGACGAATCTTTGACAGATCAAGTACGGTCTTTGGAAATGTTTTCCTTATGTCAATTTAACAATTGCAGAAAGTTGATAAACTTCAATGTTCAAATCTCTCGCAAAAAGTCATCGTTGTCAGTGACATCTGGAATACTGCGCTGGCGCGACGGCGGTACTACCTTCAAAAATCAATTGTTGCAAAACAAATAAACAACATCAATAATAAACGACGCCATATTGTTTTCATTATTTATCTCCATTCTTTTATTTACAAAAATTCAAATCCAAATTTGTTATAATTTAATGAATGTTCCAAAAACAATCGATAGTTGGCGCTGCGGTCATGGTAATTGCAAAATTAATCGTGCGCGGAGGTTATATCATCCGATGACAACTCCGCGGTTCGATGGTTGAATTGTACGATGGGGTTATCGTGAGAAATAGGTTATAAAGGAGGACCGTTGTCTAATGCCGCCTTCACGCCCTTTAAATCGATAAGACAGCCCGCGAACGACACACTATTATGCGTACCGATGACTGTTGCTGATCCAGCGTGCTGTTAACGGCGCGTAACAATCTCCCGACCGAAACCCGTTGCGACTGATCATGGCTGAGGGCAGTTTAGAAAAGTCACAACTCCAGGACATCAAAAGTATGCTCTGGGGTCCCACCGTCAAGGAGGACGTCTTCGAACGATGGGCTCAAGGTGATGTAAACAAACCGTCTCTCAATCACGCTTTTCATCAATTTACAAACTTCCGGCTTGACCACCGCCTTTTATTCACCCAATCAAATTTGCAACGAAAACAAAAACTTGTTGACATTTCGAATTATCCATTTTGTTTAGTCATTGTTGTTTTGTTTATTCTTATTGAAAGTTGTTTTGGGTTGTAGGTTTTTACTTCAGTCAGGAAGAACCGACGGCTCTAGTGCAAACAGAAGGTGGACCTTGCGCGGTAATCGCTCCCGTCCAAGCATTCATTTTGAAGCGAGTTTTGCAAGAAAACATTACGTCGTGGAAAGATGTGACGAGCGACAAGAGCGACGAGTTACTTGTCAAGGCAATGACCGAAATCATAGACCAGGCGGTTGACCCGGAAAACCGAAAGTATTTTATTGTACATACAAGTAGTTGTAAAGAAACTGAACAAACGCCAAGCGAGGCTGCTGAAGGATCGAGTACGCAATCTGATACACCTTCGAGCTTTTTTCATAATCAATTGAGGTAAAGCGCCAAAATTTTTTCCTTCATTATTCTTTTGTTTTGTTTTGCAATTGTTTGAACTCAAGGATTTTATAGTTGAATTATGATTAAAGAAACAATTGTTTTGCAGGATTTTGTCTGTACAGAGCATAGAGGAGGTTGAACAATTTTTAACGGAGAAATTAAGCATGTTGAAAGACTCCTTTGGAGTTTTGTTGTTACTATATACGGTAGTTTGTACAAAAGGGTTGGACAAGATGCGACAAGAGTCGTTAGATACCTCAGAGCCTCTCATTGACTCGACTTTTGGCTACGGAAGTCAGAGTTTAATTAATTTAATGCTCACCGGAAGAGCTGTTGGACAAGTTTGGGACAATGACCAGGACATTGGCGGACTCAGTATGTTCAATTTATTCAATTAACATTTATTCATATAACATAACAAAAATCGAGTAAACAAATAGTTTTTAAATTTCACAATTATTTTATATGAAAGTTATTAAAAAAACAAATTTCATTGCAGAATTTCCAGGGATCGAAAAACAAAACACAGTCGGTTTTCTAGCACTGTTAGAACATCTAAGATATTGTGAAGTAGGATCATTTTTAAAATCCCCGGCAAATCCAGTGTGGGTTTTAGGATCAGAAACCCACTTAACGGTTTTATTCTCAGAAGAGAAGAAATTAGTCGGCCCAGGAACGCCGTCTGATCACGCACGCCGGATATTTAAAAAATACGATCCAGAGAGGCGAAATTTCATTGCCTCGAATCTGCTGCAGGACGTCTTGTGTGAACTTGGATTGGTTGCTGATACTGAATAGTAGGATAAAAATGTTTCAAACTACATTAAAAAATTTCATTTTTCAATTGATTTATTAATATTCATAAATAAATAAATATCATTTTGTTCATCGCAGTGTGGATATCATGAGAAAGAAATTGGACAGTGAAGGATTCGGTATAATTCTGCTCGCTAATTTCATGGAGGAATTTTTCCCGGAGGAGACGACAACCTGTCCGGACACATTTGTTTTGTATCATTACAACGGACTGGCGCGGAGTAATCCTGAAAACAAAGTGCAGTACCATAAAGGACACGCTGTGCTTTTGGAGTGTACGGTCAAGTGCATCCTGGACAGCAACCCGATGCTGACCGTTTTGCAGACCAAATGGCCAAACATAGAGATCCAGTGGGACTTGCAAAGAACTCCGAGTTTAAATTAGTTCTTAAACATAGGATAAATGAAAACGAAGAAAGAAAAAGACATTGAAGAGACCTTATTCGCGTATTTGCAGTTGATGTAACGTTTGCTTTGCTCAAGCCAAACCTTTGCTGAAGGTTCGGTTGGTTTTATTCAAGAGAAAAATTATTTTTATGCAAAGGAAAATATTTTAAACAAATACTTTGATCGGAATTCAAAATTAAAATGTTTAATTTGAATGAATTTTTATATTTGTGTAGCAAGTAGTTTACTTACTTTCCAGACTGAAAGCTTGAAAACGGAGCAAAGCAGTCGGTACAAAAACGAGAGCTCGTTGAAAACAGTTTGATCTAATTTGAATGAAAAAACTTCGGTGCAACGACTAATGCCATCATCGCGCGAATTTCCTAATTACTAGATTATTTATGAAACTTGTTATCGACATTTTGCATTCTATATTTATGGAAACAAAAAATAGATCGTGAAAAGTGTAGGAATAAAAGTTTTGCTTCAAAAGAAAATCTTAAACATAAGCGACAAACCGTCAACTTTTTGGCGCACGAGTGAAAATTTGACCTTCTGTTTTTAGCTGAAATTCGGTTCCGATCCCAATTTAACAGTTTAGCGATGATTTTTCTTCGGGCATGCATTTTCAAAATAAAAAAGAATGAAAAAAAAGCTTCGACGCTTGTTTGTCCGGTAATTCATTTGCAAGTTATATGTCAAAAGTATGACGATTGTTAGAAAATCCAAACGATGAAAAAAAAGTCAAAGCAAGATTGTTGTAAGATAGATTTGTAAAAATAAACGCTCTAAGTTGATTAAATCAATGTGTGACTTTCATTTGTTCTGTCTTTAAAATCTGCAAACAATTTTACTATCATTTAGATTATGTTTTTTCTTAAATTTGAATTTGATATTTTGTTAAAAGAAAATCAGTTGTACCTTCAAAAATATATTTATTTCACTCAAGTCTTATCTAATTTAAAATCTTGTTTATGGAACGTATAAGGGGGAATGTTCTATTTGACCAACATTTTCCATCCCAATCGTCGGAGTTTAACGAATAAATCATGGCACCTCTAAATTTGTTCTCTTTGATCCACAAAGCCTGAAATCAAACAACAAAAGTTAAACATTTCCCTCAAATTGCTTCAATTATTAATTTTTACTGAATTGTTAATAACAAACCTTGAAAGAAACACTCAAAATGTTATCATAAGAAATCCATTCATTATCTTTAAAGGCATAAGGAACGCGACTTTCCATCACAAACACTTCTGTTGCTCCAGAGCTCAGAAATTCACAAATCGAACTATAATTGACAAATCCGTTGTTTCCCAAATCGCCAAAATCTCGCGCAGGCGAATGCAAGTCATGATTGTTGTAATTTAAAAGCTTGTACGAATGACCATAAGCTGGTATTCCCACAACAATTTTCTCTCGTGGCATACCCTTCTCTACCCAATAATTGGCGGAAAAATTGACGTTCAAATTTTTTAAATAGTCCTGCTCCAATTTGTTAGGAAATAGTGGAGAGTTCAGGTCGGTTACGGGGAAATAAGATATGTAAAAATGATAATCATAGGACATCAAGTTTATGAAGTCGACGTGTCTGAAAAAACGAAAAAACAATCAATTTCTCAAAGCAAGCTTTTATAAGTGATCAAAAACTGACACAAAAGGATTCCTCACTCGAAAAGTTGTCCAACATTGTAACTTTGATCCACAATAGCTTTTGGAGCACCAACAGCAATGGATAATAATAATTTGCAACCACTTCTGTCAAACGCCATTCGTAACTCTTCAATTAACTGCACGAAATGAATCTTTTCTCGTTCGTCTCCCAATTCAAAATTGCGGAACGACAATTCATTATCTGTCCCTTTTTCTTTATGCAACCAAGAAGGGTATTCCCAGTCAACATCCAGTCCGTCCAGGCACAACAATTTGATCGCTTCTAATACTGATTTGATAAATCTAAAATGACCAAATTTTAATAAACAATTCAATTTTACATTATAGTGATGTTTCAAGTAAACAACAACTATAAAAATCAATTACATTTTACGTTTAGCATGATTCTCAGTCATGCTTCGAAATTGTGCTGAAACATCTTCGCCGGCACCTCCGACGCTCAACATAACTTTCAAGCCAGGATTTTGGTTCTTCAAATCCGTGACTTCTTTGTACTTTGAAAGGTCTTGTCCTAGAGTAATACTGTTATTGGCTATGCCAGCGAATGCAATTATGATATGCGTACAAATTTGCGGATCAAGTTTGAATGGCTGCACGTTCCAGACGGTGTCGTTGTCTTGGGGCAACGAGTAGTAACAAACAACATGGTATGGCCTAGAAAAGTACATCAAATGTTATGAGACGTTTTGTTAAAACGAGAAAAATAACTTTTGAAATGAAAAAAAACTTACTTTTCGTACTGATACTGTGTTATCAAAATGAAGAATTGATTTAAAGAGTTAAGAAACGTGAGATAAGTGTAAAAAGTTAGAGCTGATACAAGCGATAGTAAAATGACGATGCCTATTGTTCTGCTTAGTTTCCATTTCTTCGGGCTGCGATTTAAATGAAAACGTTTTTTTAATTATTTGAAAGGAGAAACATTTTCTTGAATCTGATGTTTTTCTTTGAAAAGGAACATTTTTTGTACTTACAGTTGTTGATGGTTGGTAAATTTCGCGTACATTTTCAAGAAACGAGATATCAAAATTAGTTGGGTAACAGAACAGTTTCTTTATTTTATGTATCTTTTTGTCCAGTGACATTGACGTGACTCAATCATGACTGTTTCCTGCTAAAGCGAAATTGTAAACCTTCATCAATACAACAATCTGTAATTAATTAAAAACGTACAAATTCGTCACTCATAGTTTTTTTATTTTTAATTTTCAATCAATAAACATGTTGCATTTGTTTATATTTCATTATACTTTAGAAACATCGTTGAATTTTGCAGCAACAATAACAATGAGAAGTAAACAATCAAAAATGCTACGTTATTTCTTGGTTAAAATTGTAATAACTTGTTTTTAAATCAAAATTTGTCAACTTACATAAACGCTGTATCATTCACATAATCAAACATCACTTGTCAAATTCTAACTACGACTTGCCTTACGTTGATGAATGATTTGTGTTTGCGAAAAATCGAATTGTTTTCATTATTGACATTCCAGCGACTTACGTCAATCTAAAAACGTGTAGTAGGTGTAGTAATCCAACATGGCGATCGGCGGGAACTTGAAAAAAACTAGACATACACTTTAACAACACTTTAAACATAATCTTTTTTTTATTTCTTTTCCATTCACTTTTTACAATAAACTTAATCATTTGATTCATTTTTAAGCACCACAAATAGCACTCTTGGTTATCATAATTGGTTTGTTAAGCCATGAATAAATAAATTGTTTACCGCAAACTCAACAGTTAAACAAACCATAAAAAAAAGTCTATAAAAATTGGTTTGTTTACGAAAAAACACATCGTCAAGGCCAGACTGGTCATATGAAACATATTTGTAAATAACTCGGCCCTGCACAGATAGATTTTTAAATATCATTCAAAACGCAATATCTTGATAGATTTGTGCAAAATTGCAATCAATTCATATAAATCTCGAAGATGAAAATCAGTTCTTAGATTAATTAGATCATTCAAATTTTTGGTAAGCTAATACGCATAATTATTTTGTTACTTTCAATGAACATTCAAAGAGTGACGGGACAGTTTTTATGTTTTTAGTCGCTGCGTCCTGTAAGTAACATGTTGTCCTCTGGTTGGGGCAGCCGTCTGTAACGTTCTTGCGAAACCAGGTACACTGTAAGCGAGCCGAAGATGATGAATAACAGTCCGATGAGATTCACAAGCACTCCTTCGCGAGGGAGTTGAGAATAATCCCTAAAAATAAGAGATAGGTTAAAATTACATGTTTTAACAAGGTCAATGAATTTCATCGTTCAAATAAAAATTGTTCAAATAACGTACTTGATGGAAAAAATAGCTTTTTCTGTGAGTCCCAAAAGACAAGATGCAACAGCACTAACAAATCCAGCAGTTCCGAAGAAAACATGAACTGGCATGTAGGAAACTCTTAGAGGAACTGCTATTCCTGGGTACATGAAAGATACCAATCCAGCAACCCACTGAAAAAATAACAAAACGATAAAAACCAAAAAAAAAAAAATTAAAGCAGTTGTAAAATGTTTTTTAAAGGAATGTTTACCTGGCAACAAAATAGAATGACGGTAGTCAAACCAACCCAGCTGTGCAAAGAGTACATGTTTGGAATTGGAGGATTCGCGTAATTGTGACTGTTGAAAACAGCCATCAGACTAATCACAGTTAATAAAACGGTGAAAATCATAATCCCACCGTGAATGAGTTTCAAACTTTGTTTTCTGAGATTTCTCCGTATCCTGTAGATCATCATTCCTTGAAAAATAAAAAAAAGATATATATTAATAAAATGAATGATTGCAAATGAAAGTGTGGTTATTCGGATGATGAATTATTAAAATACCATTAGCGTATAGGAAAACAAGTCCGATGGTCATTAAAAGAGGGTGCCAGTTGAACATCAAGTTTGCGTTCGAGGTCCAGGCAACTCCACCCCGCACACTTAGAGTCCATATTGCAACTGCGACTACCAGAATAGCTCCTACGACTTCTGTCAAGACCCATAAAAATTGAAACCCATAAAGATTGTGCTTCTCTTCTGCTGTTTGGTCCATGTTTTGTCACTGAAAATATAATGCAAATTTCGAATTATAAATAAAGTTAGTTTCCATTAATTTTAATGACAAATAATAAATGTAATCAACAAATTCAATAGAAAATAAAGAATGTACAATTTTAAACCATTAAAACTAAAAATAGTTGTACATTTTTGAATTGAAAAAGTAATTAACAATTCAGTTTATCACTTCTCAAACACGAAACTGATAAAATTCCATATACCACTGCACTTTTCTTGTACATTTGTCACGCTTTTACAATTGTTAAAAAACATACAATGACACTTGTGTAACTCATTGTGCAAAAATTAGAATATGAGTAATAATACGTGCCTTCAAAAGTTTATTTTCTCACCAAGCGAAACAGCTCAATTAAAAATGCACAACTTTTACAACAAAGTCTCGAAGACTTTCTGGAAGTAAATCTAGAAACAACTCAAGCCGAACACAATGAATTTGAGCACTGTTACAAAGTTGCTTAACGAGACGCAACAATTTGAGTTGTGAAATTTATTTCCTTGTCAATCGTGAAGTGACAAGATAAGCTCGAAAAAAGTACAGCGAAGAAATAAAAAGTTCCGGAGCTTGTGATCAACAAGTGTTATTGATTTTCTAGTTGGGTGCGTTGTGAGGCGTTTGAATTGTTTAGCTTGGCATCAGTCTAATTGTGAGACAGAAATAATTACCGAGTGATTATTTTTGTAATTGCGATTACAAAATGATTCACTCGCGAGAGTATCGATAAAGTTGAAGAAGCCGACTTTTAACGGATACGTAACATCTGTCAAACACCGTACGTACGTCACGACTGGTTTCACTTTTCTTCTCAGTGCGCATGTGACTTAGTTTGCGTCCCGGAATTCTGTCACTTTTATGACTAATTCCATTCGCCTTGAATTACCCCGTGGGTTTCATGGGCCGAGAGAAAAAGTTGGCTTTGAAATTAATGGAACGTTTCCGTTCACGAAACGGGCTTTGGCTACGTTGAGTTCCTTTTCTAACTTGTGAAAGGCCCGCACTTTCATGCGGACTAATAATAAAACTATTCAATGAAATTTAACATAAATTGCATAAATTAAAGTGATTGCTAAAATTGAGCGTTGAATTTAATCGACTTGGAAGAGAATGTGACTGGAGATAAAATAAATTGATTTACTCGTGTTCTTTTTGTTTCGGTAATTTTATTTATAAATAATATCCATTTTGTATCAATTTTCCATATACATTGTGCGATATAACATTGTTTACATAATCATTTCGCAATCAACATTATTAACATCATTCTCACACATTAACATAGTTTTGCAAATCACTGGATTATCTGTGTTTTGTTTTTTTTATAATTCCGTATTTATGTAAAACATTCATATATTCTAGATTACAAATTCGTTTCTAATTTGTCTCTTTTTCATTTTTTTGGGTTATCACATTTTCTCTGGTTCGATTTTTTTATTTTTCTTACACGCAAACTTATAGTATCACTATCTTATATTATTTGTAAAAAAAAGTTTGTAATTTTATATGGCAATTGAAAAGTTTCGATAAAATACAAAAAAAATTTTAAGTCGCAGGAACAAAATTTGTTTATTTTATGGCAGACAGTTATCGTACAAAAGATGTACATTTGCAAATCTTAAAACCTTACTTAAACCCTTAGTTAAAAAAATAAACCATCCGGTTTTACATTTTTCTGTTACTTAGATGAATTACAATATGAAAATAATTGACGGTATCTGTCGTCGTGAATATTTACATGAAATCTAATAAAATACGAAGCTGGTAAACAAAAGTGGAATGAGTTTTGCATTCTCGACTTCAACTTTCTCTTAGCTAATTTTGTAATCCAAACTCATACTCGTATTAAATCGCATATAAAATTTGCATCAATTCCTATGTCAGAATTTCATTTCATAAATTCTTTATGGAAATGTCACTAAGTTCGATTCGAATGACAATATTCGACATTGAGAATATTATAACAGTCCTCGTGTGCGTCGATAAGTTATCAAAATAATTAATCTATAATCTTCGGTGATGCGATTCGCTTATCTACGATTTTGGTAACATAAACTTATCAATCTAACTAATCCAACATGAGGAAGATCGTTATATCAAACTAAACTCCCAAAACTGATTTTCAATCGTCAAAAATCACTCCTCAAATTGAATTATCGTTAAAAAAATCTTAATTATTAACGTATCTGATATTACATTTGGAACTCGTCTGTTTCATCACCTCTCGTTCACCAATTATTTAACACCTTTCAAGCACCTTCATGAAACACACTCTTTTCTTAACATCTCGAATTAAATATTACTCGATATCTCAACGGCTTTTATCCTACTGGATCAGTCTTATTCACATATTGGTCTCTTTGATGTTCCTTGACCAAAGATATAATCTCGTTCAGATACTGGTCACCGGCGCCAACCCTTGTTTTGCATCTGGTAAGTGAAGTGTACAAAGAATATCTAAACTAAATTGCCCGTTTATGGCCGGTAATCGGGATTGTACGCTGGCTGTTTGACGTAGGCTTCTGACGTGTAGGAAGGCGGTGGCTCAGGCATAGACATCGGCACAGCTGAAAGGAAACAGAAGCTAATTAACTCGACGAAATTCAATTTGCACAAATGAGTAAGAAACGGAAACTTTTGTTTTCATGCAAAAGCGTTATCCGTCATTTGCAACGTTAAACGCTTTTATTTTTAGACCAACAGTAGTTAGTGAAATAGAAAACCGTTTCGGTTCTGATGTAACATAATTTAATAGTTTGTTTGAGTGCAGCAATGTTTCAAACAAGGTCCCACTTGATAGAGTGGCAAAAAAAGTCAACAACAAAACAGATTCAAGTTTTATTACGTTCGTGAAAACGTGCAGAGAATCATTTTGACAATTGTAATTCAATTTTGTGTTAATTTATAAATAATTTATTGCAACAAAGTGCAAACTGTTGTGAATTTTTGTTTGTTATATCACACAAATTAATAACACAACATGTTTTTTTAATAGTTTGTTTTTGATATGTGATTGTTTGTATTCAATCGAACTGAAGACTTTTTGAGCTTTTGAATGAGTGCAGAGTTTCCGATTTAGTATAATGGGTCGTACCTGTGTGTTGTTGATGAGACGGGTAAGCTGGTGGGTACGCGGACTGCGGATACGCCGACGCGGGTGTAGCGTTATTACCAGTCGGCTGGATCACTTGAACGACAGTGGGTGACTGAACTCCTGCTAAACAAAAAAAATCAGACGATCCATCATTTTAATAATCTTTCATTAACTCCATCGGAGATAACAAAACGACAACAAGTAACAAAATTTTTGTTTAAAAACTCTGCTCTTTTTTGTACACCAAGGTGGAATAAAAACATGGCTTATACATAGTTTTGCTAACTGTTTATTTTGTATTGTTTTGTATTGTACAGTAAAAGGATGTCGTATAAATTTGTCATGTATCGCAATGCAACGTCAATAAAATTTGTCATAGCGAAATTGGTAGACTTCGTTATCGTACAACAAAGGCAATATCTCTTTTTAACAATATAGAAAAAGTGTTTGTGCGAATGTTTGTGCATTAACAATTTGCAATGCAAAAATAAAATGCATATTTTCAAAGAATCTGCAAAATATAGTCTTTCCCCTTTCCTTCGGACAGGGCTCGTAGGTACAATTCGTCATGGCATCTTAAATCTTATTTTATATTCACCGGGTGGCTTCTCGTCTGCTTATTCTAATAACTTCAGAAATTGTCGGCAAAAACTGAAGCTCACTTTGAAAAATGGAATAGTCGATGATTTGAAACAATTTTATCCCTTTTTAATAGTTCTTCCAACTCGAATTGAAATTATTTTAGTCCACATAGTTAAACCACACAACTGGTTCGTATTTTTGGAGTTTTCTATGGTATAGAAAACATTGAAATGAAAATAAATGTTGGACAAAATTGAATCAACAATCATCGATATGATACTCTAACGATAAAAGCCAAAAAATGCAGCGAACACTGTTCTTTCTTACAGCACTAAAAAACCGGTACTCAAATCGGTACGCATTAATGTTAATGTCAGATCAAACGTGATTGAGATTAAATACAGTTTTCTTTCAGATCAGCGAATCTTGAGTCACTTTTTTATGGTCGAGACGTAGGTTTATACGACACCGGGACCTGGAAAAAAAATTTATTGATAGTCGCGTTGGTTCGGCTGACATGTTTCTTTGTCTAATTTGTTCATGTTTGCATTGAGCGAAGGAGAATTTGTTAAAAGAATAAGCCCAATTAGAGGACACATTTCTGCATCTCAACGTTAAAAACCGAACGACTTTGTCGCACGTTGAAAAGAAACAAGAAAGAAAATGCATGTTATTTTTGCTTTGAAAGTCAGAGTGAAAAGGAAATCAAATGATATTTTTGCGTTTTGTTAACAAAGTAAGTCAGTTTCTTTTAATCATATCAAATTGTGCTGATTAAACGAACTCGAATTTTTCTTATCTGCGAGTGACGTTTCTGGTGAAACGAGAATACAAGTTGCATTTCGAGAGTCAAGATAGAAGTGTTAATAGTTGCCACAAAACACGTTTTTTTTCAAACTTGTTGCAAAACATGATGTTTTGCTAAACAAAAATGGTCATTATGATAAGTTACTTACGACCATAGACTGTTCCACGGTGACGTCTACGATACCATGGACAACAACTGCAGCATAGGCAACAAACGCAGCATATTATCAGAGAGAGAACTCCAACAGTGATGGCGATCGCCGGAATCAGTAACGTGATGCTAAAAAATAAAAAACTCGTCATTGAGTACCTGGTCTTGAAAATAAACAAAAAATGAATTCTAAGAAACTAAGTTATTTTGCAAATTACATTCTTTTTTTTATTATTATCGAATTGTTATTCAATAGTTGTTTATAGCTATATGAATGATGAATAAGCGTAGGGCCATTACACATTTTTCAGGACATAAACTTTTATTTATAACTTTTTTAGCGACCTGGAGTCACATCGACGTCTCCTACACAGTGCATAATTAAAAGCGGAAACGACTGCTTGAATTCGACCTAATTTTTGGAAGCTGTTTGGTTCATAGCATAGTCAGTGCAAGTTTACATGAAGAACTATAAAATTTGCTACAAAAAACTGAATGAAAAAGGATAAAAAAAATTAATTTTGCAAAATTACATAGTGTTAGTACCCGAGGTAACCGAAAAACCACGCCATTGCGCTTGTCGTATCTTTGAATATCTTTGTATTAGGCGGTTGAGTTGTAGTTATTGGGCTTGTAGAATTCACGCTAAACATAAATTTGAACAAGTTTATTGAATCTGCCTTTTTTCAAGAGAAAACTTTTGTTATCAATGAACAATACAAAATTAATTAAGTGTTTTAATTGAACGTTTAAATTTAATTGATCGAAATTAAATGTTTGAAATCATCCGAATTTTAGAATTCAATTAAAATTTAATTACTCGACTATTAGGTAGTAGTATAAAATGAACGCCGTTTATTGTGATCACGATTAATTTAGGTTCGCTGTAGTTATCCAAAAGTAATCAATCACAAACACAAAAATATGCTTATAATGGTTATGGTATTGATTAGAAGGAAAAAATGTGTTTACTTTCAAATTTTATTCATTTCGCTGAATTTAATGTACTAACCCTTTATTTAAAACAAGAATTTTTGTAAGTTTGTTGATATTATTTTTAATAGCTTACATTGTGGATTTGTAATACTCTTCTTCGTCACAGCAGTATCCCTCACGACGTTCAAAATCTACGCAACAAAATCTCTTTGACGGAGAAAAAATTGGTGGACACGCATCTTTGAGTGTAGATAGCGGGTCGTCGTAGATTTTTCCAAAGGTACAATCGCCGTAGGCTGCAAACATGAATCCAACATTGTCACATGAAAAATCATTAATAATTGATTCAAAATTAGAGATAATCAATGTATTTTTTACGATTTTTGTTCTAAAGACTGCCGTGGCAAAATGTTTTATTATAATGAGGAAGCGTGTTAATGAAGCAAAAATAAATTATCTTTGTTTACATGCAAAATCAGTTTTATCTTGTACAACGCGACATTTTCTGATTTTCCGCCACTGATAAAATAACCGAAAAACAATCGAAAAATCATTCATTGATGCAAAGGTCTTGAGGGTTTTTTATCAGCCAACAACGAAAAATAATTTTGGTTTTTTGAATGGTAAATGAAAAAATTTCTTCTCTATACAAACTTCCTTTCGTTCCGAACTGTGAACCTTTTTCTTTCACTCACGTGTAGGTCATAAATTCATGTTTTTTTTTCTTGTTCAATAGAAAACTGAGTCCTTGAAATAAAACACTAAAAAAACTATAGTTTCTGTTGAACAGCGAAGTAAAATGAGAGTTTATGACATGTTATTCGTCAAAAGATTGGATTGCAACTTCCTCGAATCGATTGTTCCATATTTTTACTTTCCTTCTAATATGATCCAAGTTTCTTTGAACCGAAGATTTCATGAGAAAAAAACAAATCATTGAATTGATAAGCGAAAAAAATATGAACAAACAAAAAAGGAGTCGAATGTTCTAAGTTACAAGTTTAATTTTTGTTATTGCATAATTGAAAAAAATAATAACCGCCTTTCAACAAGCTTAATTATAAAATATTTGACGTACAAAGTTTATGCTGATTAAAAAGTCGTACAGGATGTGGTATTGCGCGAGGGGCTGATAAAGAAACTGTTCAAAATAGACGCATAAGTTTTAAAAAACCCGGTAGAAATCTAATGAAATCGTCAATAATGGACAAAACCCTTCATTTAAACACACATGAAAAACACAAACAAAAAAAGCGATGTTGTAATTAATCAATTTTGTATGTATAGAAACGCCCGAATTAGCCTCGTGCCCGAGAAATGCTGTTCGATTTATTTTTGTACGACGCGAGCAAGCAATTTTTCATACGAAACTGTTTCATTGGCCAAACAATGGGATCGATCAACGATCGGCCGAAACCATTTGCGAAAAATGAAAGGGAACTCGTGTTTGTTTACACCTTACCTGAAGTGTAACACAGTGCGAAAACAATAAATAACGTAGCGAATCGCAACATCTTTCTTATTCAATCGTCGCAAATGGAAGAACGAAAAACGGAACGATAATGTTGTGGCCGCGACGTAACAATTACAACCCACTCGATTCGTAAAGCAAACTAACACACGATGGTCTCACGCAACTACCATCAGCCGGAATCCGGTATGTAGAAACTGAAAAGGCCGATGACGTCACTCTCAGGCGCGTCTTCGCATGCGCAACCATTGAACTTTTTGAGTGACTCATTTGTCTTGGGGGAAGAACCAAATTCGCAAAAGTACTAGTTTTGATATTTGCAAAAATTTGCATTTTCTTGTTTTTTCTCGACCTTATTGGATTTGTTAACTTGATTCCTATTTCTTTTAACAAAAGTTATTTATGTTTTTGAATCGTTGTAAACAAACCGAAAAATGATAGCAAAATATGTTTTTTTTTGTTTATTTTGATGTAACATTTTATGAACAAGAAAAATTAAATTGTAAAATAAAATTTTTTACTGCAAATGATATTCTGTTTTGTTCATAAAATTATTTCTGCAAAACAACAAAGTGAAGTTGTATATGTTCGAAAGACAAACGACCAACTTTAGTTCGTACAAATAACGACATTCTGAACGTGTCTCGAACGCCAACAAACCTATGGCTACATAATATTGTTAGTTTATTTACAATTTTACTAATGAATCATCTGCTGCAAATGTTTTGATGCGACGTACCGAACATTCAGTGTCAGTCAATAAAAAACAAAAAAATAATAATATCTGAGTGTAATTTGTTGTTGAATTGAAACAGATAACGTCGTTCAGTCAACTTAATAATCAAAACAAAGTAAACGAAAAAAGAACTGCAGATTTCT
The DNA here is from genome assembly GCA_020615435.1 of Telenomus remus. Lineage (NCBI taxonomy): Eukaryota > Metazoa > Arthropoda > Insecta > Hymenoptera > Scelionidae > Telenomus > Telenomus remus. The sequence continues at coordinate 10,811,605 of CM036337.1, forward strand.
CTAAACGAACGAGACAACACTATATCAAATATAGTGTTATAAAATCTAGGTTAAAATAGTGCAAACAAACAATAAATAAACGATGTCGAAAATATTCACGCCAACAAATCAAATACGTCTGACAAACGTGGCGATGGTTCGTATGAAAAAGTGTGGTATCCGTTTTGAAATCGCCTGTTACAAAAATAAGGTCGTCTCTTGGAGGAACAAAATGTGAGTTTTCTGCTTATTTGTTTACAAACATTGTTTACATAAGGTTTCGCAAATTTTTGCAATTTAATTTCAAATCATCAAAACTGCTAATTTTCAATGCAAATTTGTACTTATTTTTCCAGAGAAAAAGATATCGATGAGGTGCTCCAAACCCACACAATATTTACAAACGTGTCGAAAGGTCAAGTTGCAAAAAAAGAGGACTTGATAAAAGCTTTTGGAAACGATGATCAGACTGAAATTTGCAAATTGATCCTGGAGAAAGGCGAGTTACAAGTTTCTGACAAGGAACGTCATGCAGCTTTAGATGCGATGTTCAAAGAAATTGCCACAATCGTCGCAGACCTTTGTGTAGATCCAGAAACCAAACGTCCTTACCCCGTTTCCATGATAGAAAAAGTCATCAAAGATGTTCACTTTTCTGTACGTTGAAACATTTTCCACTTAAGTAATCATATAAAAATCAAAATAAAACATAGAAATTGATCTAAATAATATAAAATCGATGTTTTTAGATAAAAGCGCACAGAAGTGCAAAGCAACAGGCATTAGAAGTGATCCCTAAACTGAAAGCGGTTATGAGAATAGAACGAGCTCAGATGCGCTTGAACATAATAATCCCTGGAAAAGAAGCGAGAAGAATTCGTGAAAAAATCATACCCCTAATAGCACAAAATGAAAGGGAAGATTGGACTGATGGAACTTTAAATCTGCTCTGTCTTATAGATCCTGGAAAGTACAGAGAAATCGAAGATCTCGTTCACAAAGAATCGAAAGGAGCTGGGAATGTAGAACTTTTGAGCATGAGAGAAATCACTGAAGGCGAGGAAGTGTTGGAATGATTACAAAATATACTGCCAATTTTAAATGTTGCTTGTTGAATAAAATAATGAACTACATAAAACGGAATATCAATTTTTTTATAATCAAAATTGTAAATTATTTCTGAATTTGCCAATAAGTTTATTTTGAGTTTATTACTGTAACATTTTTAATAAAAATGAAAACTGATATCTTAGTCCTTTGTATAATATTGTCTATAAATTTGTTTTGGTTTTATTTTCAGTTACATCTCACAATTAAAACGCTGTTGAATCGAGTTTGAAATGCATTAACTGTTGAAACGTTCGTATAATTTCATAAAACGTAAAAACAAGTCGAATAGAATTGTTCGCCAAGACTTGGCGAGTATACTCTGGTAAATAGAAGTTTGTCACTGAACGAACTTCTGCGACTTTCGTTCTCCAACCACTTGCCAACCACAATGTACACACTTGAAATTCAACCGACGAGTCAAGTCTTCGATCCACATTTAATCAAATGTATTAAAAATTAAAATAACAACTATAATGTGCACTCTAGTTCAGAACGAGATCTATTTCTCCTCGATGATCTCTGCTCGAGGGATGTAAATATTTTCTGTGCGCTGGTCGCATTTTGACGCAATGCGAGAAACTGTCAGCAGAAAATCGGACAGTCGGTTCAAGTAGATTTGTGCTTCTTTGTCCAACATGCCTTCCTTTACTAAAGGTAACATACTTCGTTCTGCTCGTTTACAAACTGATCTTGCAACATGCAACGAAGCACAGGTTTTGCCTCCACCCTGAAAATCAAAACAAACTTATTTACAAACAAACAAGACTTGTTTACAACTAACTTGTTATTAACATTGATAGTTGCTAATATTTTTATCGTTAATTAACACAAAATGTTGAAAAATTAACCGGAATGATATAATCCTCAGCAGGTGGAAGTCCTTTTTCATATTCCGTAGTCCATTCCTCAAGGTCCTTTGTGTGTTTGGTTTCAAAATTACGTAATTTTCCAACAGACGATTTTGATATGGCGTGATTCAAGTCGAACAAAATCCACTGAACTCGTTTCAGTTTGTCAACGTACGGATGTTCAACTGTGCTCTCCCAGGCAAATTCACGTGCCAGTCCAATGTATGACGTTAATTCGTCTGTTGCGATTAGAGCGCTGTGTATTTTTTCAACATTTGGTTTGTTACTGTCGCCGTCCAGGGTGCTCGAGTTCGAAACGGCGTTTCTGGGAGAAAAAACCATAGTCTTTTGCACATCACAGGCGTTACTGTTGCCACTTAAATGATACGTTAAACTAAAACACCTGTACGAAAAGACATAACAAGAACATAAATTAAAATAAGAACACAAACTGTAAATAAAAACAAAACCTATCGTTCAAAACCATAACAAATGTTTGTGTTTTTGACTTACCGCTTTTGTATCGCAGCTCTTGTTTCGGCTTTGTACAAAAACAGTGACGTTCGCCATAGTTTCCTTGCTAATTCCATTTTCTGAAACGAGAAAAGTTGATGGCTAATAATTAGGATGAAATTGGAGGCTTCTCCGTGTCAGAAACCTGTCATTTGGAAAACAAAAAACCATCCTTACCACTTTGCAATTTTTTGAGGTTATACTTTTGTTGTTTGGATATGTCGGTTGACAATGGCGTTAGAGATGCTTCGACCACGAGATCCACATTGAAGCAAAGCCTTAACGAGATAACATTGTTCGTACTTTCATAGTTCAAGATGTGTGACAACTGCTTATCACTTTTGTTGTTTTTTAACTTACCTTAAGCTTTAAGCACTAGCAGACGAGTAACTAACTATCGGCTAGCGCTCCGAACCGAAACTAAACCAAAATAAGTCCCTAGTGTTATTTATGATGTGCGAAATCAGCCATAATTAAACTAATTCAACATAATTGGCCTAATTTTGCAAACATTTTCAAGGTCATTTTTACATTTTTTGATATAAGAATAAATCAAACCAACAATGTTTACATTTGAAATCGTATCGTAAGCATTGTCAAAGTCATACTTTTTCATCGTAATCAAATTAAACAGAAACAAATGATGGTTACTATCAATCTTTGCTTTTTTGTAGAAACAATAACAAAATTTTGCAAAATATTTCGTTGTTTGTTGTTGTAATGTTGGCAGCGCTTCAAAAACAGTAAGTCCTGGAGACTGTTTTTCTGTCATTTTATCGGTATTCTGTTTGGCACAGTGCAGCCAATTTGGTTGGACCTGATTGTATTCACGTTAAGTTATTCAATCAGAATCGTAGCATTTCTCGTAAACAAATGATACCGAATTGAACAATGCTACGAGAACTGCAACAACATCTGGCCGCATCTTTACTGCAATCCAATTGTTCATGGTGTCGGCTTTCGAGTGAAATATAATAGTTTTAGGTTAAGGGACGAGAATAAATTATTGCAAAAAGAAACAAACAGCTTAGAGGCAGCTTACTCAAAATTGCAGCTACGTTTATGCGTTGAATGCATTGTATGATTGAATAATTGATTTTGGTTTAGTGAATTTGCTCTAAGGTATCATTATTGGATACAAAATTTTAGTATAGGAAACAATAATATTGTTGTTTATAAGATATGGAAGCGTCGAAAGTAGAGGACGAGTTTCAGCGAAGCATCAACGAGAGCGATTGGATCTGCTCCGATTCTCAGTAAGTTTTAGCCTTTTAATTCATTGTTTACTTTTAATGACTAAATCAAAATAAAGAAAAACTCATAAATATAAATATTATAATTGTTCCCTTGTTGTTTTAGGTGTGCAAATGTTAATTTTGCAAGGCGAAATTCTTGTAACAGATGCGGCAAAGGTGAATGTACCTTATAATTTTCTAATTAGTTCTTTTTCAAAAACAGTATTGAAAATTTGTGTCCTTGCAGACCGTTCAGAAAGTGCAAAGAAGAAAAAACTCGGTCAAGAAATTGGTAAAGTCGCTGCAGAAAAGAGCAGAGGTCTCTTCAGGTAATTCTTCGATTAAGAAATATTTTCTTTTCGAAAATGATGAAAAAAAATGATGATTGAAAGTTAATTGTCTTCTAGTGCTGACGATTGGCAATGCAGCAAATGCGGCAACGTGAATTGGGCAAGAAGACAACAATGTAATATGTGCAACGCACCGAAATTTGGTGAAGTTGAGGAACGAACGGGATACGGAGGTGGTTACAATGACCGAGGAGTCGTTGAATACAAAGAGAGAAGAGACGACGATGATGATGAGTACGATGAATTTGGTCGACGTAAAAAAAAGAGAAAAACTGATAGCAAATCAGAGGACGATATGAAAGAGTCGAAAGTAAGCAATTATTCGAAAAGAAAATCAAAAAGAGAAGAGGATAATGTGAAAAGCGATAGCGAAACGGAAGAAAGACATAGTGTAAGTCTGTACATTACAACTTCAATTTTACTATCACATCATTTAATGGGCATTTCTAAAAAATATGTTTGGATTTTTGCTAGAATTTCCTAATCATACAATCATTTGTATTTTAGTATACTTCATTACTTTGCATTCATGATATTTGCTTTTATATTCAGCCAAACGAACAAGATATGTACATAATCATCGACTCAAATTAATCCACAGTACTTTATAATCAATAAAACATGTATAAGCATACAAAAAACTAGATGTGGATACTATTTATACAAATTGATAATAAATAAATAAATTATGTTTTAGAACACAAAAGAAAAAGAACTAGATGAAGATGATGACGATGACGATGATGAGGAGGATTTGTCAAAGTATGACCTCACAGCGTGGGATGATTTGTCTTCAAGTAACCAAAAGACGTACGTTTTTTTTTCATTTGTTCTGAAAGATGAGAAATCATTAAATGTTGCTAGTATTTATGTTTTTATTTCAGATCAAATGGAAATACGGAAACTGACAAACGAGAAAGATAAACGTGTGGCAGGTCCTCTTTTTCTAACAATTTTAAACGCGTAAATGTACTGTAAAACTAAGATGTAACGTCTTTGGTTTTCCCTTGAAATTGTATGGCTGTTAATGTAAATTGCAATTTTTGAATGTGAAATTTTGTACATCGCTTAAATTTGATGTAGTAGTGCGTTTGGTTTTGCGCTCACTTTGCCAAGCAAAGACGAATTGTGTATATTTTGAATGAACTGGGATAACAATATTCAATTTCCATATACATAAATAATATACAATTGTAGACACGTTAGATATACTAGTTGATTTTCCAATTGCTTTGAGTTTTGCTTAATCAGAACCCATCAGTTTGTAACTGCGTCAGTTTGTAACTGCGTACAATACATTAGAATCATTCATTAAAATATTATCTGGCATGTAAACAAATATCGAATACATTTATTAGCTACAACGAATAAAACTTTAAAAATCTTACTGAACGAGTTTTATGAACATCTTCTAATTTTTTTCACTTTTTCTACAAAAAATTGATATATAATACGTGATAAGGATTCCAGACATCGTGATCTAATGGAAAGTACCTAAACTCTTCTTTCTTATTTCTTATTTTTATTCCATAATCCAAATAACAATTTACAATTGAAACAATTGAAGTTATGGAAGCAAAAGTCATCACCCACTAATTTTTTTTAAAAAAATAATTTGCGTATTTGAATTAGCAGTATCTATCCGCCCTGCATACATGTCATGTTGTCCTTATTGTCATGAATCCATCTCTCTCACAGTTTGACAGACAGTCGAACACATAACCTAACTAAGAAAGAGAGAAATGTTGAGTGTTGAGTATTGATTGTCAAGTCGTCTCTCGATATGATGACGCATAAAGTTGACAACTGAAGATCTTCGATCTTAACAAGTACTAAACAAGTTTCTATCAAAATTTTTTTCAATACAAAGCTTACGGTATAAAATGCTAAAATTAGGATTTATTTATAGGTTGGTGCTAGCTATAGTGATTCGCACACCATCTGTTCTATTGGTGTTAGAATGACCTGTTCTGGTCCATCGTACACAAATTTAAATTATCCTTTTTCGGAAGTCACTGGCGTTTGTTTCTTTTTTACATTTTGCATCGACCAAATTGGTTGCAAAGACATGTCTTTTTTCATCAACACCCATCAAGCCGGCAAATGTTGACACGGTTCAGCAAAAGTCCGGGTTTCCAGTCTTGTACTTCTTTATTGTTTTTATTTACTTTTGTCCGCCCAACTTAACGTTATAAAAATATTACAAAATCAGTTCGCGCGAACTCAAAGATGAATCTGGAAAATTATCACTCCGCCATGAACGCCAATGTAATGTTTAATATTGGCAACGAGGGTTCTCTGCTGCAAATCAGTAGAAAACTCGAGGAGAGTCATCTGGTTTACCTGCAAACCGATGAAAGTCCTCTCAAGCTTCAACAGAGAAAAAAATTAGAAGGTAAATCGAACAATAATAATAAATCGATCAAAAACCTGTTTTTTGCTAATTGTATTTTTTCTTTCAGGTTACATCAAGGATTTTCTGTGTCTTGTTCCGCACCACCACAAATATTTTTTTCCTGAAACAGCTGATATTCTACGTAGGTCTGCTCAAACCATGAAAGATTTTAGTGGGTACCGAGCATGTACCGCTTGGAATGCCATTTCTTTATACGCTGCCAATTTACTTGCACAACCATGGCGTAAAGAGTACAGAACACTACGGGTAAGATAAAATGATTTTTATCATTTTTATGATAATCTTAATTACTTTGAGTGAGCAAAAAGTTGTGAAAGTGATTTTTTCAGACTTTCAGTGGATATTACAAACATGAAGTAGAAACTAAGCTTGTTGGAGCTGAAATAATGTTTGAATTAATGGGGTACAAGCACGTAGATATCGGAGTGATGCAGCTGGACAATCCTTTGGATCCTGATAAAGTAACGAATGTGAGCCGCGACTCAATCATCGCTTTTGTCGAGTGTCAGGTAATTAAATCATTTCCAGTCTTTAATCCGTGACATTTATTGAACCATTTATCAAAACTACAAGATTTTACTTGAAACTCATCAAATCAAAACTCATTTAAACTCTATTGAAATCTTTTGAAACCTTCTGAACCTCGCCTGAATATAAAAGAAAACCCGACCTTACATTTTCAAGTTCCTCATGGCCTAGCGCGAGTTAAAAACGCGGTACTTTTATGCAGCTCTCAGATTCCAGGGGCAAGAAGAACGAAAACTCAAAATACGTTTGTATTTATGGTCGCGCCCCTCCTCGCAACCTCGGCTAGAGAACCGAAGATGCGATATCATTATCACACCTAGGCTCATTGGCACCCGTCCTTGTCCCGCTCCTTTTCAGGGGCTGAAATTCGAAAAGCGAGTGACGATGAGCCAGCATGCGTTAGATGCAATAGCAGGCGCTCTTTTTCCGGCAATATAACATAATGAATTGATGATAGGACTGGCGATGCTACTGTAATTCGCATTGTGCCGGACTTCAGCTACAGGAGCCCCAGGAAAAAAGAACATATATATGACATATATGCATTTCGTATCATATATATTAACATATATGTATGAAACTGCAAATATGTCCCATATATGACAACATATATGGCACATATATGTTGACATATATGGCAAAAACTTCGAAACGTGATCCTGCCCAACATCACGTTTTGTATACACGCGAATTGGCTCAGGGGATTTGTCTATGACTCACACATTCGAGCTCCTGAGTTCAAGTCCCACTTCGCTCAGATTTTTTCGGGTTGTATTTCTTATAAATTAAGAAATGCACGACGACTCGAAGAAGCCTAACTTGTTAAAAAAAAGTTTTACATATATGGTAGCATATACGTGACATATATGTAACATATATGCGAACGTATATAAAACATATATGGCTGGCATATATGTGACATATATGTTAGCCATGTATAGAACATATATGTTCTTTTTGCTTGAGAGACTCCTCCGTCGATCTGCCAATTGATTTAAACTGAAAACTCTATCTGAAAGCGCCTCAAAACAGCATGCCAAATGAAATGATAAATAAACGTGATTACACACATATTCATTTGAGGTTCAAACAACTAACAATAAAATTAAAACATTTTATCAAAATCTCTGACACTCGTAGTTTGATCCTCGTTCTGAAATAGAAGTATTTATAAAAAACAAGACAAAAGCTTCTTGACAGGACTCTTGTGCCCTTTTAAAAATAATAGCGGTCACAAAATTTGCAAAAAAATAAAAATAATTGCAAACTGCACTTTAATTTCAAACAGATCGTCAAAGAAATCTGGGAAGCAGTATCGAACAAATTCCGGATCAGTTGGCTGGAAGTGTTGGAATTTCGCGAAAACTACGTATGTTCACCCGAAGTAGCAATTCGTGCCTTGAGTCAACGATTCTTAGACAAAATTAACCGGGGAGGGTACTGTGCGTACGACTACGGGGTCAACAACTACATGCCCTGTTACCCTAGCGAGTATCCGTACCCGATCGAGGACCCCAGTGCCATGTACCGTGTCAACTACCCGGCCGACAGCCGTTACGTGCTTCCTCATCCAACAGTTTATCCTCCAGCTGTTGTCGCCTACCCAACAAACGTACCTCAATGTCGCGTCCCCACTGGACGACTTATTGAACTCGACCCTCCAGCTGTAGCTTCTCAGCAGCAGGAAAGAGTTTTGTTCAACGGGAAACACTCTCGATCGACTGAATGCGACGTTGATAAACAGGACGACAATTGGGATTACGTTTTTCAGAATTTAGAAAGTCAGGGGTACAAGAAAAATTTGAGCGACCGGGACGACGTTGTGCTGCATCACAAATTTAAACATCCCGATGAGGATAAGCGTCGGGCCAGGTCGCTGGAGAGGAGGAAGGATAAGTATGAAGTCACTGAGAAGATGATGAGAAATTTGGAGCTCGATGAGAACGACTACAGTCATCGCGAGGTTCAGAGTGATGTCGCGGGGAACCAAGTGGGAGAGGTGAAAAGAAGGAAAGAGGATGATAACAAGTGGAACTGTGCGTCTTGTACGTTTTTGAATAAGCCGGATAAGGAGATTTGTGAGATGTGCAATAAGTCGAGGTATAAAGGCAATGAGGATGTTCCTCTGGCTAGTGGAAGTAAGGAGTGCCCGAAATGTACGCTGATCAATGAGAAGGACGCTAAGACTTGTGCGGCTTGTGATAATAGTCTGAAGGATTCGCCTACGTATATATAAGTTTTGATTATCATCCACTTTAATTTTGTTGTTTTTGTTCTGTTTTTTTTTTTGTTTTGAATTGAAAAGGTTTTTGATTCGTCACCATCAAATTCGACTGGTGACGAATTTGAAGTGAATATTGTATAACTTGCGTTATAGATGTCATTTCAATGTCACATAAATATCATGTCACGAAACAATTGAATCGTACTTGTTTATGTGTTCGTTAAATTTTGAAATTTACAATCGGCTTTTGTCGATTAGTTTATAGTGTTTTATACGAAAAGTGTGTATCTATATAGAATCGTTTAAATGATATTTATCAGAGTTATTCCCTTTATTCAATTCATTCTAACACATTTTATTTTATGTACGATCATTAAGTTTAATTTATTGCATTGAACTGTTATATAAAGGGACTTGTTGACTTGTGAAGAATGTAAATGTAATGCTTTGTATTGATAATCACATAAGGTTCGAATTAAATCAAAAATGCTTCCAATTTTTATGTCTATAACATGTATTTTTTTGTAATTCATATAACGCATATATACATCTGTACATACACATAAATAGTTATAGAATACGCAAAAGTCGTATATACATCTACAATATTCGTCCAAACAAATTCGAAAAACAATTACAATCAAATCAATCGCGTGCAGAAAATTCATTCAATGTAAAAATGACATTTTCTTCATGTTCGAGAGTGGTTTTTATTTTCACTATACGTCATTCATACGTCATCTTGAAATACTATTTGTTTGCATGTTTCAATGATTACGTTACAGTATATAGAAGACATGTTCCTTTTTTTTGTATAAAAATATTGATTGATTCTGGCAGAGCATTAAATTTATACATAAACCACCGAAATCATATTTTAAGTCGAAAGAACAAAATATATAATTACGAATAATATGATATGATAAAACACCAACTAATTTTCTATAACTAGTTGCGACAATTCAAATGACTTATGAAAAAATTTTACATAAAAGTGCTTCGAAGCAAAGAAAAAACCAGGACCAATATTCACGTATACTATAATTTTAACTTTGTTACAACGTTCTGATACGAATCGTACGTTAAGAAATATTTACATCAGACATTCTCGTACGTAGAAAACGAAACAAAGATTTTCTGTTGAAACAATTGTTTGAGATTAATAGGCCATTTTTGTTATGTGATGAACTACAAAATTAGTTTATTTCAATGTGAATATGCATAATGAAAATCAACCAAAGTTGTATCAATGTTACATTTCAATTGGAAACAATAATAAACATATTGTGTCAAGTACATTCGACTTTTGCTATTTGCTTTTTGTAATATGCTTAAGACTGAATACACATAACTTAATCGGTAAACATAATCTCTTTTTGTACATATATGATAATGAATTTGATATATAATATGTTTTTTTCCTTAAAAATTAATATAATATAATTTGAAAACAAATATATTAAAATAAAAAATAATCTATGATTAATAATTAATTGTAATGTCTATAATCACGATATCAGCGCGTACCTCAAATTACATGTACCCGCGTAAATGATTTTTTTCAACTGTGCGATTTTCGTTTGTTTCGTAGGTACAATCGTTCTATTCGTTTGAAACAGTCACTGAAATTTCACTCCTACAGCGTTGCACTGATTTTTTTGCAATTATTGTGGAATTCACGTCATCCCTGATTGATTGCACAATTCAAAATGATTTTACAAATAAATATCCAAAAAAATATAATACACACAATGTTTAAACTTTCAATTACCATTTTTCACGTACGTTTTTTTGTTAAAAATTAATTGATAATTCAAATTGATTGCCAGATTTTTAACAAGATAAATTGAATAATGATAAATTGGAAGAAACAAATCGAGTGATTTTAATTCAATAATTTTATACAAAATAATTGTATTAAAAACTTTCGAAATTTAAATCACTAGGAAATAATGATTATCAGCTTAATTGAAAGAAAAATAATTCTACTTTTTACGGTAGCTTGTTTTAATTAAAATATATTCTATATAAAAGCTTTGATTGTGTATTCTATATATCCTGTGTATATAGACGATGAATAACAGTAATTGTTATTATATACAATTTCAAAAGTATAAAAATTAATTCTTTTTTTTATATTAAAAATTATAATGTCATTGTAATTGATGTAATATAGTCGAATCCAGTTGACAAAGACGCATTTTGGCTAGGACTCGATCAGACGAAACATGCACTGTTTCTTACCTACTCTCTTTTGATCGTTGAAAAAATACAAACAAAAAAGAAACAATCAATTGTTTGAATAAAACATAAACAAACATTTGAAATCTCAAGTTTGTTAAATTTCCATTCAAATATTCTTTTATTCAATTTGATAACCGAGAAATTGACATTCACCGATATGTAGTTGTTCAATAATAAAATCAAATTCGCTGATTAAAATGACTTCAAATGGAAAAATCCATTTTAAACCGAGACTAAAGTTGAATCCAAAATTGAAAACCAACTAAAATTCGGAGTTGTAACAAAATTAAATATTCGTACAATGATTTTGTCGTTTCAGAACCGGTAAATTACCTACAAAAGAAAAATCCTTCCGTTCATTTTTTTTCCTTAACAACAGTAAAATTTGTTCCTATACAATTAATTCTGATTTGATTCATTCCACTTGGAAAAGTATATACACGTTGAAAAGTAAAAACTCGTTGCAAAAGTAACAATATTTGTTTACTCTGAAAAACGTATTTTTTTTCATCGCTGTAAAATTGCAAAAAATTCTCCCTTCGACGTATTGTGGACGATTTGAAAAAGTTGCTGTTTGTTTATGTTAATTCACGGACCACGATTCAATTGGTTTTTTGATAAACAACAACGTTGATCGATAAACCCGAACAGCTTGTGGCGCATGGCAAAGCTCTTGGTTGCAGTCTTCGTCGTCGAATAGTTTATTATATAACGTGCAAAAGGTGACTACAAATAGTCATTACTGAGTCCGCAGAGTCTCAGTTGGCGTCGGCGTCCTCGGGGTTTGTTTCTTTCTCACCTTCGCCGTCGCCCTCCTCGCGAGTCATGCCTTCGATTGGCGCCGGATGTGATGGTTCACTCGATGCCGCATTGTCGGACTGCTCCTGATCAGTCGAGCTTGGCAGTGTCGACGAGGGCGGACCGTTTTGAGCAGCGCCTTGAGGGAATCCTGTCTCGGCCGACACTAAATGTGACGGCAAATGAGGAGAGGCCGTTTGTGACTTTCGACTTTTTTCTCCTTTTCTCCACAGCGTTATTTCCTGCAAACGAAACAAAAATAACATTTTATTAATAAACCATAAATAATCTATTTGATTGATTGATTTTTGTCTTGTTTGATTTACTGACTTGTTGTTTGAAATAACGTCTGTCTTCTTCGTCCATGAGAACAAGGTTCAAGTAGTACCTGACACTAAATTTTTTATTAATATCACGCATCGTTGGCGTCAAATCATAACCGGCTAAAAATACTCGAATCGGTATAGATTCTCCTTTAACCGGGGCGCCGTCCATGATCTCGTACTTGGCTATTGTTTCGTTTTCTGTAAAGGTGTGTGGACCTGCAAAAATATAATCTACGATAAGAAAAACGGTGCTAGCGTGTCCTTACAATTAGGTTGCAAACTAAAAGTCCATCGCTATTTGGTGTTTCATGTGCAAACTAAAATAAGCGTCTTGAAACAAAAAAAAACAATGAAACAAAATAGTTTAACTTTATTTCATTCATTCATTGTACTTCGGTTTCAAAAATCATCCTGTGAAGGTTTCAAGGTTGGCTCTAATCGGTCACTCTACTACTATACTAGTCACTCCATGCACTTTGGCTACTGACAGTATTTTAATATCTTGTTTGCTCTTGCAAAGTTGTTCTTTTGAAAGAAACGTGATTCATCATCTCAAAACTGACGATGAGAATGAATAAAACAATGATTTGTAAACTTGAACGAGATAAGACAGTTGTTAAAATACTGCAGAAACTAACGTATAGTTTGATACTGTACCAGAACCTGTGGTTTCTCGTTTTATGATGGCTATTTCCATGTGTTTTATTTTTATTCTAACCAACAGGAAGTAGATTTTTCCAACAATCACGTCTCGCAAGTGGTACCTGAAACAAAACCATCATTTTCAGAAACTAGAATTTTAAATCAACTTGTTGTTTTTGTTTGATCACTTACTTGCTTTTGTTATACTCAAACTCAATATGTAAACAGTCTTCGATGCCGACCTCCATTTTAATGGGACTGTTCATATCCGGATAGGAACTAAGCGTATGTACAACAAGTTCGAGCTCTTTAACAACGTCACTAATTCGTTTAACAATCGTTACTCTAAGAAAGTATCGCAGCCTAACGTTTGAACCTGTGTAGCTCTCAAACGGTTTCTCCACGTTGGCGAATTCAAATGTGTACTCATTTTTATGTGTCAGTTCTCCTGGTCTCGCCAGTTCCTTCACCAGACTCGTAAACTCGTTGTGATTGCCTCGGTCATAGTACAACTCAATTTGTCCTATGAACTCCACTTTGATTCCTTGGTGCTCCAATTTACCAGGTTTTCGTAAACTGATTTTTATCTGTCAAAACAATTCATTTACATCAATTTCAATTTTTTTAAATAAATAAAGTACAATTGTTCATCGAGTCATGAATAATCCATTGATTGTTTTTCTAGAATCCAAAAAAGAAAACTCGAGATGTTTGCAATGCAAATCAATTACTTTCAATTTTGTTTTTAAGTTGCATAAGAAAAAATTGCATAAGCTTGCACTTTGTAACATCATCAAAAATATTGTTTTGATAATGCTCAGCTTGATAAAAAGTCTGTTCTGTTATTTTTTATTATCACAGCAAAACAGAAAAAATCAAAGGCACATTGTCATGTACGAGGATATTTTGTGTTCAAGTTGGAGCACAACTTGAAAAGTGAGAGCAAAACAAAGCGATGTTAAATGTGCACAATTGAATAGCAAAATTGACCCAATCAAATTTGATTGAAGAGTTGCAATACAAAAATCGTGAATGGGATGCGTACAAAGGGTGATGACAGAGATAGCAGGACTGAAAAAAAGAAAACAAAAAAAAGAAACAACAGAAACGTCATACTTTGCCCGAAACAGTCTCGCCATCGTAGTACAACAAGTGGCGCTCTTTTTTGCCATCCTCGGACTTGATGTCTGCAGAAGTCCTCGAATCCTGGCCGTCAAGAATGATCTCAATATCAGCCGAATTGCCAAATCCAAAGAAACTCTGCAAGATCGATAAACAAACTCAAGCCAATCTGTGATTAACGCCTGTCAAACAGGCTGTTTTACACTTATGCAATGTCACAATAAGCGACTTACCATGTTTTGCGAAAAAAATAACTATAAATAAATAGAATAAATATAAATTATAAATAAAATCAACGTGTCGGAGTGGCGGCGCAGGCTTGGGCGCACGAGACAAGCGATCAGAATCAACTCGAGCGATCAAAACACTAATTTAAATTAATCCAAGGCATTATTTTGATCGTATAAACAAGGCAAGTTGGGTTACTCTTTGCTTGCTACCACCCAAAAGTCACACACAAGTAGCCAATATGGCGCCCCCGACTGTCGGCTCCCCTCTTAAGCTTCGTTTTCACGTACATAATCCGGCATGCTACTTAAGGATCTGCCTTGATATTGAATAATACATTTACTTGATTTAAGTGGTTAAGTTGAACGTTGTAAATTGAAATACAAAATTATTGGTACTGAAATTTAATTTGTTTAACATCTTAACAAGCATAAACAAACAAACCGGCAGTGAATCGGGTTTAAGTGAACGCAACCATTTGTGACATCACACCAAACACGTGGTTTAAGTCACGTTCACCGGGTTAATTGTGCGCGCGCACATACCGAAAGCGTCTTTGGTGGACGAGTGGATGAGTGTCAAAAGAGAGCAGATTTCAGTGTTGTGAGAGTGTTGTCGTGTGTGTTTTTGTTGTTGCGCTGGCAGAAATCTGGATATGTTGACATAAGAGGAACAATATAAACAATGTAAAAATAATAATGGAAACTAAAGTGACAAGTAAGACTAGTAGCTTGAAAGCTCTGTTATTGAGAGCTTGGAGAGAGCGTTGGTCTGATTTACAATGGGGTATAAATATCAAAACGGTAAGTTTTTAATAACAATATCACTACAAGTAATAAAATAATAGCTACGAGTAATATACAAAATTAGAGGTCTTGAAAACAAGATATCCTTTTAATTATTTCTCTTTATTTTTGAAAAAAAATTGAAATTGATCTAAATTTTGTTACAGATTTTACCAAGAGGTGTAAGTGGAGACGTTTACAATTTAGCTGATTGTATATTACAACAAGCCCTCGTTGGGCCAGGACCAAATCAACTTGTTTTATCTTATTTAAAACATTCGTTGAGTTCACAGGTGAGTTCAAATAAAAATCATTCAAAATTGAATGAAAAATTAGAAATCAAAACATTAACAATACATAACCCCAACATCTACAAATTTCGAACATACATAAAAACATAACCAAAATGACAACATTCGTAACAGATAATAAAAACATAAGAACATTAAAACACTAACAAACAATTAAAAACATTCTAATGGTTAAAAAATCTTGTTTACAGTTAGTATCCTACGCAGCGGTACTCCAAAGGATAAGCAAATATGAAGCATTTCACAAACCGCACTGCATCGCGAGTCTTCTGGAATTTTTCGAGACGATTCACGTGGGCATCACGTGTCGTGGCAAACCAGAAGAAGATCTCCTAGCAGCAGCTGTTTTATCAATTGTTCACTGGTTGCTCCAATGTTACCTGCACGCCCTCTCGATGATGCCCCAAACGAATCCACTAATGCCACAATCCAGCGAACTTCTCGACAAGCCAGCAAACATGTTAAAAGAAATGCTCAGCTGCGAGTTCATGTGTGCCATGATGTACCTGGCCAAACAAGATGACAAAGAACTGTTCGCCTCTGTGATGAAAAAGTGTCAAGAAATCGAGATGCTCATCAAAGTGAACAACCAAATCAAATCGTCCAGCTTGATCGAAGAAGCTATGAAAAAGTTGACGACTTTGAGTACAGAAAACTTGACAACTTCGACCAAAGTGGAAATGGAGCCTATCACGTATTGTTTGCAGCCACTTTTAACCGTTCATGTTCTTCTAAATCCCTGTACTGAAACTTCGGTGTTTGTAAGCCAGTTACTGGTGATTCAGCGGTTGAAAAATTATACCAACGCGAGATTTTACTGTGAAATCATCCGGGCCGGACTGACCTGTTTGCGGTACGCCGTGGGGACGCTGAAAGAATCCCAATGGGCGGCTTTCGCCTTCTTGAAAATGCCTCTCATCATTAAAGAGTTGCACTTTCAAGCCCTGAACGACGGCAACCAAGTCTCAACGGATATTTACGACGCCTTTGAATTGTTGCTGCAGTTCAACTCGTTGTTGGACATCATGGACGCTTCCTGCTCCTGCAACTGTTTCGAATTTTTGCTCATGGAATTACAAAAGTACAATTTAATAAGTGAAAAATTGGCCAAACAACTGTGCAGCAAAAGGTAAATACAGAAACAGAATTACCATCTTTTAATTTTTTTTAATTCTTACAGTTTTTTTGAATTTGTTATTGTTGTTTTAATTTTAGGGAACCAGCAACACCGGCCTCGCTTCAAAAACTTGATACGGCACGACCCTGGGACAATTCCAGCTCGCAAGTTATTTTACGAGCCGAGTCAACGTTGTCGGGTATCTTAAGACTTTTGAACGCAGATCACAACAAGATGCAGGACGCGTTACTTGGCATGCTCCAGCAAGTTTTGAGTGGACAGAGTTTCGAGCTGATGCTGGCCGTTGCAACTGTCGAAGGGAAATTAAAAACTTTCGTCAGCAGGCTTATCAAGTTCAACGAGAACAGCAAAGCTCCAACTGAAGGTGTCGGTGGAAAGAACTCTGAGATTCGATCGCCCTTGTTTGATATTTCGTTCGTCATGTTGTGTTATATTGTACAAAATTATGGATCTGATGAGTTTTTAGACAACTTCTGAAACCTTATCGTAATTGTATTAATCGTAATTATTCTATTTTTAATTTCGATTGTTTCATTGTTTTAGGTTGTTTTGGAGGAAGGTGGCGATTCATTTTTCGAACAATGGGTGAGAGAGTGTATGCCAGAACGTGGAAAACCAAAATCTCCTCATAAGATGCTCCAAAATTTGGACGCGACGAGGGTAGACTTGTTGCTGCAGCAGATCGACTCGGGTCATGCTGATTTGAAAGCCGACACAAGTACGAAATGGCACGTCACGTGTCAGTCAGCTATGGGGGCGGTGAAAGAACTGCTGTGTGCCTGGGAAAGCGGAGTCCTAGGCGCTGCTGATGTCAAAAGAGCCCTAGACGGACTGAGGGCGACGGCTTGTTGTCTTCCTGTTTGTGCTGCTGCGTGGCTTTGTGCGCACATGAGTATCACCCACCAGGACGCGTTTTTGAAACCCATGAACATGGTGCAACATTTCCTCACACCTTTACCTGGCGAGGAGATGCCTGACTATTACAAAGAACAGTACGTAAAATTGTGTACACGTGTTCGGACATTTTGAATTATATTATAGGTATTCTTGAAGTTAATAATTTTAATTTTGACTTACAGATTGAGTTTGATGAATCAAATTATACGAAAGATGCAATACGATGTCCATCCACCGACGCAATCAAAAACAAAGATCTTTTCACTTTCGAGCAGGTAGGATAAAATTGAAAATTGTTTTCTGATTTTTGATATGGGAAGTTATGAATTTAAGTTTGTTAATGTGTGTATTTTTTCAGTATTGTGTCAAGACAACCGATTCTTGAAGAGCTACAAGTTACGTGGCAAGGGATTCACCAATGCGGTTGGATAGATATCCAAGCTATGCAATCTTTGGAAGCTCTTCTGAACACTGGCGGTTCCAAATGGTTCGTTACAAATTTGGTAAAAGAAGTTATCAAGTTCAACTACCAAGAAGACTTGGATCGCGCCGTCGATATTGCATTTGCGATTTTCCATCTCGATATCGAAAACTGTACTTTGGATCTGGTCAATGATGTACTGCCACAGTACTTGTACAACACTTTACAGTAAGTTTCCAGTTTTTCTGTTAAAGAAGAATACAATTTAAACATTAACAATCTAAGCAAAATCTTTGATTTTCAGAAGCGAAGAGCTAGTGGAGCCACAATCATCAGTCCTAGCGAAACTCTGCGTCTACTGTATTTTTTCAACTTTAGAATACACCAACACAAACTCGAAACACGGCAACAACCGGAAAAGAACTCACAGAGATTTGGACGCAGAAGAACTAGACGCTCTCGGCGTGCCAGCGAACAAACTTTTGCGTATGAACGAAGCGGGTGACAGCAATCCAATTTTCATCGGGAACAATTCGCCCCAATCGCAAACCAACGGCAAAAAGAGCGTCGTTTTGCGAGAACCACTATTGGCAGCTGTGAAAGACCTTTTCAACAATTTCATGTACCTTGCGAGCAGAAACGGCGAGGTTACACAAAAGACCTACTTCATCCTACAATTTTTACATTTGATGGTACAGTGTGGCGGTGACAGGGCTAGAATTGTTCTACACGAAATGCCCCAATCGTTGGTTCCCTGTTTACTCAAAGCTTTGCCTGAGTTTTTTACTACCGACTTGTTACTAAGACTGTACGACATCCAGACAGCGCCTGGACGTCGAGTGACTGCACGCGATCTTTGCATGTTGCGTAACATCAAACTCAAATCGTTCAACTGATAATTATTGTTCGATTGATTTTATACGTTAGTTTGCGTTTCTGTCAATGCAACAATGTTCAACAGCACTAAAACACCAATAAATATTTATATCAATGGGTAAACAACTGCACTTCTTTTTATTTGCTAAATAACATGTTCGACACAGTTGTCCCTTATTGCCATGTTTGCAACGCGCTGGATCGTCAATGTCAACATTGAATATTGTACCTTTCACATCGAATCAAACATCCAAGTCGTATAACACTCAAAACTATCATTTTATTATTACTCGTACTTTTATAAACGCTGATTGATATTCGGTTATATCAAAATTCTTGTACTGAACAGAAAAGAAAAGTAACGGTAGAAATAAATAGAACGTGGTTTAATAAAATTATTGATGTAAAATACTGATTCTCGTTTGTCGCTCAGTTACACGCTGCGCAGTGATTCAGCTGAGGTTGTACAGATTAAATATAAAAGGCAGTTTTTTGTTCTCTAACGCTCTAACGCGTCAATACAAATCTCATAATAATTATTACTACAATTCGTATAAGCATTAGTAATATTTGGTTGTATACATATAACATAAACGGAGGTTGCCTATCCGTCCAGTTCCGTTTCTGTTTCTACATTCTAACTTTGTTTCACGACAATGGAAATAGCATTTGAAAAATAAAAAAAAAATTGTTACTTAAAAAATGATAGTTTGAAACGGTGAACGTGGGATACCAAGGAACACTCCCTAATACAAACCATCACGTAGACAATAACGTGTGATGTACAACTATTTACAAAATAATTCAGATCTCATTGATTTCACTGATTGATTATTATAACACGCGATTGATTGATCGTTGCAATAAAACGTCAACAATTTAAGAGCGCATGTACTCGTAATCGTACTCTCGCAGGGGTACAAAAGTCTCCTTGATTGATTGTGGCGATGCCCAACGCAGTACGTAATGAGGTCCGCCAGCTTTGTCGTTTGTTCCAGACATACGACTTCCTCCGAAGGGTTGCTGCCCGACTACCGAACCGGTCGATTTGTCGTTGATGTAGAAGTTGCCAGCGGAGTATTTGAACTCTTCAAGAGCGCGAATTGCCCAATCCCTAGAAACATTTTATTTTTTCATTAATAAATGTTTCGTTGAGCAAACTGAAAATTTCTGTTAAAATTCTAATACTTACTTATCTTGTGAGAATATCGCTCCGGTTAGAGCATACGGGGTGGAATTTTCGACCAGTTTCATTGTCTCGTCTAATTTAGCATCTTCGTAGACGTAAATTGTTAGAATTGGTCCGAAAATTTCTTCAGTCATGATTTTGTCTTTTGGATTCTTTGTGACTACGATCGTTGGTTCGATAAAGTATCCCTCACTAAAAAAATCAATAAATGTAAAGATACAGGCAAACTTTTTTTAAAACATATTTCTGTGAAATATAATAGAAGTAAAAGAAAACATACGAATCATCATATTTTCCTCCGCCAATAATTTCCAAGTCCTTGGAACTTTTTGCGTGCTCGATGTAGCTAACATTACGTTTAAAAGCTGCAGCATCAATGACCGCTCCAGAAAATACCGTAAAATCTCTCACGTCACCGATTTTCAAACGGTTTCGAATTGACAGAAGACCTTCCTTGATCTAATAAGAAAACTTTATGAACAAAACAGTAACAAAATTTGAATTTGAAAAATCGACTTTATGTTTGAGTTTTACCTTTGGCCACAAGGATTGCGGAACATACATCCGGCTACAGGCCGAACACTTTTGACCATTGAACTCAAAAGCACTTCTGATAGTGCTCGTAATAACGCTATCCGCATCAGCACTAGGATGAATGAAATGGAAATTTTTGCCGCCACATTCTCCGATGAGTTTTGGATAGTTTCGGTAGATGTTGATGTTACTGCCAACTTGAGACCAGAGTCGGTTGAAAGTAGGTACGGAACCAGTGAAATTGATGCCAGAAAGATGTGGCGAGGACGTGACGGTGTCACCAAAATCTGGACCGTGACTTGGAACGAAATTGACAACTCCCGGAGGTACTCCAGCTTCTTTACAAATTTTAAAGATCCACCAGTTTGACAAAACTGCAGTGTCTGATGGTTTCCACAATACTGCGTTGCCCTGAAAATCAAATGTTTATTTTTTCAACAATTTAACAAAGCTATCTTTTCATTTAAATTTGTTATCGGTTTTTGAAAAGGCAAAATCGCAAACCATTAAAGCAGGCGTGTAACTTAAATTGCCACCGATAGCAGTGAAGTTAAACGGCGAGACAGCAGCGACGAAACCGTCCATGCCTCGATAGCGCATCGAGTTCAAAGTCTCAGAAGGATTAGTTGAGATTGGCGAGTACTTAATTGCTTCCTTCAAGAAATATCCATGCATCCTGAAGAAATCAATAAGTTCGGCCGCGCTATCGATCTCTGCTTGGATAACGCTTTTGCTCTGTCCCAACATCGTCGCAGCGTTCAAATGCTGCCTGTATTTGGTTGCCATCAGATCCGCCGCGCGCAACCATATCTCCAATCGTTCCTCTATCGGACGCTTTTCCCATTCTCGTTGGGTTTTTACAGCCACGTTTATTGCTTTCTTTATCAAATCCTTGCTGGCGTAATAGTACTTTGCTACCTTCTGCTTATGGTTGTGGGGCTGAAACCAAATTTGAACGTAACAATTTTTTGTCTTTTTTTTATTTAGAATTTAAAAGGATTCGGAAACTTGAAATACTTTACCATAACTTGATACTTTGGCGTATCTGTTCTAATCTCCTCAGAGCCTATAACAAGTGGTATGTCTTGACAATCATTTGCCATCTGGTCGAGAACTTTTTCCAGCTCAGCGCGCTCTTTGCTCCCTTTCTTGTAACTCAAAATTGGCTCGTTTTCGAGCGGAAATTCTTTTGGATTTGGGACAGGTACTATTGAACCGAAACATCTTGCTGTCAATCTGAAAACATCAACTAAATTTGTAACAAAGCTGTATTTTTAACATTCAATGTACTATTTTTATTTATGCTTGTTTATTATTTTTTGTTCGTGATCAACCGATCGATAGAGAAAGGCTAAGTAGACAATAATATTTTTAAACAAAATCAGATGAAAAATTGATCTCAAAAATACTTGACAAAAATGTTAGCAAAGTCTTCCAGAAATAGTTGCCCTAGATATTTATTTATGCAATGAGCCTTATAACTATCTCTCCCTCTCTCTCTATCTCTCTCATTCTCGCATGCTAATTTGATTTTGTCACACCTCAACACGATTATCGTGCGTGTTTTCAATATTAGAAAGCTTCCAAGCACAATTGTTTCATTTTGTTCACTTTTTCGAGTTCTAAAATTTGTAAAAAATCGTATTTTGATAACCAAATAGTTTGACCTTGTATTGTCCAACGTAGTTCATTATCATGAATATGACATGTAACGAATGAGACATTTTTAACGCAAAAAAATATTTTTGCTCAAAACAGGATAATGATTGCATATGAAGCAGGAAATGGGCATATCAAATATCGTTTTTCGCTGACTGTTATCGCAGGTGTGGAGCAAATACGAAATACTGATTTAACATGTTTATTGTATTCGGAATCGTTAACTAGTGATTACAAACAAACTTTCCTCATGCCGAAAAAAGAGAACGTAAATTCAAATAACATGGTAATTTATGCATCCAGTCATTGTGTTTCCAATTGAATCATGGTTTTGATTACAAAATTTCGATTTTTATTACATAATAAATCAAATTTTCGTGATAGAATGTTACGAAATTAATTTATAACATTTCTATCATTTGTATTCGTTAAAATCTGTCGTGGCCTCGAGATATAATTTTCATTAATGACTGTTAAAATAAGAACACGTTTCCAACATATATGAATTAGTAAAATTCTAGAACTAAAAATGAATGGAATATTATTTTTGTAAACAGTGTGTAATTCGCATACAAATTTACTTGTTAATTACATTTAAATTTGCTCAGTTATCATATCATTATAATTCAACAAAGAAAGAAAAACAAATTTTAATTGCTTGTCTTGTAGTAAAAACAAATACAGTTACAACATTTGAGCACGTTTTCAAAAAATCTTTGTACCACAAAATCCCTTGTCAAAAATCATTAGGACTTTCTGTCAAAACAGATGAAGGATTTAAAATGTGTTACAAATCTGGACAACTAATAATTGTTCGTCAACATAACATACTTTTGCGATGAGGTGAGAAATGTACAGATGCGACTACTCAACATGATTTTCTCAAATCAAAATATACTGCTCCAGTTGTACTACTTGTTTGTTGCAGTGTTTGAATTCCAACAATGTACAGGCTCACACATCAATCCACACGGATGTGGCTTTTTTTAAATGATAAATCGACCGAAGCACGAAAAACTAGCTGACTTGACGCACTATTCAAGAATACACTTAATGATCTTAGGACCATTGGTTAAAACGAGTCACCCATCAAGTAGTATAACGTGAACTCTCCATTCAGGATGCGCACAGTGTTGCCAAACGAACAAACAGTTTTGGGCTTTTTCCATTATCTTTCTCTCTCGCTCTTCACTTACTTTCCTATACCAAGCTTCTGTCCTTCTCTCTCAACTCGTTTTCGCGCTTCTCCTCTTTAAAATCTCATTAAAATTATAAATATTTTATTAAAAAAATCCTTTACAATATACAAAACAAGACATGGGCACAGTTGAGAATAAGAAAATCAAGACACCAATTTGTGAAGTATGAAATTTATTGTAACGTTATTTAAATTAAACTATGTTTTTATCTTTGTTTTAATTATTCAAATACATACATCAATCAAATCAATAGAGATCTTGAACAGGTAAACAAATTGATATCTCTGTTTTAATACAGTTCAGGCTTTGAGAATTAATAAAACAAGTAAAAAAGTATAAATTGGATATTCAATTTTATTGATTAAAGTCATATAAATAATAATGCATTTACACATGGTTGGAAAGTGTTATGATTCGGATAAGATATCTTCCAGGGTTTTGTCATCCTGTAGAGGCGAGTGTCCGAGCGTGTGATCACTTTCCAAGAATTCCCTCAACTCGGACTCCAAATCTGGCACACTCGAAGTTTCAGTTGCACCGAGAAGATTGTTATTATTGCTGCTGTTATTGTTGTTAGTCATGGGGGCTGCGATCTGCATCTGAGTGCTACCTATGATGTTCAAAGACTCGTTTTGCTGGCCAACTGTAGCTGCTGCGAGCATAGCGGCGTTGTCCAACGTCGAGGGCTGTGCGGACATCAAACTCTCGGCCAAGTCATTTTCTTCATTCGACGAAGTAGACGTTTGTCTGATGATTGCAGTTTCAGGCAGCATTCGGTCTACTGCGCTTAAAGGTCCATCTCCAACTGGAGCAATTCCCATGGCTCTTCTCAGACCTTCCACCGGCGCTATTGTCGAGGGTGGCAACTTTTTGGCGATCATGGTTAGGTTGTCGGTTATCTTTTCTGCAATCGACACTTCGTTTTCTTGGGGTTTGAGTACGTTGGCTAGGTGTGCGGGCGGTGGTAATGATAACCTGTTGTGCTGTACTTGTCGGAGGTTGCCCAGGAGTTGGGCAGTGTCCTCCAGTCGGTTTTGTAGAGCCATCTTTTCTTCGTAACTTTGAAGTTGTTCATCTGAAAAATTGAATAGGAAAACGACTTAAATAATTGTTATTTTATAATCATAAGAATGTTAATCTTGATGAGATTGTTGTAAAATTTGCTTCAGAAGTCAGAAACTAAGATATTCAAGTTGTTTAATTGATGATTTTTCAAAAATCGTTCCATTAGAACTTTTTACTATAACGATACAAATAAATTCAAGTTTCTTACCGACAGCATCCAAGAAATTGACATCAATTCCAAGCTCAGACAAGGTTTTGAGCTGGTGTAAATCCACTTTGACCTTGTCCAGTTGGGTATTCCGATTAACGTCAGGTTGGATCGGCTTGGACTGTAGAAGAGACTGAATTTTGTCCTCCTCCTCCTTAAGTTTCTTCTTCTCCTCAATAACTTTCTTAGTCTTCCGATGATCCCCATTAGTGAGTATGTCCAACAAATCATCAACTATTGTAACCGTATAATCACAGCCTTTGGCAAAATCGATGATCGATTCAGCATATTGTGCAGCGTTCTCGTCGCCGTATGTCTGGTAGACCAAATCTGACTCTTCTTTAGTAAGGTTGGCAAACGTCGAATCATAGTTTGGAGCATACGACCCAAATGCTCCGTAATAAAGAGGTTTTACAGGCTTCGACATGTTTCTCCTATCTTCTCTGAATCCGGCCAGAGCCCCAGTTCCATGTGTTAACTTTCCTATCAACTGTCCCAGCGAGACCGGTCTCTGATTCGTCCCAGGAATCACTCCATCCCCTGGAACAATAATCTGCAAGCTCGTAGTCCCATCCTTCTTCTGTCTCAAGAATCCCATCTTCGAACTGACTCTTTTGATGCTGAGTTTCTCCGCCGCTGCTTGAGCAGCTCCTTTCACCTGCTGCAAAATCTCCTCCGGCGTCAGATCGTCCGGGATCGCCTCGAACTTGCTCAGGTTTGCCAACCTGCTCTTCCTCTGGTTCTCCTTCCTCAGTTCCTCCGCCTCCTCGTTCCTCTCCTCCTGTTCCCTCTCTTTTCTATCTGCTCCTCCGTCATTGGCACGTCCGGATTGTTCGGATCCTCGGCACCCAACTCGAACCCAAGTTCCTCCTTACTGATGTCGCTCATGTACGTCAAAACCGGTCGCAGCTGCTTCAACTTGTCTGGCGTCACCATCTTCAACCCAACATGAAGCAACTTCTTCGCTGCCTTGTAATAAATTGTATCTGACTGGTTGTAGGTCGTTGCGTTGTTGCACATGA
Source organism: Telenomus remus (assembly GCA_020615435.1). NCBI lineage: Eukaryota > Metazoa > Arthropoda > Insecta > Hymenoptera > Scelionidae > Telenomus > Telenomus remus. Next base: position 10,837,472 of record CM036337.1, read on the forward strand.
GTTTGAAGTCATCAACGAAATCGTTCAAAGTTGCATAATTGTTGTCGTCAATCTTCTGCTTGATTGTGCTGAAATCCATCGGACTGGTGATGATCTGCGAGTAACCCGGAGCGATATTATCGGTCACGGGCCAGGCAAAAAATTGCTGTGGATCGCGCTTCTCCATCGACCTTAACAGATGCTCCAACAACCGCTGCAATGGCGTTTTTTCTGCGATCTTACGCAAAACGCAACTTCGCGGCTCCCTGTGTGGCGACAATGCATTATTGATCGGTTTCTGGTCCTGTTGCTGACTACGTTGTGGAGTTCCGATCGCTGGTTTTTTGGCCACCGGCTCTCCATGATTGTCGTCATCTATCAACTCTTGACTAGACTCGTCGCGTTTTCTCTTCTTCTCCTTGTGATGGTGCTTGTGACGCTTGTCCTTTTTCTTTTTCTTCTTTTTCAGCTTCTTGTGACCGAGATATCGGTCGTACTCGGACTCGCCCGGGTTCACGAAGAAGTTCGCCTGCTGCTGTTGTTGCTGCTGCTGTTGCTGGAAATGATGCGACAGCATTGCGTTCGCGTTTGGAAGGTCGTTGCCGCCGCTGCCTCCGCCTACTTTCAGGATCAACTTCAACGCTGGCGGCTTCTCCTCTATCGAGTAATGCTCCTCTGTTGACACAAAATCGGTTCTTTAGACGATTGTTTTTGAATCGAACGAGATCTACGATAGCAACTCACAAGCAACAAGCTCTAAAGCGTTACTATGTATCAGTTATTTATTGTTTTGAAAACATGCAACGATGAAAAAGTTTTTTTTTTAATTGGAGAGATGAACAAATGATAATTAAAGTTGTTGTTTGCAAAGTTAATTATTCATTTGTTCATTTGTAAGTTGTAATAATACAGTGTTAAATCATAATTTATGGATGTAAAAACAAATAATTTTTGTCTTGGCGAACAAACTGGGAAAATTGAAGGAGGTGAAAAATGAATAAACAAAATGCTGTATCCAAGAGTAATGTACACCTTGTAAAATGAAGCAAAGCGAATGGATGTAACTAGGCTGGTTGTTTTCGACAAAGCCAAACAGCACTCTCTATGAGTGCTGTTTTTCCGTTGGTTATGTACATGAGATACAAACGAAACTCAGTTTAGTTACGCTGCTGTTATATATACTCAACTGGTATTAATGGCGACTATGAAATTAATCAACAATTAACAAATAGTAATTAACAATGACGAATACAAGAAAATAAAAATTTATAATAATGATCAAGTGCTAATCCACGAGACATTATCAAATTAAGGGCAACGTCAGCATATTCGAATTATTTTAAGATTATCGCTAGCTTTGTTTGTTCGTGCAGCTAATATCCTCACTTACTTCCGCGTCACACCTGTCGCTGCAGAACCTTGTTTACTTTTGATTCCGCTTCATCTACCTTCAATCTCTCTCAGTTTTGCCCGCTGACAAAATGCAGTCAACTATCCTGTGCATCATTAAACTATCAGTACAAGTACCAGTTTCATTACTTCCTCTTCTTCTTTTCTCTTCATATCATATGTGTATCAATTTTTAAATACTTCGATAAATAAATTTCAAATTCAAACCACTTTTGGATTTCCGTTTAAAAAATTGTTCAAACCGTACTAAACCTCGTTTTATTTTTGTATTTGAAAAAGAATATGATGTGGAATGCCATCAATTTCGCGGTGTTGATAAGAATCAAATAATTCGAATACAACTGTTTGCATTTGCAACTCTATTGTATGAAAAAAGCAATTTTAAAATCTTTTTTATTGAGTGAGATGTTTTTTTGCTTCACCCGTGCAGTTTTGTCTCGATGGTCGTAAGAGAAAAAAAAAGAAAAACAATGTGACTAAATGAGTTTGACGATTTCATCAGCTACATTCAGCATCCAACACCATTTGTGATGTATCAAAATCAAAAATGTTAACTAAATGACAGATCCACCCTATGACTGATTTTGAGTGATTGATACAGCTAAATCCAATGATTTCCTTATGTTTCTTGGTATTTTCATGGAAAATCATAAAAAAATATGATTTTACAATTTTTATTGGTTGACGAATGAACACCTGCAAAAAGCATTGTGAAAATTCATGCCGAACATTTTTATAGGTTTCACAGGTTTGTCTATTAAATTATAACATTCATTAATAATAATAATAATCATATAAACAATAATAATAGCGACACAAGTAATATACATAGTAAAAAACAAATCTGTTTTGCAAAAAAATTTTAAATTAACATAACAGAATCATAAGTATTTTCAAAAGTAAAATACAATCATTTTTTATGTATATTTACCAGTGTCTTTATTGAGATAAGAGTTTGATTACAGAATTTGACACACACCACCCGTGAAACCCATTTTTATTTTATGGGAATAAAATGGTTCATCCTAGAAATAGATTTATCTGTGAATAATGTAAAACTAAGACTACTATTTAGAATTTTGAAATGCAATTTTTTTGTAAAACTTGATAAAATGTTTGTTGATGTTAGAACATCATCTCAATGAGAAAAAGGGGGAAAGTAAAAAAAGAGAGAGATAGAAAGATGGCAGCAACAAATTTGTTTGCTCCTTTCACTGTGCTCACCTGATCGTTCTCGTTTGTGCTTCTTGTGTTTCTTCGTGTTTGAACCCATGGCTTATTGTCAACACCGCCGTGACAACTATTCACTAGTTTGTACTCTATTTATTTATTACAAACCATCTGTATAAACAATCACAATTCCTTTAGCGTTGCTACGAGGGTCGCCAAAGCGTCGCCATTATTTCAGTTGTAAACTCGACAGTGTTGCCAACTTGATGTCAAGTTCAGTCAAGTTTACCGAACACATTTTCGCAATAAAAAGAGTCAGAAAATGTTCTCTCTTTTGCTTACGCGCGCGCAGAAAAAAAACTGTCTGCTTGTTTGCGACGGCGCCACCTCCTACAGGACGAACCACGAAGTAAAACCATACTTAACCCTTCATAACCTAATATATTATGTATAGTTATATATTTATTTTGTTAAATTTTGAGAGAAAATAACAAAGTAAACAAAATGGGACGTGTTACTGAGGCGGGAGAATGTTATGATAATTGAAAATTACATCAGGTAAACTAATGTTGTGTAATGTATTTTGGGTTCTATTTTTTTTTTCACAATATAGTACACGCAGAGTTCTAAGATTAAAGTATGTGAAATTTTTGCAGGATGTAGTAAAAACGTGATTGTTTGGATAAATTGTCGCTTTGAATATCATGTTATCTGTTTTGAAACCTATAAAGCTCGGACAAAAAATATCATGTTTGACGTACGCCAAAATATTTCCTGCTACGGTAAGTAACTATTTTGACAGCCAATGTCAAATTATATAAAAATAAATCTGCCGATTTCCCCAAAATAATCATTTTGTATTCTTGCTCTAATGTAAATCCAATTGTAAAAACAACCTATTTAGTACAAATATCAAAACCTGTCATTTAACATTATTTCAATAATCTCACATTGTTTGGTTATTGCTCATCTATTTAAACAATATTATGTAACGAACTGAAACTGAAAATAACATTTGTTTTTTTGAAAAATTCGGTCTTTTCAATTGATGTCATATTTTTTTCAGTATACCGTAAATGCTCCACAATTGAAGAAAAAAATAAGCAATCCAGGAACAAAAGTATCGCCAAATTTTCACCCACAAATTACAAGCATAAATCCTGCAATCTCTAGTCTAGATAAGGATAGAACGAATACATACTTAAAAAATGTACCACTAGATACAATTAAATCACCCGTCGATGTTGCATCGGAGGAAACAAAATGGAACATTGTCGAAACAGACACGTCCAAATTGTACAAGCACTGTCTTATGCTATCAAAAGTTCGACTAACAGGTAACTTAATAAATCATATTAATAACTCATATAACTATGAAAATTTGCTGAATAACTTTTTATTTTTCTTTTAGCTCTGGTCGTGATAACAACAATGGGAGGCTACGCCTTGGCTCCAGGAGCGTTCGATCTGCAAACACTAGTAATGTGTTCGGTAGGCACAGGTCTTGTTTCTGCGACTGCAAATTCCATTAATCAATTTTTTGAGGTGCCTTTTGACGCTCAAATGTCGAGAACAAAAAACAGAGTTCTTGTACGAGGTTACTTAACGTGAGTAGATGTTTTTAAAACATAGCATACAAATTATGTATCGAGTAATTTTGTCATAAAATAATTTCGAACGTTTTGTAAATCAGTATATAACTTTTTGGACATTACTTTGCAGGCCAGCACAAGCAGTCGCTTTTGCAGCAGTGTCAGGAGTAGCTGGGTTGACGACATTGTATTTCGGATGTAATGAACTGACGGCGGCGTTGGGAGCTGCGAATTTAGTCATTTATACCATGATCTATACTCCCATGAAAAGGATCAGTATTCTTAATACATGGGTTGGATCAGTTGGTGTGTGTCAATCAATCATAAATTGTTGTATGAATTTTAAAACTGTTAGCAGGTAAAATTAACTTATTATTGCCTTTTTAGTTGGAGCAATACCACCTTTGATGGGCTGGGCTGGTTGCACAGGAAGTATTCTTAGTCCCGGTGCTTGGATAATGTCAGGAATCCTGTACGCGTGGCAGTTTCCCCATTTCAATGCTTTGTCGTGGAATCTGAGACCGGATTATTCTCGAGCTGGTTACAGAATGATGGCTGTAACGAATCCTGACTTGTGCAGAAAAACTGCGCTTAGGTACACTGCTGGACTGATGGCGTTATCTTACCTTGCCCCGGTTTTCGATGTCACCGAATGGTGGTTTGCAGTTGCATCTACGCCACTCAACGCCTACTTCCTCTATTTGGGTAGTATAATTTCTACATTTTTAAACTATTTTCGTTACTTTTTGATAGAAAATGATTGCTAATTTTTATATGGGTTTGTTACAGCTTGGAAATTCTACCAGAATTCTGACAGTGCGAGTTCGCGAAAATTGTTTCGATTTTCGCTTATCCATTTGCCATTAATGATGGGCTTGATGCTGCTGGGGAAGAAACACTTATTTGATTCGAAGAAAAATAGTTTAACCAATGAGAACAAAAATCAATCAAGTTTGTTAACCGGTTTCTCTAAACCGTTTGTTGCTCTGATGGAAAAATCATGAAATTTGCAAGACGACCTGCAACATCGTGTAATGAAGTTTTGAAATGTTTTATCGATGAATTTTATGTTTCTTTTGAGAACGGCATCGTGTAAATACAATAGAAATAGCGAAATAAATTGAACAAACTTCGATCATTTTTCAGAAGGTTTCAAATGCCTATAACAGTTTGTTTGCTTAGAAATAATTGTAAATAAAACGTTGGAAATAAATTATGTTTTTTATTTGTTTGTCACCTTGATTTCCACCAGGGGTGTTTTATGATGAATTTCACATTGTACTACTCGAAAATATTCTTTTAATAAGACAGGATTATTTATTTATCTTTGAAAACACGTGGAGTTTCATGAAGAGAACATATTTATTGATCAGAAAAGGTCTTCGTTAATGTCTTCTTTAAAAAACGTATTCTCATTTTTGAAATGGCCTAGAAAATCAAGATAAAAAAGAGTTTAACAAATGAATAACAACATTTTCGAAAACAAGTTAGAAAAAGTCTAGAAAATGATAAGAATAAAAAGATTAATGAGCGAATGAAAGTTGAAAAATAGATAAAATAAACTTGGATGCGAATTCGCGGCCCAAGACCTTTTCTGAAGGCTTGCAATTTTTTTAAATCATCCAGAATTACAAAAAACTTGTTATACAGAATTTTGAAACCCTTTGTTTCAAAAAAAGTTATGATTTTAGTGATGCGATCTTGAAAATCAAGCTAACTTTGCATGGGTCTTTTTTTTCGAGTATTGAGAAAAGCTATATTGAACCTCTTTCCAATAATGAATGTTGATATTGCACGATTAAATGTAATATTTCCAAATATTACATTTAAGTTTCCAAATATTACATTTATATTTTCAATTATTACATTTATTTAATATTACATTTATTAAGTTTCCTTTTCATAAAAAAGGTATTCTTATTTTTCAAGTAAAATCGAATAACAAGATAAGAATAAAGAGTTCAATAAATGAATAATAAACTGATTAAAAATAAATATAAAAAGTTTATTATTATACTGAATAACGAACGTATCAGAAAGAAAATCGAATACAAACAATCGTAATGTTTTGTTATTAAAAAGTGCAATGTCTCATTTTTCAATACATTATAAGAGGCATTACTCCATAGAAAATTGTATTTAATGTTTGTTAAAAAAAATCGTAAAAATAGCTTTCTATACTGCTGCCTTTTCGCCAATCAAAAAGTAAATAATTAATGAAACCTATTTATTTCTCATTAGTGTAATATCATAATGGCAAGTCAAAACATTCGGATTTCTCAGGATATAAAACGAATACCTTGAGCACCAATCCATCAGTTTTTCTTTGTTCGAACCACAGATCAAACAAAGTTGAAAAGAAATTTACCTCGAAACCGAAAACTTACCAAATTGTTCATCATGAAAATCTACGGGCTGGTGCTAATTTCATTGTCGCTTGGAACGTTTTGCAATGGATTTCATATCGTCGCCAAAGTAAATGACGCACCCGTGGATCTGGAACTTTTTGGTTCCAGCGTAACTGCAGATTTGATTAAAACAATGTTTGATCATAACTCAAAAGTATCGCTTGAAAGAGTTGAAGAATCAAAATTGAAACCATGTGATCCTGTTGAACAAGTAGAAAAATCAACCTCAGGTAATACAATGTTTTATATAGACTTATAGTCCTCATCTATGTATTTTGCATTTCAGTTTCAGAATTAAAAAATGTAAACTAAAAATGTAAAATTTTAACGAAATAATTATCCAAAATGACTGATCGATGTCGATTATTTGTTAAAAACAATTGAAAATTTGTTTTAATTTTGCAGGGTATCGATGGATGAAGTACGATTCCAAGAGACCCATCCCAAGAAAAGCTTTCCAATTTTGGGCGATGGATAGGAAACTTTTTTATGTTGGACGCGCAAACTCGCCAAATTATAACAAAAAAGTGTCAGTGACTATAATTTTTGATGTCTACAACCACACTGTTTATTACGACCATTCGGACATTGATGAAAGCACTGTCGAGGTAAATATTAATTTTTATCTAACACATATTATCAAACGTGTTAATCTTGAATATTTGCCCATAAAATACAGCATCACTAATAAACTTTTCTTCTCATTTCAGATTCTAGTTGCTGATAAGTATTTACAGTGGGTGAACCTTGGAGATAAAAATGAACGATCTTTACTGAATCACTTTCCACTTGAAATGCGCAAAAATTCGGTTAAACTTATAACTAATTTTGTAGCTGATACGAAAGGTAGCTTCGTATGTCGGCCAATCGTGACAATGCGTGGTTATCGGGAGTTTTACCACAAGCATAATCAAAATGAAATTCCTTTCAATGTGGGACAGGTATGAATTTGAAGTACCTAACATATACATAAGAAAGATTACTTATAAATTAAATATAATATTTAAATCTATTATTTTTATTTCAGACCGGACTCAAAGGCAATAATGACGTTTGTGATCAAATCTTACCAAGTGGTCAAACAAAATCTTTTGACCAGTACGAAATTCTTGTTGTTCCTTAAAAAGTTATTAGCAAACTCAATGTTTACATGCTAACACATCAGAACTCATAGAGATATATTGTTTTATTATGTAAAATACGAACAACACTTGAAACGATTTGAAATAAATAAGTTCTTTTGACTTAAGTCAAATTAGAAAAGTTTGAGTTTAATTAGAAAAGAATTGAGTTTATTTACATTTTTCGTCCGGTCTTGGCCAAGTTTCTGTGACCGGGCAGTTTAGCTTTTTTTGCAGTTCAAATTTTGCTTTTACGGTCTTATAAACAAGTGTATTAGGACTCTTTTGAAAGACGTTTCAACGAGTCGATTCAGAGATAAGATATATTTCACAATGACTAACCCCTGTTTCTATATCAATTCTCGGATGTTGAAATTGTCGTTACTTTTTGTATTTAAGAGAATTTTACTCTATTGAAAATTGTATTCGAAATTTATTTCAAGCTTATGAATATGTAGTTCAAAATGATTTGTTATTCTCAGTAAAACATAGAATTTCAACTGTTGCCTTCGATAATAAAACTGTCTAATAATGAAACCTATTTATTGCTCATTATTTATTATATTTTTTATTCGCATTAATGTACATATCGTAATGACAAGTCGACAATCGGATTTCTCAGGATATAAATTGAGCACCCTTGAGCACCCATTCATTAGTTTCGTTTCGTTCGAGCCACAGATCAAACCTACTAGTTGAAAAGAAATTTACCTCGAAACCGAAAACTCATAAAAACTTACATTATGAAAATCTACGGGCTGGTGCTGATTTCATTGTCACTTGGAGCGTTTTGCAATGGACTCCATATTGTCGCCAAAGTAAATGATGAACCTGTGCATCTGGAAGTTTCTGGATCGAGTATAACTGCAGATTCAGTTAAAACATTGTTTGCTGACTCAAAATTATCGGTTGAAAGAGTTGAAGAATCAATGCTAGAACCATGTATTCCTGAAGAAGCAGTTGACAAACCATCATCAGGTAATATAATATTCTATGTAGATCTGCAAATTACGTTGTTTTTAATTTCTTAATGATTCAACATCATAAATCAATCAGTTTTTGTGAAACACAATTGAAAAATTATTCTGATTTTGCAGAGTATCAATGGATGAAGTATAATACCAAGAGTTCTATCCCAAGAAATGGTTTCAAATTTTGGACCTACGATAGGAAACTTTTTTATGTAGGACGCGCCTACTCGCCAAATTATAATAGAAAAGTGTCAGTGACAATAATTTTTGATATATTCCATCACACAGTTTCTTACGACAATCCAGAAATTGATGAGAGTACTCTTGAGGTAAACTATAATTAAGAAACATTCATTTTCATTAGTTTCAATAGTTTATTTTCATGAACAAGAACTTTTATGAAATTTCACGAGGTAGCGCTAATGAAAAAATATCATGTTATATCCTTTGGATGAACAAATTAATATACTTTCTATCTCGTTTCAGATTCTAGTTGGCCATTATTATCTCCAGTGGGTAAACCTTGGAGACAAGGCTGCCCGATCAAGAATAAACGACTTCCAAACTAGAATGCGTAAAAATGCAGTTAAACTGTTAACCAATTCTGAGGATGATACAAAAGGTAGCTTCGTATGTCGACCAATCGTCACAATGGCCGGTTATTGGGAGTCTTATAAAAATGAGAATGAAAGTGTAATTCCTTTTAATGTGGGACAGGTATGATTTTGAAGTAACATATAAAAACGATTATAATTTCAATATAATATTTGAATAATATCTTTTTTGTTCCAGACTGGATTGAAGGGCAATAATGACGTCTGTGACCAAATCTTAGCAAATGGTGAAACGAAATCTTTTGATATGTATGAAATTCTTGTTGTTTTTCATTATTAGCAAAATTTTTTAGCAAACTCAAAGTTTGCCTAATGATTTTGGAGATTGTACATATTATTATATACACAACATCGTTTGAACTTTAAGTTTATAATAAAGTATTGATAAAAAATCACTGTATACTTTTTTAATACCAAAAATGGACTTGGCCGGTTGTGCGACTAGGCGCCTCCATTCTGGCAATCAAATTGGGCGAGAGTGATTATTTCCACTTATCGTCGATGTCTTGCCTTGTCATAGTTTTTGAAAGGAATAAAAAAGATGTTCACAATACGATAAAAACAGTATCTCTGCGAAGAATCGAGAATTTTACGCATTGAGTATTGTAATAGAAACTCAATCAAAAAAAGATATCAAAATTCTATCGAAAAAAACTAATATTTCGATGCACTTAAAAAAGCACTTGGTTTAAAATGATTTTTAATTATCGATCAATTGCCTCTTGCCAAAGTCAACTCTGCGTCAGTTGACGTCTTGATGAGAGTCCAAAATTCTTCAATTTCATACGTGTCCTGAGGTTTTCTGTAAATCTCAAAGCATAACTACAAACTTACACGCGCTAATACCATTATTTTCTATTTTATAACTGTAGTATCTCATACATCATTAATTCAAATTTTTTATACTGAACTGAATTTCTTACAAAAAATTGTACATCAGATAGGGCAAAAATAGTCTTTAACAGCGGCCATTAACTAATGAAAACATATTAATTAATAAAACCTATTTATTTCGCATTTATGTGTCGTAACTTCAAGTCGGCATTTAGATTTTTTTTGGTATAAAACGAGTACCCTCGAGCACCAATGAATCAGTTTGGCTTTGTTCAAACCACAGATCGAACCTACCGGTTGAGAAGAAATTTACATTGAAACTAAAATTTTACAAAAACTTTCATAATGAAAATCATACTAACTGCATTGTCGCTTGTAGCGATTTGCAATGGATTTCACATTGTCGGCAAGGTAAATGACTTACACGTGAACTTAGAAGTTTCTGGGTTGAACATAACTACAGATTTAAACAAATTGTTTGATCATAACTCTACAGTGTCGATTGAAAAAATTGATGGATCAACACAAACAGGTAATAAAATAGTCTTTACAACAAAGTAGAAAGACATAATTAAACAAAAGTTTACAGTTTTTTGCTTTTTGCAGATGTTGAAAAGACGTTTGATCAAAACTCATCATCGGCCGAAGAAGTTGAAGACTCATCAGGTAATTTAACACTCTATACAAATGTAAAATACCAAAAAAAAAAACGATTTGCCAAGATTAAAAATGTTAACAAATGTTTTTGTATAAGTTTATATCCAAATTGAATAAAACTAATGATCAATTTTGCAGGGTATCAATGGATAAAGTACAATTCTAGCGAGCCTATCCCAAAAAATGCCTTCCAGTTTTGGGAAATGGGTAGAAAAAAATTGTATGTTGGACGTGCAAGCTCTCCAAAAAATAACAAAACAGTAGCAATGACAATAGTTTTTGATTTGAACAATCAGACTGTTTCTTACGGCTATTCAGCAATTGATGAGAGCACTGTCGAGGTAAACTATAATTTTTAGGATCATATAGTAATAAAAAATAACTAAAAAAAAGTAGGCTATAATACATTTGATTATTTAAATACAATTAACTTTTTAAATCATTTCAGATTTTAGTTGGGCGGTATTTTCAATGGGTGCACCTTGGGAATCAGTACAAGAACCCAAATCATCCCGAAAAAAAAGATGCACTAAAAAATGCGGTTAAAGTTATTGACAATGTTGAAGGTGATGCAGAAATTAGTTTCTTATGTCGATCAGATGGGATTTATCGTACTTATTGGGGTGTTTATGATAGGAGAACGGCGCTTCATTTCAGTGCTGGACAGGTATGATTACTATAAAAAATTAATATAACATAAAACAGCTTACTAATGATTGAAATATATAATAAAATAATGTTCATTAAATTTCAGACGGAATTATCGAATAATAATGACGCGTGTGTTATTCGTACAACATCAGGATTTTCCAAATCTCATACGTTCGAAGTTCTTGTTTTTCCTTCGTAGAGCTATTAACAAACTCAACATTTACTTTATGATTATGAAATAATTTTACATATATTGTCACACTATTTTATGTGTACAAACTCAAACCCAAACTTTTATGTACTTAAATTACTTGGATAAAAAAATAAAGCTTTACCATCAGTTTTAAATTTTTTATTACTAAAATGTGACTGTGCAACATAGTTAGAACTTTAGTATTGATAAAAAACAAATGAAAGGTATTCAACTAATGGTCATAAGTAAATGGAATGTAATTCGCAAATAGCTATAAATCAAATTAATGTTAGTGAACAAATAGCAATAAGCAACTGAAAGATTGTTAACACTGGCCAAAAACGGATAAAAGATAATAGACAAGTAGCCATACGCAAATAAAGATTAATGAGCAAAACGGGAATGAATAAATAGAAGTTTATGAAGAACTAGCCATAAATGAACACTGTGAATTTAATAAAAATCTTCAGTCCAAAAAATATTATCATTGTCAATCCTAAACTCGCTATGCAAAAGTCATTAGCACGATCAAGAAACGCAAAAAAGGTGTAATTTAGTTGTTTCATTTCTAACAGTTGTAGTCATGAAAGCAATTCAACTGAAAGACGCATGGCAACAATTTGATAATGTCACTTGTCACGTATAATTGCTAACTTTTGCAATTGACCCAATAAAAGTGTGAAATGCAGTTCTTTAGGTAATTTGAATGTAACAGTAAAAAAATTCGATTGAATCCAATTTTAATCTTGGATAATATCATCATTGGTATAAAAACTGTTAAACTGTTGGGCAGTCACCCCTATGAAATTTGCGTCATATTGGGGTCTCAAAGTTTTGCGATAACGCCTATCTACGATTTCACACACTAATGTCATTATTTTCTATTTAATAACTGCGCCATTTTATAAATTAATTCGACTTTTTAGACGACCTGAATTTACCACAGAAAAAAATATAGGTATATCTTATTTGGCAAAAACATTAATTAACTGCTGCGATTAATTGATAAACCAAATTATTAATTAATGAAACCTATTTATTTCTCATTTGTGTGTCGCTGACGGGTCGACGGTGAGATTTTTTTGGTATAAAACGAGTATCCTCGAGCACCAAAGAATCAGTTTAGCTTTGTCCAAACCACAGATCAAAGCTACTGGCTGAAAAGAAATTTACAAAAACTTTCATTATGAAAATCATACTAGTTGCATTGTCGCTTGTAGCGATTTGCAATGGATTTCACATTGCTGGCGATGTGAACAACGTACACGTGGACCTAGAAGTTTCTGGGTTGGCGGATGTAGAAGAATTGACAAAAGTTGACAAATCAACACAAACAGGTAATATAATATTCTATTCAACGAAACATTAAAAAGTCGAGTTTCCAATATTTCACCAATTTCGTTTTACCAACTTTTTTTTGAAAATTGTCCTTATTTTTCAGAGTATGAATGGAAGAAGTACAATTCCAGCGAGCCTATCCCAAAAAACGCTTTCCAATTTTGGGAAATGGATAAGAAAAAATTTTATATCGGGCGCGCAAGTTCACCACAATATAACAAAACCGTGACAGTGACAATAATTAAGGATTTAAACAAGAACAATGTTTTTTATGATCATTCAGAAATTGATGAGAGCAGTGTGGAGGTAAACTATATAATTGTGAATCATAAATTAATTTTAATTTGTTCATTTATATCGACAAGAAATAGTCCTGAAATTTCACAAGACAACGCGATAACTTAAAATAGTAGATTAAATACTCTTGATTAATAAAACCAACTGATTTCAGATTCTAGTAGGCCGTTATTTTATGTGGGTCCACCGTGAAAGTACATTTGACAAACTAGATGTTGTTTATCCTAAAATGCTGAAAAATTTGGTTAAAATTATAAACAATCCCGAAGATTATACGAAAAGTAGTGTGGTATGTCGACCAGTTAAGGCGATGCGTGGTTATTGGAAGACTTATGAAAATGTTCCATCAGATCAAGCTTTATATAATGTGGGACAGGTACGATTTAGAAGCAATTTAAAAGAGATTACTAATTATTTAGTAGTTCAAATTATGTCCTTTTGACAATTTTCAAAAATTATTCACTCTGCCAAAATGATAACTAATTAGTTAAATATTCTTTCAATTTCAGACCGGATTAAATGGCAAATATAATGTTTGCAATCAAATCTTAACAAGAGGTGAAGAGACATCTACTGGGTACGAAGTTCTTGCTTATCCTGCATAAAGTTATTAGCAATCTCAATTTTGCTGTGAAAGATTTTTAAATCACATACATTAATAAATTATGTCGCTATCTTATGGATTTCTTAAACACAAATAGGCAATAGGAAGAGTAAAGTTTACCAGTTTGGAATGTTGTTACTAAGGCAGCAATCTAAATTTGGAAATTGATAATAAGGGATTTATAACTGATAATTGTAAAAATTGCTCAACTTCTAAATATACCATTTTTTGAAGCATTCTTTGTTATTATTTGTTATCTTTGGCATAGGACACTTTCCTATATTCTTCTACTCCTCAAATGTCTCTCCGAAAAGCTCGAAAAACATCGAGAAATCCACTGAGCTGCTGTCTTAATTATTAATTTAACATTATATTATTATGACGTCAAAAACATTTAGCTTATGTAGAACGTTTCTTAATTTGCAGAATAATACGTAAAGTTTAAACAAATTATATTAACAAATGAACAATTGTTCAAAAAAACATCTTTTACATGGATAATCAAAGTACATTCCAGGACTAATAATAATTTTCTAATTGTTCAATCGGTTTTTTTCATTTTCGAATTGAAAAAGTTTGTATTATTTTCATTTGTCATATCTTGTTATCAATCATTGATACGAATGTAACAAAAAAAATTAGACCAAACTATTAATTATAATCGCACTTGTCGAAACTGCTGTACAATTTCTCCGCTACATTAATTCAATTTTTTATACAACCTAAATTTATCACATTTGCAACTCCTGCCTTTGGTTGAAAAAATATTAATTAATAAAACCTATTTATTTCTCATTTGTAATCGTAAAGACTGGTCGAAGGTGAGATTTTTATAAGGGTATAAAATGAGCATCCATGAAAATAATTAATCAGTCTGAGTTAGTTTGAATTATAGGGTAAACCTACTAGTTAGAAAAAAATTTACGTTAAAGCCGAAATATCTTAAATAAATTTTCCATTATGAAAAACTTCGGGCTGGTACTAATCTCACTGCCGCTTTTAGCGTTTTGCAATGGACTTCACATTGTTGGCAAAATAAATAACGTACCCGTGGACCTGGAAGTTTCTGGGTTAAACGAAACTACAGATGTAAAAACATTGTTCGATCATATATCAACAGTACCGATTAAAAGGGTTAACAAATTAACACAAACAGGTAATAAAACATTCTACACAATTAGAAATATAGAAACAAAATGAAATAAAATTTTATAGATTTAAAGAATTTAATGAATAATGTCACTTTTTGCAAAACCATACAATTCTATCGTTTCAGCTGGTTATGTAGTGGTTTTGAAATAAATATTATGTTTTTAATAATTTTTTAGGATATAAATGGATAGAATTCAATAGCAATTCGCCAATCCCAAAAAATGCTTACAAATTTTTTGAAAGGGAAGGAAAATCGTACTACATTGGACGGGCCCAAAAGGACACTGACACCGAATCGTTAACAATAACTGTTGATCAAACTACAGGGTCTGTTTCTTATCACCGATCAGATATTGAAGAAAGCACTGTCGAGGTAAACCGTTTATTTAGTGTATTTTTAGGCCCCAGCAAGTATAAGACCTAAGCTTTATAGTACCAAAAAAAAAAATTATACAAAATTTGCACAATTTTTTTATTATAAAATTGTAAGACAAAAAATTAAAAATTAAATGCGAACGCCACGCGGTGTTCCCAAGCGGTCACCCATCCAAGTACTATCCGCGCTCAATGTTGCTTAACTTCGGTGATCGGACGAGAACCGGTGTTTTCAACGTGATTTGAGCGTTCACGTCCTCAGGATAAAAACAGAAGAGGAAAATTATATGAATTCATGAACACAGAAATACAATTGATGATTTGACATAGTTCTATACATTTTTTTAATAATGTTTAAATTTCGAACTTGATGAAAAAAACTTTTTGTCATATTTGTGCGAAAATATCTGTATTATTCATTTAGTTCTCGGTACAACAATCGTATATTTAAAATTTTGCAACATCTTGAAAAAATGGTAGCAAATCGAATAACGTGAATAATGTGTAATTCAAAGTATGTTTGATACTTTCTAGATCTTAGTGGGCAGTAAGTTGAAGTGGATACCATTTGAAGGTGTTATGAGGACAGAATTCAATGCAACAAAAATACCTGACAATGCGGTTCAGGTCTCAAAAACAGTCAAAGATAATGAGAGGAACAATTTCATATGTCTCAAATTTTCTGATAATGAAAACGTTCATGATGAATACGCTAATATCATTGGAAAGGTATTAATTTAAAAGTTGAAAAAAATGAAGGGATTATTAGATACTATGAATTACATAATAAACAAAGATTGATTATAATTTTTCAATTTCGCAGACGATTCATATAACATTCCGTAAAGCTACATGGGAATTATGTAGAGCTACTTTCAATTGGAACAAATATGAAAATCAATATGACTTCCAACTTCTTGTTGTATCTGATGAGATGTGAATGTGTATACACTTTGTTATAGATATGTATACAAATGTAAAATAAAATGAGCCGCAAAGTGGCATCCTCCGATTACGAAGTTCTTGCTTTTCTTTATAAAGTTATTAGTAAGCTCAATCAGTTTGGAATTTAATTGCTATAACGACAGTACAGCATAGTTTAATCTTTGAAATTGATAATAAAGAATTGATAACAAACAATTGTAAAAATTGCTCAACTTCGACTTATACCAAACGTTTATCGACCCAGAGTCGTTAAAAATAAATGTTGATAAAATTGCAGGGTCTGTTTTTTACCACCGTGTATTCTTAGGCCCGCCCAAGCTAGAACAAAACATCAAAGCTTTACAAAAAGCTCAATATAATTTAAAAAAAATAGTACGAACGCCACGCGGTGTTCCCAAGCGGTCACCCATCCAAGTACTATCCGCGCTCAATGTTGCTTAACTTCGGTGATCGGACGAGAACCGGTGTTTTCAACGTGATTTGAGCGTTCACGTCCTTAGGTCAAAAACAGAAGAACAAAATTATACTATTTTTTAAATCAAAAATGTTTATTTAATATACAATATTTACAGGTTTTATCAGTACAGAGGTGGTGGCATAAACAAAACCACGATAGTGATAGGATTTCTTGGTGCATTCTAGTACAAATGGCTCCGTGTTTGGAGCTCTCGCAGACTTAAACTAATTACATAAAATTGGGATTTGTAAATTCAGGTAGCTAGGACGGGTTTGGATATGAATTGGATATAGCATAATTTACACGTGGATTAGATGGGATCAATATCGGTACATCTAATCGGCAATATGTCACTTAGAACTAGGAGATCATGTGACAGGCGGTATTTCGACTTCGTCCGTATAGCTATAAGAATTATAATATTTATAAACTAGCGCATACAAAAATGCTATGAATTAAAGCAGATGATTTAAACTAATCAGTCTAGGTGAGATCATCGAGCCACCAATATCGTTCGGTATTAGAGTGTAGTAATTTTCTTTTTGGTTTATTAGCGGTATAGTCATAGAATAAACAGAAGCTAAGTCTAGAAAGGTATTACAATTTATACATTTATCAAGTGCGTGACGTTTTTTGTGGTAAAAGATCGGTACATTTTGCTCGTCGGTTATAAAACCTTTCTTATCTATCAGCCTCGATAAGATGCTGGGTGCCCTACTTGGTTGCAGTTGACGCATGCAATTTTCTCTTTGGCTTCGGGTCTGAGTTTATCGGCGTTAGGGTCATTAGGATCAATTTACGCTAGTTTACATTCGCCCGGAGGGTGAGACTCAATGCACTTGACGCATCGGAATGGCCTACCATAGTGGTGGTTCACGTGGCCTATCCTCTGGCATCTCATGCACTGAATTCCATCCTTTCTTCTGATTTTCTCCCAACGAACTTTCTGAAAGAGCAGGTTGGGCACATTTGTCAGGGTCGATTTATCGCTTGAACCAGTGATCTGGACGAGGAAACAAATGGAACCTTTTTTAGAGTTAAAAGGTTTGGGTGTTGATTTTTTTAACATCAATTATTGCAACGTTTTCGAGATGGCTATCTAAGATCGCTTGTTTAACTTCTTCGGGGCTGTATTCTTGGTTTATTCCCTTGAGGAGGAAAGAGAAAACTCGCTCAGTGCGGCTGGGGTTCGGGTGAAAAAATCAATTTTTGCCTCAATTAGCTTCTTTTCGACTTGGTGCCAGGAGTCAAGGTCGCGTGGACAATCAATTTCGTTTTCTTGTCGTTGATTCTGTCGAATATAAATTTACCTGGGATCATGGAGTTTACGCATTCCGAAACCCTTTTGAAGTTCGTGAAGAAGATGAAGAGGGGAGGGACCTCCTTGTTGCTGGTCTGCTGTGGTGCTGGAGCAACACCGCTGTTTCCCTGGGAGTGGCCTTGAGATTGAATCTGGTTTTTGTTTGCTTGCTGGGTCGGTCGCTTTGGTTTTGTGGCACGCTGTTTCTGCCTGGGCTGCTGGGTCAGGTTGACCTCTGCGTCTGTTTCGACGTCGAACGACGTGTCCATGATGGAGTCATCATCGGAGAGAGTATTGAAGGTGTTCCTGGTTGCAAGTTGGAAGGATTGCTTGCAAGGCTTCTTTCTCTTTGGGTAATTAGTTTCCCAATCGTGTTCGGCGTTGTAAGATTTTTCGCCTGTCAGAACTTCGATTGTTTTCGTGAGTTCGCTGATTTGTTGTCTCAGTTGTTTCACTTGCTCACTATATCGTTGCCGCTGTCCTGTGACTGCTGGGCTTGTGGTGGAGACCTCTGTTGCCCTGAGGTTGATGGTGCTGGAGTCTGGCTCAGATGTCCGCTCCGAGAGGGTTGCTGGTTGTCATATAGGGATGACTGCAGCTGGCTGTGCACTTGGTCCATTTTCCTCTTTTCTTCTCGCGTGAGTTTAATGTTGTACTTCGTACTCCTGACGTTGGAGTAACCCTGGTGCTGGTTTGGCTGCATTTTCGGAGGCTTGGGTGAAGAAGCCTCTGTACTTCTACGTTACGGTTTGTAACGACAAAATTAAAAATTTCGCAACAAATTTACGACAAAAAACGTCAAACTTTGGTTTTATTTCCCCCCTTTTTCCCCCACTTTGCACGGCTAACTTGAGGGACCTGTTTTTTTGAACCACCCTAATGAATTACCTAATAAACAAAGTTTGATTATTACTTTTTAATTTTGCAGACAGTTTGTACATACGATAAAGTTTTATGGGGATGTATGACTAGTTTGCATAGTTCGGGTTGGCAATTTGATACTCATTATGACTTCTAACTTCTTGTTGTATTTGATGAGATCTGAATATTATATATTTTTCACAATATATCGGTGTGGAAATTTATAGTTCTCGTGTAACATTAAAAAACTTGTTTTAAATTAGAAAAAAGTTAAGTTTATTCACATTTTGTACAAACATCATAAACATTTTCAAAATTATATTGAAATGACAAACACTTGGTAAATTTATACAGAAACACGAATAAAAAATAAAATTGAATATGTACACTTTGTTAGAGAACAGTATAAAAATGTGAAATAAAAATAGTCATATGTGCACTGAAGTCGTATACATCCTTTAATTTTTCGCTGTATTATTTCGTATTTCAGCAAATTCAATGGCCATTTTTCGTCTGGTCTTAGTCAAGTTTCTGTGACCTGGGCAGTCCAGATCTTGCTTGTAACATTTGTTTCTACAGCACTGGCGGCATAATTGGTATTCACATTTAGACCCCTAATAGAAAAATTTAGAAAAAAAAGAATATAAAATTATTTTTCTAAATTACTAAGAATGTTTTAATTATATTAATACTAAATAACACAGCTTACCAAAGGATTAGGACAGTCACCGCACAAGTGCGACCCCCTTTTTACAGTAACAGCTGGTCTGTTTGGTCTTCGAGCAATTCGTCGGAGCTTTTTTAATCGTTTTCGAGAAATTTGATTGCCGTCCTCGTCTAAGCATTCTCTCTTGATTGTCGTTTCGTTCTTAAAAAATTATATAAATTTGTAAGACTCTTGCAATCTAAATTTTCAATGTACGTAATTTTTGAAAACAATGTTAGTTACCTCGTTCGAATTTTTCTTAGCTTCAATTTTGCTGACATGTTCTTCAGGAGAACTACGAACGTAGGCTTGGCACAACCACGGCGGCAACGTTAGATTATAATCTAAAAATAATTCAATGCAGTGAGACAAAATTTACAAAAAGGAAACCCAAAAAAAAAAATAAAATAAACGATAAAATTCTACCTTCCGTTTCCTTCCTCCAAACTTGGCGTCCTTCGTGGTAAGGCAAATAACGATTTTTGAGCTTCTCTACGACATCGTAAAAGGATTCGAGAGTCGAATGCTGAGCTAACTGAGTCCTCTCCTCTGAGTTTTCTGGAAGACAAAGTCTAATCTCTGATTTTAAAAATGGCTATAAAAATGACATTAGCAAATTATAAAAGTGTGTACTGCGATGCAATGATACTTACAAGTGGTGTAAAATTTTAAACAGGTGTCCTCGAATGTAAGAAGCAGGTGCAGGATGAAGACTTACAAGATCTAAATATTCTAAAGCAGGCTCCCAACTGGGGGGATGGCATCCCTCAAATATATAAGGATTGTACAAATTGCCCTCTGCAGTCATCACACTTTCCACTCCCGTCTCTTCTATACACCTATCAACGTCTTGCACGCATTGAATGTTGCCATTTGCGATCACAGGAATCCTCACAGCTTCTCTAAAACATTATTAAAAATTTAAGTTAAGAAAGCAGATAAATTTTCAGTTTTTTGAGGTTGCATTGAGCATGATTTTTTTATATTTTCAAAATTTTGAACCCCGCCTTGTGGGTACTCTAACGAAGGGTCTTGTAAACTAGTACGCAATGAAATAAACATTGTAATGCCTTCATGCTTGAGTTTAGAATTTCATAACAAAACCACACTTTTTACCTGACAGCGCGAATATGTTTCCAAGATGCCAACCCAGTCATCGGTCCTTTCTGTTCCCTAGTTCGTCCATGGACGGTAAGAATTGCCGCACCCGCTTTTTCCAGCAACTTGGCATACTCGACAGTTTTGTCAATGTCCGGAAACACTCTCAGCTTACAAGTGACAGGCACTTGTAAATTTTCCTTCAGTTTCTTAACTGTAAACAACATACGAACCAAAATTAATTTTACATTGCACAAAATATTCTTGACTCTTCATAAATGTATACTACAAATGTAAACACAAATTTTACCAATTGCTTCCAACAACTCCCAGTCATCTTGTAGAAAGGCTCCATAATGTCCTCTTTTGGCAATCGCTTGAGGGCAACCAATATTGATATCAATTGCGTCGCAGTACGGTTCTGCAAGTAGGCTCGCCTCTAATAGTACGTTTGGATCGTTTCCACAAAACTGCAAAAAAGTTATATATTTTGTTAATTTTATTGAAATGAAACAAACACGAAGTTTACAATAATTAAGTTCACGATCAAACACTGTAAATTTAAAATAAATAAAAAAAAGAGAAGTCAAAATTTGCTAATCTATTAATTGAAAAAATAATGATTAAAATACGTAAAAAAACATATTCCCAAAAGTTAAACATATTTGACAAAAAGTTCATCTGAAATCTCGAAGCGGATTTCAGAATTTCCTGTAAAATAATGTCTATTAATAGTTTAAATTTTGTATAGGACGGTCTATCTTCTATTGAAAATTGAAACAAAAGGGTATGCGACAGTCGTACCTATGACTAATTGCAACTCGAGTGCTTCCCCACTCAAAATAAAACATAATGGAATATTTCTTTTCTATGTTACTTCGTTTAGTTCTGATCTGACCGTACAATGCCAAAAAAACCAGAAAAAGGTCGAATGCAGCAATTTTAACGGGAATCGGTACACAGCAACAAAAGAAACTTCTCGCGTAAGCGCAGCGGCGGAAAAACTGAAGGACTCAAATTACGATGGCAGCGAAATCAATTCGGATCGACGATATGTGATACTAGAATATTTAACTGTTTTCAGACTAATCAAAGCGTGTGATAGTGACCAGCCAATACGAACACTAGATTAGAGGTTGCATGCCAACCGCTTAACCAATAAGGCCTACGAGATCTATTATGTTCGCTATTCGACCTCGGCAACAACCTGCTTCCCCATTTGAATTCAGTATCAAAAAATTGTTTTCCTCACAAAAAAAAGGCATTTGAGAAGAAAAAATTTGAAAGGTGTTCTTTGATATCCGTTTCTTCTGGAAGAAGCGAGGATTTTCTTCATTTCTTCACGTTTTGGATCTCTCGTCAAATCATCATTCTGTTGCCATTCATCACAGAATACACTGCTTGGAATCTCTATTTGGATGCGTCCATTGACAGAGATAGCGGGTATCATCAATCAATCAGTCTCTCAACTCTTACTTACTCCGTATTAATGAAATCTGCAACAACCAAAATAAAACTATAAAAACTGTTCCAAACCATCTTTTCTTAATATTTAAGCAGTTAAATCAAGAAACCTTGAAGAAACCGTGAAAAAATTAGTTCTTCAAAGTTGGTGTTTGTTGTGGTGAAAAGTTGAACCGCGTAGCAAGTGGCGAGGCGGGTTTCGAGTTCTCGGACTCAGGAATAGGCGACAATTGAGCAGTCTGCGTCAGATGGTTATCCAAATTAAACCTAGGCCGTTTCCTCAAAACCGATTTTCTTAACCTCATCTGGTTCCTCTTCAAAACCACAGCCGAGGTTGGTGTCTGTAAAGGCTCAGTTGTCGGCAGTTTGTAAATCGCCGTCACCTGTTCGTCCAAAGCCTGCAAGTTCTGCTCCACAGCTCCACTCACTGGAGTCACCTTGTTCTTTCTCATAGCCGACGCTTCAGCCAGCGCCCTCTGTCTCGCACTCTTTCTCAACTTGGTCGACAGAATGTGTGGATCCTTTTAATCGTCGCACACGATCTTCTTCCAATCTCTTGTTTCTGACCTTCATTTGTCCTTACCTTCTTTTTCTGCACATTCGGTTGAGGTGACATAATCGAAAAACAACAAGACACAGGCGACGGTGTGGACGGTTTGAGTTGAATCGTCGACGAGGTGGCGCTACTGTCGTCCACTTGGGACGAAGTGTCCTCGTCGATCTGCACCTCGTTCTTAGGTCCGGTTCTGGTCTCGTATGAAAAGTACAGATGGAACTTTTTCCTGTCCCTCTCCACGTGATCGTTCCTAGGGGTTCTATGACTCGAACAGATATAAATACTGTTGGTATCAAAAGCCTCCCCCTCAGTCGTATCAACAGCCTCGCAAAAATGGAAACTCTTTTTGCGTTCTGCTGTTGTCGTTTTTTTCGTCTTCTAGTTGTTACGTACTCGTAAGTGGTCACTCCCAAACACCCGATGTAACCGTGAAACAAACACAGGTGGATTAACAGCACCGCTGCAATGGTCGACAAAATGCCAACAACGCTTATCACAACTAACGAACCGGTCCCAGGAAGTTCAGGCATGAACGT
Source organism: Telenomus remus (assembly GCA_020615435.1). Taxonomy (NCBI): domain Eukaryota; kingdom Metazoa; phylum Arthropoda; class Insecta; order Hymenoptera; family Scelionidae; genus Telenomus; species Telenomus remus. Next base: position 10,860,761 of record CM036337.1, read on the forward strand.
CGTCGTATTGTCCATTTTGATGTAAACAACTAACTCAGCAACGACAATACCGGTCACAAAAACCGAACAGGCAATCGCTGAGAGGACACAGCCAATGAAAACAGGATAGTTTTTCGATCCAATACAGTTGTTCAGCCACTTGCAGTGGTGGTCGAATCCGATAATGCACTTGTTGCAGTACCAGCAGTGCTTGGTGCGGATAACGCTGGTATCGACGTTGCAAAGTTGGCAAAGTTCGTTGGCCTCGCCGGTGTTGAGTTTTGCAGCAGGGTCAATCAGCAGGGCGACTAGTTGGAATAGGATGTGAACCAAAAGTAGAAAAGATAGGCCGAGACTGATTGGCAGTCGGAGAAGAGGGTCTAGGAGAGGTATGATGATTGTGAAGGTCCCGACGGAGATGCCGAGGAGAGCGAACCAGCCGAGGATTTGCAGTGGGTGAAGAGGTAGTTCCAGTCCGTGTTTTCGACGACGTCTTAGTTTGAGATTTGGTTTTGGTTGGTTCGTGTGGTTTGGTTCGTTGGGTTGATTGTTTTGGTTCGTTTTGTTGTCCCCCCTCCCCTTGTCACCTCGGAGGTCTCTGCAACCGGGCATCCCATCCCGCACTTGCTAACGGACCGCAGGAGCTGGACTGTTTTGGACGAACATTTTGTTTGCACGCTGCAAAGGCCGAGTGCCACTGCGCAGTTGGAGTTATCGATCCTTCAGTTGAATTTTGCTTGGTTGTTATAAATTATTTGGAATCGTATTTTGGTGGGTTTGATTTTGTAGTTGAGTTGTGTTTGTTGTTTGTGTTTTTTGAGGTGGATGTACTTTTAGGAAGGAGGTGGTTGGAGTTTGTTGTTTTTTTAAAGACCGACCGAGTGATCGATTCTGTTATGGCGACGAGTTCAGGGTAGAGTGTACTTACGTGTGATGATTTGATAAGCAAGGTTAAACTATCCGAATGTATATTTGATCTGATGTAAATCGATGTGTATTATAGGTTGGTTGTTTCTTGCATAATGTAAGAGTGTGAACTTTGGAGGGTACTTTTTTGACCTTCTCAGACTTTGATTTTTATGATAGCATAAATCAAAATTATGCCTAAAATAGCAGAATAAATTTGAACTGAATTTTGCAGGTTGCAATTTTTAATTCTTAGATTTTTAACTGTAACAGTAAGTCAACAGTAAGTTCATTTTGTTTTTATTTTTATAAAAATTAAAAAATATTGTATTGAAAAATGTTTACTATTCATGTAAATTCAAATATAATGTCAAAAATTGAATAAAAACAAATGTTCCTAACCTCCAAGAACATGTTTCATTACCACTCATTATCATTTGTTTACATACTATAATGAAAATACAGTTGGATAAATTTGGAATAAATACCTGATCTAACATTTGTTTTTCATCCGATAATCATGTGGAGAATTGGTTGACAAGTGTTATAAAAACATTCATCATATGGAGGTAAAATACACAATTTGAAAAGGGTATACGACATACGACATCCGACATCCATAACCTATATAGACTTAGGCAAGTCGTACATACACATACTCATGCCGCGGAGATTCGAAGAGATTCGCCGCGCTATAAGCGGCGGCGCCACGAACAGAAACACTGATTCTTGACCGACGGGCTGCTCATAATAAATTGTTATTGTATAAAAACATTCTACGAACATTTTTGTCGTACAATACTGTACAATACTTTGCATAAATTTAATTAAATTTGAGTTTTAAACTGTGTTTATGTTTTTCGGGCATGTGTCATTTTGAATATCTGTAGTGGATTATTTTGGCTTGATTGCAGAATTTTGAGATTTAGAAAATGAAGACTCGTTTCAACACCTACGATATAACATGTGCTGTAACCGAGCTGAAGAGGTAAATTATTCATTTTGGCAACGTTGATATTTGCAACATTTTACTATAAGCAATAACAGACCTGTCAACATTCATTGAGTCTTAAAAATCTTAATGTTTGGTTTAATGAATTTTTGAAGGTTATATTGCAAAATAACATTTCTTTGAAAATAATAAAATTACGATTGTTAAACTTTCAGATATGTGGGAATGCGGGTGAACCAAATTTATGACATCGACTCAAAGACCTACCTTATCAGGTTGCAAAAAACAGATGCAAAGAGTATCATCCTGCTTGAATCCGAGCGCGGATTCATACCACAGCTTTTGAATGGCCCAAAAATGTTGCTCCGTCTGGTTTTTCGATGAAGGTATTATTAGCATCAGTAGTTCAAGATTGCAAAGCAATTTTATTCAAAATAAAACCAAAACATTTTACAATTCAACTTTCAACATTAGATTTTAAAATTCACCATGAATACTGTTGATTCCAGATGAGAAAGCATTTAAAAAATAAACGCCTCGAAAACATTGAGCAAGTCGGAGTTGACAGAATAGTTGATCTCCAATTCGGAACTGGGGAAGCAGCTTATCATCTGATTTTGGAACTTTATGATAGGGGAAATCTCATTTTAACCGATTATCAAATGATTATTCAATATGTTTTGCGACCTCACGTGGAAGGAGACAAATTCAGGTACATTGTTGTATACCTCTAAAATAAAAATCTATTACAACACTACTGGGACCATCAATTTCTTGTTTTGTTTTTTTTTCAGATTCGCAATTAGAGAAAAGTACCCATCCGACCGTGCCAGAACCGAAGCAATGCCACCTAAAGAAGAGATCATCAAAGTAATCGAGCAGGCAAAACCAAATGAAAATTTAAAAAAAGTGTTGAACCCACACTTGGAGTTCGGAGCACCTCTGCTGGATCACGTTCTTCTAAAACATGGCCTTTCAACTTCAACCCCAAACAAAATCTTAACCAGCGAAAACAAAGCCGAAGAAATGTCAAAGTTAATCGAAGCTTTAGAAGAAGCCAAACAGATGTTGTACACCGCTCGAGAAACTCCATCCAAGGGATACATCATCCAGAAAAAAGAGGCCAAAGCCAGTAAAGATGGAGAGGAGGAATCGTTCATCCTGGCCAACGTTGAGTTCCATCCATTTCTTTTTGAACAGATAAAAAAAGAATTGTACGTTGAATTCGAGTCTTTCGATGTTGCGGTTGATGAGTACTATTCAAACATGGAGGGACAAAAGTTGGACTTGAAAATTTTGAATCAGGAACGTGAGGCTTTGAAAAAACTCGATAACGTGAAAAAAGATCATCACCAAAGGTTGATTCAGCTAGAAAACCAGCAGCTGGAAGACAAAATTAAAGCCGAGCTGATTACTCGTAACCAGGAACTGGTGGACAAAGCAATTTTGACGATCCGCAGTGCTCTTGCGAGTCAAATCTCCTGGCCGGATATCAACAATTTGGTGAAAGATGCTCAGAACCAAGGCGATCCAGTTGCACTGGCGATCACAAAGCTCCAGCTTGAAACTAATCATATTACTTTGAAACTGAGCGATCCCTATGATTCGATCGAGTCTGAATCCGATGAAGATAACGACGAGGAAAAGTTGGAACTAAAACCTATGGTTGTAATGATTGATCTTGGATTGTCGGCTTACAAGAACGCTCGCAAATATTATGTTATGAAAAAGACAGCTGCGACGAAACAGCGAAAGACTTTGGAGTCGCAACAAAAGGCGCTTGTTTCCGCTGACAAGAAAACGAAACAGGCTCTTAAAGAGGTTCAAGTGATTCATAGTATCAACAAACTGAGGAAGATGTACTGGTTCGAGAAGTTCTATTGGTTTATCTCATCTGAAAATTATCTTGGTTAGTTATAGATTTTTTAATCAATTTAGCATTGCAAAAAGTGATGAATAGATAAGCAATACTTATTTTTTGACTTTTCAACATTGAATTTACAGTTATTGGCGGAAGAGATCAGCAACAGAACGAAATTATCGTTAAAAGATATCTCAAGGCAAACGATATTTACGTCCACGCTGACGTGAGTGGTGCGAGTTCAATTGTGATAAAAAATCCACAAGGTGGTCCTGTTCCTCCAAAAACTTTGAATGAAGCTGGAATCATGGCAGTGGCCTACAGGTTTGTAACAGCAAAACAAAAAGTCTAACAAAAGTAGAAAATTCTATGAAAAAATAAAAGTACGAATGATATGCTTTTGTAATTTTAGCATTGCGTGGGAAGCAAAAGTAGTTGTAAATGCCTGGTGGGTCAACGCAACTCAAGTATCAAAAACTGCGCCAACTGGAGAGTATTTAACAACCGGATCGTTCATGATTCGTGGGAAGAAGAATTATTTGCCTGCTTGCCAACTCGCAATGGGACTAAGTTTTATGTTCCGTCTCGAGGATACTTTCATCGAACGCCATCAAGATGAAAGGAAAGTTCGGAATGCAAACAACGATTTAGCAGATGAAAAACCTTCTGGTACACATCAATGTTCTTTCAAGTTTGTCTTCGTCAGTTTGAATACTTCACTTGATGAGTAAATAATCAACAAAAAATTATTTTCAGATGTAAAAAACGAGGAACAAGAATCGATAGGAAAAAGCAATGAAGAGTCTGTCGAAACTGAAATCAACATCGAAGACAGTTCAGACGACGAAGATGCTTTCCCAGATACAAAAGTTGAAGTCAACATTCCCATTTCAAGGTCAAGATTTTTTTGCTTTGTATATTTTTATTATTAGTCCAATGTAAAATGTGGTTGTTTTCAATTTTTGTTTCATTTTTAGGATTTCACTCGAACCGGCGAATCACTTGACTGAGAACTCGAATCAGGATGATAATATTACGATTATTAGTAGCGATGCACCGGTCCGAAGGACGCAGCAATATGAGAAGAAGAACGATAGGCAGAAACAAACTGAACAAGAGGCTGTAAAAGAAACGGTGGAGAAAAGTAATACAGCCAATAACACTGGTTTGAAAAGGGGCCAGAAAAGTAAACTAAAAAAAATCAAAGAAAAGTACAAGGATCAGGACGAGGAGGATCGACGTCTACTTATGGAAGCTTTACAAGTAAATGATTTGCCACTAAATAAAATCTAAAATCATTAAATGTTATTTTATTAATCATTTATTTCGTTTATACTTTCAGTCTGCAGGTAGTGCTAAAGCAGACAAGCATAAAAAAGGTAAAAAAGTTGCGCAGTCAAAAGGACAGATGGTGAAAAAAGGTCCGAAACAACCGGTGCCAGCTAATGATGATAAAACCGATATCAATTTCGATGACGATGATGATGACGCCGCTCCGCAATCGGAAACCAGTTTGTTGAATCAGTTAACGGGACAACCGTTTGCGGACGACGAGTTGCTCTTTGCTGTGCCTGTGATAGCTCCTTATTCCGCTTTACAAAATTACAAGTAATAAGAGCGAAAATTTCCCTTACATTTGTTTGATTTAAAAAACTATAATTTCTAATATAACAATTTTTTATTGTTTCAGGTACAAAGTGAAATTAACGCCAGGTACTGCTAAACGAGGCAAAGTCGCGAAAACTGCCGTGGCGATTTTCTTCAAAGACAAAACGATCACGGCTCGAGAAAAGGATCTTCTAAAGTCAGTCAAAGACGAGACGATAGTGAGAAATATTCCTGGAAAAGTTAAACTCAGCTCAACTCAAGTATTGAGGAAAAAGTAAACGATCAATACTGAAATAAATGTTTTTACGAAGTTAGAAACTGCGATTGGTTGATTGAGTGAAATCGTAACATCAACTGGAAGAAATATTGTTTAATGGAATTTGTTAAATATTGAAGTATTGTATGTTAAGAGTAATTGGAATTTAAATAAACTAGTTTTTGAACTTACTGACTCAAGCCTCTAACCAGTGAAAACAAATTGTTTTCAAGTGACGAACGCTCGGTTCAGCTTCAGAAATAGGTCTTAGAGGGACCATTGTTCATGTTCACGAAAAAGACATTCGAATGGAATACGGACAATGTCTGTTACTATATCAAAAGTGGTTTACATCAATTTAAATTGTTTGCATCGTATCGTTCCTTTTAAGTGACTTTACATATGAAATTTCGTAAACAACCGAGTGAAATGCACGTCACTCTATTGTCTGGCTCATTTTATTCTGAAACGGTTTTCTAAAACTGATGATAAATCGAAACGAAATGAATTTTGTTATTTGTTCGGAAAACTCAGAAGTTGAAACAACCGTTAAAGAAATGTCGGAGGAAATTAACGAACCAATAAATAATTTTGCGTTAGAATAAACGCCGAGTCAATAAAAATTTTCATATATAAACGTCTCAGCTGCAGTTATCGCGATGACACTTGACCCTCAAAGACAGTGCATAGAGTGTGTAACAATTTATTTAGTAATATCTAACGATTTAAATCAAACAGAATAAGACATTTGGTTTTTCAAATAATATAAATATCCTTTTTTTTCGGTCGTAAATTATGTTTGCATCTGATCGTGAGAATTCAGTCCAATAAATTTTCCCGTACAATCACGCGACACGACCCGATGAATCGTTGCGTTATTATTATTAACAAATCAAATTAACGGAGGTTATGTTTTAATCGACTAATATATGAGCAACAATTACGATTTTGATAAAAACAATTTATTCTTGTTTTTTCCGAGCGATAATCATTGTTTCGTCTTGTCTCATCATGAGTTTTATGCATTACGAAAGTCTCGCACTTGTACTCTGATACGTATGAACAAAAATCATCAATCAACTCTACTATCAGGTAAATATTTAGACACTCACTTATTACAAAATAAATATAAACATTGACACTCCATAAATCAAAATCAATACCTTGCTTTTTTTTGTTTAATATCTTCATACCTTTTCTTTTCCATTTGAAGACCATTTAAAAAAATTTGCATGAAATCTGGAACAAAAAATGTACAGAAAAATCGCCGACATCATAGTTAGAGATGTAATTGTTTTGTTTTTCTTTGTAAGAAGTTCTGTAAAGAGAAAAAGAAAAAAGTGAACTTTGTGAGCTCCGTGCTAAGTTTTTGCTCGCAGTCACAAAAACGTGTACGATTGCGATTCTAACTTGAAAATATTATTAAAAAAACAACACAGAATATAAAAACATATTTTTTCCGTTTGCAAATATTTCAGCTGAAGTCATAATTTCTATTTTCATACTTCTCACAGCTGTTATTCGGTAGCATCAGATTTGGTTCTGCTCTCGAAATCGCACAAACTGAGCCTTGCCCAAAGTCAGATAAGGATCACAAAATGAACAAAAATTTAAGCAGACAATTTAGACAAAACAACTTACTTCTTCGAAGAAAAACCAAAAGTTTCTTTTGATTACTTCTTTCATGCATTTTTTGTCTATTTTAAATGGTACCGTCAATTAGACAATTTTGAAATGTCGAATTCTTGAATCACTTGGACGAAATAGAAACAATATTATTTCAACTTGCGAATGTATCTTTTTAATGCAAAAGAGATAAACGGTTATTGTTTTCGGAAGGACCTGCGCATTAGAAGATGTCAGTAATAAGAATATAGTTGGTGATGTTTCAAGAATCTACTGTCCGCGATAGCGATTCAGTATTTCATGAACTTGACTTCGTGAAAGTGTCAGTATGCGTTTTAACATTGCTTTTGCAACGTTTATAATCGCTGACAATAAATTGCAGTTTCTTTAAAATTTTGTGACATGTTTTGACAATGACAATTTCCATATTCTTTTCCACACATTTGCGCGCATCATTCAGCCTTGATGGGGATTGAATAACAAAAATAAAACACAATTGTGCAAAAATGGATTTTCAAATAGAATCTTGTAAGTTCGAATCAATCAATTTTCAAACTTTCCACATGAAAAAAAAAAATAAAAACCAGAACATAAACACAAGTTTATGAAAAGTTTTTTACAGTTTTAATTGAAGAGAATTCTAGCGAGTTATCGACAATTAATAATTGTTATTTATAAAATTATTCGACACTGTTTATTCAGTAACGATAGTGCGTACAACTGCGAAATTAATCGACAGCCTTTTTTTTCATTTTCTCTGTATCATCGGAACTAATAATGAAAAGAATATTGACATTAATTCGGTTGTTAGCATTTAATTGCTGGCGTTAATTTTGATCAAGGTCAGTGTGCCGGTTTTTTTAAGTTGTTTTATTAACAATCCGGATATTATATAATTATCAAAATATAATAACACCAATAAAATAAAAAGTCGATCAAAACATGTACCATTTTGATTAAGAACATGATGTTTAATTGCAGATGTCCTTTTGTACAATACTTACATCCGATATGAGCAATACTTGGATAGACCATTAACAGAATAACAAAACTGAAAGAAAACCTAAAGGAACAACAAAGAAAAAAATGATCCATTAATAATTGTTATAACAAAGTTAATAATCATAATGGATATAAAACAAGGGCCATCGTCAATGATGGCCGAGGTGCATTCGTCGTCGGAGATTGTACAGGACCTGTCACTGAATGCAACCGAATCAATGAAATCTGACCTTCCAATTGATATGCAGTTCAACGAAGGACATGTTGTTAGTATTGTCACCTACGGTGTACTCATGGTCATATCTGCAATCGGAAACATTACAGTTTTGATGCTTATTTTGCGCAGAAAAAGCTCGAAGATGTCAAGGATAAATATAATGCTGATGCATCTGGCGATCGCAGATCTGCTGGTGAGATGCGCCGCGATTTGAATTAGTTGTAGCCACATGACTTTTTGCACATGACCAATTTGTTCGCGAGTTATTTCCAATGTGACTGTTATTCTTTTTTGTCTGTTCTCGTTATCGCACGCAATTAGGTCACGTTTTTAATGATGCCTCTGGAGATCGGTTGGGCAATCACCGTGTCGTGGAAAGCCGGCGACCTCATGTGCCGAATCATGGCCTTCTTTCGCATCTTTGGAACTTATTTGTCGTCGTCTATTTTGATGTGCATTAGTATTGACAGGTAGATGCATTTCCCATTTCCTATTATCCATTCCAAATCGCGTCCTAACACATTTTTATCGAGCTGTTGGAACTTTGATGTTTTGTTATTTCGAGGTATTATGCAGTGCTGAGACCTTTGCAGCTGATAGGAATAGATAAACGCGGCAAATTTATGATATTAGGAGCTTGGACACTTTCAGCCGTTTGCTCAATTCCGCAGGTATTCTCTTTTTCTGCATTTTTTCAAATGTCAATAAGATAGATTATTTTGTACTGAAATTTTGATACGATTACAAATTGTGCTTCTTACAATTGCAGATTTTCGTTTTTCACGTGGAAAAACATCCCAAGTATACGTGGTACGAACAGTGCATTACTTTCAACAGTTTTTCAAGCTTTTCACACGAGCTGTCATATTCTCTGTTTGGGATGGTGGTAATGTACTTGGTCCCTCTTATCGTCATCATTTATACCTACACGAGCATCCTGATGGAAATTTATAAACGCTCGAAAATGTCAAATTCTGGTACAACTTTTTATTGACAACATTTTTCTTATTTTTCATAACTTCATACTTGCAACATTTTAATTTGTTTTATTTGTTTACTTTTTTTTGTAGGTGACATACGCAGATCATCATTAGGATTTTTGGGACAAGCAAAAATACGAACTTTGAAGATGACTATTGTAATTGTGGTTGTTTTCTTTACCTGTTGGACGCCTTATTATATCATGTGCATTTGGTATACAAACTTGAGTTAATTTTTTTAAAAATAACAAATTGTTTGTTTTTTTGGGCAGGTTTCATCAGAAGTTAATAAATTTGCAGGTATTGGATTGACAGAACATCCGCAACGAAAGTCGACCAGCGAATCCAAAAAGCTCTCTTTTTATTTGCATGTACAAATTCGTGTATGAATCCAGTGGTTTATGGTGTTTTTAACATTCGACGACATAACAAAAGTACCGGCTTGTGTACGCTCTCGTGTGGACTCCGCAAGGAATACGATATTCAATTCAGGAGAAGTGATCAGCGTCAAATGTGATCCACGGTTATGTGTAATAACAATTGTGAACGTAATAAATAATGTTATTTAAGAAAACAGCAACAAATTGTTCAATTAATTCATTCGTACTGATGTTTTATTTTATTTTCACTTCATAAATTATACATTGTTGTATGTAAAAATTATAAATTAATATAATAATTTTGTTGTTGAATTCTGTTCGGTTTCGGTTTCTGATGAATTATTAATGTGTTTATTAATCCAATCGAGGTAACTGTAAACACGAGTGAATACGTCAGGAACACCTTTTGCACATGGTCTTCCCCACGAAACAACTCCAATTTGAGCGTTGTCTGCAACGAGTGGACCGCCAGAATCGCCCTGTTTTTCAAATTGTTAGAATGTCATTCAACTTGCTATTTCGTAACATCTGTTTATCAAAATGTTGTTTGAAAACTAAAGTTTAACTTACGTGACAAGCTCCTTCTCCTTTTTTATTCAAGGTACAGATATTATTTTTCGTAACTCGGAAGTTAGACATCAGGCATTCTTTCTGGTTGATTACAGTGAGGTTGATGTGTTGCAAATCGTTAGGCGTCTTTCCAGGATACTAATCAAAACAGAAATAAATGAAATAAACAGAAATGAGCCTAATAAAAAAGTTGACAACTTTTGTCTATTGAAGATATTTAATTACACTTGTTGTTCCCCAGCCTGACAAAACAGCAGTGGAATTAGCCTTGGCGAATTTTTGTTCAGGCAACTTGATTGGTTTCACCAAATCATTATATTCAATCTCTTTATCAAGTTTGATCAAACCAATATCGTGGTGTATCAAAAAGGGGTCGTAATTTTCATGGGGTATTATTTTAGTTGAATTGTAACCGGTTCCACCTTGGTCTAATTTGTTCGTCCCTACTACTGCAGTGATGTTTCTATCTTTGAACCTACAGAAATTAATTAATTGTTATCATTTCTCATTGTTTGTTAAAATTAAAAAAGAACTAACAAATAATGAATGAAAAATACTAATAATGCTGTAACTAACTCTGTTAAACAATGAGCTGCAGTTAAAATCCATTTCTTATCAATTATAGATCCACCGCAAAAATGACGATTTTTCAACCGCAGAGAAACTTGATAGGGATATTGGCCATCTTCTGCTGCGGTCCCCCCAACAATTTTAGTCGGTGGTAAAGCTGAGTTAAACAGAAAAGTGTTTTCTTTAATGTCTGTCTTGTGCAAAAATGTTAATCATTTTTTAATGAATAATAATTTGTTCACCAACCTGTCGTTATCCAAGACTGCGAAGCGAGCACAAAAAAGAGACTAAGAACAGTAACGATCATTTTGAACGCCAATTTAGTTTGCAGAGTACAATTTTTTGTATAAGCTGATGGTTTTCATCGACCAAATGGCAGGTGACGAATTTGACAAAAAAAATTTGACGTTCGACTTATATACAATGTTAACATAAAGGAAACATTGACGGACAGACGAAAAGCGATTAAGATAAAAATTAGGGTCAGATATAAACACAAAAGGAAAGGCCAAAGTAGTTTTGCTTTAATCTCACGATTGTTATTGAAATTCGCAGGTAGTATGTGGTGATAAAATTAATTATCTAATATAATTGTTGTAACCTTTACAGCTGCGATTTTTAAATTTTCAGTTGGCTTGTAGGCGCTCTACTAAACACACGCGCAACATTTTTCTATCAACATTTTTATTAAACAAATTCAATTTAGCCCTGTAAACTAAAAAAACATAAACAGGTGAGAGGAAATAAAGAATTACACCAACACGTAATATTTACATATATTTTGCAATATATTCAATGAATATAAAGATTTATTTATTACTCCCATGTATAAAAAGAGATAACAATATATATATTATATATAAAAAACGAATCACGCATTGGTTTATGATAAATATAATATTTCGTGACAGACTACCTCTGAACAAAAATATATTATAATATTCACACGCAAATGCATTGAAGAAACTCAGAATCGTCGTATCGTCAGAAACGGTATGTTTTTTTATACATCCCATCACTTTACTAATTTAAAATCATTGTCGTCTTAAAACAAAAGTTCTATAGGAGGTCTATGTACAAGATATGCTAGAACAACATTTCAATTCACGAACGCTCGTGATCACAATTCTCAATTCTCTCTTTTTCCTCTACTTCAGAGCTAAGGTTGATTTTTTCTTGTTTTATTTTTCTCTTAAAAAAACAAAGTACCTATGTATATAATAAATGCGAGATGTATCAAACAATTGGTACAGTAAAATTTTTATGTTCAAAAACGTTTAAACTTTAAAACATATAATTCAGTCAATGTTGTAAACAATTCAAACGAGTTACTCTCGAACCCTTTTTCGCATCGTAGCTAACAGAGTACTCTTTGTAATAAAACACACGAGCTCTAAAAACGTAGAATTTGCTTTTCCCTAAGAGCACACTGATATCAGCACCTTTTCTATGTTTCATCCTGTCTACCTTAATACAATCATACAGAAACAGAGAGCAACAAGGAATAATACAAAAAATGATTAGAAAATATATTTGTATAAGATATCAGTTGCGGTTGACGTGCTCCAAGGGAGGTTCGAGCGTTTAATTGTATATTTACGACAACAATAAATTACATTATAAAAGGTTTTTTCTTCATTTTGTAGGTTTTGCTTTTCCTATTACAGATATAATATATTTATATTTTTTTTACATCTCAAATAACGGAACTTAATATTTCGAATTTAAAAAAAGGAAACAAGAAATGATATATTAAATATAAATCCTACGCGTGGGTTTTTTTTTACAATGATGTATCGTAACATTTTAACATTATTCGTATGGCAAACTGCATATTTACAAACAGCAATGAATCGGCGAATTCAATCAAACGTATAAACAGTTCAATAAACTTTAAGTGACAATTTCAAAAGAAGCTATGTTATTTGTATAATGTAATAAAAAAAAAATATTCCAAAAACTATACTGTTGTTTGTAAATACATGTCAGAGCAGTCTTTTATTCGTACGGAATGACGAGAATTTACGTAAACAAAATTCGGTTGAGTAAGGACGAGAATGAAAAGTCGGAAATATTTTCCGATCTTCAGCTGAATCAAGATTGACCATATAAGAAGGCGTTATATCACAGCTTTGAAGGATCGTAGTTTTCGAAGGACCATCTTTGTCTTGCCGTTGATAACGAACATTCTTCCATCAGTAGTCGATGTTTGCTCTCGGTGATGGCAAGACATTTGTCACTACTGCCATGTCTTATTTGTTTAGTCTGAAGAAAAGTTTTGTTTTTCATTATTACATCTTATTTTATAAAATATATGATTCTATATAACCATCTAAGGTCCATGTATGATTTCATATATGGTTTATATACAAAGGTAAAAACTTACTTGGGGATTATAAATCCACTGTTGGTTTCCTTTACTTCCATGGCAGGGATATAAAATGACATCTGCGCCGCTGTAATCCAGACACGATTCATCTCTTCGAATTTCGCCAGTTTTACTCAGCATCCAGTACTGTTGAATAGACCAATTATTATTACCATCTTTTGTGTGATAAATGCATGCTCGTTAGTAAGTTAGTTGAAACAAAAATAATCTCCCAAGTTTGATGATGATACTCGCATAGTAACGTGCAACCAACCCCTGATATTAGTATGAAAAAATGAAATAAAAAAACGAGAAATGTTTTTGGAAATATGAAAAGCCTTCCATGCAGCAAGTTTGTGTTTAAAAAGTATCAAGAAAAAAAATGTTGTTTCCATTATGGCTTATCGTGCCATAAACATCTGCATCACATTAGAATTCAACAAACCAGCAAAAGTACACAAAAGTACCACTCCATTGACATCACCGAGGAAAAATGCCGTATTCTTGTATATGCAAGTTGAAAATATTCAACCCGTAGGCGGAAACCTATCTCTTTCTGATGTTTGAATTCAATATAGAAAGAAAAACAGAAAGAGAATGTTTTCGCATGGTTTTCTTATATTACACAATATCCATTGACCAAAGTACCAAAATAGCCATCGAGAGTTGTTTGAAAAAAGGGTAAATTAATAGAAAAGAAATTAAAATTGAAGTGTAACATTACGAAGACACAACAGTTTCAGACGTTGATTTATATCTTTAATTAAAAATATTGTTAGTGGAACTTTGATAGTACAATGAAAGGAGGGCATAATTTACGTCAAAAGTTTCGGACAATTGAGATTCAAGTTCTGAAACTAATGAAAAATACTATATGTACAACAATTCCAAAGTTATTCATTTCTTGTGGCATTGAATGTTTCTGGTACCTGATTTCCACCCTGGTTATGGCATGGAAATAGACCTACTGGCTGATGCAAGTCTTCCGGTTTTCCTGCAGAGTCTATACAGATACCATCAGCGATCTGCCTTATCTGTTTTGAAATTGATTAAACACGATAGTTTGATTATCATTACTTTTTCTTCTCTCTCCTAAACGTACATAAGTTGGTCAATGAACAAGGCACAATAGGACATTTTTCCTGTGTAAAATGGGCACTTTGGCATGCGTATGGCATGTACCTTTCGAGCACAACAAACAAAATGGCATTGAAATAGAAACAAATCAAAAACGGCATAGGCAGCATGTTGAAAAAAAGTAGCAAAATGAATTGTGCTGTAAAATGACATGTCTTCCTGAAGCTTGTACCAGAGGTGCAACCAAGGCGACATTTTGGGCTCATTATGTACCTGATTGCCACCTTGACGATGGCAGGGATAAAGCCCAGCTGGCTTGTGCAAATCAGCTTTCCGGGCTGGTGAGTCCAAACATGTATTGCCTCCTTCGCCGAGATTTCGTACCTAAATTTTCATTTTTAGCCAAACTCTTCTAAATCTCTTTTCTTTAAACACATTAACTTCGATCTAACAAAAAATGTCTCAAGCCATTTTGAGATCAAGCTTTTAAACGTAAAAAAATTTTTGCCTTGTGACCAATATCACATTTTAAATATGAAAATAAAAAAATGTTGCAAAAGATGGAAAACGAAAAAAATACCTCGCCAGAAGCAACTGCTTCACCCGGGATGAATAATTCTGGGTAAACATTGTCCAAATACCACTTAAACGATTTGCAACCCAGTTTCTTGCGCAAAGCCTTCCGGTCCGACACGTCGCCATAATTGCTCTACAAAAAACATTGAACAAGGTGTAAGTGTAACAATAATACTGTAACGTTGTGTTTTTTTTTCTTTGACAGAAAGATGTAATTTTATAACGTACTTTGTCGTGGCCTATCCTTTGATAATAATACTTGGCATATTCATCCAACCATACTTCACTCAGTCTTATGCTATTCCTCTTGAGCACGTTCACACCGCTCCGCCACTTGTACGGTGAACGCTTTCGGAAAATGTGTCCAACGTGCGAGCAAGGCACAATTTCTAAAGTGCCTGCGAAAAGAAAAGAAAGAACAAAAAATAATGTAAACAATATTTTTCAACTGATGATCATAATAATAAGCGTTTGAGATTGTAATAAAAAACAAGAATGAAACGTTTACCTCCACACATCCAAGTTTTGAATGAAAGCTCGAGATTTTCACCACCCCAGATGTCAAAGCCACTGTCATAAGTACCAAGTCGTTCGAAAAATGCTTTATCTATTGAGAACAAACCACCAGCCATTGTTGGCGACCACACCGGCTCGGCGGGGTTTTTGTGTCTTCGTTTTTCACGTTCTGGCACGGCATGCCAATTAAACTAGATTAAAAAAAGAGAGAGAAGAAAACATGAGTCTCAGTGCAAAATTGCTTGTTAGCATGACGAGGGATAAAAACGGTGAGACGAGAAAAAAAAACCTGTAAATTCCAGTCGAAACCTCCAACGTTGACACCGCCCGAATCACGCCAGTGATACTCCAAGGTTGTATCGTCAATGACATCGATGACGGGGCAGACAACGGTTGTAGGGTTTCGGGCAATTCTGTCAAGGAGAGGCTCCAACCATCCCTCCGTGCATTCACAATGGCTGTCGAGATAAGTGAGAACCGGAGCTTTTGCCGAGGCTGCCCCCAGCAATCGCGCTCGAATCAATCCTTCCCTTTTTTCGGCTCTTATTATCTTTACTTTGGGGTAATTCATCATGTAGTCTTCAAGTTGACGTTTCAGATGGGCTGCAATTTCGAGTGCTTATTGTAGTAATTGTCAAATCAACGCAAATAACAAGCGTCGTACTTTCTTCATGAAAAACATAATTGGATTCAACAAATCTGCTTACGCATATCTGAATAATCATCAACGAGAATGATTTCTTGGATCAGATGATCTGGCGATCTATCCAAAACTGAATGAATCGTTCGTAACAGTACGGACCATGCTTCATTGTGAAAACATATGATCACAGCTGTGGGTGGAAGGTCTTCTGAATATTTGTTAGGTTCTTTGCACCTGAAATTAAATGTTTCATTATTTAACAATTTCTACTAACAAAATTCAACAATTCAAAGCCACCTTGAAATGTTTATTAGTTTTCTCAGTATTATTAGCACTTATATAGTAATTACTTGGTAATTACTTTATCAGCACTTTATCATTGACAACAAATTGACTGATGGAAAATTTTAAAACTGTAAACGAAATCCATCAAGGAGTTGCTTCAGTTAGAACTATTAACTTTTTTTACCATCGCATTATGTACCTCAAAAATTACACTAAAATTTTCATTCCTCCAGTTTCTTTTTCAACATTTTCAAACAATTGTAATAATAAATGCAATTTCTGACTCAATCGCATTATTTTTCAAGTTCTACAATCATCATTTCTACTCACGAGATAAAAAGGGTCAATTATACGTTGTCAACTGTACTTGAGGGTTGAACTTGAATTCAAAACTTAAAAGAAATGTAATTTACCATGGGTCTCGTGGATCAGGTAAAGACCTATGGACGGATATTAAGTCGCTAGCGTATTGATTAAATGCATTGTTGAGCCAGCCATCCTTGACAAGTTTATTAATTTCGTCTGTCAGATTTGACGGCAAAATGACCGGGCGACCCATCTCGCCCGGGGCGCCCGGATCCGGTTCCCTCGGAGCCACCAAAACACCACCTCCTGCAAAGAGAAGAAAAAAAAGTTGCAAACTCAACAACGCCAACTCGAATAAATGAATAATCAGGCGAGCCTCGACTTGAGACGCGATTCTAAACACGCACCTTGTTCCAGTCCGACTTGATTCAATTTGGATCTGCTGTGCACATTGTAAATTTCTTTTTTTGCCTGCATCGCAGAAGGTACGAATCCGTTAGCCATTTGTGGAGCAGCACCAGCCAGTCCCGATGGAATCTGTACAACTTCCGGTGCCGTGCGATCTTCCGTATAAAGCAAGAAACATACTGTGACCCAAACTGCGCCGGCCAGCACCGCGATCTTCAACCACAGTGATCGTCGACGAAGAAAAGCCATCTTCTCAGATCTCTCACTTTTTTTATCTTCCTGTCTTTTTTCTCTTTCTATCTCGCTCAGATTCAATTCCCTCGTTGAGACTTTGATCGACTTTGTCAATTCGCTACCTAATCAGCATCTTTATTTCTATCTCCAATTTGCTAATTGTGGGCAAAACCAACTTTCCCCTGTTTGTTTCTTACTTTACTTCAATCGATTGACAAGTTCACTGTCGCCGCAAATTTCTCTCGACTTTTTTTATTTTATGACTTATCATTTAT
This sequence comes from Telenomus remus, assembly GCA_020615435.1. NCBI lineage: Eukaryota > Metazoa > Arthropoda > Insecta > Hymenoptera > Scelionidae > Telenomus > Telenomus remus. The sequence continues at coordinate 10,878,356 of CM036337.1, forward strand.
CTTGGACATGGTTTTTTTCTATCTATATAGTCATCTCATTTAGATAAACGTTATAATGATTTTCAATTGGATGATAAGATATGTGACGTCATATGTGTTAGTTTGACTTTTTCTATTGCCTCAAAAAGACTCGGGTATGTTTCGCAATGATATTGTCATAAGAATTGTTTTGTTTACTATCTTATAACACTTTTTGATATGTCCCTTTGTTGATGCATTGTCTGAAACAAAAATGGGTTATTTTTACTTCCTTTGTTTCTTCAATATTTTTCAACTCTTTTTTTATCGTTTGAATTTTTTTTTGTTTCTACTTCGACAAGTTAGTTTAGCTTTTATTCGAATGTATGCACGCGCCAACTGCGACGATACTCTAATCTACTCGACTGACACAGGAAATTTCAATCTCAGCATCAGACAGAATACACACCGTTCTTTTATCTCGCGTACTCTATGCACAAGCGTTATTATATTCGTTACATGAAAAATTAATTGAAAAAAAAACCGATTGTTCCGTAATTGGAAAATTCTGATGCGATGTTTATGGAAATTCACGATGATTTTCAATAAATGAAAAATCAACATCAAAGTATAGAGTTTTCGTGTGTTGCGTCGATGAAACGTAAACACACGCGCGCAAAGATAACATTATTATTATTATTTTTTTGTTGATGAAATTTCGTATCGATCGCCTAACGGGTCGTGATTTTATAACATAAACATATGTAAATTCGTTACACGAACTCTCGCATCGTTGCGAATAAATGAATACGATAAAATAAACCAACGACTGGGAATTATTTATTAATCGACTTTGCGCTAATGTTAATTAATTAAACGAATTATTAAACGTTTTGAAACGCTCGAGCGAATCTTCGTTTATGAATTTCAGCAATGTGTTGTTTCTTTTTTCTTTCTACACAACTAATTCACAGTGTCACAACAATGTTACAACAAACTTTCATAACTTGAGTGCGGTTTTAATCGTACGATTTAGCAGTTTCGTCAGAGTACAGTTTTGCGTACAAAAATAATGACGGTAAATAAATTGAAACAAGTGTCTGGAGTGTTCTGGAGATTCATCATTCATACAAAAGTGTAGATAAAAGTTGAACAATTAAAGTCTACGCTGCGATTACATCTTTCGTGTAATGAAATTGTTACGAAAGTTTATGCGAAACCGTCGCGTTCATAACTAAAAGTTTGTATTAGAGAGAGAGAGAAAAAATTAACACATTGCGTTAAATTTCATAATCAGTTTTATGAACTGTCAATTAGTTTGAAACAGTATTGACTTATCATTTCAAATGTAAGCAAAACAGGAGGAAGTTGAATGAAAAAAAGGGAAAAAGAAGTGAGTGGAAAAAAAAAGTTTGTCATTCAGAGATGGAAAAAAAATTTTCGGTCTGGATGGAAAAGCATGTAGCAAATAGAGGAAGCGTTTTGATGTGTGTGTAAAAGATACTCCAAGTATACACGAGAATGATGCAACACGCACGCGAGAGAATGTTGAGGGCAAAAAGGTCAAAGGATTCCTTAACCGGAAGTCAATTCAAGAAGAATGTCGAGGATCGTCTCTCTGGTTCTTATTCATGTGCACTGAAACCTTCGCAACCAAACACGCACCAATTTTTTTTTTCTTCCTCTTCTTTTCAACAATCTCCAACGAACATTACAAAGAAAAATAATGGAGCCGAATCATTGTTTCGATTGTCCGCTTAACAATGAATCCATCGGTGCGGTGATTCATTTATGTTATTATATCGCAATTAAGAAAATCGTTAGACAATGACCGGTGGCCGTAGTTATGCTTTAAGAAACTCGAATTAAGCGGCTACCAAGGCACTGATTAATTTTCAACCTAATGGCGTTTCATCACGCATAATCGTTTACAGTTGAAGGCACGAAGAATTGGTTATCCAAACAAGCGCCTCGCAAACTACCTTTTTGCTCGAACCAACAGCCAGGTTTCTTAGTCAGGGTTCACAGTCGGTCAGCCAAATCACAGGTTCGTCACTCGGCATGTTAGAGAAAATCCGGCCGATTTGGTATCCCAATTGCTTTCACTTGTTCATCCGAACTTTGTTTTTTTCGACTTTTGTCACTTTTGAGGGACGTTATTTTGGCCAATTGAGGATGAACAGGATGGAAAAATGGGCACAATAAGGCGTCGTTATGAAAAGTTAATGTCGATTGAATGCGCGCAGACAAGAAGGAATGTAACAACTAAACATGTGTGTCGAAATAACCGGTACCGCAGTGAAATCACGACGCTGACGCTCGAGCCAGCCTCAAACGCCAACTGAGTTCTGAGTAGGACACAAACAGGTCCGATAGCCTCTCTCGTACACCTGTACGGCCTAACAGACAGACCCTGAATCAAACTCCAAGTGAGAGGGCACTCTCTACCGCAACAACGATCTTTAATGATGATTTTATCATGATTATTATTTATTTTAATGAGAGAATTACACAAAAAATTTATCAACCTCTCATTTACACAAAAATGTTATTTTTATAATTGGCCTGAAAAATAAATCTTCAATGATGATCTTTTGTTGTTGATTTATGAGTTTTAATGAACTTATAGAACAAATTCTCATTCAGAAGAAAAAAATAATTATTTTGTTCCGGTAGGTGATTAGATTGTGCTAAAATTTTTTGATTGACAACCGAAACTAATCTAATTTTTATTACCATTATCTAAGCACTGTTTTGTGGTTTAGTGAAGTTTTATTTTGAATTTCGTTGGTGAGGTTTGTTCTTTTTTTTTGATTGTGAAAAAAGTTTATCTGAATCAGGACGTTGAAAATGTTGATTTGAATAAAAAGATTCACAGTGGATGAGATGGACAAAAAACCGGTTCCATCAGTATAAATAAATTAGTGACTAATGCCTTCATAAAGTGTCAACATGGATTTCTAACTTTCACTGTAAAATCGTCTTTGAACAAAGCTTTTTCTCATCTCCAGAAGATATAATTTATATTTCTTATGTAGATTACAACCTTCTAATCAACTTTTGAAATCTGAAAACACCTGACTTTTACTCCGAACTTTTCCAAAAGAAAGAGGAAAAAAAAAGAAAAAGAACAAAAATGAGACCAAACTTGACAGCACAACTAGACTGATTGATTTAAACATTAGCTAAATCTGTGTCAGATGAAATAATACTCGGTTTCAATTTTATCATCCGTGTATGTGCAACCTTTATCAATCTTGTGGGTGTGTGTATCCCACCTATACACACATTTTAGGCGTAGCTATTCATTGGCAAATTGAGACAAACCAGATTGCAAAACACAAAATGACAATGCAAAATCAAAAAGGTCGCGAAATTTGTTCGTTCGTTAATAAATATTTGGCCTTGGTGTCTAACCTATGTGAAACAAATGGCAGCAGGTAGAATGGCTTCCACCCCGAAGCGTACTGAGCAGACTCCGGGGGTCAGCTCCGTTCTCGTCTGTCCCTCTTACGAACACTTTTATTTCACCACACACACCTCGTTTGCAAAAAGTTCGCGATCGCTACGTTCAACCGAGACACTACTCGCGCACATTGTAGTCACAGCTAAGTCATCCAGTGACCGGCTTGAGATGTCAAAACTGTACATGTTCTGACGGACGCATGCCGTGGTCTCTCGCGCTGTCGCGACCAGCTATATAACACCACACAACATCTGCATTCCAGTCCCGTACCTTCCGTGCATCCCCTCCCCACTCCAAAAACTCCTTCTTCAATCCACCATTGCCAACTGAACATCACAGCGACTCAAACTGATACGCGCGATTTTTTTCGTATCAAAATAATCAGAATGCAAAAACATTTTTTTTTCAACAGTTTATAAGATGGATTTGTTGATGATTGTCAAAGCCAGATTGTCACGATTGTTTGTTGAATGTTGGTTGAATGAAATGATGTCAGATGATTGTTTTGAAGGTTGACACGAATCGTCTCTTTGATATGGATTATTTATAAAAATCAATCGTGTCTTTCTGGCCTTGACTCGTTTATTTATTTGTAAACAATGCAACACTTTCAGAAATTCTTTTAAGGTTGCGGAAAAGATAATGGCTTGAAGATTAATTTGAAGATGCTTAAGAATCAAAAATGCAAAATTTTTATTTCTTCCTTGAAGTTACTTTTCTACATGAAGTATAAAATGGACCAACGTGGATTGATTTTGTTAAAGACTGCACAAATTAATAAGTTAAATTTATAACATAATAAATAAGATAAATTATTAATTTAGTTTTACAACGACGACTTGTGACCTTTAAGAAAATCCAACCAGTTGATATAAAGTTTGCAGAAATGCGTCCACGGGATAAAAAACCTAATATAAAATACACACTTATCGATGAAAATAATTGAACTATTTTAAAAATTGACTTTAAAAAGATGCGTTAAAAATTCATGACTTAAAAAAACACTACTGAAAGTTGATCAGTACTCGTTGTATTCCACGGCGACTTTCATGCCGTCGAAATCAAACTTCTCTAAAAAATTAAGGTACTCATTTGGCAAGTTTTCTTTGTCGTTGCTTGATTCGTCGTCTGTGGGTGGTGAAAAATTCCCTTGCGGCGTCATCTCCTCGAAATTGTCCTCGAAGAATCTTTCAGTCAGCGGACTTGCAGCAACGGTTTCACTGTTTTTCCTACTCCTTTTCCTTTTGTGTCTGATTTTGTACTTCTGCCGAGACATTTTGCAAGAAACTCGGCTGTTGGGATGTCGCTTTTCACAGTGCTTGTAATACTTGTCTTTGTAATTATAAACCTTACCTGAAACGCAACAAAAAATGAAGAACAAATTTTAACATGAGGTAACATAAAAATGTGCAAAACAAGAAAATAACAGTTGTTTACCACAACATGTGCGAGGTTTGTCCATCTTTTTGTGAATTCGATCAAAATGTCGATTGACATTAAACGATCTTTCTGATGTATAAGCACAATTCGGACAGTAATACATCCTTACTGATCCTAAGAAAGAATGACAATCAATAACAAAAGGACATTCTTTGTTTAAATCGAAAAATAGCATGTGCTCCTTTTTGTACCAACGATTTTTATTTGAGCAGAAAAAAAGAGAAAACAAAACAAAAACAAATACGTACCTTGAATGTCTCAATGGCGGTATCAATAGTCGCTCCAACTCTGTTCAACAGAGTTAATTGTTTATTGTTTATTGTTCAAATGCAACGTCTAACTTTTTCTTTGCTCTTTTCTCATATCGCATGCACTGACAATTTTTTTGTTCTATTTGAACCGGACCGGACTGACCGTTTTTGTTTCTTTGTGCCGAAATTAAAACATGCCGATTTGTTTACATTCGCGCGATTCTGAGTGTTTTGATTCGAGCAAACATTTTGAATGTTTCTTTTTTAGAAATGAAAAAATCGAATCTGAGTAAACACTTGTTTCGATGATATTATAGTTTTTTTTGATTTTCAATTGTTTTTTACATGCAATTGTCAAGAAAAGACCTGAATTGTTGAATGAAAAACGGAACTGAAAAACCATATAAAAGTAACCTCGGAACGCTAAAAATGAAACTTTTAACATAAAGTTAATGTGTATGAGTAAAAGGCATTTTTCAAAATAAATAAATTTTGTGATTTAGAGCATTTTTTGGCGCGGAATTTAAATGTACTCAAATAGGTGACCTTTTGCTGCCTCGCTCTGTTTACATTGGATGAAGTGAGATGAAAGAAAATTCATCGGGTAGTCGATTAGTTCTGACTTTCGCCAGTAGGTAGCGCTCCAAAACTGAGATAGAAGAAATGACATCATCCTTATTCCTCATTAAACTGTCAGCTGTCATAGGTCATAAACAAAGAAACAAGGAAGGAAACGAAACAGTCAAAAAATCCAGTTGTTTTCCCTAACAATTTTAATTCAATTATAAAAATCTCTTATTATCATATAAGATAATTGCCTAGGACTGCGAACTACTCTGTAAGTACAAATAACCTATAAATACATGTTGCAAATCAAATCCATCGACAGTTGTCAACGAGAAAGAAAAAGTGCACGATAAACGAATTTTATTTTCCTTTTATAAATTGGACATGTCAGATTGAACTTAATTAATGATTTTGCTTACAATGTATAGTTTAAAATATGACACGTTTTTAGGAAACAACCTTGGAACACCAAATGACGTAAATTGCAGTGAATTATTGCCATCGAGAAATCAGTAAATAGATTTAAAAAGTAAGTTCTTAAATTAATGTGTGAACAAGTACATCGATCATACAGTCAAAGATTTTTCGAAATAAACAAGTATTTTTGTTGTTTTAGATGTCTTGGTTTTTTAGCAAAAAAAAGACGTACAAAGACACGTCTCCGGATGCCTCAACGAGTGAACAAACGTCACCAAATCAGTCGGACGATTACATTTTTGTAGAAAAAAGAAGCAATTTGTACCCGACGATAAACAACGAAGGTGGCGGTGAAAATCCTAGTGGAAGATTTTATCCACCTGCAGAAGGCGGAGGCGCACCTAGCACGAATTTATTCAAACAAAATTCAACAGATTTCCATAGTATTATCAACAATATTCCTTTCAAACTCTGTGATGACTTAGAAAGGAACCTTAACAGTGACTTAGACATTGATTCGTTGCGGATTAATGAAATATCAAATTTCATTAAACAAATTTATTCAACTGACATTGAGTACAACTTTGATGTTGAAAACAGCGTTATATCAGAAATGAACAGTCAAAAAGAAGAGTAGATTATATTTTGATGGAGATAGAACAATTATTGGCTTCTGCAAATTTGACGATGTTAATTTTAAGGTACAAAAAACAAATGTTGCTCTATTTTCTAAATGTATGATATATAATTGATAATAAATAATAACAGTAATTGAATGCGAATGATTTTATTTACAATTTTTTGTATGATTAATTTATTTTCAGTTCGTAAAATGATAAATCAAGTACAAAAGAGTTGCAAGTATACAAAAAGGTCCCCAGGTTTTGAAGAACGCGTAAAAACTGCAACATTAAACAACCAAAATCAATAAGAATCATTTTTCTTGATTGAATTGAATTCAATTTGAATTCGTCCAACTTCAATGATTTGCTTTTAATACCTGACATATTTTCCATGGACCAGCATGAGTATCGCTAATTTAACCATGTTCCAATTCGTTGAATTATCATATGACATCAAATTCAGTGCCATTGATACATGCGAATGACAATTATCACAAAATAAATTGTGCTGAAACAAACCAAGAAGTTCACAGTTTTTCTTGTTGGAAAAACTAAACCGGACTAACGAAGTTCTGTTCAAATTTGTTTACCATTCTAGTTTTGTAAACTTCGCTTGCTTCAGCTACGGCTGTGTCCCAACCTTTGACAGATCCTCTACATTTTTTATAATCTAATTGCCAATATTTGGTCGCGGCACCAAACGCTAGATTATCCTCGCTAACTGTGTAAGGTCCTGCAAAATCTCTAATTACTCCTGTAGAAGTTGCTATCCCCATGTGACCAATAACTGGCAAAATTGCTCTAAAAATGAAAACATTTATTGTAACCAGTCATGTTTTTTCATTTTTGTTTTGTTATCTCAGTTTTTATCACTCACGAAATTATTGGCAGAGGAGTCCAAACAATACAAAAAGGAAATCTCTTCCTTTCTGGATCAATGTTGAGATTCATCACTACGTCACTTTGGCTACCGTCCTCAGCATCGACAGATTCCATATTTATGATAGCATTTACCCATAAAAGTGATGTTTATTTGTACATTTTTTAACTTTTAATACAATATGTTACTTCTAGAAACGTTGACAGAAGATTAGAATATTATAAATAAGGAACTGAGTGAAAAAACAACAACAAAACAACAATCTGATTCTGTAGTTTTGCGGAACGTGGAACAGGACCAGGGCGTAGAGAGGAAGAGGGAGTTGGAGACATTGGAGAACAGTCAAAAGCAGTGGAGGTGGAGAGTGGAGAGCAGGAACTTGCGGAATAGAAACATCTTTCCATCTCCCTTTTGCCTTTTGTGCGAATCGGCGAATCCGTTCATGTTCAAAACTAAAGAAGCAAAGAAGCCGCTGAACGTCGCTGAACAAATCCAAGTTAATCAGCTCATAAAATTTATCAAAGTCAACATTTAATTGTTGAAAATTCTTCTGGGTCAATAATCTCATCGGATTATTGATATAGTTTTAATCATCAACAAAAACTCAACACTTATGCAAGGAGAAGGTATGCAATTTTTTGAGGTTATAATAAAAGCATTCTGGCGTGTTTCAAAGAATTGTTTTGTTTCTATTTTTAACTTTTGGTTATCATTCACTCAACTGTACTTTTATAATACTTTATAAAACAAATACATTTTTAATTTGTTCATTTTTTCTCGATTAAGAATTGAATAAAATCCATTCGTTCTTTTCATTTATCGATTAAAAACGTAAACTATTTTTGTTTCAAGATGAATCATTGATAAAAAAAATAAAGATCAGAAACATTTTTGTAATATGTATCATAGTGAATAGGTAAAATAACTTTTTATTATTTTCAGCTTGTACGTAACGTTTGCCGCTGATACGCCTTCCAATCCCGCGCAAACTTCCCAAGATTCAGAGAAGCTAACCGGCATCGCCTATTGCAGATCTTCGTGGTTTGTTTATGAACCAATAGCGATATTTTAAAATAAATATAAAATATATTAATGTTCGGATAACAGTAGCTTTCCTCTAAATTGAAATCAAATCATGTTCACTGTACAATTGAATCGTCGAGGTTTTAAAATGTTCGTCATAAATTTATGTAAAAACAAAGTAATTCAGAGGTGACCACAGTTCGGGAACTTACCGTGGTCACCTAAACTCTTTATAATATTGAAAACGTTTTTTATTGTGAAAATTAAATCAAGTGAATGTATATGAGTGAAATATGAGAAATGGAATGTATATAGATAAGATCCGAGTGTTAATTTGCAAACAAGAAGAATTCAAGAATGAAATAAAATATATATCATAATTATTTCTATTAATAATCTTTGTTATTCATTTACCCATGAAATAAAACAATTTTTAAGTTCAAATTTTTTTTTTAAATTTGCTACACCTTCTATGATATGAAAAAAATAGATGTAGCTTTTACAAATCAAAGTAAACAATTTATTTACCTGTTTTCTGTTTGGAGTAGTTTTATTAAAAACTTTTGGCTTTAAAAAATAAAATATAACAACCAGAGTGTGTACATTTTTTTTATTTATGAACTCATTATAAAAATGGTAGTACAAATTTCATTGACAATCAATTCGCCCCTCTTTCACATTCGTAGGTTCTTTCTCTTTTATTTATATAACTCATACTGAGCATAGGTTGACTTTATTTAATGTCTAAAGTGAAAGCGAGACAAAACATATATCGCGCGCCACGGCCACGAATAACAACAAAGTGACGGGGTGACGAGGCACCGTACAAAGAACAAGGACAGAACGAAACGTCGGAGCGGCGGCGGCTGGAGCAATTATAGACTCTGCTGTGAAACGTAAACTGTTCGCGTTGTTGGGGGCGTTAAATGGCTATTTATTGTTGTGACATCTAATCGTTGCACTCTGCGACGCCATCGCAGCCAAACTCAGTGATCTCGGGTTTAATCATTGTCAAAACAATAATCTGCGTCATGTCTTCTGCGTCGCTATGTCCAATTATGATTTTCTACTGCTCCATCGATTACCACTCTGAAGGTACATGCAAAAATACAATTACGATCTGTGAAATATTTGTTTACGTCCATTCAACTCGAGATCATCGACTCAACTTTCGACAACCATGCAAAAGTCAACAGAATCAATCAATAATCATTAGTTCAATTCATTGATAATAAAGTGAACAATATTGAGTATACCTATATAGATTGTCTTGAAAAATCTGAAGTTGGCCGCGATTGAACATTCATCCAAATTGTCCAAATTGATCTGATAAAAAAGCGTTTAATAAAATATAAATTTTATAAAAAACGCTTTAATAATGAAATGTAATACGTGAAAAGTATTTAGTTAAAATAATGTACTTTTATAAAAAAAATTAATAAAGATACTGCAGTTCCAAAAAGACTTTTAAACATTTAAATTAAATTAATCATATTTATTAATAGGATGTTGCGAGGGGAGTTGAAAAATAATGCATCCTGGATGGTTCAATTTGGTGGTTCAGAACCATTCGAGGCTCATGATACCGGAGTGAGGACAAATATCATCAATGCGACGCCGGCGAATTGGCTGCAGGATAAGCTCAATATGTTCAGCTCAAAGATAAACGACAAGGATGGCTCGAAAAGCATATTTTACACCGACCTTGAAAATTACAATGATGACGAGGACAATGCGAATTCGGTCGATTCGGAGCAACAAGAGTCAGAGCAGGCTCAGTTTGCTCCATCTTCGTTCCATGCTATTCCCAACTTCACCGGGTTTTCCCGATTTCAACCGTTTGTTATGTCTACTTCAGGTTCATCGATCCACGTCACAAATTCAAATCAGTCGCATTCTCAATCCTCATTAGTAAAAATATCCCACACTATGTTGGAATATTCAAAAACAAGGTAAATAATTTTCAACAGTACGTCAATTAAATTGTAATTTAGTTTTAGTTCATTCATTTCTTGATCAGGATTTTAATTCAACATTGCAACGTCAAATTAAAGAAAAGATGGTTTTAGTTATTACACAACAGAACCAAAATGAAAGGCTGATTTTCTAAACAGGCTAAGTCAACTTTTTCAAGTTTTAAATTATCTAGAAAGACCGATTGATGTAACTTTGTTGATGAAAAAATCGATGTAACATTATTGTCTGTACTAGTGGAAGTACGCGTGGAAAATATAGACGTAGTCAGTTTTGAAATTAAAGAAAATGGACTTCTTGGAAATTTAGGATCGACAAATGATCTTAGCTATAGTTTTGAGAATAAAATTATACTAAAATTTAACAAGTGAAAAAGCTTCTGAAACAGTTACTTTCGGAAAAAGTATTTCATATAATTGTTAACATAGACTAATATTAAACAGAATACATTATTGTGCAAAAATTTTCTACTAAATTAAGCAAGTTTCATGCGAAAATTGAACTTAGCCGGTTTCGAAACTCAGATCAGAATGAAATTTGATACAAAGTTACCGATAATTTTGTTAGTCCTTTCAGATACACGCCTATGGAAACGTGCAATAACCAGTACGAAAATGACGCGATAAGCGAGTCCGAAAGCGAGGAAGAGTCGGAAGATTCAAAGTCGCTTGGAAGGACCTCTTTAGAGGAGCCAAATCAGACGTCAGACGATGCCAAAGTAGCCGTGAATCACAAAATCAACGCGCGGGAAAAAAAGGCCAAACATATAGCCGAGGAGTTGTTGACGACCGAGAAGCATTATGTCAGCATTTTACACCTGATTGACCAAGTGTTCCAGTTTCGCGTGGACCAGGAGAACAGAGCCCATGCGATGTTTCCTCCAGAAACCGTGCCGCAGATATTCTCCAACGTGAAATCCATCTACAAGTTTCATCACGACTTTCTGTTGCCTCAGCTCGAAGCAAGGATCGAACGCTGGGACACGGATCCTAGGATCGGCGACGTGATGAAAAATTTTGCCCCCTTTTTGAAGATGTACACGGAGTATGTGAAGAATTTCGATTCTGCCATGACTCTTATTAATACGCTGCAACAGAAGGTGCCGAGATTTGCGGCAATTGTAAATGAGATACAAAAGATGGAGGAGTGTGCCAAGCTCACTCTTGCGCATCATATGTTGTGTCCTATTCAGAGACTGCCTAGATACGAACTGCTCTTAAAAGACTATTTAAAGAATCTAAATAAGGACAGTCCTGAATATGTGGATACCAAAAGTCAGTTAATTTCGCAACAGATTGTGTTTATATGATGTTTTTCTTTGGTTTAGTTCTTTTAGAAATATAATGTATAACATTTTTTTTTTCATTTTGCAGAAGCACTAGAATTGGTTTCAACAGCTGCTAATCACACCAACGACGCGATGAAAAAGATAGACAAATTTAAAAAGCTATTAGAAATACAAGAAAGTATTCACGATCTACCATATCTAGTCAGTGCAACTCGCGAACTTGTCAAGGAGGGTAAAATTGTTAAAATTTCGGCCAGAAGTGGTGATCACCAGGACCGATATTTATTCCTAGTAATAAATTATATTTTTTCATCAAGATTAAATTGTATCAAAGTGAAAAAAAACTTTAAATGTTTAATCTTATCAATTTTTGTTTTTCAGTTCAATGATATATTACTACTATGCTCGTTGCGTGTGATTCATGGACCGCAGTATCGTTTACGAGCCAAATTCTGTATCGAGGAGTTACAAGTTCGAGAGGGTGATAATTTAGAAATAGCCAATACGTTTTATATTAGAGACAAAAATAAGAGCGTCGAGTTATACACGCACAGTGCAACTGAAAAGGCGGCTTGGTTGGAGGCTCTGTTCGATACCATGACGGAGACCATGAAGAGGAAATCTAGTTTAAAAGTCAATTCAACTAATTCCGAATCTATTAAAATAGAACAAGAGGATGCGACGAGATGTATGATTTGCGCCACACCGTTTTCTGTTATGAAACGAAAGCACAATTGCCGAGCGTGTGGCATGGTAAATTTCTATATTTCAAAACAAAAAAAAATTGATAAATTTTTTGTTTGATTTTTAATTGAAGTTTTCTTTTTAGTTTATCTGCAGCAAATGTTCGAACCAAAAATTATTATTTGAGGACCAAAAAAACGTTCGAGTCTGTCGACTGTGTTACACAGCTCTGACTCAGTCACTCAAGTCTCCAACGTCCCCTTCTGGACCAGCACCCACGTTACTCCAGGTGTCTGCGAACGCTCCTTCAGTGATATCCGGTTTTCTACAAATGAAAACGCAGGCTAGCAAACATTGGACGCGACGGTGGTTCGCCTTGCACGAAGACTTCGTTTTGTACACATTCAAATCCGAAACTGAAAGTATGGCGCTAACGGCAATGCCCATGCCAGGTTTTAACGTCGTCGATGCGATGCAACTGCCGGAAGATGATCCACTGAGTTCCAAAGACCGAATCAGAGCCATCAAAATTCATCATGCAAAGAAACAATACTATTTGCAAAGCCACTCCTTAGAAGACAAACAAAAGTATGTCCTTTATTTAAATTAACAACTTTTTGTTTTTGTTCCCGTTTATTAAGAGGTGTGCTCATGATTGACGATTTTTTATAGGTGGATGAATGCTTTACAGTTGGCCACAAAAGCTGAACTACCTCTGTCCAAAGAAAACCACGAGGAAAATTAAGACAATTGTAAAAAAAACTCGCCAATTTATTTGGACACGTCCTTAAAACAGAAAAATATTATGAAATACGTACGTTCACATTTGATCTAAGATTTTCGATGAAGAAACAACTATTGTGTGTCTGCTTCAAGTCGTTGCGCATTTTAAACCGAGAATTGTTATTTTAATTTTAAAACGTATTGCTTGAAGGGAACATTGATAAATGATATGAACGTTCCAAGTGACTCTGAAAACAATGATATTCTTCTGTTCATTGTAGTATTTATTGTTTACTGTGCATTTGATTTTCATCTAAAAAACAACGCTTTAACTAACGTTATTTATTTATTGTGATACTTTTATAAGTGAAGATCAATCATATTATAATATACAATTGACAAGCAATTAATTTTTAATGGAGTGACAAAGTCATGAAAGATGAAAACTAAAAAATAAAATAAGTCAATGGCGCTTTTGATATACACGATTTTCCAGCGCTTTTGATAGACATTTTTCGCGCTTTTGATATGACCTTTAAGATGAGATGCAATTTAGAAAAGGCGATAGATAGATGAATTTTTTAAACAAATTTGTTTCGTCGAAGTTGTAGGTAGTTTAAATGTGTAATTACAATGAAAAATGCAATTGGGTTGAACGAATGGAGATGAATTGATAATTGAATAATTTCAGGGTGTCGATATCATTGCGTGAAAAAAAAAACAAAACTGTTCGCTTATTTTTTACCAAAAAAGTTTTATTAGTAAATGATTATTAGCATAGAAAAGAATTTAATAAATGAAATACTTGATGTACGTATGAAAAAAATATATTAGCACTATGTATATGCGCCATTCAAATTGGTAATAACGTACAAGTTGTAAATATTGTTTCATCGCGTTATAAATCGGTAATATAATATTATACGAATAAAAATTAGAGTCGAATTGTTGCTCTAGAAAATTGATATTGTTACAGAATGAATAAACCAAATTCATCGTCATGACTTAATGATAAAATACATAGATGGTATTACATTAAAAATGTTGAAATTGCGATCATGAAACATTAGACACTAATATGCATGAATAGACAATAGAAAACTATCATATTGAAAAGGTACTCATCCTGGTTGTAAGCCAATTTGTCATCTGAAATTTATAGAGAAATAACAAATGCAATATGCATCTTTGACAACAATGTTCACGTCAATTCAATCCAAGACTTTTTGTAACGTTTTTGTAATGTTTTTATGCATGCAGTTGTATTTGAAAAGGTGTATAATTTGGTGTCACTCAATTTACTGGAATCGCGATAGGAGAATAATGAATTGTGAAATGTTGATAGATTTCAGAGGACTGAAAAAAACCTATCCTATATACAGCGACACACAACTACATAAGGCTGAAATTGTGAAAACTAATCGCAATATTGCTAACAGAGTTCAATGCATCACGTATATTAAACCTATAGTAAATTGTCCTCGATTAATTTGTATTCGTCAAAAACTGTTCGTTTTGATTTTGTATCAACAAGATGTTAACATTTATCAAAATTGAAACTACTTAATTATAATACCGCGTTTGCAATACAATTTTGTGCAATAACAAGGATAAAAAAATCTTAACAAATAGACGGTTCAACAATTGTCAATTCTACATCATATGGTTTGTGCATTTATAAAGTATTTTATGATTACGATACAATTGTAAGTGTTTTACAAACATTTGAAAATAAATTTATGAATGTTTTTACGAAAAAAAACTCCCCGACTCTGCCTATTTATTTGCTATTTGAAAAGGTTGAATTGTTGCGAGAGATTAATTTAATTTTATTTATCATCGTCATTTTTCACATTTAGACAAAATAAAAATGTGTGTACGGGAGATATGCATGATAGAAATTGTATAGGTACATTGCAACCAAGTGGAGAAAGAAATATTATTATTGAACGCGAATAGACGGCGGGGCGGGGGAACGGGGCAAAAGAGAGTAGAAAAATGTTATAAAGGGTGGGAGAAAGGTGGAGCGAGAGCACGACACAACGGATTTAATATAGAACTCGAGGAAATTGGATTTAAATAAATTTGAATACTTGTGAAATTAAAGCCCCACCATGATATCTCCATAGAAACGTAATAACCCAAGGCACGGCCTCTCCTCCTCCTCCACCTCCCCCCTTTTCCCCACCATTGCTTCTTTTTACCTTTCACCCCATCTTTCCGCGAATAGGTATACCTATATGTATCTTTATAATACCAGCTTCAATGGATACATCCATCAATTGATTAATATATACATCCACCATCATTTCAACTTTCTTACTCAACCTCAAGTAACAAACAAAAAATTCAATCATCAAATTTATTCGCTTCTTGATAAACAATTTCGATAACCATCATTTGAGAAATAACAAAGATTATTCGTGTTGATAATTTTGTCCTGGCCAATCAACGGCCAGTATTGAATTATCGAATGAACGCCTGAGGGTGGGAGGGGGTAGTTTTCTAAAGATGAAATGTACACTTGAATGTCGAGATGTAATCATAGTTGATCGCTTGTTTTCTTTCACATTATGCGCTTGTGAGAATTTCAAACATCATCTTGTTCGTGGAGGATGACTACCCGAGGGAATCAATAATCTACGCGAACGTTCGTTCTGGCGGGGATAAATGTGCAAAATTTAAGAGTGGGGTTTAGTGCCGCCCCTGGCACGCGACCAACACGCGACTGCTCTTAGGTGTATAGTATATCCACCGACCAGAATTTCCCTTATACCTATATCTATTCAACAAGCCCCTTTCAATAGGGGGTTGTCCTTTTCAATTATGTCATCTTATTATTTTGATACGTTGCAACACAATTTCCTTACGAGATGTAACCCTAAAGCTTACTTCCACCAAACGGTAAATCAATTAGTCAATAAAAACACCTAATAAACAACGTTTTCAATCGTAAACAGTCGTCTTATCTAGTTTTTGAAACCCGTTCAAATCTGTTTCTGTCGGCGTTTGTTCACATCTGAAACATTTTTGCGAAAACTTTCTTTGCAAAACAAAAATTAAACAATTTCACTGTCCATTTTTGTACCTGCCTAAATGTTTTATTTGTTTACATCTTCGATCTGTCCAAAGCTCTGTTCTCGTTTCAATTCAAGAAATAAACATTTTAATCGTGAACAATCGTCCTGTCCACTTCTGGAAACCTGCCCAACCTTTTTTTTCATTTGTCTACATTTCAAACCTGTCCAAATCTGTTTTCTTAATTCAGAAAATAAACAAACATTTTGATTGTAAACAAACTGCCCAAACTTGTTATTTTTTCGATTGCTTACAGTTTCGCAATTTTTATTGTTTACATCTATTTATACAGTGTGTTTACATTCAAAAAATGATTCTGTTCAATTTAGTCCACTGAAAACAATTGTCTATTGTATTTTTTTGTGTTATAAGCAATTTCGCGATATCAGCGAAATAACAAAGTGATATGCGAAGTTGATGAATTTGTATATAACATCAATCGGCTGTTTTGTGTGCGCGAGGCTCCGGCGGAGAAGAAGGTTGCCACTCGCCTGCCAATGGTAGAGTTGAAGCTGGTGTGGAAGGTGTTTCCCAACACACGCACACAGGATCCTGTGTGCATGTGTCTCCCCCCACCATAAACATCGGTTCAACTCGCGCGCTGTCGTGTACGCGCGGTGCAGCTTGCTTCTTTGCTCTTGCAGTCGTTCATTTCTGCTTATTCGTGTGCCAACTATTCGCGCATTTTCATCAACATTGGTTTGTCCCGCCGAAGCAACGACGTCGCGCAAGTGTTTATGTTTCTCTCGGAATCGCGCGATTCACTCCAGTAAAACGATTTCGAATTTGCCGCCGCGTTTGGATATTTTTGAAACGACATCTGTGACACGTTACATCGCTGTCTGCCGTGTTGTGACAACAACAAAACTTGTGTGCCTGCCAAAACGAATATATAACAAACAACAATTGGATTACCTGGACGAGTTTTAGGCCGATATTTGTTACCTGTTTGATATCAGTGACGGAGACTTTACGCTGGATTTCGTTCCAGTTCCCAGCCATGCAACATTGGTGAGTCGAGATTCAAAACTAACCTTCAAATTTCACGTCCAATTGGCTTGCTTGAGTTGTTTAACTGTTTTCAATCGGTTTTCCCCTTTTCGTCGCTTTGTTTTTCAGTGCTTGATGAGTGTGTGTTGAAACGAGCCGAGAGAGATCAGAATTTGTACCGGTCCTATACATACTGCCACCTGCTGGAAGCCGACTAAAAGTCAACGTATCATTTGTGATCCTTGCGCTTTAACAATCGTTAATTAACAAATCACATGCAATTGTTGATCATATTTTTCTTCTGCTTTTTGTTACAACATTCAGGAAAACGACTTTTAAAACTAATTTTAGAATTATAACTAGCAGTGTTTGAAGAAAAATATGGACGTGCGTTTTTTATTAAATGTAAATATTGTAAAAATAACAAAATTGACGTTTAATCATAATGTTTTGACAGCTGGTACAGAGTGTTTTTTTAGCTCGTTTTCAAAATATGAAAACAGACCTTTTGCTATACACACACGGTAAAAGGAAATGACCTTCGCATTGAGTAAAGGGCATTGCCCGTCTTATATCTTTGTTTCAACAGAAAAAATCGCAATTCTATAACATAATGTGTAAACAGCAAAAAATAAACAGTCTCTAGATTTACGTTACACATTTTGTTGTTTATTACTCGGTGCGTATACGATTTAGCAATACTTTTAATTAAAACCAACAATATTGAAATGGGAACAATACAACGTAGAATGTTTTTTCTTTTATTTCAGCAAAACAAAAAAAATTACCATTTGAAAAGAACGAAAAAGGATAAAATAAATTGTTTTGAAAGTTGTATATACAATGTATTTGCTTAACGTTGGAACAATGCTTATTCAATGTTATTTTGAGTAATATTTTCTGATGACAGCGAAACCGGTTTCTGAGTTTATTCTCCCAAAGAGTTAGTTGAAGTAACTATAACGTTAGTCGTGAATTATGCAGCAGTTATAATAATTTGTTTTTCAAATTGGCATTTCATTTTAAAAATCGACACGCAGAGAAAAAAAAACATCGACGAACATTCTCTCAAACCATTATACATACTCGAAAAATTAAATTATTCAACTGAGAGATAACTTGGAGTTAAGTATTCGTAAAACGATATTTCCAACCGAAACGAAATCTTTGTCATATTAAATGACAGCTTAGTCAAATGAAATCAAGTGTGAATAACGTTGTTGAATTTCACGTCGAAGAAAAGGGCAACCGAAAACGAATTTCATCAAGGTACACAATATTTGGACACCTTTTACATCCAGATGAAATTTCAGTACTCGAGCTCTGTTTTTCAAAGTACCTTCATCGTACTCAATACTCAAAAAGGAAGAGTGAGAGGGCAGAAAAAAGGAAGTAACTAACTGATTGAAATTACAAAATTTTTGCGAATCTCATACATGACTGGTGCTGCGCGAAATGAGAATGATCGAGAGGTAAATAGATAGAATGATGAAAAAAAAGAGGAACTGCAGCGAGAGAGGCGGTAGCTCATATTTCGATTTAATTCAGCCAATGGGGCGGGGGATCGTAAGGCGCCTCTCTGGTGGGGTTTTGAAACATGGCGAAAGAGGGCGGTTGCTAGGAGGAACCACTTAAAACTAAGGAAAACAATTCCAATTCAACTTTTTCCCAACCTACGTTTTCTTCATAGCCTCTCATTTCGTGCACCGCATCAACGGCGCACATTCTTTTGTATACTTGTTTCTAGAAAAATATTCGATAAAGAGTATAAAAGTTGTTTGCGCGCTGCCTCTCGCTCGCACACCACCCAGCACAACTTGTACCATCCTGATCATCTCAAACTTGTCTCGTAAAACTCCAAATTGTGCTCTTTCATAGTTCAGCCTCTATTTATTCACTAAACAAATACCGAACCTATTTTCGGCGTTCAATTTAACATCCTCATCTTTTTTCAGATTCCGATCAAACGATAATTTTGCTCTTTTTTTAATTATTATTGATAGTTTTTTTCAACAGGGTTCAAGTTTTCGGTAAAAACTGTGACTTTTTTGTATTGCGAAAAAAAACTCTTCAAACCATTCTAATCGTAGCCATATGCTCGCGACTTGGGTGTTACATCTTGATACGTACGGGAACAGGTACAAACAGAACTATAAGCATCTCTGAAACAGGTTCTGGTGAAGCATATGGATGCTTGGTCAGCATCAGAACCTACCTTCTGATCGCATCTAGAGATACTATAATACCTATGCATAACTTTTCTCTCTCCTTTTTATTTTCCGTAACAAATTTTATGTTGCTTTTGTTCTTTATTGGTTTCGAGCAGTTTTTATTTTTCTTCTTTCTTTTTTTTTTCAAATCATTTAATTTTCGTTCAACGGAACTCGTTATGATAAATAATTCTTGGCTTGAAATATGCCACGGGAACAATGATTAATTTTGATATAAATATCACATCGGAGCTGAGCGATGTGTGCAGTTTGTAATTGCGCGTTTATTATGTGCACCTGTCGCGCACTGCTTTTTTTTCCCTTACTTTTTTTTTCTTTCTCTTTTTTTCAACTACAACGATAAGCAAACATAAACCAACAACATCTGTGCTTTTGTTTTACGGCCGTGCGCAGAGAACAAGCGAACGCTCCATCATTATTAAAAGATTTCACCGTTCCCTCTGTATGAATTTGCTATTTTGTTTATTTTTGTTCAATTTGGACGTTTTTTTTTTTTAGTGAAAAATTAAACGATTGTTTTGTTTGTTGCAGCAAAATAGATTCCACAGTTCAGTAACCGTGGCTCAGCATCAATCAACGGGTTATCATTACAACACTGGCTATAACATGGCTGACCAGGTAAAAAAACCAAAAAATTGATTTCAAAAAAATTTCAAAAGAAAACGTCAGCCTGAGTGTCTCGAAAATGAAAGATGTTTTAATTACAACGAGAACATGGAATGAACGAAAAAAAATTGAATGAAAGAAAATTGATTGAATTTGCAAATAGAAGGGACGAAATGGTGAATTGAAATATAAAAGTTGGATGGAACGCGAGTTTGCAAAATAAATAAATGAATAATAAAAATGAAATAAATTGGAGCAAAAATGTGGGTGGGTGGTAACTTGTCAGATGAAAAAAGGGGTGAGAGAGGAGAGGTACGCCCTCCGCAGGATGAAATGGAAGTACATCAGAGAAAGGGGTAGGAGAGAGCGAGAGGAGAGAACGATCCCAACCGGCGCGATAGAGAGGACCAACCGATCGATAGTCAAGGGAGTTTCTTCAAAGGAAAATTCCTAACACTATTAAATCCAATTTAAAAACTTTTATTCCTGCTCTTTTGCCAATCCCCGCCACGCGCCTCGCATCGCACCCACCCCCCACTTTCGGCGCAGAGATTCACTCGCTCCCCACTCGCGCCAACTCCAACCAACCCCCGCCGCATTCATTTTTATCCACACATACACACAAACAAATCGAATCATCAGAAACAAACATTTATTATTTCATTATTCCATCCCTTCCTCCCTCTCTCTCTCTCTCTTTCTACCTCTCTCTCTCTTTTTACGATTGTTACAACTTGACATGGACATGTCAACTGATTTACAGCTGAGAAAAAAAATGTTTTAAACGTTGAATGCTGTTTTTTTGTTTTTCAATTTATCATTTTTTTAGACTTTTCATACGCCCAGCTTTGGCGATGAGGATTTTGATATCCCAGCAATGCATTCGCACCCACACCAACACTCTTATCAAACTCAGGTAATTGCAGTTTACAATTTACAATACATTACAAAGTACAGAAAATGTAGTTAATTTTGAAAATTTGAATTTTGATTCGTTCGATTTTTTTAGATGATGACAAGTGGAGCGAACGTACAACAATCAAACGACGGTCTGAACCTCGACCCAGGTGGATATCAACAACCCATGTATTTGCAACAACAGGAACAACAACACACGATGCAACAACCAATGTATGCATAATGAAAGCGAGAAAAAGAGGATATGATATTAAAGTGAAATCAGTTCGGAGCAATTTGCAATAACTGTGTTTACAAATCATTTCAGATCAACCTATAACAATTCGCCAAACACTTACAACGTATTGAATTCATCGAATAACATGTTCCAACACATGCAATATATACAACATCCTCAGCAACAGATGCAACAACAGATGCAGTACCGGAGTTCTAATGGGGAGAGTCCACCTGCCATGCAAAATTCTATTCCGGAGAATAATAACACTACTACCAGCGAAGACAGCGACGATAGCACTCCGCTTTCCGCGATGGTTTGTTTTGTCATTAAAATTAAATTTGGTTGCTCGATAAAGTTTTAAATTGTTCGGCGTGATGTGGCTTACAAGTACAGTCAGATTTTTGAGACAATTTTTTTATCGTTTGCTTGCCTCTCTCCAAATGGCAATTCGATTGAGATTGCTATATCGATTGGGTGTGTTATTTACAGATGACTGGAGTCAAACGACCCTCGCCTGAACCGGCCGATACGCAGAACAAGACGCAGAAGAAACCTAAGGCTCAGAAGAAGAAGAAGAAGAGGGACCCCAATGAGCCACAAAAGTATGTTCTTTTAATTTTTTTTCTTCCTTTCTTTCCTGTTGAACAATAACAAGTTTGAGAATTGTCTAATGGTGACTTTTTTTTAGGCCTGTTTCAGCTTACGCGTTATTCTTTAGGGATACTCAAGCCGCAATCAAAGGTCAAAATCCCAACGCTAGTTTTGGCGAAGTTTCGAAAATAGTAGCCTCGATGTGGGACGCACTCGACACCGAGCACAAAGATGTGAGTTTATTGAATAATTCTTTTTTTTTGTATACTTTTGAATTGAAAAAAAAAGTGAAAGTGTAATTAAAATTGCATTAAAAAAAATAGTTGCCGGTAAAACAGAGTGCTAAAAAGTGTGCAACAGAAGATAACATCAACTTGACTCAAGATGTACCTGGCCTAACAATACCTACCATGACCCTCGAATATTGAATTTAAATGGTGAAATAGAGACCGTGATTTGCTAACGTACTTTTTTGTAGCTGCAAAACTTGTTCCAATGGCGCGTTTGCCGGCTGTTTAAACTGATTAGAATCGTTGAATTGTGTTTGCGAGTGTGTGTTTTTGTGGGTTAAACAAATATCGCAAATAAAATAAGTTTGAACAAACTTTTGGCAAGTTGTTTGTTCGCGAGAACAAAAAGCGAGGCGAAAAAGTTTGTTGACAGGACGGAGCGGTTGATCATAATAATTTTGTTTGGATGTTTTAGGTCTACAAAAAGAAAACAGAAGCAGCGAAGAAAGAATATCTGAAGGCTTTGGCTGCTTATCGAGCATCGTTGGTTAGTAAGGGCAGCGAAAACGAGCAACATCAGCAGCAGCAACAGATCCAGTACGGAACGTATAGCGGCGGTTATGCTGCAACTGGGCCTGCAAATAATGTTGCATACCAAGTGTATAGTCCGCAGGCTCAACCTTCGTCTCCGCAGCAACACCAGCAGATGAATATTAAAAAGTCGCCACATTTGACGCAAATTCATAATAATACTCAACAGCAACAATCGGTAATTGCCTCTGTTAATTCATTTAAACAATTTGAAACAAAGGAATTTAGTACATTCGAAGTATGTGAAATTAAATGATGATTCAACTTTTGTTCATTTTAGGGCATGATGAGCAATACGATGGCTCCACCACCTACTCACATGACACAGCAACATATGCAACAAATGCCCCAGCAACAATATATGCATCAGGTAGTTAATATTTGCTTTGAATTATAGAAAGTATCTTGAAAAAAATGTTTGGAATTTGTTGATCATTTTGAAAATTTAATTTGATTGTTAGGTACAACAACAAGTACAAGTTCAACAACCAACTATGTTACAAACGAGTCCAACACGAGTTGATGCTTTAGCGAATTCATCGTCAGTTAACAATTCTCAAGCTACCATGGGTATTCAAAGAGTTCAAGGAAATTCGTGTATTCGTCATGGTTGTACGAATCCCGCGGTTTCCAATTGCGAATGGGAAGATGAATATTGTAGCAATGAATGCGTCGTGAGTCATTGCAGGTAAACATTCGAGTTACACTTATTTAAACCAAGTTCATTTGTTCATTGGAAATTTAATTTAAACAAAATTAATTTTATTTGTAATCTGTTCTTTTTCAGAGACGTTTTTACTAACTGGGTTACAGCGAATGCAAACTCACAACAGAATTATTCAACGGTTAAGTAAAGAAGAGGCCAACTGATCGGTAAAATCAACAATTTTATCATAATGCACAGATGCGACGAGCAAGAAATCTCGACTAAAAACAACCGAGTTTAGATTGGTAGTTGTGTATGTACATAGAAAGAGAATGAAATAAAGCGAAAGCAGCTTTAAAAAGTACCCGTACGAGATACATACAAGTTAATCAAAATCGTATAATGTAGGATTTAATGAAGTTAAGTTGGAACACGTTGTTTTAATTCAATTAAAATGATGACATTGTGACGTTTTGTATATGTTTTTATAAGATGGTAACGACAAATAAAAACATATGTTTCAATTAAGCAAGTGACTTTTTGTTTTTGTGTTTTGAACATTGTTATAGAAACAGTGAAAGACGTTGATGAACTTTTCAATAAACTTTAAGGGTGTTGTAACGCTTAGAAATTCTACAGTTACGAGAAAAAAGAAAACATTTTTGTCTGCCAATGACGATTGTGAATTAATTTTATCCGTTGACGGGGTTATCGATTTCTCATCCATGATATTTAGTTAGTGTAAATGTTATACACAAACTACTCTAATCGTTAAAGGTAATACAAACATAGAACATCAAATAAGGCACATGTATCGAATGAGTTAAACGTGTATGGTGTATATAATAACATTATAAACGCGTTCATAAATAATAAGATGTTTCACAAAAACAATATCTAATGGATCTTGAAGTCTTTGTTTAATTTTGACTTTTCAATTTCAATGTTTAATGAAATAATCAAATCAAATCCATAAATTACGAACTTTCATTTGATTTTCAACTCACTGAAAAAAAGTCAGTTCAGACAATCAAAGGTGGTGTAATGAAAAAATGGAATTAATTATTAGATTCGTCAATTTTCGTACGAGCAAATTGATAATTTAATTCCGGCTGTGTTAAAAATGTTCTGCATTGTCTTGCATCGCTAATCTTTTTTTTGTATTGAAAAAGTGATGTTGGAATGAATGTTGAATTTGTTAGAATTTTTTATTCACACAGAAATAACTGATGAATTTATTTTTATAAAGTTGTAAAATATCTTGATTGTTTTATTGAAACTCTGATCGTATACTAACTTTTGTTTAAGTAGAATTGCTCATTGTATAAAATGTGTTCATGTAAGTATACATATTATTAGGGCCAACTAGAGAAATATTTGTTCGTAAAAAAGTTTTTCATTTTTATCAAATATTTATGAATAATTTTAAATTATAATTTCATTTAAAATTGAAATTTTAAAAACCAAAATAACTTTTTTCTTATTAAAAAAACTCCGGTTGGTTCTATAAATAATTAAGGTTGAGTTGTGATAATTGTAAAAAACTGAATTTTTGAAAAGACTTGAATGTAAAAACATTGTTTCACTGCATACATAAAAGCAATGTGTATGAATGTGCAAAAGGGCTTTTTGTTCAAACCCCCCATTGTTATATCAATTGGAGCTACTCGTTGTAAATAATAACGATTTACGGTATTTTGGCTTTTATATTTTGGACTCTGCCAAAGGCAAGTTCGTAGGATAAAAAGCTAACTATTTTCGTTTTATAATTGTCGATGATGTATCTTGTAAATAACATTTCTAGACATTTAAGACATAAGTCTTGAACATGTATATATAAGCAATAAAAATAAACTTATTATGCAAAGCTGTACTTGTTTCTGATCAGTGGAACCACAGTTTTTGTTGATAATTGAGTTCAATCTAATTTCAAATTTTCAACAAATGTTATCTTAAAACTATTATTCAAATACGAAACAGGTAGTTTATAATATTTAAATTAAAAAAAATCACACACACTAGGCGAAGCGAAAGAAACAATTTGCAATTACAATGTTAAAAGATGTGATGTCGTCTATTGGTAAACAAATAACTGTTTAAAATTAAGCTAAAACATATTAAAAATATAAAAAAAAACGAAAAAAAGCTATACAAAGACTATAATCAAATTGTTTACTGTGGATTACTGCAACCCCGTCCTCCAAAATTCACCATATAATTATTGATAAACATTTTTTTAGATTATGAAAAATTAATTCGGTAAATTGTAAGTTTGTAACAAATAATTGAGTTCGCAGTTTCGTTGTTTCAGATGTTGCACGTCAGTTGTGAGTTTGAAGCGTTGCTTGAGAATGTGAAAATATTTGTTCAGTCCGATGATCAAGGCATCCCATATAAATTCGTCCTGCTGAGAAAACACCTGTTGGTATTGGGTCCAATACTGAGTAACGTCTTCAACGGACATCATTCGCGAGATTGTCGGCTTAATCGTCGTTGTGGCTTGTTGAGGCGAATTCGCATTGGCTGATGAATGTCTTGTCACAAAGGCCTTTATCACACAGATAACGTGAGACGTCTTTATGTCGTACAAGTGACCCTTTTGGCATGTGTAGACAGTTTGTTTCATCAGCTCTTCTTCTTTTTGATTGCCATCTACAACCTCTTCTGTTAACCAATCAAACGTTTGTTTGATTTTCTTTTTTCAAATGAAACATTCAAGTCAATTTTAATGCACTGCAAATTGTTACCGGAATTGTTTGTGGAAGCACCAACTAAATTAGTTTCACAATCAGTCGAAATAGTCAATTCCTCGCCATTTCCAGATGAGGCATTGTCCTCGAATTCTTTCAACATTTTTCGACAACTTTTAACAAGTTTCTCTTCTTGCCACGTTTCGAATCTGGTGAATGAAAAATGTTCTATTTGTTGAATTCAAGTGACAAACTTAGTTTCGATAAAATGAATATGAAATGTTGAACAAACTCTTCTTCGATGGAAGTTATCGATTCTGAGGTAGGTAAACTGAAGCTGTACTCATTTTCACAGGTGGAACAGTACAGGTAAGGCAAAAATAATTTCAGCAGTGTTTTAATGTCTTCCTCACTGACAATATCTAACGCCTACAAATTGAATAATTGTTGTTTAAATCAACTTTTTAATCAACTGTGTAAATAATTGTTAAATATCAATTTATTTACTCTAAACACGTTATCCAGCTTGATGAGAATCTTGTTTTCTTCAGTAAATGTTTCTAACAAAGTTCGCAATCTTTCTTCGATGAAAATTTCAAATTTCGAAGAAAATATTCCGAACAGTTTGTTTAATAATTGTCTCACTAAGTTGACTTGTCTCAGATTTGATGTTTCATTGGGATCAGAAATAGATAAGGAGGATTCATGTTTCTGTTTTGAATCTGAAACAAATATCCATACAATTAAAAACAGAGGAAAAAACTAAAATTCTAAATACATCTTTTTTGCTTTGATTTTAACTTGATTGAATGATGGATTTAGCCTCTTTATAAGAAGGTAAATCCTCTTTGGTCAATAATTTTTGTTGCGGAGGACTCCATTCTGAACCGAGAATTTCTTTGTACACAAACTCATTGGTTCGGAGAATCTGTAAAATATTTTTATTACAATAACAAACTTTTAGAAAATTTATCAGTCAGTTATCAGTTTATCTTCACACCTCTTGCAACAATTCGTCAACTTTTTCGCTGTTCATTTGCCAAATGCTAAAATACTGTTCGTCATTCGTAACAGCAAAATGATTAGCTTTGGATTGCAAGTCTAAAGTTTTGTCTCGATGTTTTGTTATCTGGTCGATCATTTTTTGTTTTTCTATTTTCACAAGCTGTTGGGTATCTGATACAGACTTTTTATAAAAATGAATTTCGTCCTGCAACCTTAAACAAAACAAATGAAACAATGAAATCAAACCAACAAACAGAAATCACTTATGAAAGTTGGCGAAACTAACTTGTTCAAACTTTTGCGCTGATAATTTTTAATAATCATATTCTCATCCTCTCGGTGCCTCAAAATAATGTAGTTATAATTGAGCTTCTCGGCATTCAACGTGCACATCGACTTGATATGCTCAAGTTGTTGATACAAATGCTGGTATTCACTTTCCAGTTTGATTTTTACGTTTCTGTACTGCTCGTTATGTTGTGTAATGATTCTGTCTACCTCCTCTTCGTACTCTCGAACGATTTCTTTTCGCATTTCAATGTCTTTGATGCTGTTTTTCTCGTGTTTGTCGTACAAACTTTGCCACTGCTCGCGAGTTTCCTCCAACAAATGTTTGCGCTCTTTTTCCAAAACTTCATCAATTTTTGCAAATTCCTGAGCGCATGCTTTGTTAATTACACTCACCTAAAAATTCATTTTTCAGTTTAAAACAAAACAACATGCAGAGATAAAAAAAATTGAAAAACGGTATGATAAAAGGTATGTCACTTGATTATCAATTCTATCAATCAAAAAGTTGATCTCCTCGTGATGCTTGAACTGATCTTCAACAAATTTTGCGTCGCTTATGTCCAACTGTTTTTTCAGTTCAGCAATCATGTCGTCCTTCAATGACAAAATTTCCAAACATTTCTTGTTCTGTTCGACAAGTTTGTCATTAATTTGCAGAACATCTGTGGTTGACACGATCGAGTCCCACGCGCTGTTCACCAGTTGGTACTTATCACAACATTCCCTCGAGTTTTGTTTCAAACGATTTTGCAAAAACTTGTTCGTTTCTTCCGTCTGTTTTCGTCTTGCTGATTCTCGACCATCGTTTGCTTTTTTCACATTGTCTGTCTAATTTTAGAACTTTTATCGTTCAATTTGTAACTACTTTTTAGTTTACTTTGAATTTTTCGTTCTCTAAAATATTTTGCCGTAACTTACCACTTCATTACACTCATCTAATAACAAGTTAAGATACACCGAACTAGCCGAAATTTGATCTTCCACTTCGAGTGTGTATTTTGAAACCTCGAGAGTTTGCGGCCTTTCTAATGTACTTCTAAAAAAAAGTTTACCCAATTTATTTACTTTTTTAGATTGGTTTTTGAAAAAAATTGCATGAACGAATTTTGTACTGAAAAATCAGTTACAAACTTTTGAGCTAATTTGTGCCGCAGCTGCATACGTTCTGATCGAGCTGATTTTCGCTCATTTGGATCGTCGGATAATAATTTTTCTTCCATTTTGATGTACAAATAAACTTTGACTTCACCTTTTTGTATTTCAACGTTTAAAGATAAACATGTCAAATCGTACCCTTGCGATAATCAATACAATCCTTAGAAATGCTTGGTTGTTATGTTTCTATAGCAACCTATGAATTTTCAAGATGAATTGTGTTCAAAAATATATATCTCTTGGATGAGTGATAGGAACAGGAAGAAATAAATATAATAAAATCATCACCAACATCGGAATGACATAAATTTTATAATTATCATTACTTAATATATTATTACAAAATTTATAAAGAGAAAAACCAGAGACGACAGCGAATGCTGCGCGGTTTTTATCTGCTTGTTTTCGATGTATTGAAAAAAAAATTCAATTTCAAACTAAAATAATAAAACGTTTGAATACATGTGTGGTTTGTGATGAACGAAAATAAATTTAAGAAATATACGAGCGGAAAATTCCCCAAGAAATTTATCTGTTCGCATGACACAACTTTTGTGACTTTAGTTAAAAGCATACAGGATGGAGTGTTTCGTGGGTGCCAGCATCTCACTAAAACGCGACCATACATTATTATTTCAGTTCGTGTCATATTTAATAGATAAAAAATGGACAGGGACGAACAACTTTATTTTTGAGTAAACATATCAAAATGACGACAGAGTATAATAATATCTATAATTACTTTTGTTGATGTATAAAGTGAAAATTATTAGTTCCATATTTCGCATCTTCTCTCATCGTTTCAGTGTGTAATATGTTTTATTTTCTTATGCCAGCAGATACATTTCAATAGCATAGTCAACTTTTTGAAACAATGTTTTCCATCTTCGTCTATCAATTTTTTTTCAGTTTCTACATACATGTCCAGTTTTAGATATTACCATCAAATTAAGAACAATTTTTTTATAAAAAAAAGTCCGAATCTCGCTAACAATCTATATAATGTAGAAGCATTAAACAAAATGTTTACAATTCAAATCAAAAGAAATATATAATACAAGTAATGCATATTAACAACACAAAACAAAATTGCAATGTTTCATAAGTTTCGAATAGGTTTGTCTGGCTCTGATCTTAACATTAGGATTTTTGTCATTTTGTGACTCAGTTTGCAGTTATTCATTCGACTGAACAAATGACAATTTTCTGAACGCGCATATAAAACATATCAACTTTATTATCGGCAATGTCACTTGCTTAACTATAGACAAAGTTTTTGAAAACTTTGCAAAAATTTTATACCGTAGTGTGTATTTACATAATCTTCCAACTTTCGCAAACAATACTTGAAGAATCATTTCCATCAAACGTTTTGAATGATACAATGTTTAGTCAATCCAAATCGGACGATTGTTTATTTACTTCTTTTTGTTGCTTCTGTTGTTCTTACAAAAACTGCGACTAATAAAATTACGATTGAAAAAGCTTGGTGTTTGAGTTAGTGGAAAAGAATTGTACATTCGTTCATTGCATGAATATTGAAATTTGTTTCCAATTTCGATCTATATTTTATAGTCAAAGAAGCACACGCGCAACAACTTTTTTGTTTAATCTCAGGAGTTGATTTTTGTTCTCCTCTACGAAATGATTCTCTAAACAATCGAATTATTGTTATATCTCAAACATAATTAATTATATACTTGTAAGCGTAAGTTTATTACCAAACCCTGTTCGATATAATGCATAGACAATAACGTGTACTGCGGTCATCATTTATTAATATATTCAGAAAATACAAACTTACAAAATATTGTAAAATCATGTTCAAAATACAGACTTAAAATGAAGAGAAAAGAAATAACAAGTATGCAATTGAAAAATGATGAAAATAATGCTGATTTTTTTGTTGTAATCTATCTATTTATATAAAAGTACACGCAATGATTTACTTTAGTCATCTACAATCCCCTCCATTGGAAATAACAATTCAAATGTGTAAAATTACTTGAATTCATTATTTCATTAAAAATGATTCACGATCAAAGATATAAAATGGTTTTCTGGGTAGTTCGCTCTACTCGTGATTACATCTTGTAACTTTTCGAAATAAACAAAACTGAACGAACATGATGCCAAATCAATAAATTGATCACTTATATAATAAAACCCATTATCCATCAGTAGTTAAAAGTGTAAAAATATCTTATGTTTTTCTTGCTCGTTTTGTTCAACTAATATTGCCTTCTTCGAAGCCAATTTATAAAAATAAATATCGTATGTATACATGATAGAAGAATGTCTGTTTATTGTTTTGTATTCTATCTAAAGTAATTGCCTATGATAGTAATTCATACGTAATATTATGTGTTAAAAATACTAGTATGTAAACTCAACTTCCTTTGCCATCTTTGCCAAGCCCCCAAATTAAATTCAACTTGTTTCTTTGATATACAATTTATAAATACTAATTTACATTTTAAAAGTTAATCTAATCTGTTAATGGTTTGTTAAAGAAAGAGCACCGGTGTGAAACTTAATAGTTCAAAAAAAAAGAAACAAAAAGAAACAACAAATTAAAAAAAAACTACTTTGTAAACATTCAATATCCCAAAATACGAGACAGAAAATAATTTAATTCGATCGCATCCAGTCTACAGGCAAACGATAAAATTTACAATTTCGCGTTTACCATTTCGACCAAATAAAAGTCTAAACGTTGTCGAATTATAACAAAACAAAGTGATCTATATAATTTTACAATTTCAAATGTGCAAAATGCGATATAAAATCGTTAGTTTCAAAAGAAACATATACCGTACAGGGTTGTGTATTACAATTGTCCATAAACACTTTTACTCCAAAAAGTATAGATTTTTTTGTTTTACATAAATAAAGATTGGCTTTTGAATATTGCAGAAAAAAAAAAAAAAAATGCGAAGCTATAAAAGGAATGGATTAGCTGTTGAGTTTGTATTTGACGTCCACGGATCTTGTCGAATCTGATTTATCGTTGGACGGGGCGGTGGTGGTGTTACCGATGCAAATGGATTGGCCGAGTATGGTACATTTGCTGCGAAAATTAAATGCCAATTAAATTTAACATCTCTATTTCAACTGAACCAAACGAAATGAAATCATGATTTCATTAAATTAACACACTAAAATAATTCAACCAAACTGTATGGAAATTAACGGAATCTTTTACTAGACACATGCGTCTGAAATGTAATGTAATGTAATGAAATTATACCACTTTTTGAAAAAACACTTTCCGTTTTTAAATACATATTCGAAGTTTTGCTTTAATGAAAACAATTAAAATCCATGCCTGTCATGCAATACCGAATATTGTTCACATACTTACAACTCTACTTCCAGTGAAATGCTGTATTGCAGACAGAATGGTACATTTCGTGTTACCAATTTATATTACAATACGAAATCTTACAATATTCTATAAGAGATTTTGTTCAATCTACTAATTTATAGCTCGAATTTTTTAAGCTAATCAAGAGATATATTTCAGTGACAAAAGTATAAATACATACCCGCTGGCCCTTGCGTTGAGCTTTTGATTGTAGTTGACGCACTGACAAGATTGTCCAAATTCACCAATGCAGAATTCTCACCCAAAAACGAGTGTGGGGTTTTTTTGATAGCACCGGTACTGGCCGGAATATTATCATTCATGCCTCGCAAATCGAATGGGTCTGACGATACTGCGCTGCTTCCTAAAATAAATTAAACAGTTTTTTTAACATTCAATATCTTTTTCAAAAACAAAAAAAAACAAAATTTCGAATGAATATAATGATAATTACCATTATTGACTGGTTGAGGACTGACTCCAATTTTGTTTCTATTACTAATTACATCGAATTCATCAAACTCTTCAACAGGACTCGGGTCGTTCTGATTTGGAGAAGTGAAATTGTTGAACCTAGATCCTGTTCCGTTGAAGCCGTTGCTTGAACCAAACGTTGAATTTGTAATTGGTGATAAATTGAATCCGATCGGCGGAGGTGACAGAGGCTTTGAAGCGTTTTGTACTGGGCTCCACGGATCTGCATTAGCCAATCCTGCACCAGCAGCCAATCCAGGACCTGTCGAAGGTCCTTTCCAGGGATCAACTGTTGCAGCTACAAATGAAAATTACATTTAGATAAACACAATTTATCCCTATAATTTTACCGATAATGATTTTTTATTTTCATACTTGGTCTCTGTGGAGAAACTGGGCTCCAGGGATCTTTGGCCGGGGATGTATTGTTTGTTGTCGGCGCACTCCATGGATCATTCTGTGCCTGTTATGAAAAAGTATTAAATTATTATTTGTCTATGAATACGAAAATATCAAAACTTTTGAATGAATGAAAAATCACCTGAGTTCTCTGAGGCGGGGCAGTGATAGGAATTCCCCATGGATCTGTTTGGACGGGCGAATTACTTGCCTCGCCCAAATTAACATCTAGCAAGTCAAGCATATGACTTTGCTTTTCAGTTTGCGGTGTTCTGAAATCAAATATTTTCAGTGGTAAAAGTAAGTTTCACTTTCATCATCGATTTATTCATTTTATTTTAAAAGCATTACTTGAAATCTTGCTGGCTCTGACTAAGTGCCAACTGAAGTCGAACATCATCGCTGCGTCTTCGTTGTTCTTCCTGTTCAGCTTCTTCGCGAGACATGGCAAGTGCCAGTTGCAGCTGAAGTTCTTCTTCACCAACAGTTTGCGGCCTTGCTGCTTCTAATTCGGTTGAAGAGTTTCCTAAAAGTCAATTAAATAAATCTTTTCTGCTATGTACTTACTAATATATAAATAATACAAAAAAATAATTCCTACCAGTTGCAGAACGTCTCGCAGAAGATTCCGACAGATTGCACGGTTCCCAATCCTGAAACTGAGAATAAAAATATCATAAAAACTCTGACGAAAAATAACAAATAAAAAAACAAATAGAGAACAAAATAGTAATCACTCACGTCGCTGCTGACCGGCGACATGGTATCCATCCCATCGCTACCAAATCCACTGAGACATTGCGCCGAGCGTTCCTTGGCTTTCAAAGCTCTGGCTCTTTCGTTTTTCAATCGCTCGTCGTCTTTTAATAAGGCCACCAGTTGCTTAGCTTTCTCGCGCACATTGATCCCTTGATCCTTTGGTCCTTCCATATACTGAAAGTCTGAAACAATACCAACTCAGAAATTCAACATTTGTTTCAAACAAATATAACGGCTGTACAACATTTCAGAAATTACAATTCACACGGACCTTTCAAGGTTTCAATAGCATAAATATTCTCTTTGCATTGTTGAGCAACCTTTTCTGTGCCAGTTTTAATGAGGTACTCGAGCAGCACCAGGGCTTTGTAGACATGTCGCCAATTCTTCCCATGATCGTTCAAACGTTTCCATAACATCTGCATGATTTCTGTAAATGCGACGACGTTGTAGGTGAGGTCGGCGATCTCAGCCATGAGAGTGCTGCTTGGACCCCAGGGATCATTGCTTGTAGCTTTTCGTACAGCTTTCTGTAAGAACAAAGTTGATAGTTATTTACATTCGTTTATTCATTTTGTCATTGCATTGTTTGAACAGCAAAACGAACCTGCGCGTTGCTGTAGTTATGGGCGAGGTTCACAATGTCTCGTCGGATACCTGCTAGATTGGCCTGCATCATGTCATGCCCTTGTTTTCGCATCTAAAACATTTGTTTCAACACTAAAACATTATTTTTTTAATTAAATATCTAATCATTACTGGTGCAATATCTTTTCTATCAATAAAAACATCAAAAATCAAGATGTGAAAGCAAACAAACATTCGATTCAATGCTACAACTACAACTTTAATCATGCTCTGAACTTCCATGCAGGGATGACATTTTAAGATGGATTTTTGTTTCGTAAAATGAAAAGTGTGTCCTAGCTTTGTTTCTAACGGTTTTCCCACAAAAATTTACCTTCTCCATAGCCATTGCAACTATGTCCTCGTGATGAGTGATGTAGTTATGTCTCGCACCAAACGCCCGACAAAACTCACTCCAAATCAGATAAATTCCTAAACTATTAGATTCAATGTTATTCTCTCGTCCTCGATTTGCAACGCGACAACAACAGTCAAGCCAATTTACTTTCTACACTTATCGTCTACACGATTATATTAACATTTTTTAAAACCCAAGTATTCTACTGACATGCAGGTCTGTTAACACTGGAACAACCGTGGTTGAGAATGTTGTTATAAAGTTAAGTTACATTCCATCGATAATAGTTAATTCTATTCTTTTTCCATTACTTAACGATCTCATTTAAAGTTAATTTAAAAGAGACAGATACATGCATACTTTCGTTTGTACATTAATGTTAATTGTTCTAGTCTAAATATACTAAACTTTCATTTATAATCTAATCTGAAATAATTAGAATTTGTTGCTTTAAGTTGTTCCAGTCTTAAAATGGGTTTCCAATGAAAAGAAAACTTTTTGGGGGTTTTTTTCCATTTTGTAATAAATTTAATTTCAAACTTCAATCAAAATCCCAAGCAACATGCGAATTTCAACGACAATTGTGCAAGCCAACTTTGTTTTCATTTCAAAAACCAAAACACTTATACAGTCAAACGTTTATAAATGTATCGAAAATGCTTACAATTAAATTCAGTTCTGCCTCTCAGCTGTTCTCTTCCAGGTGATTTAATTCGTCTGAAAGATAAATAAACACAAATTTAAACTAAAATTATTATGCTTCGTGTTATCAAGCTAATCAATATTTTCATATAGTAGACATTAAAATCAGGTTTAAAACGCAATCCATTTGTTCGTTTCGTTATTAACAACTAATTTCATTATTCGATTTTCTTGCTCAACAATGGTACTTCGTGTTTAAATTGCATGATTATTAATTATCTTATCTCAACTTCGGATAAGAATCATCGCAGTTAGAATGTAGTTACTACCTCAAAAATTTATTACGCACGAAAATGTTAGAAATTTTAGTAAAAATTATCAAAAAAGTAAACAAAGTCTTTGAAGAGGAAATAATAAAAACGTTCGTTTATTTTCTAACGCGCCTTGAAATAAATTACATTTTTTGATGAAAACATACGTCCGCTTTTACAAGGCTTCTTTCTGATAGAATTACAATTATATAGTTTCAACTTATCGATTTGTAAGTAACTAAAAGGATGAAGAAGAAAATTATGCTTGATGTTTTTATTGAACATGAAAAAAATGAACAAAAAAATTGAGTTTAATAATAACAAAAAAAGTTCAAAAATTTTCGGAGCAAAAAGTAAGTTCATTGCGAAAAACTAATGTGATTTCATTCATCTTTTATTGAGTCACATGATTTTGCATAAAAAAAGAAAGAAGAAGAAAGATAAAATGACATCTACGATTTGCGCGCACCAAATCGAGTCAAGTTTGACGAAATCATACAATGTTGCATACAAAAATGACCTATGAGAATGGCGACTATGATTTTTATTACCAACAAAATCCAAATTCTATTGATTGCAGAGTGTCGTAGTTACTTGACGTTGAAAGTTTCTTTATGTCTAGCAAAGTGCAGCGAAGTGTCATAGAATGACTAATGGGCGGATATAGTGGAGTGTATATGTTTTACGCGACACGAAACTGCATATTGTCAAGTGTCAGATCAGCAGGACGTGCCCGTGCTGGTACGTCCAGCACAGTTCAACTCACTTGAATAGCACTTACCAGTCAGCTCAGCTTTTGATTTGGTAACGCAAAAAACTTGGTTGTGGCAAACAAAAATGACGCACAAAATAATATACACAGAACAATTCTTGACAAGTCCATTCACAAACGCTGCTCATCAGTTAACGCTGATCAAATTTATCAATCAAGATGGCGGGCTCGTTCCAATTTAAACCCCATCTGCAACTCAACTTCTTATCAGTCCCCGGCAGATAGCGCTTTCAACACCTCTCCCCACTTTTTGTTTGTTTATTTTTTCTCCAACACAATTGTTTGGATTGTATTTTTTTTCAACGAAAACTAAAAACCACATTTCAATGAATAATTATCGACTAATGACAACAAAGGTCATCGTGAAAGTTTCTTTTGTTATCTAAGCAATAAGTTTGTTTACATTCGTTGCACCTGTGGGTTAGAAAAGGAGGGGATGAAAGTCGGTTCGGCTGAGTCACGTGAACGGTTGGAAACCAATGGGACAGCTGGAATGACCCCTATACGTGGCATCAGGCATGAGTCCTTTCCACGTCCGCCATTTTGACATACGGTACTTTTCGGGAGTGTTGCTTTTATGTTTAAACCGTTCCTCGTGAAAGAAACCTTTTTTACTGAAATAAACGTAAGTAGCCGGCATGATACGAGGACAGCTCGCGTGATTGCGAGAGATAAGTGTAAAGTCGCAATTGCGCGTTAAAATTTGGCGGTTGGTTCGGGCGGCGAGCCGTGTGCTTTGGGAGTAGTTGGTCGCGAAAGAAGGTGACAGCGCAGCCACCGGGCGGATAAACGCCAACTCGAAACGTCGTCAATTTGTCATTCTCGTTAACGTGGCATAACTTCTCCACCGGGTTGTTCATTATTGACTCTCGTTTTGAGATCCAGTCGACCAAAAAGTCGCTATCCGGCCGCGTCAACACGCGACAATCGATAGCGTGGGCATTTTGTGCCTCCTTCGGTTACGTCTCATTTTTCCACCGCCGTCTGTTTCGTCACTCCACCTGTTTTTCATCCACGCAGGTTCTTTTTTCAGTCGTTTGTTTCTTTGTTTGTTCGATTGTTGCGTTGTTGGAACACTGTTTCCTGATTATTCTTTCGTTTTCGGCCATTAGTTCGGTCGGAGTTGGTCTCTCTTTGTTGGTTATACGTGTCTTGCATTGTTCGTGTGCTATGTCGGTTCAGTGACATGTTGGTGAGATTTTTTTTGACAGATTTGCAAATAATTGGACGCTTTGTTTTCAGATTCGTACGTAACCAACAACAGCCATGGGGAATATGTTTGCAACTTTATTTAAGGGCCTCTTTGGCAAAAAAGAGATGAGGATTTTGATGGTAGGCCTCGATGCGGCCGGTAAAACCACAATTCTGTACAAATTAAAATTAGGCGAAATAGTTACAACGATTCCTACTATAGGTGAGTCAACGCCTTTCTTCTTGTTTACTTTTCTGACGTAAATTTTTGGAACTGTCTAATGCAAAATTCAAATTTGTTTTTTAAGGTTTCTTTTTTTACAAAGCAAAGTTTCGTTTCTCAAACGAGATGATTGATTTATTTACTTATTTCTAACCTATATTTCTAGTAGATATCGTGAGTTTATATTTGGAATTACAGTGTGATCTAGCAATGTTGCCATCATTATTGGTATTTGTTTATAATTAGTTTTGTTATGTAACGTAATTTTTCAAATAATGAATGCTAAATAGTTTCTCATCCATCAGCTGGTAAAACAAAAAATTTTTTGCAAAAAATTGACAATTATATAACGATTGAAAGTCTCTGTTTACATTGTCTGATGAAAAAGTTGAAACGATTGTAAAATATTTGAGGTTATGACTTTCATTGTTGACATTGTTGACAACTAAGACATAAAATTGAGCTTTTTAAATTTTGAAATGAAGGATTTTAATTTTTTATTTTCTTTCAATTTGTTGTTGGTTTTCCGGTCAAAATAAAACTCAAATGTTTTTAATGTGAGCATTCAGTATGAAATAGAGTATATCAATCGTTTCATTAAGCTATGAATAATCTGAATTATAATTATAACGTATAAACGATTCTCATTTATCATCAATAGCTTTCCAATTATTCAAAATAAAAGTTGTTAAAATGTTTTATCCGATAACAGGACACTTACTAATTCGTTTATTTTTGGTTTGTTACAGGATTCAATGTAGAGACTGTTGAGTATAAAAATATTAGTTTTACAGTTTGGGATGTGGGTGGTCAAGACAAAATAAGACCGCTATGGCGGCATTACTTCCAGAACACACAAGTAAGATTGTTATTTGTCATTTCAACAAATTTCAATGCACTAACGAAAAATTATTGTTATTTACATTGCGTTTTTCCTTTTTCTTTTAGGGTTTGATATTTGTTGTGGACAGTAACGATAGGGAACGTATCGGCGAAGCGCGCGAAGAACTTATGAGGATGTTAGCTGAAGATGAACTCAGGGATGCAGTGCTTCTTATATTTGCTAACAAACAGGTACGTGAAATTAATTTCTCAGACTCGTACTTTATCTTGCGACTACGTTGTTAGTCAAGATTTGTTTTGAGCGACAAACATGAAGGAGCGTGGGATTAATTTAATTGTCTGTCTTGTAGGATTTACCAAATGCAATGAATGCAGCAGAAATAACTGATAAATTAGGCTTGCACTCACTGCGCAACCGCAACTGGTACATCCAAGCGACATGTGCAACAAGCGGAGACGGACTTTACGAGGGACTTGACTGGCTCTCTAATCAGCTCAAAAATGCCAACCGCTAATTGAGGACTTACTCCGACAACTTTGAGTTGCTATATTAACATCGTTCAATCAAGAAGAAGAAAAAAAACAAAAATCAGATACATAAAACAAACGAAAATCTGCACACTCATCCCCCCGCGGCGCAACGGATATATTTCAAATGAAACGGCAACTAACGACCACGCGTCGTCCATGATATCAAGATATAAGGGTTTAAAATAAATGTCATCAGGCCGGCTTCATTTTTGTGCCACAACATCGTTTCGATATTAAAAGCAAATTTATATATACATCTTCTCTATATATATTCTCTACATAAATTCGATAAACTCCACCTTATAACAATGTTTCTTTTTAAGTTGAATAATCGATCAAATGATCGCGCGGCATCGCGGTTGCTCGGGATTATGACAGGTCTTGTTCGATGGTCAACGTTTCTGGTTTGCTTTTTTAGTTTTGATACTTTGTACACACGATAGAATGAACTAATCAATTTTTTAAGAATAGCAAATTGTAACGCAATCGGTTCCGAGAGTAAATGCTGCTTCGATTGGCAGGACAAAACATTGGCGGTGCAATTACGAAAAAAAAAAAGAATGCAGTTGTGACACGAGTGAGACTGACATAATACCGATCTCACTTCATTAATAAAGACCAGCAATTTATTAATCGTTCTGTTCTCGGGATTACAACCTGACGAGTTTCTTACTATATTTTTGTTTCTTCTCAAATTTTAATGTTCATTTTATTTATGCATATTTTTTTTGTTCATACATTACTATGCCGTATAAATGCAGTGTTAAATAAGTGACGGTAATTAAATGACACAATAAAAACGAGTCTAAGGGACAACACTGATATCTACTTTGTCATTTGCTACGATTGGTCTATATTACATTTTGATAGAAAAGAAATACACAAAATGTGAATGCAATTTTAGAACAACCAGCAGCACTTTTAATCTTATTTATATTGACACCTTTCAAATAAATGGCTGAAACATATACGCATGCTTTGCACTTTATTTGAATGATTGTTGTTTACACCACTCACGAATTGTTTCAAATTATATTTCAATTAAGAACGAAAAAATTCGCGAAGTTTCAGCAAATGGTTGTTTCTGTTATATAAAACACTGAAATTGATTTTGTTATTTTTAATAAAAACAAATGTTTCTTAGATCTTGCATCATACCATTTAGCCTTAGACGTTTTTTACGAGTAAAATCATAAGAAGAAGTTGATATAACAAATCTACCCAGGCTTTTTATACATTTTCCATTGAGAATTAACTGATTGACATTTTGATATCAAACATATGGTAGTCGAGGATCAGCTTTTGTTATCGAGTTGCGAAATTTGTTGTGTAAAATCTTGTTACATCACTCGATGGATACTTGGCCAAAGTATACAAATTTGGAAATCTCACGAGTGGCCCGGTTTTGTTCAAATCAAAACAAACAAACTTGATTTAGGAGGACGGGGATGACGTGTTAGCCACTAATGAATAATGGTTCATTGGACTATTGCCTCGTGCAACTTATTATTCTAATGATTATTATTACTCTTATTACTATTATTATTAAACTAGAAATATACAAATATACTTTTTACACAGAGAATACAACTATGAAAGAAGAAAAGAAAACTGGACACACTTATTGTCCAGCGATTGAATTAACGTACCTTATTGGAAGACATGATTATGGGTCTCTTAGTTCGCGAGCTCTGATACAATTCAGAAACTACCACTTTTAAATTACACAGACACTTTAATTCGACAGTTTTTTTTTATCTAAGGAAGGATTAGTAAATTTAAACCAGACCCAGAAGATGTGTTTTATTTTTTTGTAATTTTGTAGACACGAGATGGTATCAAGAAATTTTGGGTTGTGTCCAACTTGATCCATCGATACTAATTTCTTTTCTGCGATTTTCTTTAACACGAAAAGTTTATATTTATTTGTGTGCCTATATATGTAACATGAGTTTGTATGTATACGCACATACATAGGTATAGAGACGGCGTTAGTCTAAACGAGAGGATATGAGATGTGGAAAAGGCGCGGTGTTGTCAGTTTTAGTGTGTTGGACATGCTGATTTATCATAATGTAGCTGCATATTGTACATTACATGATTATAAATAAGTCGACAAAATGATTCAAATGATGTGATCTATAAATATGAGAGAATGTCGCTCTGTCCATTACATCGTATCGATAGCTTCAGCATTCGACAGTTTTAGGGTATTCGAAAAACCGAAAAATCACTTATTGCAAGAGAAAAAGAGAGACTCAAAAAGTATATTCAAATAAACGAATAAAACAGAAATAGTTTAAGCAACAGCGATCAGACGTTTTCAACTTGTTCCTCCGCATTTGAACGGAAGAGTGAATAAAAGGTACAGCGAAAAGTAACATTTTTTATCCGATTTTAAATCCAGTTGACATTCCGTGGGCAAGCCATACGATTTTTCTTCTAATATATAAGAGAGAAAAAAAAGTATTCTATGGTCCCACCGAATGTAGGCAAAGGGACGGACAAATACTATTTGAGATAAAAACTCATCGTGTCTGAATGTTAACGATCTGAGAAAAGTAAACTGTAATAATTGTGCTTCATATATAAATAGTCAATACGTTTGTCGCCACGAGAAGCTTTTATGTATTATACAAAAGAACATTTGTTTAAACAAATCAATCTGGTTGGTTTCGAATAATAAAAGACAATGAAACAATTCATCGTTCTCTCTCTCGCTCTTTTGTTGATTGGCAAACAGCTGGACGATAGATTTTTAAGATACGTTATAACATAATGAGAAATTGCATTTGCAAATGATATAACAAATTATTAGGTTTACATGACTTTCGTTAGGTCACGGTTATAATCAGCTTTACATTTGTTTGTTTATGCATAAATCATTGTGATTCGCTGAGAAAAACATTTTCCTGTCCGCATACAATTTCTAGTGCTTTAGTGCTTGTTCGTTTAATTTTGTTTCTTCATCGGATGATGTGTGTTGCGGAGATCAAAAATTATTGTCTCCTTCCATGATCCCCAACGGAACTTTCGACTGACAATAAAACATAATTTTAAAACAATTGTCACTGATGCGGTACATTCGTATGGATTATCATGATTATGGTTCAACGTTTTTTTTTCTCATTTGAGGATATATTAAGTACCTTTAATTTGTATCGTTTTGTATACATCTTTAGAGACAGATTTCCATTGTTGCAATTGTGAACGAGAATGAATAAAAGCTAATAAAAAAAAAGAATCATTGATGAAGCGAGTGTTTTTCATATAAATTTATTTTCAACTTGTCAAAAAGAAGAACAAATAATGTTCGAAAATAAGTTGAGTAGAAAAAAAAGGACGGTCAAAAGTGGATGATAATTTTTTGAAATATTCAATTTGACCATAAACCGTATTGTAGGCATTGATAACAAGTTTGTGGGCGAACTGTATAATAGTGATGTGTTGTATCAAAGCGAGTTGTATTTATTCTGGCGCTAGTAAAGTAAATGCGATCGTACGTGAGTGGCGCCAACATTCCCATCGGTCGTTCGAGTATGCGAGACGTAAAACTTATATGGATATATGCTACGTATGTGCTAAACACAAGATAAATGGATATACATACATCCTTTCTTCTTATCTCGTAAAGAAAAATCAACCGATCTCATTTATAAATACATACATCGGCTTAACAACTTTTTTTTGTAAAAATTCTCAACAAAGTTTATTTATAACATTTCAGTTTTTTTCAATTACAACAAAAAACTTCTTTTTATAATGATACGAATAATTTTTAATGATAAAAAATGATACGAATTTCAACTGCAAAAAAAATAACAAAAATTGTTTGATTAAAACAGTGAATGTTTTTAAATAATACTGGATAAGTTAAAGTTGAATAAAATTGTTGATTAAAAATTGAGAGAAAAGATATGCACGCATGAAGAGACTCCACTCGTTGGTTTTTGTGTGTGCACGAGCGACGGCGCCGGTGTCTACATACACGTTTGATGATCTCGCCGCGATGCGTATTTATAGTAATATTATAGTATGTTTATGCGACATGACACAGATTTTGAACAAGGATTTCGCAGATCACCGAACATACATGCTCATAAATGAATAATTAAAGGTTCTCCATTCTGATGCATGGCATAATGTACACGAAATTTTTATTCGCAAGCCGCAAAGTCTGGTCTTCAAACCGCCCAGACATTCTCCAATATATACACTCGACAAAGAACCAAAATTAAAAATTATAATTCCTATAGTTGAACATTAATTTTCTACTCCATTTGAAACTATCAAGTTCATAAAATAGAGTTATAATTTTATCAAAACCCTTTTGTAATATTTAGTCTATTTCGGCTCGGTGGATGGAGTAACAGATTCTTATCTGAGGGACGTGTGTTCAATTCTCAATGGAAACATTTTTTCTTTTTTCATAAAAACGTTTTATTCGATGTTTTCAAAGTCAAGTATCGTTATCTCGTAACAATATCTGCGATTTAAAATTAGAAATCAATAGGCGTTTTCAATACTGATAATATGAAAAGTGTCGTTTACATGATGCCTTCGCTAAATTGATAGTAAAATATAACGCGTCGAGGTTAATGTCCAGCATCCGAGATAGAGTTGAATAATTAATACCAACTATTTAACCAGCGTGTAAAGAATGCAACGACGTAAGAGAATGAAAAATGCAAGCTCAATTGAAACAGTACATACTCGTTCGAATCATATATTATATTCAGTTGTAAGTCATAAATCAAGTATACACCGCGATGTAAACAAAAGTAAATATACGATTCTAACGTATCTTTTTTTTATTTTCTGCAGCTTAAGATAACTCGCGTACTTGACAAATTTCTTTTCCGATAAGACGTATTCAAACATTTTCTCCTGATTAGAGAATTTGTGTAAACGCGAGTGCAATTACAGCGGTCTTAATTTTCTGAAACATCGACCTGATAATTGGTCGAAATTTGCGAACCCATAAACCGCGTCGTTATGCGCGAGCCATTAAACTTTTTGAACCGTACAAATTTTGTCCGCCGCTTAATTATATTTTGTGCGAACTTTCTGTGCGAATAATCTAATACGATTACACGTACAATGTGTCATTTGACACGGACGGGCAATAAATCTGTTAACTCGGTGATAATCCCGCGGCTAAATCTGGGCCAGCTATTTACGCTGTTACGGTTCAAAAACAATCATGTTCTAAACACTGGTCGCTATCGCCGCTGCGATTAAGCATTTTTCACTCGATATCAATTGCACGAATGCT
This sequence comes from Telenomus remus, assembly GCA_020615435.1. NCBI lineage: Eukaryota > Metazoa > Arthropoda > Insecta > Hymenoptera > Scelionidae > Telenomus > Telenomus remus. Next base: position 10,922,664 of record CM036337.1, read on the forward strand.
GATCAAAATGATCGATTCAATTTTCTTAATTGCAGCTATCAATTGACATTCCAATTTTCAATTCAATTCTCGTTAATAACAAAAACACCAAATTCCGTTAAACTCGAACAAACAAACTTATTTTCCGAAAAAAAAAAAAATGTTTCCACTTCTTTTTCGAAATTTGCCATAACTTTTCGATTAGCGTCGGCGACGTCGTGCACAAAAGGTGCGAACGTATTTTATCAAAGGAGAATAAATAAAAAAGGAAAAACAAGCTTAGAGGAATAAGCCGACAGTGAAGTGCATTTTTTTTTTCATTTTTCATTCACCTAAAATGCGGTTGGAAGTCTGGCTCGGTCGCTGCTTAACAAAAGAGCGAGGAATTTGTCTCGATTCACAGACCAATTTCCAGGAGACGAAAACTGAATTCGACAAAAAACATTTGGCTGCGAACACAACATGGATCGGAGCATGAATGGAAACGCTGTGACACACCGACGAGGAGCGTTAGCGCGGCGCACCTGAAAATATTTAATATCATGATCGACGGGGTTTCATCTTGCTGCACGTCGGTGTTGAGTCTCGCGCGACGACACCACAGGTGCGCTTCAAAAAGTCGCCGGATGAATGTTAAATTATATAGACCGAGAGCGGTAGAACCGGGTACAAAACGCGCATTATACAAAACTGGATCATTTTTGTAGACAGGAATTTACTTGCAAATTATGCGAGTGTGCTTGTCAAGTGGGAAGGTGTGACAATTGTTAGTTGGTATTTTTTTTTCTCTCGTGTTCTTTTTTTTCCGTTCATTTTTGATGAGTAATTGAACGTGAATGCACGCGGTACTGATAGGGTGTGTTCGTTCTCGCACGCATAAGAGATTTGATTTTAAAATGCACGTCGGGGATAAAGTGCGATATAAGCGTATGATAATACAAATGAATATATGTAAACCGATGGCAACTTTTGCGATCCACGTTTTGAAAAAGCGATTCGTATTTGTGCAAAAAGCAAACGAACAAATTAAACGAAACCAAAAAACAAGTGAACAGTGTTTTATTTATATTACAAATTTGTATTATACAGATGAGATGATGACACGTGACTGTTTGCACAAAGACCACCGGCATCGCGCCGCCGCTCTGCTTTGCGACGCATCGATGAATGCGTCTTTTTATTCAGTCATTTGGCTGCTTTTTCGTTCGGTAAAAAAAAAAATAAGAGAAAAAAAGGGCATAGACTTTTTGGATGCCATTATAGCGCTCGTCCGAGATTGATGTAGGATGACATCGGGCGCCAGAATCTGTATAAAAGGTGCGAAGGAGTTCGTGGAAAGGATTAAGAGACGACTAATCCTGGCATAAAAATGTGGAGGTCAGCGTAGCCTCGACATGCAAAAAGAAGCCAGAAAAAAAAATCGCTAGGGTCCATTTGGTTTTCACTCGCGCGATTTCAATGGATACGCGCTCGCGTCAAACGAATTCTGTGTGTAACGTTGGTGCGCATGGACTTTATTCTTGTTAGTGTTGTTTCTTTTCATTTACGTATATTAATCATCACATTAGCTCGCCTTTCAATCATTTTTTTTCTGTTTGACAGTCGTCAATTCTCAATCATCACCTATACATAAGTTCAATAAAAAATAGCGAACAATTCGATTTCAAAACACCTTAAAAATTGTACCTTGAAAATTCAAAAAGTGAGTACACCATCTTGTAGAAAAATTGGAGACCTTTAATTAGAGTACCCACAAAGCAGGATTTCGAGCCGAAAAAATTGTCAAAAATCGTTACATAACCTCAAAAAAATTCAAAAAGCACTTTCTGAGGTTACGTTAGGGTGGAAGGATGCAGCGTGGGGGCAAATTTATAAGTGAAATTTTGCAATCTTTCGATTTGCGGCGTCAAAGGGAATGAATTGATGGCTGTTAAGAAAGTTAGAGCCAAAAAACGATGTGTCAGAGAGTTCAAAGAAACTTTGATGAGTTATATATACAAGAAGATTACCTGGTGGACAAAAAAATGTAGAGATTCTAGATAAAGGATTAATGTTTGATTAAATAACGTTTAGGAAGGTGCTTGTAGCGACGATGTAATCAATCTGAGATATCTTGCTGGGCGGCGTATATCTGCGATTCGTGTGAATAACTCTGCAGCGAACAAGGCAAAGGAGATGAGCCGTTGGCCAAATCTCTATACGTGTGAGCGCACACGTGTTTACGAGCGACGCGAATCTTGCGCTTCTTTTTTTTTTCTTTTTTTATTACCGTCTCGATAATAATCATTTCTTTCTTATTTGCGGTGATGTTTAAATGCGCTACCTATATTTATCAGCGTTGCAAGGCAAAAAAGAGAGACGGACTGAAGACGAACAAATAAAGTGGCGCGAAAAAAAAGTGTCAAAGATTTTATAATGTATCGCAGTCGCACTTTGACTTCTCAATAGGCGGAACAAAAAATGGACTTGTTCATTCATGCATTCCATTGCTTTTGTTGAAGTCGTTTGATTTCTTTGCTCCATGCTGTTTCTTCGCGCCGTTTTTCTATTCAAAAGGCCGAAAAGACCGGGACGGGTATACATTTTGGTGATGCGGTAGTCTCGTTGGCGCCACCATTGTAACGAGGCGTTGATACCTAGTATACAAACTTTTTACCCAAACCCGGCAGGCGTTTCCTTGGAATTCGATAATCTAACGTCATCACACACAACGTACAATGTATTTTTATTTCCTCCCATTAATTCAAATTAACTTTAATAAAACAACATTTCTTTCGATGAAAAACCTAACTTTTTATTTAACAAAAGTATAAAATTTTTTTTTTTAAATCAGCATATTTGCCGCCTTTTATCTTTTTTCGTTTTTTCTTCTCCGATAAGCCTGTCGATCCGTTTGAAGGTATTCGGGTGCATCGGGTGTGAAAACTTGGTGGCGATTTGGACACAAAAAAGCGGACTTTTTGTGACTAACTATCTAATTGACGGTACACAGTGGCTTAACAACACGTAAACGGATTAAATCCGGGATCAAAATGCGGCACTGATGGAAATGACACGGAGACAAAATTCAATGTCGAGTTATTTTGTATGGTGTCATGCACGGTTCGGAATGTCGGTATCAGCGAAACGATGCAGTTTGATATTACAAATTAAGGAATCAGTAAAGCGAATCATTAACCTTTACAATCAGCGATGGCTTATCAATAATAAATGACGACTTCATTGCTTATCGATCGGGCATAAATCAATCAATGGTTGCTTTACTATGTGTGACTGAGTCAGCGTTCGAACACATAAAATCAATCAAGTACACACGTAATCATTCTAATTACTGACAAATCGATCAATTCATCAATCAGACGTTTTTTTTAGCACGCTTCGCGATATCGAATTGTATCCTCCGAAAATGCATATTTTTCCAATTTGCATCCATGAATGCATTCTATTTTTGCATATTCTCCGTCTTGCAATTTTGACGCCACTCAAAACAGTGCAATTTTCATTGCAGTGCGTACACATTTTTCGAACAATTTTTCCGTCCAAATTTTTTGAATTTTTATTGTATGTTGATTTTCAACAATAGTTGATGTTGTAAACATTGATTTTCGTAGTACTAATTCGAAGAAAAAACAAAGTTGGAAAAAAATTTGGAGAATTTTTTTTTATTCGAGGTGTCGATATAGCCGCTGGAGTCGCGCGCGTGTGGCAAATATACATAATAATAGAGACCTAATGAGTTTGCATGTGTGCGTCGGAGAGACGCGCGAATCTAATTATACGCGACTTTTATAAGCGCCTTTACGAGCATATTCTAGGGGCCATCGCTCATTTTCGCGGCTGCCCGCTCGCAGGTATCGGCCCCGCGGAGTATAAAAGGATTGCGCACAAAAGAGTCGAAAACAAAACGCGAGACAAAAAAATGCGATAAAACATTCGATTTTTTTACGCCTCTCACAGTCACATATAATCGCATCAAATCTTTTGTATATTAACAACTTTCTTTTTTACGCTTTTTGCGTACAGGTAGTTTCGTTCAAAATTTTTGCATTCAATAAATAAATAAATAGACAAATAAATAAAGTGGTCGCTTTTTCAGTGTGCGACGCGATAAAGTGCCGTTTATTGCGTGATAAAGCTGTTTTTACGATTCATTTGAACAACCATATGCCAAATGATTAAAAATAAAGACATGTGGTACATAACTTTTGCAATTTTTTTTCCTCTGAAAATCATAAAATGGACTGAAACAATGAAAGGTGAACGATTTTTTTTCACTTCAATCATTGTCTGAAGGGTTGTTATTGTTTACAATTTCGAATTTGAAATTAATTTTTTTCAGTGTCAAGTGAAAATAGAAGGAGGTTGAAAGTTTGTTTACAAATAAATGGGAAGTAGTAAAAAGTAACTTTTTATGGATGTTATGTTGTTGCAAAGACAATGGCGCGCCATAAGAATCTGATTGGCTGGCACCCCCGTCCATTTTCGTGCAGCCGCGCCGTTGCATTGCGTCGCGCCGGCGCGAACACACTTTAATATGCGCAATATCCGCGCAAATAGCCGCGATCATCCTTATTTCCGAAATATATATATACGATTCGACCCCGCTACGCCCATTCGCATCGTTCCGTGTCGCTTAACAATTAGAAAAAAACCTCAGATTCACACCAATAAGTGTTTTTCCAGTGTTTTTACTTTTCGTTGTTTACCTTTTTCCAACCTTTTTCGTTACTTGCGGCTTTCTTAAGTGATTCTCCAAAAACTGTTTCTGATTGGTTAAGATTCAAACAAATGTTTTTATCTTGCAACTTTCAGTTGACGATGAAAAGTCAGTTCCTAATGCGATTGGCATTTATTGAAACGATGACAGGATATTTACAAAAATGAGTGATTAAAAAAAACTACGTAGTTTCATTCATTCATAGTTCAGAAATTGAATCAAAACGATGAGTGGAGATAAGGCGCGCGAATTATTCATCATTGCTTCATCAGCCTTTTTCTCCCATCTGATTGGAGGAATAAGTTCATTTGATGCGAGAGAGTGCCCAATTATACGAATCTTAAAATAGCTCGCGAGCGGCACCACCAATTCAATTAGAATCATCATTTTCTCGAAAGAAATGCACGACACATTCCGCTTCAGCCACACATTATATTACTTGTACAAATATAATAACACATTGTATGCATCAGCATCACTTTATTCTCAACAATTGTCCTGTCTTGCTGGAATTACTCAGTTGACGTTATTGTCTCCTGGCTAGCATTTTTAAACAAATTAGTTTTTTCTGCCATTGAGAAAAAAACTAATGCAAAAAAAACCACAATTACTTATACAAAAGTTTATCAATTGCACAACGAATTGCAATTTGTTTAATGTTTTTTCTTGATTGCAACTTTTTTTTGCGAGTGTTTGTTTTTATTTTTCAATAACAAATGATGGTCTTAAATCATGTACGAAAATAAACACCGACAAAGACACTGCATTTATGAATTTTGAACTGAGTTCATTAACTTTGAATACGGGGCGGATCGGAAGAAACATTTGGGAAACTTTTGGTACTGAAAAACCAAACCAAATAAGAGGAGAATATTATTAAAATCTGAAAGTTCAATACGATTACCGATGGTCTGTGTAATATAACGAGTACGAAATTTGAAATTCGAACTGAAAGAACATGCGCGGAGGGAAGAAAAGTTGGCGGTTAAAGAATCAAAAAAAGGGGAGAGAGTGAGAAAGAAAGATGCGCAATTGCTAGGTTCGAGAATCGCAGAGCGAAAGGTCGATGGGGGTGGGGGACACCCACACACGCGGCGGGCCTCCGCACACCTCTTGGACGACGTCACAGTCATTCGCGACACCCACCGCAATCAAGGTACGTATGCACACACTCTGCCAGCATGTTAACTTCTGATCTACAATCAAATCTCAATACATTTTCACTCAAAATCTGAAACATAAAACTTGAAACGAAAGGAACAAACTTAGCAAATTTCACTTCTTCCAAGAAACTCCCTTTTCAAAACCAATACAAAATCACAACTTTGTCATACTTGCTCACAAGAATCTTCGTGGAAAATTGTGTCTCAAATTAGTTAAAAATGCACATTTACGAGCAGATACGGATTGTGAAATCTAAAAAAACCGTGGTTCATGTTTTTTGAGTGAATTTGATTATTTGAACATTGGCAAATGTAAAAGTTAGAACATAGAAATTGTTGAGGTTAGATTAAAAGGATGGGAAAAATGGTGAAAAATATGAATGAAAATATGTTTGTAGGTTTGGGGGAAAAAAAGGAACTGACGGTAGGATCGGTGTGTTACGCGACATTGGCATGAGCAGCGGCGTTGGTTGTGAGTTGACACTACAGACGAAGAGTAGACGGTGGCGGCGGCGGCGGCGGCGGCAGAGGAGCACTTCCCCCCATAAAAGCAGCAGTGTCAACCGGGCGCCGGCCAGTTGTCATCCATCGGCAGAGCGGTGCACTGGGTCGTTCGGTGGTGGTGGTGTGCTCGTTAATAATAAGGTCGCAGTAATCGCGAGTTGGTGAATGAGCGATGATGCGCGGAGCCGCTGGCATTGATAAATAATAATCCGCCTAAATATAGCGGCATGACAGGGCATTACATGCGCCGCGACGACGATTATGTAAACATGCATTTCACGTCGCGATGCGCTATGTTCGCTCGATGTTTGCGTTAACAGTCAGTCAGTTAGGCAACATGCCGACCGGATACGGAACTCGACTCGTTTTTGGCCTTGTTCGCGCTGGAGAGCACGTGGCCCGGTTCGCAGCCTAGTACCCCGTGAATGACATTGCAAAAGCGCGACTAGTCAACCGCTCAGTTCGTCTCGACTCTTTCATTTACACTTTTTTTCGTCAAGTCGAAATAGTCAGTTTCTTTATTTTCTCAAGTCAATGAGTCAGTGAGAGTGGTACGGTTCAAGCGCTTGGCTCGCACTTGCTGGTCAGTTTTTCGCGTGCCAAACCGACAGCACGCCCAGCGAACTCCGACAAGTTTCGTCTCTCTCGTGTCCAGTTCTACTAACTTTTACAGTTTCGCCAAACGGTTCAACTAATTGCCAGTGACTTGGAAGCAAAACACTATCGCTTTTTGCACCCGTTTTTGTTCTAGTGGGTTTGTGCTGTGGATGTCTGTGACAAGTATTAGATATACAACGTTCAAACTCAGTTTTTTATTCACGCCTGCTGTACAACGAGACTGTCAACATGTGCCGACTTTTGTTCATGCCGATCCTGCTCCTCGTTGTCTCGCGTCCTCTGACTTTGCGCGCCAGAAGAGTCGCGCCACTCTTGGAGGACGATTGGAACAAACGACCCCATCGGGCTGCCGGTGAGTGTCATTTTAAAACATCAACAAATTATTTCTTCACCTCCCCCCCCCTCTCCCAATGAATTTAAAACATACTTTATTTGGTATTAGTTGGAGTGAAAATGATGGAAAAAGATTACAACTTTTGTGCTGGAGAATCAGTTTCTTTGCACAACAAATTTTCTAAGACAAGTATGGTAATTGATAGGAGTTACACATACTATCTTTTAGAAGCACTTGGATAATTGTTTTGCGATTTTTTTTGTACCGGAAAGTTGGAAGGTTTCTGTCTGGCACTAAAGTTAAAAATATGAGTAATAACTTGGATTTTTGAGGTCATCTGAGCTGTTTGACAACGAAATATTGGTTTTCTTGTAAACAATCTACGCGTTTTATCTTTTAATACTCTACACGAAAAACATTTTGGGATCGGATGTAAATGCTGGATTTACAATTTGCCATTTGTAAATGTCGCTGAACTTTTGATGAGCTGCAAGTGTGATTGAGTTTGTTTACTTTTAGATGAAATTGTTTCTAAAGTGGTTGAAACTAAAAGGATTTTTTTTCATAAACTCTTAAAAATATTAGCTTTAGTACTTAAGTAATAAGGTTTTTTTGAAAATTGTTATATGAAACACTGTGTTTACATGTTGTAAATGAAAATAAAAAAAGTGTGCAGTAAATTGTCATTAAACGATGAGAAATAATAGAGATGCCATCTGAAAGATAAGATTTATTACAAAATGACAAAATTGTTCCGGCCATTATTACATACAATTACATATAATGCATATAATTAATATAACTAATGCATCGAACTACATTGTATGCACGCATCCAAGCATTCAACGTGCTTTTTTGTCGTTACTTTTTTCATGCACGAATATCAATCGGTTCATTGAGTATATATCTCTGCAAGTCCGCGTACTATCGCTTTCGTTATTAATCACGCATTAATATACACTGTATAATAAAACTTCCCATCTCGCGGCGCCGCGCTTAGCATCGACAGTTTAGTTTTATTTTATGTTTTAATTTGAACCGATCGACTTCGAGGCTACTGTTTATGTTCCAACCGATTTTCAACTAGCGATAGTCCACGAGAGGGCACTTTTATTTTATTCTTTATTTTACCTCGCGTACCTGTTTTAACTCGTCGTTTATCTAGCATCTAGGTCACACGGGAAGGTGTTTGAAAAAAAAAAGGTAAACAAAAAAACAAACAAGTCGTTAGGCGAGTCATTCAATTTTGCGGAAATCGTTTGTCAGAAACGATCCATGACTGGAGGTTCATGTAAAACCAAATGATTTATCGCAACGTTCAGTTAAATTATAAAATTGTTTCAGAACGTTTGGCACGATCGCGAGACAATAAAGTGAACGCATGGAGAGTGCGGTTTTGATGAATGAGTATTGATTATGAATTCGATACGTGCATGAGAAATCACTGGATCGATTGGTGTCATGTAACAAAAAACTACAACTAAAATCTTTTTTTCAACAACTTTTATTATGATTTTCTTTTTCTTTTTTTTTTTTTGAAAAGAAAGAAATGTTGATTATTTTGCAAAACTAACACTTAAACTGGTCATAACAAACTGTATGATACTCGTGCTACAATCATTGTCGCAATCGGGTGAAAATTTTTCAAGAATAGACACTGGTGACGCGCGAAGCGCTTTATCTCCGAATAATCTATAGAAGTCACTGACGTCACGCTTTTTTCGCGCGAAACTTTTGAATGGACGTCCTAAAACTTTTATGTCCCACGTTTTCCGGAAGCCGATACAATAAAGCCATTCTACCCAAAACAGACTATACATTGTTGAGACGTCACGATCATCAGCAAGAACGTGTTCATTCATATAAGTCATATTTTTCACGCGTTATCCTGCATACTTTGATTCCATCAATTTTAATGACTTTTATTTCCAACTTTTTCACTTCCTTTTTTTCTCACTAGCATACAACGTTTATAAAGTCACAACTCGCAACGTAACTCAAAATACACATTACAGTGATTTGCTAATTTCTGCCAATTCATTTTCGTTCAAAAAAAATAGGTAAAAAAAAGTAAAAGTGTACAACTAATAAACTTTTGAAATTTGTATTCAAAACTTTTGAAAATTCATTTTTGGTCTGTTTCGATTCGACGATTGGATTAAATGGATTGTTTTTTTTTCGGCTGAAGGAAGTTGCGCAGAAAAATGAATGAAAACAATTTGGAGTATATTAACTCGATCTGTTCTGAGTATGTAGCGCCGCATGCAAGTTGAATGATTAAGATACACACGCGAGATGTTTCGCCGCTTATGTAGGTATATACCTCTTTATACGTAATGGTAGCCTCAGCAGCTGGCTTCGCAGAATTATTGAGGTAGGTCGAGATAGCCGTCACGGCAAGCCGCCGAGTTGTTCCCTATATACGCGCTGTGTGACAATAAATGCAACAGGTGCATTTTCCATTTTACACAATCCATCATTTCCTTTTTATCCATCTCGCAGTGCGAGTTGAATATGCGCGGTTCCTCCGATTTCAAACATCGCAAACCAACCAAATTTTCCTCCAACTTGACCCTTTTCATCACTTTTCAAAAAATTGCACTTTTGTCATTTCGAGTTCTTACCATTCTCAAAATCATTCAGTTTTGATTCGAATGACTTGGGAGGTGGAAGCAAATCAATTAGTCATAATTTAAAAAAAAACTGATGCATTTATTTATGACACTTGAAAGTGCTCTGATTTAAAAATAATGCTTCTATATAGCGGCCGATAAGAACGGGAACATTAAATGACCGGTACTGGCGGTTGTGAGTGGAACGAGAAAAAAAAACATTTTTCGAATCCGCGCAACCTTACTGGTAAACGTGACCGTATAGCAAAATTACAAAAAAAGTCCTCTGTACCCGTGCCCGTGGCGTATAAGCGTGCCCGTATTTGTACGCGAAACATTGACATCAGAAGTACTGACTGTGTCTTATATTGCTATAATTATCACTTCTTGGAACTCTCGTTTCTTTATTACATCGAGCAAAATTGTGCATTTTTTTGCACCAAATGAGCATGTCCAGAATTAACATCCACTTAGTGGTTGCAACAGTTTTTTTTTATAGTTCAACAGCTCAGTTTTTGAACTATGATTTTTGCATTTTCAGTCACTTGATATCAATGAAACTCATTTTGCAACCCTAAATGTTTGTAACAAACAAATTCTGTCTCTAGTGATTTGTTGCAAAATTATTTTACGTTTCCAAAACTGCAACAAAAAAGTTTCACGAATAAAAGTTTAAGTTACCGAAAGCAATAATCACAGTTCCAAACCGTTGTCGTTTCTTGAAGACTAAATGAACTATAAAAATTGTAACTTGAAATTACAGAATGGGTCGTGTAAAAGTGTCACTGATAGTGAAAGCTTTGATAAAGTTCACACGCAACAAAATTAGCGCCGACATCCCACTTGTTTGGTAAAACAATAGAAAAAAGTCGTTTTTCTCGATTTGCAAACCAGCAGCCTATGCCAACAACTAACAAATTCGTATTCGATTGTTCAAAATGCCGCAGCTTGAACTTTCCAAGACCAAAAGTTTCATCTTAAAAAAGAATGTTTCTAAAATTAGATTGTCAGTCACTGTCTAAAGTATAGACAGGTGAGCGAAAATTCGGCACCGAAAAGTCTCAAGAATCTTTTGTATTGTCTAGCGTTTCGCTGGTGTCTCAGATTTCGGATTTTCGGCTACTCTCAAAACGAATCGCAGAACGAGAGTAGCCTCCCATTCTTAGATAAAAATTTGTTTCCTTAATAGCCCGTGACCAGGTTAATAGCAAGAGCGCGCGTACAAGTACAACATTGTACGCACAAGGACACGAGAGAATAATTGCGCGCTATTTAGTCGGATGCAAATATAGCGCGACGCGACGCGATGCGTTCACGCTTGAGAAACGACGAAATTGAAACTGGCTGCACACGCACAAGAGCGACGGATTGGTTTGCATGTGTGCGGCGTGTACATACCGCACCCAGAATCGTAACATTCCACGGCGGCGGCGCACACACGCGCAAATATATAATAAAAATAATAATTAGCCAGCGTGACAACGACTTGCTTGTTCGCGCGAATTATTATACAAGCCACATTGCGCTCCATCGACAAATGTCGCGTATCAACGATTTTTGCCATTGTCACCAGGACCGACTGAAAAAACGTTTTTTTTTTCGGTTCGTTCACTCAACCACTTGTTGCGCACTGCAATTGCTCATCTCTCAATTTCTCTTTTTTTTTGCCTTTTCCGAGCAAGCACTCAGAGATCATGAATGCGTCGTGTCAGCCGCCCTCGCGGGAACAAATTTTTTCGAGAACATTAACCTTCTGACGAGAAGAGGATGGAGAAACGAAATTGGAAAAATTTATTTTGTTATAGAATGTATATGCCTATTTTGGAGTTAAGTAGAAAATAGTCAAGAATGGTTGTGGCGCGAAGATGAAACGAATGCTTAGGAGCAAGTCGTTTTGTGTCTGCGACGCCTCTAAATATACGCAGCCCGTTCCTCTCCAGCGCTTGATGCCTTTAGACAAACTCAAACGAGAATTTGCCGACATTGCAGAAACACGACTCGCCATGTAAACGAGACATCAAAACGTAAAAACCAATTTATGTGCTGTGCGCGTTGCTGCTACGTCGCAAATGAACTTGAACCGGATCATTTTCGGCGTGGCAGTCGGTACGCACACCCGCTGATGGCTCGCATGTCTTCGGTTCAATAGTTTCAATCGCTTTCGTTGCGCAGAATAATCAGTTTTGCAAAACCTTTTGGTTTCAAAGTTCTCTCGGCTTCCTATTCAGTTGTACCATCTGAGATACATTTTCGTCTATTTTTTATCGAACTACAGTTATTTCATTAAACTGAAAAACCAAGGAACTCATTTCGATTTTGTATCCTGTCATGTCAATCAACGTAAAAACAATTTTCAGAAAAATGATTTTTCATAAATTCGTGTAAGCTACTAAATATTCTCTGTCGAATAAATTTATAGACACGACTCAAAGCAAAAGAAACATTTCATGTGTTTTTAAATGATACAAATTTAGAATACAAATATTTGCGGAACTTCATTAAACGAACTGTGTTCAATGAAAAGAAAAATTGTTCATGAAACCATTCATCCGTCGAATCGAAAGAATGTTTATGATAATTCGACAAATGCAGTCTATTTTATTTTGCCAGTCTTTCAAGAATTTTCATAACTCAGATAAAAAGTTTCATTAGAAAAAGAACACATCGACGTTTTTTTGGCACGAAAACATAATCCACGATAGTACCATTTCCGACAAAGATTTTCAGCATTTTTGTTTTCGCTGATACTCGGTGGTAAATTTGACTAGTCACAAATTAGCCATGCCGATAAGGTGCGAGGCAAGATTCCAAAGGTGGCAGAGGCGGAAGTGACGATAAAAGCGCGGAGTTTAGAAGAGCGATAATAAGGGCGGTCTAATCGCGCGGGGTGATGAATTGAGACAAATGATTTGAGTTGTAAGATGAGCGGCGGTATACGCCTCGGAGTGAATCCGCGTGTACGCCTGGGTCGACGGCATCTGCCAGCTCGTTAAATAATAACTCGAATGTAATCGCCAAGGATTTAGCTGTCACGCATTCTTGGCTTGATTGCAATGTCGTCTACGTCCCAACACACTCATAATGCGCCGCCGAGGTGCGGATTATTGTCTCGGTTATTCTTTTCGATCATTATCATTAATTAGGGCTTCAGCTCACGCCGAGATCAAAGTGCAACAGTTATGAATTCAGTATCAGACATCAGACGTCGGCCGAAAAGTTCAGAAACTCTCCATTTATAGCCATCGTTCTTCAGCGTTTCGTCCGAACCAATCTATGTCGACGAATTATTCGTACAAAATTGGAGTACAAATTGTATGCAAAATTGATTACAAAATGTGGACGAAAAAATGCGGCGATAATCGGCGAGAGGAATGTGTACGTACGTTGATATGAATTCGCGGTAACAATAAATAATTTATCACGTCGAACAATGTCGAACGCGCGAGAAGTGGTTTGGAGTGGTTCGGAACGAAAAAACAGAACGACATACATGAATCGGACAGCGACTCTGGCACGCCCCATCGCGCATGCGTCCTCGTGCGAAAATAATTGAAGGTGCATTTGAACATTATCGAAGACACGCGCGCGCATTCTTTCGAGGTCGATTACGCGTTGTTCGATTTGTAATCGACCCGAGACGCCGGCGTTTCGTCCATCTCGCAAAATCTGTTTGCACAACATTTTCATTTATCTCGTTGCGATTGTAAAACCAATAACATTAAGACCAATCAACCACTGACAAATCGCTTGGATCTTGCAAAAGTCGTGGATGACAAAAACAAAAGTCGCTTGCACGCAAATGGCACTTGGAGGGAAGGGGGGGGGGGATTTTTTTCGCCTTCATGCTTGTCGGAGCAATCGTGATATCTAGACTGAACCAAAAGCCTTTTAATTTCCCGGTTACTTCCTGTATGTGGAGAGGTTGAAAATATCATGACAACCTTTATCAAGCGTGTAATTTACTGCAGTGTATTCAGCGAGAAAAGCTCTTTTAATTGCTGACCTTCGAGACTTGAGACTCCATGGTCACGGACACTGGGTGAGGTTGTATAATCAACCATCATCGACCATCGGCCAAGACAACCACTTCGGTTCATGAAAATCAACTTACCACTTTTTGTTTCGACAATTTTTCTTCAAACCAAAATTGGTCTTGTTCATACATCGAAACGTTGTTTTTGCATCCCTCCAGGCATCTACTGCATTTGCAATCTCACTTGTTTTTTATTTTCCATTGAATGTCAAAATTGTAAGAATGTTAGCTCAGTATATACAATGTTGCTTTGAATGTTCATTTGACTGTTTATTGAGTTTGAATTAAGTTGCACTGACTGAACGAACATCCTTATTTGTCATCTTCGTTGAACTGCTGTAATCGTACATTTTAAATGTCACTTCTACACCTTTTTTTTTAGCGAGACTTGATAAGATAAAGAATCGGCAAGGATATGCAAGTGTTTGTATATTTGATTGCCTAATTTCGAAATGTCTCAGAGTTGCAAATTAGATTCCCCTTTCAACTTTTGGTTCGTTCAAAAATACCATTTCCAATCTTATCAAAATTCTTGTACTCACTGATTATTTGGAATTGTTAATTTGAAATTGATTTTTGTTGCGAATTTTGATATTAGACAATTGAATGGAGATTTTTTGAATATAGTTATGAAAGTTTGCGAGTTTGATAAATAAAGATGCGAGGAAAAGTTTTCATTTTATATATGAGTGTACAGGATAAGAGTGCGAAACGGGAAAGATGCATGGTCGGCCGGGTATTAATAGTCGTGTGAATATCAAACGCAAGCTGCAGACGCAAAGGGTCCGCAGAAAAATGAAAATTTGGACAAAGCAAAAAATAAACAATAATAAATGTACGAGTTGAACCAGTTCGACGGTTCGGGCGTAAAAAATTATTTTCGAAACCACTGCAATCGTACGGATTTAGAAAATGGGTCAAGCAAATCGTATTATTGGATCGATAATGCGCGTATCATCGCTATAACGCGATCATCAACGCGAATGTTTCGCATAATGTTCATTTATCGAGGCGTCAATTTGATATCCACTCGAATCTAAATCGACAAGCTTCTAATCCAATCTGATGCTTCTAAAAGTATGATGCGTTTCGTCAGACGAAAATTTCGCGAAAACAAATTGGAGCAATATTTTTTGTTTCAATTTGTTTTCAGCAACATTTTTGTTGATCGAATCGTGGCAAGGTTTATGGATTGATTAATTATTGAATCAATGTCAAGCAAACAAAACCGGCGATATAAATTGTGCGGATGCATCATGTGTACAAAAATATATTGACTTTTTTCGCGCGTCAAACACCGGCACGAGTTTTATGATGTTATTGTAAGTCAAGGCTGATGATGATAAATTTCCCAGCACCATGTTTATCCGATCGTCAGAGATATATAGGGAAAAAATTGTTTATAAATAATGATGAAAACTGACTGCAACGCGTGTGCCATGTTTATCGCTCCAAATTTACAATGCGATAATTTTATACCGCGGTGGGGATTTTCTTCTTTTTTTTTTCTCGTTTATTTATCCTAATCGCACTTCAGCAACTTTATATTTCGACGTTTCATCATGAAAAAATACTGAATCTTGTAATTCAGCAACAATTTCGTCCTCTTTTTTTTGTTGCCAAACTAAACAATTCCCACGTACTTTCTTTTGCTGATTTAAAAATATTCGAAACATGGACAAATCGAGTGTGAAAAGTTGGGATTACATTTGTTGTAATTTTGATGGTGAAAGTTTTGACCGATACCAAGAACGATATTGTTTTAAAGAGAAGAAGAGGATGACACAAGAAGTAGGGATAAGGGGCTGACAAGGTGGAGAAGAAATCTCAGTGGTCATCGAGCCGTCGTTTTATTTTCGTCCGACGAACAGCTTTCGTCTTAGATACACATCCGTTCGTGGCAACGTTGTCGCTCCCTATGCTCAGAGCTATAGGCCAGATTCATCTACGGGACCCGGCGAATATCAATGTCATGCAAATATGCAATTTGAATTTCTTTTTTCGTGCCCCAGCCAATATTCAGAGCAAACAGAATTTTAATTGAATCGTTTTAACCTGGTTTGAAGAATATCGTACGAGTTTTATTTTGAGATGTTCAACAACTTGGTTCACATTCCAATTGAGCTATTCAGCTTTAGAAAAGCGCTCCGAAACCACTACCAGGAAGCTTCTCTAACTTTTGTTGTACCCAAGAAATATCAAAATTTATATGACAATAATTTTTGCAAACCAACGTTGACATTATTTTTGATATATACAATTATTGAATGGGAAAAGGTTGTTAGTTGTTGTTGTTAGAGTTGGGAGTTGTGCATATCAATAGTTTGGTGCGCTTTATTTTCGTCCGATGGATTGTTCGTTGCGGTTTTTCAGTAAAACGAACTGCACCTTGGAGAGCGTCGCGACGACTGGCGACATGTCTGTGTATCGCGTCGCGGGCTCGAAGTAGCTACGTCAGTTGATGGCCAACGACCCCGTCTTCGTCGTGTATATCGTATCGTTTTGTGACTAGCGCGAAAGCCACTGATACTGATTCGGCTCTCCTTCATCAAATCATACTATCTAAACACTCTAGAAACAACACATCTAAAATGCATTACCTACTTCTAGTTAACTACTTAAGTAGTTTACCCTTTTCCTTACCAAAAAGACCTACAACGAACAAACAAATCTTCCAAACAATGTTAAAACAAACTTCAATATTGAATTAAGCACTAAGTTACTAACTTTAATTAACAAACTTGCAGTTTTTTTACAAGATTTTTGTCTGTTTCACTCTAAAAATTTTTCATTCTAAAAATAAATGTAATCTAAAAATGAACATATTAATTTGCTTTTCATAACATTGTTGATTAAGAAATTAGTATCAACGTTTAGATTAAAGTTAATATTACTGCAAAACTGGAGTTGATTTTTGAGGATTTAACGTGCGTCTCTGAGGTGATAGTTTGTCGTCTTATCCACTGCTCCATGAGTAAATTTATGTACTGAAACTAATAAAGCGAATTTTCTAACATTTAAAGTTACTTCAATGTTACTTTAAAGTTACTTTTGAGTTACTACTTGTGTAGTTACAGTCACACCAACTATATTTATTTAAAGTTATTTTACGAATATTAAAAAGTTAAAGTTTGGACTTTGGACCCAAAAAAAGCTTTTTAAATTTTTAATTCTCAATTTTTTTCGTTACGTTTTCTTCTTTCTCTTTTTCGTTTCTTACTTTATTAAAGTCAAGTTTTGACGAATATACAAATTTACAAATGTTGACATTTTCTGTTTCAGAATGTACGTTCGGCAAACAGATACGAGAACTCGGCTCCACTTGGTTTGCTGATCTGGGCCCACCTTTCGGTGTCATGTACTGCATCAAATGCGAATGTGTTCCAGTACGTAACTCTTTTTTTCCTATTTCAAAAAAAACAAAAAAAAAATTGTTTCCAGTACTGATTTGTATTTCATTAGACCATTTCTTTTTTATCGTGTCATATGAAATGTGTACACGACCTTTGACACGAGTCGGTTAGTTCGAAACATTCGTTTTTATGTCAGGCACGACAAGCTTCAAGCGACAAGAACGTGTTTGTATGTATTAGTACACGAGAGCGTCTGTATACTGTAGCGCGCAACACTAATTGTCTCTCATTTGTAAGACATTTTTTTTTGGCGTGAGAAGAAGAAAAAAGACGAGAGAGCGTCAAACGAACTGATAGCAGGACGATGGGATCCAAAAGGGGCGCGACTGTTTTGTTACGAAAAGAACCGAAAACGTAACTGTTTTTCCGCAAGCGAGATTGTAAAATGGGCTGAATTGAAATATAAATAAAGAAAAGGAATTCATTCGAAATGAATAAAACATGAGCGGCGAAGCGGTCTAAGCCATTAATTAACGTCCACCCGCGCGCGCTACTCGTTATTCTCGAGGCACGATTGACACTATACCATCAGAGCGACCTTTGGGGCACATTCCGGCTTTGGTCGTTGGAAGACCAAGCCGGATAAATCTAAATCTGGGTGACACAGGTCGCTGTATTCTAATCCGATTCGCAATTACAAATAAGACAGACTGAATGGCGCTCTTGCGCTAATCTATAAATTATACGCGGATACACACCCTCCGCTCGTTACTTTCTGGTTCACAGCTTTTGATTCTCAGTTCGGACAACAAAAAGTATAAAGAAAGTACCCTTTATTAGTTGGACTTGCAAATCATTTCACATGCATAATCTTTCGTGCAAAAACAGAAAGAAACATTTTTTTATTCCTTTTTATTGCATTTTTTAAAGATCTCACGATTCGAAAAATAATCATTTAAGTACGCAGAAAGTTTTTTGCAATTTGATGCTTTACTTTTTGGGATTTTCTAAAGACAACATTTAGAACCTGTTACGTTCAGTTACTTTTCTTTAATGATAATAAAAGAGGGTTGATTCGCCATTTCATTTTTGATTCATTTAATTATACTTCTTTGCAACGGCTATTTTTCATTTTTTTTGCCACCCGATATTGCGTTTCATTTTTTTTTACTTCACATGATTTGCACAGTGAATGACTATATCGTAGATACTTTCACACCGTCAGTCGTCGGTTTATATTTATCGCCACCTACCAGCGGTGTGATTTTACACGATTTTTTATCAGCAACCAGCGCGTAGTCTCGCGAATACAAAAACCGCCGCTAAACTCAGGATTTTCGGTGCAACCAGGTACTTTTCATTACACAATGCAGATGCAATTCAAAACTTTCATTCGACGAGTGCAAAAAAAAACGAAATAATGAAACTGTTAATCCACAAAAGGGTGATAAAATTTAAACTGATGGGTTATAAATTTACGAGACATTGAAAAATAGTGTATACAACGAGGGATCAGATAGCACTTATTTATCGCTTATATTGACAATTTTATATATGACTTTCTTGCGAGAAATCTTTCCGTGCGTTGATCCACGATATAAACACGTTAAGAAGCTTATTTCGCCGTTTGGAGTTGTCCCTTTTTTTTTCAACGGAGAAATGCAATGGGCAAGAATTGCAGGAAGAAACTATTGCGTGGGTAGACGACGTCTCATCGCGAGCAAGAGAAGGGGCCCGAAGTGAGAAAGAGGTATAGATGTCGAGAGGGTGTATTTTTAGAACGCAAAGGAATGACAGATGCGCTTCGTTTGTATAAGGAACTATTGATGGGTATATAGCTTTTGAAGAGTGTGGGATAAAGTCGAGCCGAGGATCATAAAAATCGATGCAACTTGCAATCGTTGCACTTTTTTTCTCTCCTCCGACATTCCCACTTTCTTCTTTCAAATTCATTTCTAAAGTCAAACAAACGGTTTCGACTTCCAGTATGAGAATTGAAAAATTGCGAAAAATTGTTTAAATTTAGTTTTGTTTTTGAGTTGATTCAAACTGAAGACATAACAAACAGTTATGATGAGTGATAAATCAGAGAGAATTCGAGGAAAGAAGAAGAGAGTGAAATTGAAAAGAAGGAATATGGAAAAGATTGGAAATGGGTCTGAGCTGAAATTTTGAAGTATAAATAAAAGCTCGGGTTTGAGTTTAGACTCTGATTGATTTATATGATGGATTTATTTAAGTGCGAATTTGACGAAGCAGGCGTTGACGTTGGTACCTGTTAACGACGACGCAGCCGCCGTGTGTCAGTAGTTGTAACAGTTTTTCGTCGCGGAACAGTTGCCTCGGCTTTTTGGCTTCCTTTGAGCCGGTAATCGTTCTGCCGGTCAGCAAACGTCGTCTCGGTTTCGTGTGATGCAGTCAAGCGAGAATATATATCCACAAATTTAGCACTCGATGCCAATCCGTTTCAGCAGGAATGTTGGCTGCATACCACTTTTTTCCAAGCTTTTGACTAGTTTTTACGCCGTGTATCGCCCGGCAAAAAACCAGCGCCCTCAAACGGGCCCCCAACCTTATTCCGACTCTCGGGTTACGAGATTATTTATTTATCGTCATTGTTTCCACTCAAAGCGAAATCCTTTAAGAATGTCGTCGTTCGTAAGGATCGTATCGGATGTAACAAAATCCGTCTGCGACGCACCAAAAAATTTTATCTTCCCCAATCAAACTCGAATTTATTTGCGTTTTGTTATGAAACTGTTTTTATTCCGACTTTGTTACGCACAGCTAAAACAGCTCGGCGAAATATGAATTAATTGTTTTTGGGTTAAAAAAAGGGTTGAAAAAAGACAAAGTTATATCGTGTTATAGATATATTTATTATAATTATTTTTATCGCACGTTGAAAAATAAATGTTGCCGGTGGGATATACAACGGGCGTTTTATTTTAGCCTCGCTGCGCGTCGTAAAGAAAAAGGTCATCGAATCGTTTGTTTGAATTCACCCTCGCGTTTTCTCGAGCGCCCATGCGGAGTATGTTTAATATGTTATTCTTTCTTAATGGTTCCAAAAGTTTATAAATTTTACAACGCGCAAAATATTTTACTGCCGTCGTTGTTTTGAAAACCTTGTTACAGTTTATCAGCAAATGTATCACGTCGCGGCAGTTTGGAAATTCGTTCGCTGTAGCGCGAATTTTAATAGGCACACACATTGCTTTTGGCTTACAAGCACACAACAACTTTTTATTCATTTCGTTTGTTTTACCTTCGTCATTATTGGTTTATTTACACAATACAAATATAAGTTTCAACATTTCAGTATATAGTTGTATTTGTTTTTCTTCAATTTTTTGGTTTTTTTTCAGGTTCAAAAGAAAAGGCGAGTTGTAGCAAGGGTGCAGTGTCGAAATATCAAGAACGAGTGTCCAAAGTTGACTTGTGATGAACCAGTCTTGCTACCTGGAAGGTGTTGCAAATCCTGTCCTGGTGAAATATGTAAGAAATTGTATTCTTTAAATCAACTTATTACCAATTTGAAACTTTGGAAAACAAATTTAACGATGAAAAAAAAACAAAATTTTGTACACTTTTAGTAGTCTTTTTTTTTGCAAATTTGAATTTTACATTTGTAGCACCATTTTTGAAGTGTACCTTTACATAAATTTTTCCTTCATTTTTCACTTTCAATTTCATTTGAGTTATTTGAAAAAGGTTGCATACATTTTTTCACTTTAACAACTGCAATTCGTCAAATCACACATTACACGGTACATCCATATTTATTTGTAGATAAGAGCTGTCATCGCGCGCTCGACTAGGCCACATAAAAACATAACAAATAAATAAATAAATAAATGATTATTTAATTGATGTCATAAAGCATTACTGCAGATTGTGCAATCGCGTTATTTATAAATAAACACCTTTTAATGTCAGTCGTTGACATATAGACGGCGAATTTGTAATATTTTCTCGGAATTGTATTCATGTCAACATTTCAGCGTTTATCATTATAAAGACGAGTGTGATTTTCAATCGGATTGAGTTTCTCTCATGCTTTGGAGTCCAAAAAAAAATTGGTTATTCTAAACGCAAAATTGTGTTCGCGCGACCATTCATCCCGTTGGAATCTCCGTTCGAAACGTCGCAGTAGATCCAGTTGCGATAAACTCCGTTTCTAGAAGTCATTCTGAGGCCAAACTGATACTGGTGCGCCTCAACTCTATGATTGCCAGAAATGAGTGGATTGCAGCCAAAATACTTAAGCGTGACTTGAAAAACAACCGCGCTCCAACATGGCCGCAACGTCTCATCTATATTAACCATTTGTTGATAAGGATCTTCAAATATTCATAGAACGTTATTAAAATTCCTCCTCGCTTTTGACCAATCAACAACGAAAATCTACAAAAAACTGTTATTAAAATTCACAACAGTCAAACTTTCTTTTCAACCAAAAAAAAAAAAACATCCTTGACGGTGTTGCGGCAACGTCTTCCAATTATGTACTAAATCATTTTTATATTCCCTCTTTACCATAAAGTGAGAGAATATTTTGTATTGGATATTTGAACTGAACGTTGGTTCTGATTCAAAAACGAACGTACAAAATTGTGCGAAAAAATCATGGTGTCCTTTGATACAGCACTCGGCGGTAACTCGATGCACTCGTTAGATCGGCTTGGCATAAATTAACGCGCGCAAAATTTACAGCTGCGAAATTGCAATATCGTATGGCAGAGAACGATGACGAAACAGGACGGCTTCCTCGAAGCCGCTAACCTATTACATCCGAGCTATTTTATTTATGTACATATTTTAGTTGAGCTCACAGCTGCTGCTGCTTTTGAAGCCGATGCGCCGAACGAATTGTTCCGCGTACGCTCATCATTTTTCTGTCAACCGACTTGGATTACTTATTGTTTCGACCGGCGAATCGTTTAATCAAGCGCCATACAACAGTCAAACACATGTCGCCGCGTCTCTCCTGGAGCTTTTTTTTTTTAATTCTTCTTCCTCTTGTCCTTTATGTTTTTCTTAATGAATCATCTTAATTTGCAATTGTGCAATGATTAATGCGTGCGCGCGCTCAATTGATCGCGTGAAATTTTCATCGTGTGAAATCATTGCTTGAATTATTGTGGCATAAAAGGTTTTGTTTTCCATGCCGATGACAGATTATTCGGAATTATTTTTTGTGTCATACAAGATGAGGACTGACGATAAGGAGGGCTGAAATATCACTAATGAGCTGACAATACGAAGAACGGTAGTCACCGCATTGGCGCCGGCTTTATATATAGGTATATGACTGCCAGTGGCGTCATTTCGATCAAGTCGCGCAATTTAAATTTAAATATCGGGACAATTGATGAATCTTAATTGAATTGATGCTATCGACAACAAAAAATATTCCTTTTTTGTTCGATCACAACTGCGAACTAACATTTGTTCAAATTGTTCGCACTTTTGTTACACTAGTTTGATGCAGCGGGACGAGAAAAAATATGAAAAAAGTTTTGTTCTTGTTTTTGTTTGTATTTTATGGTTGAAGAAGTTGATTTTATGATCTTTCTTGAACGGTTTAAATTGAGGTACACTTAAAAATCTGCGTGTTAAAAGTTCTTTGTTTTCTGTCATGCGTCATGGAATTTTAATTTGCATTTAAAAATTTACGAACGTTTTTTTATGTCTTACAAAATTTAAAGAATTGATGCGTTTCTTTTTCGTTTTTTGATTAAAATTTTTTTCATTTCCAGTTGAAGATGCAGTGCAGGATCTTCCACCGCAAATTTCAATGGAAGAAGAGGAACGAAGTTTAAAACGTGAGTGAAATTAAATCCTTAAAATTGTTTGAAAAACAGAATTTTAAACTGTTTTCCTAAATTTTGTTCACAGATTTCGGTACATTACTAACCGGAAAGATATCTCTGAAACATCAACGAACGATTTCCGATTCCCTACCGAGCACCAGCATTTCGAACGACGCCTTCAACTACGTCGCAACAGGTCGATTTAATTTCCAACGCAAAAACCTCTACTACTCGTTTTACATCTCTGAATCGGCCGATCGACCGAAACAGATCCAATTTTCTGACGGTACCGGGAACATCCTCGAGGAACAAGAAATCCCACCAGGTGGCGTTTACCAAAATTCCACCGACAAACTATGTGGAGTCTGGCGTCGTCTTCCTCGCGACTACAGAAAACTTCTAAAAGAAGAACGAATGCACGTGAGTCTGGTCTGGGAAGAATCCTCGACTTTAACCGGAGCCTTGTCTAGGTACAAAGGTCTTTCAAGCGAGCAATACTCGTCAATATTGGAACCATCGGAAGGTACAGACCGTACAATAATGGCTGGCGCAGGCGCCACAGCCATAGTCACAGCCTCGTCAGCCTCAGCACCTTCGCTTCACGTTTCACTAGTTTTCAACGGAGTTTTCCTGCCCACCGAAATTTCCGACGTGCCTCTAATAATCCAACTGGAACACTCGGACAAAAACTACGTCGTTTTCAGCGAGGAACTAACAGTTTCCAAACCGTCCAATGAAATTAACTTTGGCGAGGTTCGAAGTGCTATCTCAGGAGCAGATCTCAGACTTCTAACTCGAGGAAAGTTGATAATCAGCATCATATCAAAAAAGAACCCCCAGTTGTTAAAACTCACCGGGTTGATCAGGCCTCGAGCCAGCTGTGATATGTACCAGGCAGTTATTGCTTCGTCGCCTGCAGGGTTTGGTTGGGCTTTCATCGACAAGTTTGGAGGGCTGCGGTACGGAATCCAGTCATTCAATCAGACCACGAGTCTAGTAGACGAAGCTGGGGGCAAAAGGAAAATCGACCTAGAAGACCTCAGTTCGCCGAACCTTACAAACGGAACTTTTGAAAGGCCAGGACCCAGACTCCTCGAACCGCTTTTCAATGGCGATCTGAGTTTGGTTCTAGCAGCAGACTCCAAGGCTAGATTTGTCCAACGTCCGGTAGCTGAAGCGAGGGACACTGCTGCAACGTCGCCTCTTTTCCTTCACTCTACCTCTTCTTCCTCTTCCGCTGCTGCTCTCATTTGGGCATCTATCGACGACCGCTGCAGTTTACATTACGAACTCGAACTGTTCGGGTTGGGGAACAACCAAACCAACCTTTCTCTTT
This sequence comes from Telenomus remus, assembly GCA_020615435.1. NCBI lineage: Eukaryota > Metazoa > Arthropoda > Insecta > Hymenoptera > Scelionidae > Telenomus > Telenomus remus. Next base: position 10,947,129 of record CM036337.1, read on the forward strand.
CTCTCGAAACCATGCCGCTGCTGGCTCCTGGTGCTCCAGTTTTTAGAAGACTTCTAGACGAGTTTTCTGGCAACCTCCTCGAGGGTTCGGTCACAGCTTTGTCTTCCCTCGAACTCTACAGGATCGAGTCGGGAATTAGCTTCTTGGAACTTTCCGATCAGGAGACGAATACGAGAATTTTGAGGGGACTGTTCAACATCAAAGCACCTTTGACTTGTCTTCCGCACTATGCTGACAACGACGTGGCTTCTGTGGTTGCTTACAATTTGCAACCTCCACAATCCGGTGAGACGGAAAACGAAGCTAGTACTGCTTGTTACCACGAGGCGAAGTTTTATCAGGAGGGCACTCAGTGGACTTCGAGTGCGGATCCGTGTTCAATGTGCCACTGCTACCGAGCGGTCGCTCAGTGTGATCCTGTCCCCTGTCCGGCTTTCAACTGTCCCGCTGGCCAAAAACCCAAACAGATGCCAGGATTTTGTTGTCCCGTTTGCACGAGTAAGTTGTTGTCGTTGGAATTATGATTTGGTACTTCTTCTTCATACATTATTCACATTTACATTATTGTCCATTCATCCTTGATGTTCATACTTGTAACTGTTTAATTTTGATATCGATGGTTTCAACTTCTTTTTTATTTTCTTTTCTTTTCTGTTTTGTTTTTTGACAGATACCAATAACACTAACGTGACAATCAAAAGTCATGCGAACACTCTGTCAAAAGGCTGCATGTTAGCTGGTCAATTTCATTTGGCTGGTTCTTCGTGGCACCCTTATCTACCACCATCTGGATTTGATACTTGTGCAGTTTGCACATGTGACGTGAGTTTGCAACATTTATGTCATTTAATCGAATACAAATAACAGCATAGCATCAGTCAGTATCGTCATTTGTCCTCGTTGCTATTTTGTCTTTAACAAATTTCTTTTGACTTTTTTTTTCTTTTTCGTGTTTTTTTCTTCGTTTTGAGTTTTAACAAATTCTAATTTTTGTTTTGTTTTTTTTGGCTGTTTGATTATATGGAAATTGTTACTTACAGTCGCAGTCGCTCGAAGTCAAATGTCCGCGAATGCAATGTCCACTGTTAGACTGCGACGAGAAGACAGCTTATAGACCAAGTAAAAAAGCCTGCTGTAGGCAATGTCCTGTTGTAAAACCAGTCACGGGTCTCAATGGGGAGATGCTTCCGAGAGACCAGGCGGCGATTTCGACGAAACGATCGCCAGAAGAAATCCTTGCCGCTGGAGGCTGCAAATATCCTCTGGGAGGACCCTTTGAGAATGGCAAAGAATGGCATCCGCGTATCCATTCTCATGGGGAAATTAAGTGCGTCAAGTGTCGATGCAAGGTCAGTCCAAAACACACATTTTTTGTCACAAATTTGTACCAATCTCAACTTTGTATAATTAGTAGTAGTTATTCTTTTGTAAATTAATAATTTCAATTCTTACGAAAAAGTTCTATCTGGTATTTGAAATTTAAAAGTTTAAAAATGTGGTTTTCCTTATTATTGGAAGAATTCAATTGGCTGTTCGTTTCAGAATGGTGAAGTGAAATGCGACAGGAAACGTTGCACCCGAGCGTTTTGTAATACTTTGCTAAACCAGATGAAAACAAAGAAGAATCACGTAACCGACGACTGTTGTTCGGTGCAATGTCGACGGTCCCGTCGTCATCACCGTAACAATCGTCGGTTATCAAAACCGACAACGACATCCCGAGCGCTCAGCTGAGTCCTGCCAACCGACTCTGACAAATTCTTACAACTCGAAACTCGTCAACTGAGATTGACGGATGGAAATAGGTCCGACCCGTGGGGACACACTTCTGTGCCATAATCACGACCAATTTCTCAGCATGAAACAAAGTCAAGCGCTTGCTCATGCCTCGAACTCGAGCGCAATCCCAACATAATTGCATTATTATTTGTACGGGCTCCAAGCAGAACGTTTTTTTTTTCGCCTTTTTTTACGAACTGTATAAACTTGTACATATTTAAGATTTAATGTTTAACTCTTGATTTACTGTTTTTGCGCTAGGACCGTCGGAATTTGAGCATGAAAATTTGATTTGCCGAATTCGTCAGTTGAATTTTTCGACCTGAAATCGAAAGGGTCAGTTTTAAAAGAGAGAATTTTTAGCGAGGGAATTCTCGAGAGATTTGCTTTGGCTTATGAATCATGAACTCGAATTTTAATGGGGTTGAGCGTTTAAGTATTCGGAAACATAAATCGCTATATAGGATTAAGATGACAATCGTAGTGGAGAACGAGCGTGGTTTCCATGACACGTTTCAGCCAGGTATAAACGTCGTACAAGATTCAAAGCTATTTGGTCAACATTGAAAGCTTAATTTCGAAACCTGGAGTTTCATAAATGAGTTTGCAAAAAGTAACGTTTTTAGATTTTGTTTGAACAAAATAGAACAAGACAACAAGTTTTTTCTTATTTTAAACGCAATCGAAGGTTCCTAATTAAGTTTTAAGATACGAATTGATAGTTTGTACATGTGCCAAATCAACGTTTTTGTCTGAATGGATTGTTTTTTTAATATTAATTAAGTTTGAGGGAAGAAAATAAATTGATGGAATTAAAGGTCAACGCTCTTTGGGATAGACGCAATGAGCTATGTAGACCAAAGCATTGCCTTCAGCTCCCCTGGTCGACGTTTATTAATCAACAGGTTTTTATTAATGCTCATAACCACAAACGGGAGACGATCATTTTCACATCACTTGCAATATTGTTTCTTCGATTATTATTCTGTTTGTATGTCGTTTACAAACATGTTTCAATAAATAATCAAGAAACGCGAGTATTTTTTTTCTATGCGAAAAAGGATAACCATTTGTTTGCATTATTTGTCATCGATATCTACAAAATATTCATTCACAAAGGTGTTGCAAAAAATTGAAAGACAAAAATGTCCGGGCAAAAATAATAACAGATATTTGTATTAGAGAACGGATACAGTTTAAATGAAAGTGTGGTGAACACGTTGCGACACTTAAATATTATGTGGATATTGAAAGTGGGAAAAAATTGTCGTAGAAAAACTAACTAGCAATTTATTCTTAGTTATACATTATGCTTTGAGCCAACTTTCGAACTCATGTTTATACATCGATCAATAATTGCAATTATTACGACGAACGAGAAAAAAAACCTTTTTTTTTTCAATATAATAGCACCTACTAACTGCATCACCAAGCTATATCTAACAACCAAAGAAGACTGAAGAACCTTGGTAGCGGCATCATTTGCCAAATTGTGACTTATATTGCTGCTGGAAAGTTGATGTGTACGTTATAAAATGCGAAAAAAAGAACGGCAATAAAGAAGATTAATTTGTATCTGAGAAAGAAAAGATTTAAGATTTTTTTTATATCAAAGAAAACAAACACACTAGATTTATTGTTTTAGCTTATACTTCTAACATTCCAGCAGCATTGTCGATTATAAATACTTGGCAGAATCTGCTTTTACTATATTTTTACTACAAACATTGTACTTTCGTGTAATGCGATTATTTTTACTGCGTTTATATCATCATTTTAGTGAATGACGACAAACAATTTTAAAAACAGTTCAATAATTTCGCGCGACTCGTGTAAATAGATTAAGGACGTTTCTGACGGCACAACGAAACTCAGAACTCGAAACTTCACACTTGAAACTCAAAACGCATGTAAACTTGAAGATGATTTAGAGTTCAAATCATTGAGCTTAAATTTAAATCATCTTGGTGTATAAAAAATCATGGCAATGCTATTTGAATTTGCGTGCGATTTGAGTTTATGTTTTGTTGTGCAGATAGACGCATCCGTAGATTAAATCATATCGAAGTTGGGACGTGTAATTCCAAACTGTCATATAACTCATGCTTGATGAAACATCTTTTTTTCATTTATTTATTGATTAAATTATGAAATGATATTTTATAATTTTATTATTATATTTAATCGCCAATGTATTCCAAAATCTCATTTAAGGTGAATAAAATATTTTGTAATAAATCAAAGTGACTGTAAATAACATCAAATCATTTGCTAGAGAAAAAAACAATGAAATTTAAATTAAAACGATGTGCCTGGGCTGTTTATATTTTATAAACAACCCACAAACAAATCAAGGGCTTCCAGTATCACGTTTTACTCCTGATATTTGCACTAGCAAATCGTCATTTTTCGTATAAAATTGTAACCAAATCTGATCATATGAAAAAAAATGAATCGATTTTGTTTAACGATTATTTTTAATTTATTTACTTAATTATTTATGTGAATTTATTATCAAATCTGTAGTATTACATGTGTCACAATAATAATTAATTAGTCAGAATTGTATATCGACATAGGCCGTATTTATATCACGAATTTGGACGATATAAACTAAAACCCATTGTTAATAAATGTTTATTAAATTTGTATTACACGAGTTGTTTATTCGATAAATTGTATTTGTTACATCTAGCTGCATTTTTCTAGGAACTAAATTCAGTTGAGTCGTTTCTACATTGACCTTTTCGCAGGATAATAAAATAGATGCAATACACTTGTAGAATTTAAAATAATAATCTCGTTAAATATATTATATATCTTTAAAGAATACAAACTTCTTCAAGAACTACTTTTAAATTAATTAACATTATAAATTCAAACCATATAATTAACACGAACAAGGTATATTTTCATTAGCTATAAATTGAGTTTCCTAGTTATATTAATTAAGTCGCTCAGCATTTCATTATACATAAACATTACGAATTCAAAAATGACTTGAAACAAAATCACATGTTTGAACTCAGCAGTCCACTATCTAAAGCTCTCAAAACTAAATCTACGTGACTAGAGGTAGCATTGGTTCCCATTAACCCTATCCGAAAAACAGATCCCAAAGTCGGGCCTAATCCTCCAGCTATTTCAACATTGTATCTGCAAAAATTTAAAAAATTTCTTTCCAGTTTTTTTTTTACAATTCAATCCTGAACTACTTTTTCTGTTTTAACAGCAATGATCAAAAGGTTGCAGACTTTTAGGGGTTTCAGATTGCAAATTAGCAGTTTTACATTCCACTCATTTTTTGTTAATGTTTTCAAATGATTCAAAAAAAGATGAAAACATTGAAATTTACTCACGTTTCCATAGCTTTCCTGATAACTCGAGTCTCATTGATTCCAGCCGGAACTTTGATGGCAGTGATAGCTTTCAGACGACACTCCGGATTCTTGATAAAAAATTCAAGTCCACGGTTCCGCAATCCCTGGTGAAGTTTTTCTGTTGCAAACGCGTGTCTGGACCAAACCGCCGGCAGTCCCTGGTCCACAATGTGCGCTAAAGCTTCACGCAATCCGTACAACAAAGTCGCAGATATTGTGTGGTGGTACACCCTCTTCCGGCCAAAACAAGCCCAATAATCGCCCAGGATCGTCATGTCCCAGTAAAACACAGGTACTTTGGTTTTTCGAGCCCAAAGTTTTTTCCTGAAAATAAACAAACAATCAAGTATAACATTATGAAAAAAAATGTTAATAAAAAACATAAATTTTCAAGATGAAAAAATGAATCGAAATTTAAATTGTTTACTCTGCAAGAGGACTGAACGAGATGGGTGTTATCCCTGGTGGAGCGCTGATTCCTTTTTGACTTCCGGTGTAGACCACATCGACACCCCAATCGTCAGCAAAAAAGGGTTCTACTCCAACTGAGGCCACTGCATCCACAATCAACAAACTATCGTACCTGCAAAAAAAAACGAATCAGTAAATCAACAATTATTTTGATCTTTCATTTTTAGCAATAAATTTAAATTGGACAATAAACAATTTTTTTTACTTGTGAACAAGATCTCCGATTCCATCAAGTGGTTGCCTCATTCCAATCGAGGATTCTGAATGCACAATAAAAACCGCCGCTGGACGATACTTTTTCAGAGCGTCTTCAAGGTCATCGATGTCACAAGCATGTCCCAATTCGGTGTTCAAAACCTGTACCTATTCGAACAAAAAATTAATGTTAAAATACATTTCTCGTACATTTCATACATTGAATATGAAGGCTTATAAATTTGATTTGAATAATTGTTACTTGTATTCCAATACGAGTGGCCATGTCAATAACTCTTTCACCCCAAAAACCGCTTTTAACAACAAGAAGTGTCTCCCCTCGTTCCAAAATGTTCCCTATGGAAGCTTCCATCGCGGCATGAGCTGACGCGCTCAAAGCCAAGGTCAATCTATTGTTCGTTTGAAATACGTATTGTATGCCTAGTTTGATATCATCCATTATCTGCAAAATAAAAAAGTATGATGAAATGTAAAATCATTGTACAAAGTTTATAAATAACAAAATCAGTTAGCACTGAGAGTGATTAGATGTAAATGTAATTGAAAAGATTAATTAAAAAATACCTCAAATGTTTCAGGATGCATATGGCCCAAAAGTTGATACCCCATTGACCTCAACACCTGTTCCGAGCAATTACTCGGTCCTGCACCCATCAGAGTTTTTTGAACTCGATTCATCGGGCCCAGCAGTCGCTTAGGCGCTTCGTATTTCACTTGGAATGTTTCTTCGGCCATTGTTGAACTGAAATAAACCAACTTGCAGATTTAATTTCAAAGCAAAAATCTATCTGCCCACTATCTAATGAAAGGATATCTTATACGACTGATCGACGTTTAAGTAGATCTAGAAGAAAGAAGCTTTATTCTAACTCGTGACTAGCTTAGTATTGGTAAAGATAAGATGAACAAACGCATTGTTTGATATCACATAAACATCACATGTTTAGGCTTGAAAGTTAAATCAATGTTACAAACAAAAAAACAAAGTAATTAATCAAAGGATAAAATATTTTGACAATACTCACGAGCTGTGTCGAGCAGAGTTCAAAACAGTTCTCAATACCGAAACCCCGCCGTTAGTTACAGCCACAGGCCCACGATTTTGTTGAGCGTCGGTGGATGATGTTGTAGAGTTGTGATTCAGACGTCTTATCAAAGTTGTTTTGCGTTTATTCTTGTTCATTAATCTTCGACGAGGTGTTCTAGCGTTTAAACCGAAAGCGCTGTTCCACGGTGCCATTATTTTGATATCCAAAAACTTAATTTTAAACAGAAGAGACTCGCACTTAAGCACACAAACACGCACTGAAGTTAGTGAAGTTAATGGTAGTTTAAATTAATATAAATAATAAATAACTAATAAATACATTTTTACACAGGGAGATTCAAGGATACTGTGATGCTGAAGGGAGTCGAAACAGTTGTGCGCTGTCACATTAGAAATCAGACTTCGGAGCGGTGTTATTCGGGGCTTGCCAGCTGAATCATCGAATACGCGTTTGTTCATGTCTGGACGTGCAGAAGCTCTCGTTTGTTGCCATGTCACAACTTTTTTGTCAGTAAAGTTGTTTTCATATTGAAATATGTAATTTTGTTTACATTGTTTTTGTGATATTTTTTAATCAATTTTTTTTATTTATTATTACAATAGTTATGATGGTTTTTGAGTAAACAATTGGTTTTAAACAAAGTTGGAAAGTATTCTTCCATGAAATTATTTTTATTTATTAACGAAAATTTTATAGAAAAACGTTAGTTTTGCATAAGTTAAGAAGTTTTAAATAAATAACAATTAAATTAGAGTCATAATTTTATGACATTAGATGATGAAATAAAAAATCATAGTTGTTAATTTTAGGTCGTTACAATTTTGGAATATAAAAGTTGCAAATAAGTTTTGGAATAATATTTTTTGCTATATATACAATATCTTTTTCATATTTTTGTATTAAGTTTTAGTACAGCGTTTGTAGAGGTGACGGATTTGCATCGATTTATGTACCTTATTGTTTATCGTCGATTTTATATGAGTGGAATCTATGTTGTCCGGGGAAAATTAAACTCGGATTTTGTACGAGCAGACTAATGGTGTACAAATATTTACACTAAATATTTGCACCGAAAACTGCTCGTACAGATTTTTAAACATATAGATTTTTTATGCGGGGGAAAGTTTGGTTCGGAAAAATGTGCCGAAAAGAATTTGTACAGGACTTTAAACATGGATTTTATGTCGCACATAATAATGAACGCCATGGAAAAAACGTCCGGATTCATATGTGTGCAGAAATTGTAAATCCACTATCGGCCCCGTGCCATTTACTCATTTGAAAGCGTTACTGCGGAACGGTGCGTTTTTAACCCTTTTTATAATTTGTCCTCAGACGTCTCTGTTAACGAACTAAAGCAAGAAGGAAGATAGCTTTACGAACCCATCCTTAATTCAAAAATCAAAGTAAATAAAAACAAGAAAAGACCCAAATTGTTAAACAATAAACACAAAGAACAATCGTTAAAGGAGTTTAAAAAACATTAAAATACAACAGTACATTATACGTTATGACAGGTTTAGAAAGTTTCAGTGAGTGCGACAAAGTTACTCAGTCGCTCTCTGTCGTGTACGTATACAGATCAGACTGGATCAGACAGATCTAAGTCAAACTGGATTCCACAGCTGAAGATTTTATATTTTTTGTTCAACAGTATTGTTCGTTATATTAAGTTTAAATGAAGAATAAAATTTGATACAATTTTAGTTGCGGTCGTTTTTATCTAGAAATTAGAACAAACATTTTGCTCAACAAAAGCTGATGTACATCAATCATTGTTAATTTTTTATTTTTACTGTCAAAATGACGTCTTCTATTGAAGAAATCAATTTGTCAAAGGAAGCTAATGATGACAAGAGTAAGACCCTTAAAATTTTATTTAGTTATTTTTACTTTGACTGCATCAAACTTTATTTTTTAACTGTGCTTACTTGACATAACCTCCAAACAACCCTTCAAACGTAACCTCAAAAGTTACAATTGCACTTTCTTTCTGTCAATAAATCAAAATTAGTAAAGATTATTATTATATGTTTTATTTAAAACAACAACTAATAATTCAAGTTTAATTTTCATATAAAAAAATGTGTTGTTTGTTTATGTTTACTTTATGAGAACAAACATTTTCACAATTTCCATTTTAGAACCAAAATCAACAGAAGATCCAGACTCATCAGACCTGATAGTCTGCCAACTTTGTCCGCTGACATTTTCAAGACAGTGCAATTACAAGAGACACCTCGAGGTTGCTCATTCCGTAGTCGAAGATCCGTTAAGAACGGAACCTCAAGGTATACAAAAAAAGGTGAAACATTTCGACTGCACAAGATGTTCCAGAACTTTTCTTCGGCAATCAAATTTGTACAGGCACCTCGAGACTCACAACATTTTTCAAACGTATAAAAAGGACACCCCCGATCGAAGCAGTCCAGACCAATTTGATTCTTCCCAACCTCAAGAAGGCGAAGAACAAAAAGATCTCTTCTGCAGCATCTGCAATCGCAATTTTTTCTACGAAACCGCTCTGGAAAAACACAAGGAACTGCACCTCACAAAACAGGCGACTTTTAGTTGTTCACACTGTTCGCAAAAGTTTTTCCAAAAGACGAACCTTGTGCAACACGAATACACACATACTCGGCCTGTTCACTCGTGTGTGATCTGCAAGAAGAGTTTCAACAAGGTCATCCATCTGAAAACCCACCTCAAAAGTCACAGGGAGAGCGCGTCAATGTGTTGCGACAAATGCGGCAAGACTTTTAAGTCGAAGGTGTCGTTGGAATTGCATTTGAAGAACCACATAACTTCTTCCAAGTTCAAGTGTAACGGTTGCGACGCCGAGTTTTCCAACAAGTCCACGTTTTTGAAACATATGCAGCTCAAAATTACCAACAGCATGCGGTACCGCTGTGCGTTTTGCGGTAAAATTTGTTGTCATAAGAAAAATTTGGACTTTCATTTGACCACTCATAGTATTGGGAGTTTAACGTTCAAGTAAGTTATACAAAAATAGAAAAGAAAAAATAAGAAAATAGAAAAATGTAATTAATAAATTATTAATTTGCATTTTTTGATTTCAGGTGTGAAAAATGCAACGAACTGTTTTCAGACAAAGTCACGTTTCAGATACACTTAAACAGTCACTTAAACGAGTTATGCTGTCCAAATTGTAAGGAAAATTTTCCCTCTGAAGATGCGCTGTTTTCGCATACGAAATCCAGTGATGGGTCGCCGGTAAAATGTCCCAACTGTAGTCAACCGGTGCCTTGTCGAACGGCACTCACGACTCATCTGTGTGTGAGAAAAAGTACTTTTATGGACTCGTATTCGGAAGTGTTGCTGGAAGCTGCTTCGTATAAAACACCGACAGCTAAAGCTAAGCACAGGGACCACACTTATGCACTGCAATCCTGGCCGATCAAACCATACAAGTGCAAAAAGTGTGGTCGACACTTCTGCCGACTGGTCAATCTTGAGAAACACATCCAGGAGATTCATCGTGAGTATTTAAATCTAAAATTATAACAAAATAATTGTTCCGAGTTCAATTTATTAATGAAAAATATTTTTTTACAGCGTTCTATCTTTCTGCTGAGAGTTCTGAGGAAAATTCAGATGAAATTTCGGATGATGAAAGTATGAGGGCGAGTAAACAAGTGGTGATGCCCAGGATAGCTTCTGTGACTTCGTTGAAGATGGAAAATGAGAGGATTTTTGTCAGCAATAATTTCCAAGATCAGGTGGTTGAAGAGGAGGAAGAACCTGTGGACCCATTATCAATAGTAAGTTTTTTTTCATTTATATTTTTTAGTTGAGTGAAAAATATTGATAACGTGTTTCTTGTTTCGTTGCAGGATAACGAACAGAACCACAACGAGACAGAGATGCAGATAGGAAATGTGCGATCACTTAGAAACGTAATAAAAATTGAACCGCGTTTATTAGAAGATGGTATGTCGCACTATATCAGTCCACGAATCACCGAAGTGAATCTGTTGGATATCAAACAAGAAGCAATCGAGTACGAAAGCAGTTAGTCATTAGGATTAAAATTGAAATTAAGTGTACATCTGTAAATACTTGGTTTGAAACTGTGATATTCTTTGTGTCGTATCAAGAACAAAAGAAAACAAAAATTTATAGAACAGTTTTTATAACCGCTTTGAATGTATTTGATCATTGGTAATGTATTCGAGAGACTATACAGCGGCGCTATTAAAAGTTACTCTCAAATCTCAGAATTTCTTTGTTAAAAAGGACATTGGGTAGCTTGGGAGAAATAACGAGAACTGTTTTCTTGTTTTATATAAAAAAAATCATTGTTTATATATTAATACATTTTACATTGTACAGTACATTCAAAGTTGTTATCATCACGGTTTGTTTTTTATAACAATTGCATTACAAGTGCTTAATATCTACGATTTAATACTACTTAATATGTATTAAAATATAATTCAATTTGTTTGTGAAAAAAGGAGAAGAAGAAAGAATGAATTAAAAATTAATTTTTAAACGAAAAAAACAGTCTTTAGAATTCAAGGTTTCGCTTACTTTAGTCGTAAGGAATAAATCAGCTCTAGTTCTATCTTAACGCGTCAACATCAGAAACATCAAAAAAGAAAAAAAAATACTGATCTACTAAAACGTGAAGAAATTAAAAGAGAATTCATTTGCAACGCCTTACACGGTGTTGCCTACCAGTACGAGAGCCATGTCTTAACTTCTTCGCGTCTCATGTACTAACGTCCCGCACTAGCACATTATTGCCTTACGTGTTGAAACCTCGTTTAACTCGTTAAAATAAAATTCCGAGCTTCGTCATGCCAAATACAAAAAACCCACCGAACCGTCTTCTCAGATCAACCATCATCAAGTCTCGTTTAAACTCTACGACTCCCCCAAAAAATCATCCGGTTCAGAAGTTAGCGTGCAATTGTAATACACAAACGAACACAAACTTCTACGGCGTATTATATTGCAAGCTTAAACTTTTGTTTGTGTTCTTTTTTTCACATTAAACATTGATCTACAGACTGGATGATCCTGCAATGGATTCGAACCTCGTCGAATCGTGAATCTTATCAAGGTTAACTATCGAATCGAACCTCATGAATTATAATAATCGACCTATGGAGGGCTGTGTTTTCCCAAGCCCTGAATTATGGCGAGTGTTTGGCAATTGCAGTCGGTGAGACGGTTCAATCAAACCCGACCTAATCCGTCGGGTAGAAACGCAGGATGGCTCTGCCCTGGATCTCAGAGTGGCAGAGTTTGTGCACTACGTCCAATGCCTGTTCCGCAGGGTAGACGGTGTGAGGTGGAGGCTCAATTTCTCCGGACGCGACTAAAGCAACGAGTTCCCGCAACTGCTCCAGAGTTCCTGGTTCTACTGGTTTTATGCTGATTAAACGCTCCTCGGCTCTTCTGCTGAATTTTGGTAGAAGCCGATCAGCCACTTCTTTGATCACGAACACAACTCCTCCCTTGCTTAGACACTGCAGACTGCGATGTAAACTGCGAGATGTTGTGCCAAAATCGATCACCACGTCAACCTGACCCTTACAGGCGTCCATTGTACGCTCGATCAACTGGTTCTCATACAAATTCTCGCTCCACTGTACCACGTTAACTCTGCAATAAAAAAAATCAGTTTTAAAAATGTGAGAAAACTCAAAACAGATTGTTTTAATCAACACTTTGACTTGTTTAGTCGTTAGAACTAGTCTAAAACTATGCTTATCTAATTCTGCGATGAGATAGATGAGATAGGATGCAAAACATGGAATTTTTTTCGTGAATAAAAATTTTTCAATTTCGTCAAGTCTTGTGACTAAAAATATGATTGCGCTTATCAGTGATAACCAACGTGGCCTTGTGCATTTGACAAACAAATTATAATTTGTCAACGATATTTACTGAGTTGGACGTTTTCGATAAATAATACATGATTTGTCAAACACAAAGATATGCTTGAAATAGACTTGTCAATTGCGACTAAAAGCCTGCTTGAAATGGAAAAGACAGTTTGCCTATTGTATTAGCGGGTTCCTAATTTAATGGTCATGATAATCATTCGATAGGCACGAAATTGAACATGACAAGTGATTTGGAGTCAAACTCATCAACTTAGATGAAACATACTTTTCATCGTCTATCCATGGTAGACTTGATAGAACAGCAAACACAGTGTTAAGAGAAGATCAAACATTAGAAGTGAGTTATAGACGGTTTATTTGAGAAAAGAATTGCAAACAAAAGTTCAATTTAGGATAAAATAAATTTGAATGCGAAAAATTACCTCTGGTATTCCTGAGCCATTATGAGACCGTCGTCTTTGAGTGATGCGATGGTTATTGAGACGCGATCCTTCATGTTTGTGAAATGGTAAGCCGCGATTCTTAGAGCCCATAGTGCAAGGCCGCCTGTTCCAACGATGAGTATTTTGCAAACACTGCTGTCACCTCGTTCTTTCAATAAATTCTGCAACGAGATCAATTTTTGTTATTTCCTTTATTTTTTTTCACTCGTCAACGTTCCGATACAAATCACTAAATCAAGTTTTCAAATTCGCTTCCATCATGTTTAACTATGAACTCAAAACTTCTTTATCTCAAGGCGACACATTGTCTCTGGCACAGATTCAACTATTTTGAAACTGTGAACGATTTTCATTTTGCTTCTATTTTCTTCTCTTTGAAAGTGTTTATCTATTTTGATATTTTAATTTTGCAAGGTTGCTTTGGACATCTGATTTTTTTACCTGTACATGTTCGTGTGCTGCAAAGACAGTGTTCATAGCTAGAAGTGCGCCAGCAGGTAACATCGCAGCGACACTCAGCGGCATGTGGTCTGGAATTTTGATGAGGTACTTGAGATCATTAACCACCAGGTACTCGACGTAACCATTAGGCACATTCTCATAGGGGTACAGGATCACTCTGTCTCCAACGCTGAAACCACAATCGTTGGGCACGTCGGAGCCAACTGACTCGACGACGCCTGCAACTTCATAGCCGGGGAACAAAGCCGCGTCACGGACACCGTGATGGGGCAGGATCACTGGGTAATCACCCTCGACGGAGACTTCGGTGGCGAGGCTGCTTGCACTCGAGACTGACGCGAGGCTGGAAAGACTTGGCGAACGTCTGGGTTGGTAACAGGCACCCGCACAGGCCACCCGGATCCTTGCTCCTTGTGCTGGCACTTCTGGCACGGGCACGTCGCAGCTGAACACGAGATCTCGTCCTGACACACTCGGACTCTCTATTGACAGTTGACGGCAGAGTTTGTTCATTTTCGCCTCCCTAAAACGTAACGAAAATTTCTTTTTTATAAAATCTATTTTGATTTAATATTGTTTTTCAATTTTTTATTTTATTGAAAAGACTTTTTTTGGTTGGATTAAATATGATTTTGAAATGCGAAATAATGAATGAAACAATTGGAATCTGACATCAACCAATCGCCCTCTAGTTCAAACTAGTTTAGTAGAACTTTTTGAAAAAGTAATTTATAAGATTTTCAAATGAAAATCGAAAGTGAACATTCAAAACCGAAAACCGAATAAAAAAAGTAAAGACGAAACAAACGAAAAATTCCAATAATAAGATAAGAAAAAAAGACTTCGTAGTTTAGTCTTGTTTTTCCTCAAATACCCGTTAGTCTACTTAAAGATTGCCAAAAATGGTTATCAATAATAAGGTCCTTGAAAAAATTGATTTTCTCCTGGCGATGTGTCTTTTTGTTCAATTTGACAATATTATCTTTAGAAGCCAATAGGCATCGATCGGTTTTATGAGCATTTCAATCAAAATGTTTATTTCGTGAAAGGACAATCAATGAAACCAATAATATGAAACTTTGTTTGTTGTTGGAGGAAATTAACTTTCATTGTCAATTATGTCGATCAGTTTTTAGGTTGTTTGCCTATGATGTTGCAAGACAGTGCTGGAAGATTCTACAAGTCGACATCGAACAAAAATAACTTTGTTGACAATCGATGAAAAATTTAATTTAATAACCCATGATGTCATAGTTTAATTGGATTTCCTATTGTGTTAATTAACTCTTTTTCAAAATCTGTTCTAATTCATCGTAGAAAGTGCTGAACAGGTGAAAGTGGAAAAAAAAAATGGATCGAAGAAATGCATTTGAAAAAAAATTTTCGTTTTGTAGTTTATAACGTTTGTTTATTTCAATTTTAAATGTATGAGTAGAAACAATCACAGCTCAACGTAAACATTGTAATTTTAATTCAACAGGTGTTTCTCTTTAGACAACATCAACAATGCGAATTACGTAATCTACGCATTTGCGAGCTCTGTTTGGGTTTTGAGATGTTTACGATCGCAAAAACTTAAGTTCGATCAAAATTTGTAACGCGAAACTGAAAAACAACAAAATAAAAAACAAGATAATCAAAAGGAAATGAGAAATTGAAATTTACCCATTGCAACTGGAATAAGGTTTGTTGAATTCGTGTGGAGTAATAGTTTCCAACTCAATCGGCATTTTTGCATAAGTTTTTGATAATCGAACTGGTGAAACAAGTTAAAATGTTATCCACAAAATGGAGCACTGAACACAAAATTTGTATTTCGGTTTGAGTGTTTTGTAATGTCACAACTTAAGACACCGTAGCATGTACCATAGCAATTTTAACTAAACTGCATTCGGCGTTGTTCAACGCTTTTATATAGACACACGTTCTGACCAACCTGGGGAGCAGACCAGCCAATCAGAGAAGGAGCACTCGTCGAACGCGTGCTCAGGCCTTAACTTTTCCAGAACCCTAAATGCGTTCCCATTGAATACACAAATTTCTCTCACATCTGTCATTGTTGTTCACAATTTTCTATCAACTTCAAAATTTCATCGTATAACTTTTCGAAGTTTATTCTTCAACTTTGATTTTTAATACACTACAAAATCTAACTACTTACTGAAAACTAGCAAACCTAAAATTAGACCATGGAAAAGTTTAGATTTGAAAGTAACAAATGAAAAAACATTTCCTAAGGAATTAATTTAAATTGGCTTTTTTATCGACTCGCATTTTCATTAACTCAATTTATTCTTTTGATAATCCGATGGAAGGAAAATCGCACCTACGTTACGCATAAACATGTTTTCGTCACGTGGAGCTTATTTTTCAAAAAGCTGATGAACAAATGTCGCATAAATTGGTGGTGCAAAACAGCAACTACTGCAAAACAATAACAAAAAAAGAAAGGAAAAAAATTGAAAAGAATAGGCTTTTCTATTTGCAGCAACTTATTGGACTGTTAAATTACCGATTGTGTTTAGGAAATGTTACTCAATCGTCTGTGCGGACGACCCGGGCCTTTCATTAAAACATCAATATTGAAACATCGTCTAGCAACCCGGAAGTTGCTGACTAACAGTTTTGTTTTTGCTTTGTTTAGCATTTATAGCGCAATTTGTTGAAACAATATTTGGTTTATCATTAGAGCTCACTTGTTGTGTTATTGTTGACACTACATTGGCGTCGATGATTTTTTACTAACTGTATCAAACTCGATAATTTTTCATCATATCAAGTGCATTTAATCTGATAAATCTAGTGTTGAAAAAGTCTTAGAAAAATCGAACTATATACCAACCTACGTCTATTTTGACAAAAATGTAACATTTTTTGTTAGAAAAGTGAAATTTCATTGCTATTGTACTATTTTAATAAGACGTATAGAATGACTTTGATTTTAATTACGATCGTGAATTGCATTGTAAAAGTGATGAACAAGCTGAAGTGTTGGATAATAGTTTGTCCGAGAGTTTCTCTTTTATATTCGCGGAATTATTTGAGTAAATCAAATTAAATTAAATTAAATTAAATTAAATCATTGATTGCTGATCGACTAATGTTGAGCATATGATAATCTGCTTAATTTATCACATTTGCGTGTCTGCTTTTTTTTCTTTTTCATACAAAAATATCTTCTGATGCACTTTTGGCGCGAGATTATGAACTAACTCATTAAAATTATTGAAAACTAAATAAGAACATTGAAGATTGAAAATCATTAAAGTTTTTAATGAATCAAATCAAAATAGAGCGCTCAAATGGGTGGTTGCAAAATGGATGATCTGCGGTTGTTGACAATAACGAGTGTAAATATGTCGAGTGATTTTAAAAGATGAATGAACTCGTTGATTATAATTAGCATTCTGATCATCAGGAAGTGCAAAGTTTCATTCGAATTTAACAAAGCCTTGTCAGGATAAAATCTGGATTACACCTTGTTAAGTTTTCTTAACTTTGTTTTTTTTTTCTTGAGACAGTGCAAAAAAGGCTTCGCGGTTTATCGCCACAATCCAAGCTCTCCGAGCACAGAGGACGAATATTGTGTTAAGGCTAACAACTCTTACAAGTGATTGTAACGGAACTCATAAATTTGCTCTTCTAATTATTCCAAATATTCGTTGCCAAACCGGCTTTGCAATTTTTTGCAATAAAACCAAAATAATTTTGCAAACGAAAACATAAGAAATGGTTGACAAAATGTTGGACAAAGAGTATTTTTCTATTTTTGTAGGTGATTTTAAAAGTTACGCTGACTAGTCATGGCATTGCTCATCGTTCTATGGCGAGATACCTGTGTAAGTTCGCACGAGCTCATGCGGCAAAACTTTACTTGGTGGGGACGCGATCGATGCCGGGAAACGGAGCGCACGCCGAGATCACGTGCAACTCAGCCGTCGACCGCGTGCTCGTCGTTCATCTCTCTCGCACCCACATTTTGCTATTCTCGCGATATATTTTGCAGAGGGTGTTGATGCTTGGTTCGGATGTAACCCAAAACCGAAAAATCATTACTCGCTCACGTGATTTTCCAGCTTTGAAATTGTTTATTAACACTCAGCTTTAGGTAACAAGTGCGAAAAAAGTTTAAAAAATTTGACATCAATAAATAATTAAACGATAATCTTAATTATTGCACTCGTTTTAAACCAAATTTTATAAAAGGCTGATTTGTTATATTACTATTCTTCACTTGACCCAATTCAACAAAGTTAGACGCTCGGGAAGAAGTTTTTCGTTTATGTAATGCGATTGTTTACCCTTGGTTTTATTTATGAACGGCATTAATTTGCTTACATCACGTCAAATTAATTTTTTACTTGTTTTTTATTTTATTTAAATTGTTTCTACTTGGAAATGCTGCTTTGAAACGATATCCGTTTGTGTGTAAGTTTGATTGGAAAAGTTAAAAGCGTTTGAAAAGATGAAACTGAAAGGTGGATTGAACCTGCGAGTTACGTTTGAAGTTTTTTATGTGTAACGTAGACAAACAGGTAACGTAAGAATTAAAAGCTGCAAGACAGTTTGGCGCTCGAGTTAAAACTGGTTTTCCGGTTACCCAAAGAATTTCTAGATGTTAAAATGAAAAAGGGGAAATTGATAAAAGAAATTTCAGAGAAACTTCATTTGGACCCTTCAGTTTTCACAAAAGAAAATCTAGTAACTTTTTTAACAATTTCTAATGATGAACAAGTGTACAAGAAGTGTTTTTTTGAATATGTAAACTCAAAGAAGAAAGATAAGGTCACTTTGTAAGCTATGACTACGACGTACAGTTAATTATGTAATGCAAAGAAACAACAACAAAGCGTTTGTTCTTCATAACAACACACCATTTGTAACAAAAGAGATAAACGCGCATGCTTCGCAGCAAAGTTTCAAGTCGCATTTTTTGCGATCATGAATTTTATCCTTGGACTAGGTCATCGACAGAGGAGTTGGTATAGTCATCAGCGTTTTCTAGAAGTCTCTATTACTATAAACGTATGTAAACAAATCCATCAATCTGACTCTAAGAAATTGATAAAAAAGTAAATATGTTTACCCATTCAAATGCGCAGTAATTTCAGTTGAATTGATACGAATGAAACATTTCTATCTTTTGTTTTGTTTATTTACAATAAGAAATTTACCATTATTTTGTAATTATAACGCAAAAAAACAACTTGTTTCTTTCGATTGTCGGAATATCATTATCGTTAAGAGTTAAAAAGACAAAATAAAAAAAAACACAAAAACCAATAAAAATCTCCACACAAGAAGCTGAAACGTCAGTCCAAAAATAACGTTGAATCTTTTTTTCGTCGCTTTATTTCTTTCATTGAGGACTTTCTTTGTTTTGATGTTGAGACAAGTCTGCTCAGTCGCCAAGTGTTTTGTTATTGCTCAGACGACAGGTGGGGAATAAAATGAAAAAAAAGTGAATACGGTATATTCACTGTGACTATATCATTTATATCATATAAAATATTTGATCAGAAATTTTTCAAGGAACACAATGCACCCATCAGTTTTCCTCCCACTTTTCGAACTTTTAAAAAGTTATGATCAAAAAAGTATGACTAACATTAAAGAAATTTTATTTGCAAATTTCAAGCCCGCTAAAACTTTAGGTTCCGGAGCAAATTATAGGTCCAGTAGGTCATATTTAATCAGAAGTTTTCATATTTGATGTGAAAATTCAAATTTCCCTAAAAATGTGAAATTAAAATAAACTCATCATTTCCCTCTCTTCATTTTGAGTTCAAAACACCGTCTTTTGTTATTCTTATAACAAAAGATCCATAAACAATGACGAGATAAAGATTTTTTGACACGAGATGAATCATGGAAAAAACAACTTATCTAATAAACAATAAGATTTTCCTACGACGAATCTTCCCTCGAATTGCGTTTCTTTTTTTTTCTGCAAATCGGTAAACATGTTTATAATATTCGGTCTTGGATTATTATTTAATCGTTTTTTAATAAAAGTAGGAAAATGTTTGTGAAGTTGTAAATAAAAAATGGTTTTTTATTGTTTCATAAGTTGCAACTTGTTAATAATTATTGTCGAGATAAGCCATTTGCTATTAAAGGAAATAAAACGTCGGATTCTTTTGTGTCTGCGAAGTCAAGGTCAGATTTACTATGAAAACGACGTGGATTGTGTAACGTGATATCATGAATGGTAAAAATAATACGAATTAGTGTTTAAGATTGTCGTTATCAAGAGGTTTAAGATTAAACGAATAATTAACTCGATAAACAATAAACTATTCTATTATTAGTTTAATTGCTTGTTGTTGTTATGCCAATTTTGTGTTTCATAGAGTAAAAGATAATTTTCAATGCCAAAAAATAAGTAGCAGGTACTTTTATCAGCAGATTGTTTAGTTCAATATTAAGATTAGAACTTGAACTGGTTTTGCAATTTTGTTTACTCAAGGCAGCTTTGTTGGTCTTGATCGAAATTTTATTAATCGGCGATTTATCTTACCACGAAGCAATTATTAGCAAATTTTACCGTAAATTTATTTCAAGTTCAAAATCATTTTATATAATAAAACCAAATAAAACTGATAAAAATATCACAAAACTTGTGTTAATCGTTAACATTTCATTTGATCAGATCATCGAAATTGGTTTTAATCTTGATTTTCAGACAAATTATATTTCTTGATAAAGCGAAAAATATCTTATGTAACTCGTGTACAAAAAGAGCGTATAAATATCACAACACCTCTGTTTCGCGAAATTTTGAATTTGCTAGAAACTAAAAATAACATAAGCCAACAAGAGAAAGAAAGAAAAAGAACAAGAAAATGTTTTAGCAACATTGATTTAGCTAACTAGAAAATACCATTGTTAAAAAATGTTATTGATGAAAAAGTAAATTGACTCTAGTTGAAGCTTATTGATCATCTTGCATTATTTTTCGAGCCTTAAGTGCCTGGTGCAGTATACATGACAAAAAACGAGACTAATTGACCAATAAAATAGTCGGTTTCAGTTGAACTTTGATAGCAAAAGTTTGACAATTATTTATCTGTAATTCTTTTTTTAAACTATTCAAATGGTATTCAATCTTTCAAAAATGACTAAAACGGTGTAACTTTCCAATTATTTTTTTTTCCGCTATTTAAAATTTTTCGCATTTTTATCTGTTAGTTTTCTTGTTGGTTTTGGATAAGATAATGCGTTGATTAAAGTTCAAAAAAAAATCAAATAGCGAGGAAAGCAGATATTAAAAATGAAATTTTCCGCAAGATTGAAGATAGACGCAGCAACGACTGGCGCTACCTTGACCTAGCACAACATTAGAGAATCTTGACAAAAGCATTTATAACGGGAATATAAATCGATCGTATAAATATTCATATGACCCACATTACTGTGAATCTTAAATTGGCCCAACTGATTGGACAGCTTTTTTGGTGTCCGATTAGCAATGCGAATCTCGCTCCACAAAATTGTTTGACGTTTATCCTCAAAGCAAGGCTTAACGAGTAACTCCGCAATATCTTGTTTGACAACATTTGACCACAAAATCTCCCAAAATTGATAAACAAATAATATCAGAGCAACAATTCAACATCAGGAGAGAATTTTCTTGTCAATAATAAAAAAATAAGTCATCGAACAAATAAATTTGACAAAATCGAGGAACTTTTGTCTTCTGAGTGGATTGATGAGCTTAAACTACTGGTAATTTAACGCTCAATTGGCAATTGTGCTTGTTCTGTGACGTAGTTTCGTCAACACTCCTCTTTTTTTCAACTCAATTCTGAATATTTAAAGACGTAAAATGAAAAGCACCATGATTATTTATTGTTTCTGAGACAAAGGAGCAAAAGACTTTTGTTCTTGTTTAAATAAAAAATTCACACGGCGTCACAAGAAATGCAATTACGCGGAAGTCTTTGTCTAAACTAGTCCTTATGCACAAGTACGGCTTTCCTTGCCTGCCAATCTCACTTTCGTAAACATCCCGTGACATCTTTTAACTGACATTTCGATTTTGTTTTTGTTAAATTTTCCACAAGTGAACAAACCTCACCCTAAATAAGAAACAGCAATCAAAACGAATAACAAAACAAATCTTATCAACAAAAGATATCTGATGATTATAATAAAGAATACAACGAACTCTTTGTTCCCATAAATAACAGTAGTTTGCAAAACAGACATAATCCAGTTATTTCAACAAACTCAGTTTGTTTTTGTTTTTGCAAATGTGAGTTCAAACAAAGGTTGTCAAAGGATGAAAAGTTTGAGTGTCAGAAAAGGGAAACAGGGGTTTGTTGTCAGTAAAATTCTTACCTTGAAAAGTTGACTTATGACTGAAATGTAACTGCAACTGTTATTTGGTAGAAACAGCGCGACCGACTGGCGGACACTTGGAGCACAAAATTGCTTCTGACTCGACGCTTACGGGAGAGTTGTAAAAAATCGAACGACGGTTGACAATGAGCGTTTATATCATAGCTTGCGATTCGCTCTATGGTAAGGCTTTGTCGAGTCTGCGGTATACATCACGACGGATGCATTTGATATTGAAAGAGGGCGCTTCGCGGAGGAATGCCCATCGCGCCGACTCCGATGCAAAACCTAGGACAAACTGTGATGCCGGGCTGCTGCAAAATATACGCCATTGATCGCGCAACCGAGGCCAAAGACCTTTCGGTTTTGCATTTTATCAGATTCAAGGTCACCGCGTGCTACTGTGCATCATCCTGTCACTAGATTTCTATTGTGTAGCTTTCATTTAAAGGGCTTAGTTCCAATACTCACTAAATCCAAACAAATGAAAAAACTTCTTTCAGTTTTCAATATTTAATCTTACAATTTTTTTCATAACTTTTAGAACTGGAAAATTATTAACACTTTTTACATTTGTATTACAAAGTTTTTCGTACAATTTTTCTGAAAAAAAATCTCATAAATAGATAACACAGTAATTAATTAATTTTTTATATTCTGCTTATGATTACTTTTCAAAAAACCAACATATTTTGGAATGAAAAAAGAACATGCAGTTTGTTATAAATATATTAAATATATATTCGTTTTATTCATCATTTTTCGATCTTTGTACAACTTTCATTTAACAGCCTAAAGCAAAGTTAACTAAAGTTCAATCGAACTAAAACTTAACAGGAAATAGAAAGCTTTTGTACCGCGGAACATTTTTTGTTCGTTTTGTAAAGATCTATGCTATTGTGTATTTGACAAAATAATAATAATCTGCACAGCATAATGTTTTTAAGTCAATTCCCAACTAGTTAAAGATAATCCAGCTCCATTTGAGACATCAAAATGTCGTCGTCACAGCTAAACAAGTCTTCTCGATCGTTGAATTGGCTACTCACTGGGACCAGGGGTTGCGTATCTTCCACTAGACCTTCATCCTGTTTCTCAAACTGCAAAAGTTTTTCTCTAGCACTGCTTGGTTTCTTTTTGATTACAACTAAATCAGATTTTTCATTTTTCTTCTCGGCCTCTGAACTTTTTTCAGCCTTTTCTTTTCGAACATCTGAACCTTCTGCCACACTTTTCTCACCCTTTTCTTTTTGGACATCCGAATTTTTCACTGTTGAATTCAGCAACGCAGAAGGAACTTTTTTCTGAAGCGCAAACCTCTTCAAATTCGCGACATTTTTGTTCCCAGAACTCTGATTTTTTACCGGACTTTCTGTAGTCGGGGTTTTAACTTTATCTTCAGTCGTTGTTTTGCATTTAAACAGACCAATTTTCGTTGTTTCCGTTGAGGAGAAAAAACTCTGTTCGACTTGAGAGATATGTTCATCTACTGCGAAAAAGGCTTCGTCGTCCATGTCAAAGAGGTTGTTTATCGTTTCGACATTTGTGTTAGAAGAGGGCTGTATTGTTGTCGGTTCGCTAGTTTTCTGAGTTGATTCAGGTTCTCGTTGGGTGCTGCAACCAAATGGCATTGGCGGATCCTTATCAAAACTCGTATCAAAATTAAAACTCGTTTGAAGATTCGGAGATTCTGTTTCCTTATTTTCTTTATTACTGTCAGGCTCCTTTTCAAAGAAATCATCCATGAAGTCTAAAGATTCATCCTTGTCGAGGGATTCTGTTGTCTGTTCTTCTACTTTTTTCTCCAACCTGAAAATCAATAACAATTTTTATTTAGTATAGAAAGTTGGAAAAATTTTAAATATTTAATTAGATAAGACAAAAGAAGTAAATTTTACCTCACTGAAGGGAACTTGTCATCAAAATTTTCGAACTCAAATTCTTCACCATCAATAAATCTGCCAGACCGGATCATCTCCAAATTTGGTGTATCGACCACTCGTTCCTTATGTGTATAAATACTAACAAGACTGTTCAACGAAGCCATAGCGTACATATACATATTACTCGCGATGATCCCTACATCTCGGAGCAGCACCACGTTACCATATTCCAACACGTTTGGATACTTGGAAGTGATTTTGCAATGCACACAACACTCGATTTCCCCAGAAAAATCTTTCAAGACAATTTTTGGATTGTTCGAGCTGTAATCAATGGACTGCACAATGCCAGCCATGAAGGGCACCTTCTTTTGGTTAAACTTCTTTGACTTTGCTTTTTGTTTGATGTTCGCAATGTCATAGCCTTTGAGAAAGTTGTCCGGCAGATCCGCAAGCATCAACTGCCAGGCTCCTTCTGTGAACAGATTTTTCGTACGCTGCGAACAGAATGTCGTAGAATCAAAGTTCCTAGGAGAATCTTCGTTGGCACTGTCAGTATCCAGAATTTCCATTGGGACAGGTGAGTCGTCCGAGTCAGCAAATAACAATCCAGCAGGTCCTGGAAACTTTCTAACTAAAGCTCGTTTTGGCACAACCGAGGTTTCGGACTTTTTGAAACAGTCGAGGATATTTTTTCGCCTCTCATCGAGATTAGTTGCTTTTACATGTTGAAGTTTTATAACGTCTTTGATTGGTTTTGGAATGTCCTTTTTTTGAGTCAACCAGTTTGTTTCCCTGGTTGAGGGCCCTGGTTTGGCAGTGAGAATTATTTTGGATGGTTCGGGTTGTGAACTGTTTCTTTTGTTGTAACAACAGTCTTTTCAACAGGTTCTGGAACTAAAAATATAAGATTAATATTTGCTTTTTAATCTTCAGTTTTGAAATTTAGTTTTCTATTTTGATTGGTACCTTTTTGTGTTTTTTCAACAGGATTTCCACTTTCAAACAACTCAGCAACTCGTTGCCTTTTGCTAAATGCCTGAGATGACTGTGAAGTCATTGAGTCTCCATTATCTTTTGGAGTGATTTGGGGCACTGAAGATATTTGACTAGCATCGTCAGGCTTTTTAAAAAGCTCTAAAACTTTATTTTTCTTCTTCGCTTTTTCGTCATTGGGTTTTGACTGACTGGTTTGTTTGCTTACATTCTGAGAAGTCAGTGCACTTGAAAAAATTGTTTCACTGTTGTCTAACTTTCGTTTTTTCAGATTTGTTCTGTCGCCTTCGTCGAAAGAGGTGTTGGCATTGTCAAAATCATTAAGGAAGTCCTGAAAATGAACAATCGAATTTCAGAAATATAGTTCCTTGGGATCTTGACTAAAACTTGAATCTTAACCTTAAATATATATGTCACTTTTTCTTTTACGTTTGAAATTGTAGAATAAAAAAGTATTAATGTGAGTATCATTTTTGTAATATAAATTTTTAAAAACTTACATCGCCAAGGTCCCATTCATCACTTTCAAACATTTTATTGTCTGATGACAATGGGACAGGTGTATTTACATTGAACTACGTTTCTACAGTTTCTCAATTTTGTTATAGATTTCGAAATTGGTTAAATGTATTAATAATATTTGCAATGTAATTAACGGAAACGATTTTTGTTGTCATAAAATTAAATTCTAACTTCACAAACATTTAAAACCAATACAAATGAACATGGCAGCACTTAAAAACGGCTGTGCCGAGTAGTGGTGCCACCAACCAGTGCCAGCTGCCAACATTATAATATCCCATGAAACTGAAGACTGAAGGCGCTATCTGCATAGAGTAGTGTGCAACAAAAGTTGCGCGTAATTTTTAAACTAGAGTTGAAGCCCGCGCTTTGCGCGGGTCAGGTGTGATTTTGGAATTTTACCAATCACATTTTCATCATTTCATGAAATTTCTTGATTAACTATTTTGCTATGACGTGTGTTTGATTAACTTAATTTAGATTAATTTATTTTATTTTGCATTGTCACCTCTGTTGGAATTAAAAAAACTAATAATTTTTTTAAAACTTATAGTCTGCCAGTAAAACAAATATGAATTTTGAAAACTCTTTTTGTCTTATTCGAAAAGGATATATGTTTATAAATTGGTTATCCCCACGTTATCCGTGGCTCTTTAATATGAACATTTAAATCATCATAAAAACTCTTCATTATTTTTGAATATGATTCGCGAAGGATATTCGAATATAATTATAACCATTGTGTTTTACGTTGTAATTTCTTTCAATCATTTATTACTATTTGCTTTTAATAATTTTAAATTGTCAATATATTCATCTCATCAATATTATTTTCAACAGATGCAAGAATGATTTTTTGACTCTTATCGAATTCAATTTTTCTACGGAAAAGTACTCGACGGCGTTAGGACTCGGTTTTGTAACACGAGTCTTTTGTTCGAACGAACCAAAGACTCGTTCATCGAGACATGATGGGAAAACGTTAAACTCCGATGTCTTGCGAAAAATTTTCTTCGTCCCATCATTTATTTACGTACAGACATCAATATTTTATATACTTTTCTCTGCGTGTATAGCAAATTATGTTTTTAATAATAAATTTTATTCGAAAGACTCTTGATAATGAACGCAAAATGATTCTCAATCAACCTCGCAAACACTTATAAAGAAATGGAAAAGAAGAACTAGTTTTTGTATATTCTTATGTCGTAATTTATTATGTTTTTTGTTATATACACATAGCAAAATCGCAGACGATCTAGGACAAAGGTCCAGAGCAGCATTGTGGGATTGAACACAATTTTTTTTCTATATATCTTACTGTATACGCACAAATTCTCCCTAATGTCGCTATGAACCAATGCCACAATTTCAGAGCATATTTAGAGTGTCGTTTTGCGATTGGTATTTGAATCGTCGCAGCGACTCAATCATCCAGCGGTTACGTCATTATCGCCTTTGACCACGTAATTACTATTGCACGGACCTTTCAAAAGCACCCAAAATTTGTCGATCCTTCCCAACCAAGTGTCCCTTAAAGGCACCAAGATGATCGGTCGACAGATTCTTTCTTTCACTTTTGTTTTATTTTATTGCAGTTATTTCACATTAGTTAAATAAAATTTGTATATTTTTTACATAACTCAGAAACTTTTTTCGAGGAGGTGCTTTGAACTGCATATTTTGTATTTTATGCAGACTTTTTTTATCTTGTTTATATTATCTATAGGACCCTCATTTTGTTACATGTTTCCCAGTGTAGTTTTATACAACTACACTCACATTTTTGTGTTTTGAAACCCATCACCTAATTGGATCCAGTTTATTGTGAGGGGAAGAGGATTACAAGCTCCTCCAAAAATATAACTGATATAAAAAAGGTTCAGTTGAAGTAAACTTTGCAAACTGATTGATGAAATACTAGTGATTTGATTTTCAAATTGCAAATGAACTTTTGTAATTGTTGACTTTAAAACAAATTTTGAATCTTTTGTGTACAAAAAGTAAAAATTTATTTAGATAATAGTATTGTTGTTGTGTGAATAAATAAATAAATAAATAAAGTTTAGTAAAAATGTCTCAGCGGTGAATGATATTTTTGGAGGAGCTTACATCGTTTTGTATTGTATTGATTTCGACTAATTGAACATTTAGCAGTGATGACTGGTAGAAAAATGCCCGGTCCAGTCACCGGTTTCATTACAAACTACATCTTACGAACAAGGATTCACAAAGTCCACAGTACCACAGAAACATTGGCGCTTATACAATTGTCGACTAAACATTGTTTTTTCCTTGTTTTGTGATTTATCCCAAAGACGAAAGTTTTGATTGTTGTATGTACCGATCAAATACGACTGCTAGAGATTAAAACAAAGAATATTTAAAAGTACAGGAATATTAAAATCAGTAACACTTAGCATGTTAAGAATTTAACGGGTTTAAATAGTATAACTCCTTTGAAAGGTGATTGTTTGTTTTCTTTCTAATTTTCAAGATACTTTTTAGTGCAAATGTTACTGTTCGTTTAGTATACTTAATTAAAAGTAAAAGTGCGACAGACTTATCGCTGACGTTTGATTCGTTAAGAGTCTTTTCAAATGACTCGAGATATTTCACTGCATCATCTTCACTCAAACGGTTCATTGATTGTTGAAATGTTTTTATACAGTTGTAAATAATGAACTATGGGAATCTAAGAAAGGGAACTTGACGGGTACAGATAATAAAATACAAATCTCTAAACAACCGAACCGATGTTGAGCGCAAGATTGTGCAATAAAATGGAAGGCTTAAATACTAAAAGTGAGATACATCGGAGTAAACTGACGTTTGAAGAAAATTCAAATGACCGCAAACGAATCGACGACACGCATCATTCAAATCAAAATCAGTTGAACGTATTGAGTTTGTTGCAAGCAATTTCTACACCTTCGACACTTTTTAAATAAATAATCATTGCAGCAGTTCACAACAATCGTTTGCAACAAAATAAATACAAATCAATTTAATTTTACAAAATACAACATTTTAAACGAAAAATAAAGTTCCAAAAAAGTTACGAAAAATAAAATTGATTACAAAAATAGATTATATTTTTTATAAAAATATTTGTTCTCTTTTCAATCATATCACATGTTAGATTTTGAATTTTTGATTTCAAAGATTTATAAATACAATTTTGAAAAAAGAGTATCAACCGATTTTGATCAATTTGCATACACTTTTAAAAGTTAGAATAGGACAGCTTAGTACCGGACTAGTGTAAATGTATAAAATTAGGCGCACACAGAAAAGGACTCTGATTCGGAAGATGATTTGTTCATTACATTCATAACCATAACGTATCTAGATATTTTCTGACCTAAGTCGTTTATTAACTTAATTTCCTTTACTATCGTGTTTCTACGACGCGCTATAGGCGAAGCGCGTTTTATTGGATACCATTTCACTGTGTTCGATTCATCTTTCTTTCTACTTTGAGAAACGCACTGCTCGGCATACAAGAATAAATACAGTAGGGTGAAGCGAGGCAAAAATGAACAAAACGGGGCACAATTGAACAGCCTTCCAAGTTAAATAAAAATATTTGCCTAATTTTTTTTTATCTACGCAATGCAAACAATAATCATGTTTGATGTTTATTCAAATTATAGAAGTTTTTGTTTTTGATTGTTAAGTAAATAAATCAAAGTGTTCGATTTAACCCCAAGTCCATTTTTGCCTCGCTTCACCCTAAATACAAAGAAAATACTTGCAAAACAATTCTGCTTATAATACACAAGCAAAGTTAACACTACTCAGCATGTATTCCAAAAAGACGATAAAGTTTGTTTCTTGGTTTCCATCGAAATTATTCCATTACATTAAACGCGACTAATACTTTTAAGTTGTTAAATAAGTGAGTGTTACTTTGTTAAGCAGTAAAAATTTGAGCGGTTTATGGCCGGCAGTAACAGTTTTTGGCAGTTGAGCAAGTGCAGGAATTGAACGTGAATCACACCTGTATATTATCGAACAAAAAACGCCAGAAAATTATTAACAGTGCTTAATTTCGTTCATTCTACAAAATTAAGCCAGTCGCTCATTTTCCTGAGGTTTTTCATTGCGTCTATATTCCCCCTATTCTCATCGTTAACTGCAGACATAGACACTCGTGTAAAAAAAAATTGTTACCTGATGAACGAAACAAAAAGTCTACGGAATATTGACTCTTTATAGTATTGCTTTCGTCTGGCGTTTTTTCTTTTTTTTTCTGGAGAAAAGTTGTACATTTAACTGCAGTGACTGTAGGCGGTGTTCGTGTACGGCCCGCTGTATATGGACGAGCCTGTGGTCGATACACTCTTGTGCCGTTTCTTAGCACAGAGGATGACGATCGCGCCGATCACCGCAAACAGAAGTATCAGACTCGCAACGGCGATGCCTATGGCAAAGCTCCGCTGTGAGATGCAAATGCTGTCTTCTGACGCCTAAAATAAATACATAACATGTTAGACAAAGACGTAACTTGAACAAGTAATTTTTTCGCTTAATGTTACTTATGTGATAACACCGATCAAATTTATTTAAATAACAAAGTGTTCTTAAACAAAGTTAAAAAAAAGGAGTAATTTTATTCGTTTTTTTGTTAATGGTAAAGAAAAGAGCAAGGTGATTGTACAAATGACGAAGGAATTTAAATTGACACGAAGGCGCACCCTTTCTCTGAAGACATCGTCGACGTAATCTGACTTGGAGCTCAAGTCCGAGGCCTCGTTTACTTGGAGTCCGCTGTACACTTCAATAGTCGCCGGGGTCTCACCGTCTAGACCCACTTCCTTTCCGCTACCCTGCCCTTTGCTGGAGTCCCTTTTTCTTCTTGATATTTCATTGCACAACGGCGGCTGTAACAAAAACTCACTTTTAGATATCTCGACAATGCCATCAGTTGTAAAGCGCGAGACCACGTTTCAAAAACACGTTTTCCATTCACGTGCACCGACAACAAAACGTGGCGGGATTTTCAATGAAAAAGGTGAAAACACCTGACGAAAACTAATATCCTCATTTAGTAAAAGGGACGCACGCAAGCCAACTTGTGCCTCGGATTTTGATTGATCGGCGATCATTCACGCTTGTATACTGTGCTCAAATTTTTCAATGAGTTTCCTCGAGTGCTGACAAATGGGCTTGTCTAATTCAGGAATCCAAGTCGATTCTGATTGATTGACTCCAATTCCGAGCTTGTTTTTCGTTTTGAAATTGATAGTTCTAACTGATTATATAAATCCACAAAAAAGTGAAAAACTAAATTTGACATTCGAAAATGGTTTCAATTTTTCGGTCGGGTTGAAAAATGGAGGTATTTGAGTGATAGATGGTACTAACGGTTACGGAGCAGCCGCCTTCCTTTTTGGCACAAAGCCTGACGTTGCATTGATAATAAACGCTGGCAGTGTACGGGAATTTATGCGCCTGGAAATTAACTTTAGCTTCTGTTTTATCGTCGTTGTAGGTGAACTGACCCATAATTTCGCCATCGACTGGACACCTGAAGAATAAAGAAGAGTAAGAATAAAAATGAAAAATCATTTTTTTTAACACAACCATAAAAATATGGATAGGGAGAAAGAAAGAGACAATTAAAAAATGTTGTAAATATACCCTTCGTCATTGATGAGCCTTTGTTCACCCCAGCCAAGTCCATCACGAACAAGGCAGTCGGAGATGCCGAGACCAAACATCTCTTGTTTGTCGATGCTTATAACAAGGGTCAAGGGATCACCGATCTTCACGTTTTCAGCCACTTGGTACCTCGTCGGATCTCCGCTGAAGATCTTCATTGTACACCCTGGCATCGGTGCCATTGCCTGTAATTGAAATTAAAAAAAAAATTTATTCATCTCACAATGTTTTTGTCAATTAAAATTGCGGAAGAGTCCCTCGCCTGGTCGTGTCTCATGTAAGAACATTCCAGCAGTTATTATTACATAAAAACGTCAGAAACGGTATCTTTAATGGCCCTAAAAACCAAATTGTTCTTGATGTACCTGCTTTTTTTCTTTCCTTTTTTTGATCACAATTTAGTTTACCATAACTTTTTCTTAATAACTTCATCATTCGTTAATGATAAAAATGAAAAGGGAAATACGAACTGAGAATAACAC
Source organism: Telenomus remus (assembly GCA_020615435.1). NCBI lineage: Eukaryota > Metazoa > Arthropoda > Insecta > Hymenoptera > Scelionidae > Telenomus > Telenomus remus. The sequence continues at coordinate 10,978,701 of CM036337.1, forward strand.
AAAGTGCCTTTTCCATCAACTTTATTGCCTCTGAAAACATTTTTGATTTCGTTGTTTCCGCATGGGATGTAAAATATCTTCATTTATGAGGACATGAATTTTATCATTTGTTGGCACGGTGGACTTGCAACATACTTGTTTCTGCTTTGAAATTATAAAATACGCGGAAGTTCTCAAGATAGAGAAAGAGCTTGGAGTTATCATCATTATTCAAAACAGATGATTTCCGCGAGCTGCGCTTTTTTTCTATAAATAATTTATCAAATAATCAGCTTACCTGTAGCGGCAGAGATTTGAGCATCGCAACCTGGGTATTATCGTTCGTTATGATTTTGTCTTTCGTTTGATACCGACACCGGACGTGAAAGCCTCGGCCCTGATTGGTCACTAGCTTCAAATGAGGCTGCACTACTATCGTATTGAAATACTCGATCCCACCGTCCTCCTGTAACAAACGAAACAATTTGATTAGATTCGAAAATTCAACTCCCAACGTGACGTTTTCTTTCTTCGTTAAAATGATTAGGATCGAAATCAAGTTTACATGGAGAAAGAACTTGCAGAAGAGAAAAAGTGATTAGATCTTGGAGCGGATGAAAAATGTATGTAATACAAGTTTTCATGCATAAACCATACGGGGGTGAGGAAAAATGTTTTTGATATCTCAAGAAGATAGTCAACAAAAGGACAAGTCATTCTGTTTGTGCATTTTGATTCGCGTCCTTGCACGTGGACAACAAAAAGTAGCCAGTCTCGTAACGATAGTGCGATTTTCTCGTTCTGTCACGAGAAAGGGGACTGTTTGTGGTTCTTTGCTGGGATACAGTGTAGCGCGCACCAACGACGAGACAGGACGCGGCAGAAATGCAGTAAACGAGAACAATTTCAACGTTCGTCGACGGCACATTTTTGTTTGCTCGAACACCAGGATTCCGACCATCATTCCTGCGTACCATATTTTAAAAAAACCCTTTCAAATCTAAAAACAAGAAATAAACTTTTTTTTTACTTCCAACTTCTTTTATTTAATCTAAAAATCCACATTATTTTATACCAAGGTTTCAAGAAACAGGAAAAGGAAACTAATTCAAGATGAGAAATTTAAAAGTTTAGAATGTGGTATTTTTGAAACCGTTTTGAAAGGAATCAAGATCGTCATCAGATAAATAATCTAGTAAAAGATTCAAACATTCTGATGATAATCTACTCTTTGATATCTTATCAAGTCATTGCAAAACTGCACTTTTCAATTTCGAACAGTTTCATTAAAAAATGTATTTTAGCTTTGTTTTTTTTTCACTTTGCAAAACAAGAGATGAAAAATAAAAGCAAAATGGTTTTTCAACATCTTTCTTTACACTTTACATTTCGCAGATTCTTGTAACATCTTGTAACAAAATGACATTAATTTGCATACTACAGCAGTCTAAGGATTAGATAGCATCGTTTCAAGGATTTGCAACAGCTGAAACCATTGATTAGCATCGAACCAACCAAGGTATCCCGTTACCGAGCACAATTTGTTTACTGAAAAAACAAAACACAAAAACAAAAACAATACCAAATCAAATAATGAATAAATTAATGGGAGTTGAATTATCAGAAGGTGAATAAGTTCTGGGTGTGTTTTCTTTTGAGGCTCGCGAGCCTGGTTTTCGCGCGGTGATACGGGCGAGGGATAAAAAGGCTGCTTTCCGGAGATGGGCGCAAAATAGCCGCGCTCAGCGATCCGATGAGTTTCAGGACGATGCACCGTAGATTGCAAGTATCCTTGCTGAGGTCGCTCTTGAAGGTCGTTGGCTGCTCCGTATACGCGCGCCATGTCTCTGCGAGCGTACGCGTTGTGCTTTTTGCGCTCTCGCGCAGTGTTTAGCATACGGATGGCAACAATGAATCGCACGACTCAAGTGAAGTAACATCGAGTGGGTGGTGCTATCGCCGCTTGCAACGCATTCTTTCACGGACCTCTCCCCCAGACTATGATATAACGTGACCCTCAACATTATTTTTTTTTTTTACTCTAATCACATACTCCATGCAAAACAATGTATTTCAAGTAACATTTTTAGTTGTTGCTTATTCAAAAAACTTTGAAAAATTTTACGAAACACAATTCTAATCTTCTATTTTCTTAAATTTGAATGCAAAATTTGTAAATGAAGTTAGTAACAATTTTTATGCTATAATCAGGTTTTGAAACTCAGCCCTTCACAAATTGTACGGCTAAGTACGCTGGATGCAGATATTTTCTCAGCCGTATCGCCATTCGATACAGCAATAGAAGATTCCAAGATAATAATATTTTCTCATTACTTCAGACATAATTTGATAAAACAGTCGGCGAAATTTCACGTTCGTTCCTCAATGAAACTTACTCTCGGCTGCAACATATGAAGTTGAAATAGTCAACTCAAATTGAGGGAATAAAATCCAACTTCTCTCGCACTTTGCATTTGAATTCGAACTAGTAAAACAAACAACAAAACTAACGAAAAAAAGGACGAACAACTTTTTTTTTTTCAAAATTCAAATCCAATCGAAGAAGGGTGCATATTTGCAGGTAATGAAAACAATTTCCTTGGAATTGTAATTTGCAACGACTGCGAAAAAAAATGAAACACACAAACAAGTGAACTTGGTAGCAATGTAAATAGAATCATAAGAGCGGAGAATGTTCCATCTTGCATTCTATCCCATCACGCATAACAGTTCGGCGTCAAAAAAAGGAGCAAATCGCGAAACACCCCGCGGACATAGCGAATAACTGTAATGACATTTCCGTCAGCCTTGCGAGGTTGATTACCTCGCGTTCGTCCCATTTTGTAAATGTCATCGCGAAATAAGTGAATCGTCTGATTAAAACGTTGACGAGCAAATCGGCCGTTTTTTGTTGAATAAAAAAGCGATCACTGGAAAGGTCACTTTAAAGGTGTGAATTAAGTATCAATTCATTATTTACAGGACTAGAGTCTAAGATGCATAAAAAAAAATCAACGTAACCGAGTGAAACTGACCAAATAACAAAAAATAATGGGAATGATTGGATTCAATCTTGAGATATGGTTTAATTGGAACACGTTTTAAGATCGCGCATTCTGTAACAAGGTAACAAAGTGCATCTGATTCTTAATTCGATTTGAGATTGCGCGCGGGACAATAAAGAGATCGCGCCAGCCTAGTTCCATGATTGACAAGGGTTTCGCTGATGAACCAACGTGGAGATGCCACCGAGACTTCGTCATCCGAGTGATCTCCTCTCTTTTAACTGAATTAAATTCTCTTCGGCATCTTCAAACGACAAGTGGCTATATTTATCACTCTAATTACAATGTACAAAGATGCCGGCTTCTTGTTCCTTTTATCTGAATGAAAAGCGAAAAAAAAATGAATTACGATATAGTAATTGATGCTTCCTCTAAGTGAATCGTTCGCGAGTTGTTTATTCTTGCAACAGATCATGTGATCAGGTGTAACTTTTGTAGGAAGTCTATTGTTTACAATCAGTAAAAATGTTCACTTTGAATGCACCCACATACATGTCCTATTAATTAACTTTTATCTGAAATTAACGTTTGACATAATTTTCTTTCTTATACAATTCAGTTTTGAAGTCTTCTTGAAGTTATTAGAAATCGGATATTTGGCATGTTCAAAAACCTATTTTTCAAACCCAACTAAAAAAACTGCAACCAATAAACAATTTATTGAAGGCCATGTTCTAAAAGATTTGACATTTTTAGTAACATCCGACTTGCATCCGACCATACTAAAGTTTATCAGTAAATAAACAACCTAGCCGTAAAGGATATAAGAACTTCGACGATACTCAACTCTTAGATATCCCGCAACTACCTTGCAAAAAAAAAAAAAAAAAAAAAAACATGATCAGTTCGATTAGGTTTCAATTACAAGTTGGTGGTGGTCCCGTTAGGTGCGGTTGGATATGGCGCATATTACCCCACAAACGGTCTTGGACGTCCGTCGAATTGCTTCGTCCGACCTTTTTACAGTTATGCGCGCGGTATTATCATAAAAGCGCTTAGGCCGTTTGATCGTGAGCGTGTGCTCAGCGAGGCCTGAACAGAAATCATAATCACACGAGCGATAAAGTTCTCGCTGGACCAACGAAACCGTTTGCCCCGGCGGACTTACGCGTCAGGCCGGAACTGACCGGGCATCGAACCCTGCTGCGCGAGCCAGACACCCCCCGATCTCGTAAACTGTTTCACAGCCTCGCAAGTCAAATATCATAATAAGTGGCTGCGTGCTGCTGGCTGATTTGCGTGTCCCGCATCTCCCACTTGTTCTCTTTCTGCTGCCAGTCTCGTCGCCTGAGGAATGCAGATTCGTTCGCCGACAATCGGACACAACGATCGTTCGATAAATAATGGTCGGGCGACAAGCGCGCACCAGCTGTCGATCGGGGCATGCGGAAGCGAGCCCTTTTTTCTCGCCGAGAAGGAGGTGACAAATCCCTTTTTGCGTCAGATCTGGCCGCAGTTCCTGACTGCGATACCGATCACGCCGACCGCAGGCGCACAATTAAACGCGGTAGCGGACGCGGATGCTTTTTCTGCTGATTAGTATAGATATGAAAGGCTAGCGGATATTGGCAACAAGAACCGGACTCGCTCCAAACGAGGAAGAGGCGTAATTTGATCTAGCAATGAGCTTCGCAGGCCCTTTTTTCTTTCACCCCTGGTTGCTCGCGAGCAAGATGATTGCTGTCTCTGTTTTGCAATTACATATCTTGCCTCTGCCAATTGCGTGTCCCTCGGCATCCAATGTTTATACAAGTTTATAATTTTATAAACAGTAGCCGGCTATTGGACTTATCGCGAAGAAATTTGCATTTCCTGGTTTGCATATTTTTTGCAAACAATATTTTTGACGCACAAAACGCACTGGGGCTATCCTCATGCATCTGATTCAGCGCGAGGTTCTATCATTGCTAATGTTTCTCCTGGCGATGATAAGAATCGCAACGGATTTCAGTTTCAATAAGGTTAATAACGGCGAGGCGGCAGTGACCGTTGCAATTTCATAAACGCAATACCGAAATCTTGTAAGCTGCCACAATGCGGAGATTGGAATGCGATAGGAACAGCCACCCATCGCAATGTGCTTCAACTAAACAAAAATTTCCGTTAACAAAAACATTTCAAGAATTTCTGAATCAGAAAAATAACTTTCAAGGGAACACATTTTTCATCGCAATATGTTCACTTCAATCAAGTTTCAAAGATTTAAAAACAGTAAAACACGAAGCTTCGATTTCTATTTTGTCAGCCGGTTAAAATATTTTTAGTTGAATTTTTTCGTTGAGTCTCTGAACTTTGTACTTGTAGATTGTTAATAACTATATTCGATGAGATTTCACGTTCTCGTAATTTCTGTTTTGCAAACAAAAATTCGGAAAAAATTAAAAAAAAAAATTGTGATGGGGAGGTCGACTTCCGGCGAACTCTGGCGCCCCTTGGAAGAAAAAGAAGAAGATAAATGAAGTTCATCAGTAGAGCGTGTTGCGCGTGCACACACATTCCTGCTGGTCGACCTAATAAAAGGCAGTTATCTGATTCAAACATCACGGAGCTGAATTTCCTTATTAGTATCCAACCAACAGTTATGCCATAAATATGTAACATGACCATAAACATTTGCACACTAACACCGATTAAACCTCAACACCCTCTGCTGGCGAGTGCTTCCGGAAACACCTTCTTGGATCGAATGTTAAAAATCGTCTCGATATCATTGGCTCGCAAAACGTGTGTCAGTGCAACGGCCGATAATTGTACGGCGCACAGTAGCTTATTTCCAGAGGAAATGGCGCAGGATCATGTTTTGTATTCGCTAATAAAATAGCCTTGGCAAGTGCAAAGTACGAACTTTGTCTAAGATAAAAGGCTGTTGTTTCTGTTCACTTGTTTTGCCTCGTGTTGTTGTTCTTTTTGCACTTCTGTTTTCCGTAGCGGACTCTGGCTGAGTGAAGAAACTTTGTTCGCGGTCAATTATTATCATCAACTCGTAGGTTAAACACGAGAGGATGCAAAGTGCAGAATCATTATTATTTATTAACGCTCGGGAAGTGAAGTTTCGTCGGAGTGTGGAAAGATTAATCTCGCAATTTTTAATTGTCGTCCATTAAGGCTCGCAGAGGCGAAACAAAACAAAACGAGACGTGGTGGTTGTTGCACGTTCGCCGTTGGTTCCCCTATAATTAGACCAATCCCGGGTAAATCAATGCACGCACACTTCCTCGTCCTAATAACAATTATTTGGAATGAATCAGAGGCGAAATAACAATGCACGGCGCGGCGTAGCTCTTGACAGCTTATTGGTGGTTTTGGAATTTTCGCTGCAGTCATCGTACCAACCAGACAGCGTTAGTCAGCTTCATTTTCTCTCAATGCCGCGTGTAACGATTTCGATCTCAGATTGTAAACAATGCTTTGCCAGTCGAAACACCCTTTTCACTCGAAAAGATCGTTTGTTTAACATCTTTTTATCACCTCAATCAAAAAACAAACATAATCGTTCGCATCGAATTCATATAATTCACCTCGCAGTTAATAGAGGGTTCATTTTTTACACCATTTCATAGTTTATAGCGTTGATAAAAAGAGATAACTTCGACTCTACAAGAAAATAGAATAAGAAAAATTGAATCAAATGATTTCAGTGCGATGCTAACCGAAGATTTTCAAATTAGGTTCGACGTACGTTGCTGACCTTGCACCAACGGAATTCAGTCGCTAAGGAAAATCAAGAGTCGTCGCTCCGGAAGAAACGCGACACTCGGCATGAAAAGGAATACTTTCAGTCCAGTTTCGCGGATTACGCAATCACGTATCCGTTTTCGAAACACAGGTCACTGTTCCTGATACCCTTTCTTTGCTGTCGCAACGCTGTTTCTTAGATGATCTAACATTTTTCCAACTTGATTCGAATTTTTGTCTCGCCGTGTTTTTTGTTCAGCGAGAATGATACAAGTTGAGCTAGATCAATTTTTATCTGCCCCGGTGAGTGGCTTTTCTCATTACATTATCTAGGCATTACGACCTGAGTTTATCTCTTTATAGAGTAACTTAGATACCTTTTCTGTGAATGCAATCCCTTCGTTTTCGAGCACTAAAGGATTTTATGCTAAAATTGCTTTGAATTGCTCGTCTTTCGAGCCTCCGAATGAGTTTGAAATAATCGTAAAGTGTGTATCTAAATGAGTCGGCAGATAAAAAAACCTTTACCTTTTTTCATTTCAATGTGAAATCAACTTTTTCAAGCGTGGCGGAGTACATGTAACTTTTCGTTTACAAGTATGTGGTTTTTGATTATGATAGAAATAATTATCTCGCCTGTGAGAAACGCCTGTCTTGGAAACTTAATTTCAACTTATCGCACAACTTTACACTTAAACCAAATTGAATTTAACATTCGAGCACAAAATTGTTCATCAGAAATTAAAATAACGCCGGACTAAAAGTTTGAAAATTGTCAATAAAAATTGCGAATTCAAATTAAAAACTTCTTTCGATGATTGAATTGAGATAAAAAACTGGATTAGACCAATGTTAATGAGGAAGAGGGGAGTTAACAAATGCCAATAATGATTTACAACTTCATCAGCGAAATGATTTACGGTTAATCATTAAAATCAACAGCACTCGTATCGTTAAGCTACATTACCAAGTCATCTCATGCGATCATTGTAGAGAATGCAAGAAAAAGAAAATTGCCATTCGATTAAAATCAATTGCATTAAATCATCAATTTAATCGGCGCGTAAATCAGTCAGTCTTGGGAGCTGCTTTGTAAGTAAAAATTTCCTATGCAAATGTGCGCAAATCGCATGCGGCCTGAAGTTATGACGATCGCGTGACACATTGTCGGATCGCGTATCGTCATCAAACGCCTGGACGTTTGTCATTGTGAAACACGCTTGTCATTAGCTCTCGATGAGTGTCGGACGGCTTTTGCTATGACGGGACTGCCGATAACGATTTACACAACTCGCATGACATAACGCAGCATGTAAATATCTATTGTTACTGTCTTTCATAATGAGCTGAGCAATTCATTACACTTCGAGATTACTTATCTGTCAAATGCTTAATTACGTCCGTCGTTTCATCTCAAATTTTATATTCTTATGAAGAATAACAAAATAACTTTTTCGACATTCGACAACAATTATGTTACTTAGAAAAAAGTCTTAAAATGGTCTAAGTCTAAATGTCTTAAAAGTACATTGTTGTAAATTTTCATTTTTTCAACAACATAATGGGATTAGAAATTGCTTTTTGAATATACCAAAATAATATTTCCAATATTTCTCCAAATTTCTTCAGTTTCTTGAAACGATGATTCGCAATTTTTTAATTTCAAACTCATTTGACAGAAGACTTTTTAAAAAATTGATTTCCATATGTTGTATTTCTCCTCGTAAATTTTTTTACTGTTCTTTTGTGTTTTTTTATTTAGACAACAGTTGCAGAATAAGGCAACTGTGTCATTGTTTGTCGTCGTTCATTCGACATTCATCGATTATGCGTGTTTTTTATATTTCTAAATTTCAAAGCATTTCACGACGTCCTTCGAAGGTAGAAAAAATGGCTCGTGGGCGAATCCGATGAGCAAGCGACTCTCACAAAAAGAAAAAGCTGATCGTCGATTTGCAAGTCAATTATTTTGCCATAAAAAGGCGAAACCAAGGAAGATTTTTATTTTTAGATGACAAATCCGTTGTAAAAGTAGTCTGTAGTTACTACTCCGGACGAAAAGTGTGTAATCAGGGTAGACAAAAAATGTGTACCGACCAATACAAATATTTAACAATTTAAGAAAATAATCATTTCCATCTCAACGTTGATAAGAAAAATGGAGCACAAAATGAACGAATAAAACAAAACAAACAAAATAAAACAAACATAAACACTTTGCACGTTTTATAGTCGCGCCCCTCGAGGGAAAATCAATTGGTTTTTCATGCCAAGATGATTTTTTCAAATGAAACTAATAACGCCAATTTCAAGATTCCCTCCCTTATTAAACTCTGCGAGCACGCCATAGTTAGGTTCTCTGAAGTCGGCTTTTTATACTTTGTAAATACAGCGAAAGATATGATTCCGGGCGTGAGAGAACGGAAACGCGATACAAAATACTAATCGAGGATCATTGGCGTGTTGTTTTCTTGTTTTTTTTTTGTCATTGCTGGGATCGTCACTTTTATGTAATCGCGTGTGAGAAATTGCAACTTGTGATACACAAACAAAGTCGTTTGACATGTTACAAGTTACATCGCCGCTCATAAAATCAACCTCTATTTATCTCTTCCGCATTTATCCAGTGCTGAAAATCGTTCTGACAAGGACAAATCTCATAACTTAATTGTTTCAAGCAACCTTCACTGTCAACAACATGACATCTAATTTTTAATTCATTTTCATTTGTCAATCATTTGAAAAATGAAACAAATTAAAACTGAAAACAAAAATTGAATGGTGAACGAGGGAGCAAAAACTAATTGAATTACAAATTGAGTCAACAGCTGAAACCCAGGCGAAAGAAAATAATAACTTAATATTCAGTGCGTCAATAAAGGTTGAGATTGAAAATGACTGGCGTGCAATTTAACAGGGGAAGATTGATCGCATTATGTCATTGAGCGGAAAATGATTCGAGGTGTACCCAGAAGAAAGGCAGAAGCCACGGATGAAGTTATTTTGCGCCAAAGATTGGACGAAATAATAACTGGCTCCGAAACGCGAACGAGCGATTTTCAAGATGGCGCCTACATTGGGACTGGCGATCCGGTTTTAAAGTCGCGGTTATTCTGATGGAGAATGCGACCTTGGGGCTAAGTTTAGAGGCCACTGATGTGGACGGACGTGGCGCGCGCCGATCACGATCAAACGCGAAACCAACCGCGAATATTGCACCGCTCGCGAATTCCCCTCTTGACGATCTATACAGTTTGAGCGCTCGTAACAATGAAATAAAATGGCTCGCCGTTGGTAACTGGCGTTTCTAGCCGATGCTAATAGATATGAAAAGCGTTAGGCGTCGTCTCTCCAGGCGCATTCCACGCTCGTTTTCTTAGCATACACCAACACCACAACCAATCCGATCGCACGAATCAACAATGTTTACGATCTGTATCGTTAAATTTGCGATTGGCATCGCTGCAACTCGTCAAAAAAATATCGGTACATTGATGTGAATGCAAAATTACTGATTTTGCATGCACCGATCAAATATTTTTTTTTCCTTTCGTTTCAACGTTAGTTACAATAAAAAGACCAAGTTATTCACAACGAATAACTTGATATATTTTTAGCAGTATACAAACATGTGTAAAAATAATTGAACATGCACTTGTAAAACCTCTCTTTGGTTTTTGCAAAAAACACTGACCTTAATTTTATTATTAAGGGTTATTCACATCAGAGTCAAATGAAACAACAATGTTTTTTAGAATCAGTTACAATTTCACTGACTTGAATAAATCAGTTTTCGCAGCTTTCAATCGAGTATTTTTAAGAAATTAAACATATTAGTTTAATACAAGATCAAGTAACAATTTTGTTAAAAAGATAAAATCAGAAAATGTCCACACTATTCAATATCAAAACTGAAACAATATCAGATCGATTAATTAACGAGCAAAAACAGTTTCTATCGTCATAAGAAACAGTTTTCTTTTCGAACGAGATTGGAATCTTATCAACATTCTAATTAATAAATTCATCTTTAAAAAGTGCATCTATCCCTCAGAGGATAACTGCACGTAGACAAGTGGGCTTTTTTGCGGGCAATAATAAATGAAGTACACTCGCAGGGCAGGCAACTACCGCACCGCGGAATATTGATTGTGATTCGTAATTACTCGAATCAATTACCGGCGTATCTGTGCATTGCATCGAATTTTAATCATAACTCATTTATGAAGTTCGCGTCCGCAGTGCCAACCAAGAGCCAATTATCATCGTAGCTGCTAACATGCCAGCATTACCATGCACTTATAACTTGGAAACAGTGCCTCTCGTCTACTTCCAAACGTTGGTTCTTATTACGCATGCCACAAGTGTTGATCGAACGAAATTCAAATTGCACACTAACGAGTTCCGCGATTACAAATGACGCAGCCTCAGCTCTCGCGGCAACGCAACTTCCGAGTATCAAATGATACGGTATTAATGGCCACGGCTTAAGTAACCCGAGCAAAAAGCGCTGATTCCATTAGGCTTTGCGGTAACGCGAAAAACCGTCCACTCAATATCCAAGGTAAGTTTGTTATTTTCGTTATTCTCGTTGACCTTGAAGAATGAGGAACGAGGAAATTCGCCAACGTGTAGGGCTCCAAACCGAAGATCCTGTTTTAGTTTTTGTTACCTGAGAAGTCCCATGTAATGAAGGGCTTTCGGGTCGGTCGAAAATAAACAAACCGCGCGATGCACAATGATGTGTAAATTATGCGTGCAAAAAATAGCTCGGCTAAAACTCTACCTTGTGTTAATCTGTTCATTTCAAGCTGTTAGCTACTCAGAATTCCAAAATACACGTTAAAACTATGAAAATCGTTTCTTTTTTTTGTCAGTTCAGTTTTTTTTTCAGTTCACTTTTCCAAAAAAAGTGAACACTTTGTAAATCATCTTGAACGTCTATATTGTTGATGCCTAGACATTTTCAGTACAGATTCACGCCAACAGTCATAAATGTTCAATTTTTTGTCCATCAGCAGAGTGTTATAAAGTTAACAAAAATAATCGGGGTGGAATAGGCTGGCAAGTGGCGTTGTAAGTGGCGCGTAAAGTGTGCGCCAGTATTGTTTTTGTGCCATCGGGAATGTGCGTTTGGAAAATTGCTCGGTTTTAATGGCACAATTGGCTCGAGCACTTGGCGAGCGAAAGAGAGCGCGCCCAGGGTACGAACAGCCGCAGGAGCACGTAAACGCGTCGATTTCGTCCAGTGGCTTTTTGCCGCGATGAAGCAATTTGCGAGGATTCGCGCAGCTTCGTGCAGAGACACGACTTTATTTGAAATTCCGATGACGATTCGCGATGCGCACTCACACAGGCAGCCTCGATTCAGCGTGTGCACACGTGTGCGCACTCAAATTTCCGATGCTCATCAGTCTGCGTCGCGCAGAGTCCAATTAGGCGCTGCAGTTGGCAAACCAGATACCAATCATCCATCATCAAGTTGGCTCGAGCGCTCCTAACTAGTCGCAGAGTCCACTCCCACGAATCAAATTCCATAATCTTTCATTGCGCGAGCTGCGCCGACGTTTTCGTCCGTCAAATAACTCAGCGCCGTAATGATCTTAATACCGTTGCTGCGGCTTGATCATGTTTCCGCCGCGAGATCCCCGGTCGCTTCCTATCTTCATCCTTTGCTCGGGCTCAAAAATGTGCTCTGCCTATCCAGCAGTTGCATCTGCTCTCGCTCGTGTTCAACTGTTGCCCACGTCCGCTAATCGAGGTCGTTGCTCAGGCAAGGCTAATCGCCCGACGAGTCCTTGATCGTCCTTCGACGAAAAATAAAATGACGTCCTCGCTCCGATAAAGAGTTGTCGTGCCGAACCCTACGCAATTTGCCGATTCGAGCGAACCAGCACGATTGCCCCGGGGGAACGCTCGCTGCACGTCTAAAAATAGGCGAGCAAACACACGGTGCGTCAGGAAGAGGTTGCAATTCTCCGTACGATTAGCAGCTGATCCGACGAACAATGCTTTTTGATGCGCAGAATGGTTATTTACGGTACGGACCGGAGCGCAGCTAATTGATAGCGTCTGCTTCCGACATGGTCCTGGATTAGAGGCATTCCAGCGGGTTTCAACTTTGTGCGTTGCGCCGCAACCTGGCTGAAGAATATTTGATAAGGCTGGTGAAATTCATTATGACGTTGCGTTGTTGCATCATGGCATGCGGTTTCGGATAATTTACTGCACGCACTTTTCCGATCGGATGCGTCCGAGTGCATCAACAAATTCCATCGTCATATTATCTTCGCTCATCTTCCAAGAAATGTCAGAAGTGTTAAGAAATGTCCGGAAATTGTACCATCTAGGTACTCACACTAATAGATGGAACTTGGAATCAAGTTTTGTTGCAAACATTTTGAAGTATAAACGAAGGTTTAGCGAAGCAGTTGTTCGTATACAGTGTGGCTTTAGAGACTTTTTTTGTTTGCAAATCTTATAATACTCCGCTCGTTACAATGAAACAATTGAAGAGTAACTGCTATAATTTTGTGCAGAAATGAAAATTCTAAATGCTGATATAACTGAAAAGTTATATTTGCTGTCATTCAACGTTACTCGTTCACAATGTGGCTAAGCTCTTTGTTCGAAGAAAAGGATACACGATTGCCGGAGTGCTTTAGATGCTATGTCACATTCTCCGCATACTAGAATTTGGTTTAAGGTTTTCCAATTAGACGAGAGACATGGGTATCCACCGCGGATAATGGAATTCCAACGAACAAAAGAAAAGGATAGTGGAGCGGGTTTCCAATTCCTTTTGTTTTCCGTATGATGAAATGCAATTGAAAATCCATTGAAACGGAATTAGCCAGGGTTCCACGGATGTCAGAACGAAGCCAACCAGGGGCCAATTTGTTTAACAAGAAAGTATCCGGCGCAATGGAGAACACTTGTCAGATATATTCCAAAACCTCATCAACGATGGCGCACAAAACACGCTCCTGGAGATGCGCGATGGCGCTTCATAATTCTGCTCGGTCTCTAGCGGAGAATTTCTTCGCGGGGCGCGGTAGTTGATTTTTTTTTGTTCCGCACGTCAGTGTTGCGATGATGAAGTGCCGGCATCATTTACAGTGAAACACGTTGTAAACAGCGGTATTCCGTGGATCAATAAATTCCACGACACGAACCCCGGTGCTACACAAACACGGAAAAAAATATTGTTCAAGATCAGGCACGTCTTCCATCGTTGCGAAAAAAAAAATCTAGCAAATTTATCGCGAAACGAACGCGAGGGGTGAAGATGCAAAATTCCCACGTAATAATTCGCGCCGATTATGTCCGAGAAGTATCAATTGCAGAGATCCAAAGAAAAGGTGCGTTTTGTTTCTTTTTCAGTGTGTATTGTGTTGATGAAAAAGTCAAATGAATGTTCTGAATGTTTTGAATTTCAATTGCGGAATAGAATGAGTGAATTTTAAGTGACCCTACCGTTTTGGTTCTAGGCTAACGACTGCCTTAAACGGAACTTTTCGCGAATTTTTCGTCGTTATCAATAGGCAGGAGTTTGGTTGATAGGTTCACAGGGTCTGCTAATACTAAATGGAAAATCAACTTCTAATCAAGATGATGTTATTCTGTGAAAGAAAGAGACATTTATCCCGTATAATGGCATTGAATCAGTAGTATCTCTTGTAGTGATTCAATGTTTTCCAGTAAATGATAAACGTTAAACGATCTTCCGCAAGCCGAGAACTCTGTTTCTAAATATACAAAGCAGATAATCGATGTCTCTTGCCCGATAGCGTCGTGACACGCTGAATAAATGACTCGTACCTGAAACCGTTATTGTGGCGCGAAATTCAAATACTTTCACAATTTACAACTGTTTACTTCCGAACCGCAAGATAACATTTGTTCCAACAAATAACCAATCAGATTTCCTGATTTCGTTCCAACTTTTTGTTTTGGATCCACAATAGAAGAAGCCTAACGACCTGTCTTGACTACTTTTTTTTCACGATACCAGCTGTTAGAGAAAATTCGCATTTTACAACTTGTCCATTGGAAACGTCCAATTTTACCCGAACGAAATCGAATTTTCCGCGACCCCACAATTTTGCACGATTTCACGTCTGGAAGGATGAAGAAAAAGCTCATCTCCTACAATTACAATTAAAATGCCACGATTTCGCATCAGTAAGATTATCCCACGGTGGTGTGCCATCCCGCGGGCACGCATCTCCCTCTCGGCTCGGTTCACAATGCGGCTTTTTGTCGCAACATTTTCCAGATTGTCGCGTGTGTCGCGTGCAATGAACTCCGCCACGTTGTGAGGTCATTTTCAGAGGACTCGGCGCCAAGCATTGTCCTCTCCTCAGATCGGCATCGTATTCGCGAACAAAGACTCACGCCGGGTGCAAGTGAGACGCTACACATTTGTTCGGCGAAGAAGCGTCGACCGGTCTTCCCCGGCGTTCCCCACTATTTTCTCGGCTCCGCTGGAGAGTTATGGCGCGGTATCCGCGCAGGACAGGCTGCCTGAAGGCCTGAAGGCTATTCTCGATCACAACGCCGGTATTACGATCCGATCGTTTTTTTCATCTCTCTCTTCGACTTTCGTGCGTTTTTCTTTATTCGCCCGGGTGTGTTTTATTGTGTATTATTACCATTCGCGATTGTTTACTGAATGTTTAGTGCAAGACAGTCTAAACTATGTTTATGCTGGCGCCAAAAAGTCAACTGACAGTAGTACCAGCATCCTTACTTGTTGTCTTTGTTTTTTGTTTCTCCAGCTACTTCAGAATAAGTTCAAGAGAATTCCGTGAAATTATTTGTTATTAATTTTTCAATCGAAGAAGTTCAGATGGGAAGAGGTA
The DNA here is from genome assembly GCA_020615435.1 of Telenomus remus. Classification (NCBI taxonomy): domain Eukaryota; kingdom Metazoa; phylum Arthropoda; class Insecta; order Hymenoptera; family Scelionidae; genus Telenomus; species Telenomus remus. The sequence goes on from CM036337.1 coordinate 10,994,284, forward strand.
CAATTTGTAAAGAGGTTATTATACCAGCTTTAGAAGATTAATGCAGCGGCAATTATCTTAATAATTGTTGTTGGAGCATAAAAGAGGTGAAAAATGAAGCGAGGGATGGTGACTGCAGGAGCGTCTTAAAAGATGGGATATCGCAATTGCCGCGATCGCGTGTACCGTACGTGGTTTCACGCAGGTCCCGCGGGTTCGCAACACGTCCTTAACCTTCTAACGCATGATATACGACGCGCAGGAAATTGCTCTTTGTGATTATCTCAAATTGATATATGTGCGAACATCAACGATACACTTTTGCATCAAGTGTAAATTGCGAGCATGAATAATAACCCGTTTTTGCGTCCATTAAGTCCAACTGCCAGGGATTATTTGATTTTAATGAACACATTTCGTCATCCCTCTACAATCCCTTATGAAAAAAGATTTTTTTTTAATTTTTTGATTTTCAAAAATTTACTGCAACCGGTTGGCATTGAACCTTCGGGTCAATTCGAAACTTGGAATTTGCAAGTTTATTAACAGAGCGTCTAACGGGTTTTTCGTTCAACTCGAACAATTAAAAGCAAGAAACCACAACGTGTGACACGATATGGAGTGATACTCTCAAGTTCGCACTTTTACAGTACTCTTTGTGCGATTGTTGGCGAGAAATTTGGCTTGACGTGACTCTGACTTCCTGGAGCAGTCATTATGACAATGTCGACGGCTTTGTAACGGGGTGTAATTGCAAAAACACGCTACTGCAATCGACGCGCACAAAAGCGCCGAGATCTCTCGCGGTTCTTCTGTATACCAGCATTTTGCCTTGGTTCGTCGACCCTGAACCGTACATCCCACTACTTAAATTTTGTACAACAGTATATCAAATCCTTCTATCGCACTTTTAACATCTTCATTCCTCGTTTTTTACGATGCAATGAAATTCGTAAACAACAGTTTCACCGAACAACATTTACAACAAACGGACAATTTGAAAATCTGAAAACACTAATTCGAAATTGAAACTGCAAATTTTTGTTGTAATTTTCAACTCCATTGAAGCAATTTTTTTCACTCAAAAACAAAAGTCACGTTTTTTCTCGTAGAAAAAAGTCTTGCATAAGAATTAGGAATAAATTAGCGCTCTGACAAAGAGAAGCTGAAAAAAGTCGGTTATTAAAAAGGTTTTATAGTTTGTGCTCCGTTGGGCATCGGGTGTAATGTAAACAGGAGATCGGATAATAATTGCACGCTCGAGCCAAGGTCGTGCTCTTGTATCTGTATATTTTACTTTCGCCCTGTGTACCGAACCGTTTTCAAGCCAAGTCATTTTCGCACATTTCGGTCTTTTTTGGCGCCCAACGTGGGGCCTCGATTTTACGTGCCATAAATCACCCAGCCCACGATCGCCTTACACGGCTCACTACGTCACATCTTTTTTCGTGAAAGGCGTTTCTCTTTATTGGCCTATAATTATTGCGCGGTCGCAAACTCGGTATCTTAAGTCGCCTTTGATGTTGACTTTTTCATGGTTGATTAATATTGGATCTGATTTTTCCTAGCGATATGCAGCGATTGGAGCAGTGACACGTTACAAACCGTTGAATCGAATTCGTATTTTTATATGTCTCGTAAGAATTGTGAAATTGGGCGTCAGATCGCGGTCAGTTCCTAGGTATTGTTCTTGACAAAAGATATTGTTTCCAACCCTGTTCAACCATTATCGTCAATTAACTACTTCAGCATGCAACATTTAATCCGGCACAAGATTTGTATCAAGTTATTCCGTTTATATCAAGTCGCGTAAAAAAAAGCATTGACAATTTTTTCCTCCGTTTGAAAACTGTAGCTCCTTTGATTTTTCTGTCAGTCAAGTAGAATTAAATCACCGTTCGATCGGAATTCTAAATTCGTCATTATGCAAACGGGCGTATAATTTATTTACGACACCGACTATAAATATCCCGATAAATCGTCCACAAAATTGATTACAGTGAAAGCTCCAGGCGAGAAGACAAAAAATCGTATCGTTTTGTTTTGTTTTACACTTTTTTCAGCGATCAGGTTGGTCGGAGCGCAAATCTCCTTCGATTCATTTATTGGCGGAGCGACGCGCGGACAAAATTTATTATTTCTCGCGGACTTCCGTGAAGCCCGTCAGCGCTCGTGCGGTCGCAATTATACCGAGAAAGTCACGCGAGTGTCTCGCGCGCGGTGTGCCGCGCGGAAACAAAAAATGGTCGCGAGGCACCCCGCGAGTTTATGCAAATGCTGCGGCGAGTTCGACGCGCGGGATTAATGTCGGTAGCCAGGCCCATTTATTGCGTTCGCTTTTGCCGCACTCTGTCCTTGGTCTGGCCTTGCAACTTTGCAGCTCATGCACTCTATTATGCGCCGTTTAACTATAGCGCTGTATCGTCTAATACCGCTTGCGGAATTGCGACGTTCCGGCTCACGGTTTCGACCGGATAAACTATTGCTCAAACTCCTCATCGGTTTTTAATAATCTCATTATCCATTTTTAGAGTCATTTTCTTAAACTAAATTTCCTCCTAGTTATAATTTTTAAGAAGCAAGGATGTTGCAAAATGCTAGCTGTTCAAAAAATATATAACAAGCACATTTTCTGTTTGAAACGAAAGTTGCCGACAAGTAACTTCAATAATTATCTAGTCGTTGATTAATTTAACGACTTTAAATAATGATCAATATTTTTTGATAATTTTTTTTTCATAATTTTAATTTCATTGATAAAAACCAAGACAAACTTAGCATAACGAAAGTTGAGTGATAAATTTCGAATGCGGTTTCCGGTCGTTACACAATTTGAGCATAGACAAAATTTTTCGTCCTTTTTTTTCGTCCTTCGTTTCTGGTTTCCTTGTGGGTATGAAATTATTGTCATCGTTCGCATGGAGTCGTTACACGCCGGAACGCTTATTAAGAAACAGGATTCGAGATGACTGTCTGTTATCAAAATATCTGTGAAATTGTTTCCCAGGAGTGCGTGCGCGCAAGAAGTGTTTGAACCGGTTTGCGAACTCGAATTAGTTCGGCGAGACTGCGCTAAACTGTTCCTCAAATCACGCTACGCAAACAATTCTGCCCATCCCAGTGCGAACATTCGAAGTTCCACTTTTTTCCGTTTGTTCTTTCATCGCATTTTGGAATGTCAATGTTGATGATTTGTCTCAACTTGATAGAAACCAATACCATGGATTTCCAAGTTCCTGCATTCTAGTCATGATTCGTCGTTGCGCAACACGTCCATTACTTGATATTCAAAGTTCTGAAACATTTTAATTCTTCGGAATTTCTTTTATTATCTGATTAGACTCTATGGCTATTGGAAAACTATGACATTGAACTACTTGTGTTTATTATCGAAAGAGCGTATCTATGAAAGATTGTTTCCCACGCGAATGTTGTAAAAGTTGCTGAAAGGACGTGTGTAATTTGAACGTGTCATTTTTTTAACAACCAAAGTGTCGAATTAATTAATGACACAATTTTTCATCGTCATTAAACGTGACAGTGTTGATAATGATTGTTTCATACTAAAATAAAGTTGCAAAAAACGTTCAATATCAATCTGCAGTTCAGATAATTACCATGCTAATAGTCCTATAAAACTTTTTGAGTCATCCTCTGCAGATCAGCGAATGTTATTAGTATCTTACGTGAGAACTGAGTTTAATTTGCGACCAGACGAAATGTTGCGTAAAACAAACAAGTTGCAATTTTTTTTCATCACGAGATGAAATGTCTTTTTTTGCTTCATGATTACTTTTAACTCCCGCGAAACGATATGATTATACGATTCCATATCTGACGTCAAGGTTTTGCCGATTGGATATAAACAATACGCTATAACGTTTTCATCAAGATTTCCCGCTTTCGAGGAGGATGGAGAAAAAATGGTTCATTAATTTTTCTGTCATTAGATGAAATTAAGATGGACGTTAATGCGCATCAATCATATTGTTTACTCTACAGTTTATTCTCATCTTGATGTTGGTCTCTAATTGATTCACCATTAAGTCATCAGTCGGTGACGTTCTAATTGTTATTTCTATCAAGAAAATTGCATTGAAATTAAAAGTCGTAAAACTGAAACATAATTGAAAACCAAAAAAAAAAAAATGAAACTCGCCAGCTCTGATTTTTCTTACAAATTTGTTAATTTCCCAACTTTTTTTCTTGTTTTCTTCAATTAGTTAATCAATTTCAGTCGTCATCTGGGAACTGTTTTAGTTCTCCAAAGACTTTCATATTGTAAAACACGTTCTACAATCGTATAAATATTAATCTAATACATAACATATGATCCATTTTTTGTCTTCCCAACTGGTTCAATTATACATTCGTACTGTATAACCGTAATCGTGTCGCGCCAAATCTCAGCCCTGTTCTCAAACCAGTACGATTTTTTCTCCCATTCATATTCTTGTTAATTCAGCCAATCAAAAGACACGATTACCACCGAACGAAATTCTCCATCAACATTCCCACAAAATAATTCCCATTGCATTCGAAATGACATTTACAACGTAGTCATAAAACAATGCAACTTATTCTCTACCGACTTTTATCAGATGAGAAAAAAAGAAAGAGAAAAAAAAAGCGATAGGATGAATAGACTCATGGCAAGAACGAAATATCAATGAAGAAAAAAGGGCGGTTTTTAGTATGCTGTGTGGATGAAGTTCGAATATGTGAAAAGGCTGGCAGTTGCGCGATTTCTGGCAACACGCGCCACGAAGATTTATCTTCGCGGATAAGGTGTATCGCAACGAGTTGCGTTAAAGCGATTCAGCTTGGTATTGTCTGGACTGAAATCAGCAGAGATATATCCGAGAGGAAACGACGAGAGGAGGTGAAAGTCGGATTTACAAAAGCGCCCGGGAGTCTACGTGTAAACATCCGATGACCTGCTGGACATCTTCGAAATCCTTTTTCTTTCTCACGACACCCTCACGTGACCGCTTTCAATTTCCAACGAAAGTTCGCCTCATCGAGTTCATTTTTGTTTCCTCCTTTAATCTGTAACGATTGGCTGATTAGCGGTTAGATCTATTCCAGATTTTCAGCAAAAAATCGATGAAATCTAACAAGTTTTGTTCGAGTCGATTTCGGATACATTTGAGTAGGTGCAAATGTGGAGATAAAATATGATGAGCACGAATGATCGTGCACAAATTATACCGGTGTGATGGTTATGACTAATGCGAGTAAACGAGTGTCGAGTGCCGGCGAGGACAATTGCGCGGCGTTCGCGTTTGTTAGATAAACGAGTAACATCAACGCGAGAAAGTTGCGACACGCGAATTCGCGGCTGGCTTTCCATTTGTTTTGTAGCGCTCATTTGAATGCACAGGCAAGTTTCGAGTCTGGCTTTAATTAATTCTAGACGACTTTTTGATGAAATTACGCCGTCGACTTGCGGTCGAGTTGCGCATCGTCTGGTTATGCCTTTTTTTTCACTCCCTAACTCAACATTACGTCAGGATAATTTACAGTTCAACATTATTCACTCATTTTCTTGATTAATTTAATCTGCCGACCAGTTTTTTGAATTGCAGAACACATTTGCGAACATTTTTTCGAATTATTTGTTCCCATTTGAATCGTTCAAATAAAGAGGAACAGTTTTCAACGAAAAAGGGCTAAAAAGGGGATATCGATTTTTCTTACTCGTAAGAGAAAAACAAAATGACTGTACAGTTTGAAGTTTTATTTGCGTTCGACACGTTGACTAGAGGGAAAGAAAGATTATGCGATTCATGAGGGATTCAACCGATGCTAATTACTGTGACTCTAATTTATCCGCGGAATTAATGCAGTTGGTCGCGCTCGTCCTCGTGTCATCCTCTCTGGGATTGCACGGTTCTTCGTGCCGCTGAAGGCCGATAGAACAAGATTGGTCGCGGCTTAATGGCCGAAAAACGACAAGACAAACACAGCAGCCAGTCACGGGAGGGATGTGCTTTTCATTTTACTTTTCGATCCTTTGAGCTTTAATGGCCGAGTTTAATTAAACGGAATGCTCCGGAGCGATTTTGTCCAGCGCGACTTTGTCGTGAGCGGAAGGGGCGGTGTAAAAATGGCTAATTTAATGTCTCGCACGATAACATAGCCCGCGTCCCTGCGATCCAATTACGCACCATCGACTTTACCTTATCTTTATTGATCGCCGAACATGTCGGCAGAAACAAAACAAACTTCACTGGAACGTGCCTTCCACGTCGCAACACATCTTTTACTGTTGGTTTTCCATGATCCTATTAATCGGTCCGTTAAGTTTCTGAACATAATCATGTTTGTTTTTGTTTTGAAATTAAAGATTTGCATGAAAATGGATCGTTTCGTTAAAAAATTAATGCGAGAATTATTGTCGGTTGAGAAAATATTCAAAGTCCAAAACGGGGAAATGGTCCAAGTGCAACTTGTCATAAGAGAGCAGAACGTAATCGAAGATGACTGTGGCGAATTGCACAACTTTCGAGCTCGCGCGTGTCCCTGTACATTGCACATCACCTTTTGTGGCAATGTCGCACGCACTTGCCCCTGATAAATGGGATCGCTCCTTTTTTAACACTTTTACATAAAACCTTCGTCGCCGATTAAAAAAAAACACAGAAAGCGAAATAAACGCTCCATATATTAAACGCAGACTTAATTAATCACATTGGTCACAATTTAAACGCTACTTGCGAGAATGGGTCTTAACAATCCAACGATCCGGGATTACATAACCGCGACAAGTTAAGGTCGAGAGTTAATTTTCAATTCGATAACAGGTCGCGTCGATTGGTCACGACTTTAATCGCGATACGACACAATTTATCCCTCTAATTTCTCGGATACAAAAAGTGCGACTGTTTTGCCATTGTCGTTGATTTATCAGCGAGCTAATTCTTTTCGTTTTCATTTCTGAAAGTGGCTGCAGAAAAAGCAACGCCGTTTTCACACTTTGTCGCCTTTCGCAATCGACCATTATGACGTGCACGAAAATTATAGCGGCATTTCGATAAACATTCACTGAAAGTATACATTTGCTGTCATTACTCTCTGGCCCGAATTGCAAATTGCCCCGGCATTGAGTCATAAACCGTGCTACCCCCATTTAATAACGCCAATTATAATCACTGGAACACATTTGTAATCGTTCGACTATTAAAGTGTTTCAATCTTGCACAACTAAGGTCAGGAGTGCAAAAACGACCTAGCCAAATTTTATGCAAAAAAACAATGTTTGATTTCACTATTTTTTTTTTTTTTTGCAAAACTCGTGAAACTTGTTCGAAAAAACGATAAAAAAAGTTACGAGATTGCAACAGAAATGTAATTGTTGGTCAGGTAGTAAAATTGCGTTTCCTCATTTCTCATCAATAATTCAAATGCATCATCTGGCCTTTGTTCGGTGGTCAGAGTTGCACGGTCCATCTGTATTCAAATGCAGCTGTGGCGATGCTTTCACTGAAAATGTTTCGTGCGCCTCTAGTTAGCTCGCGATTTCGGTTTCTTTCGAGCATCTGCGATGGTTGCGGCGCACGTAACGTGTGCGTCGGTGGGCCGCTCGTACATTTGCACGTAACCGCACGATTCGACCACCGTCGACTTTTACTTTTATGATGCGAGTGTAGGCAAAGCTCGCGTCACTGCCCACAAGATCGGCCCACTCACTTTGTTCGCACTGCACCTAAAACTTGCGTCTTGCATCAGCGACCGCACATCTTCGCCGAAACAAAACGCCGTTTCGAAATTCTTACAAGGACGGTGTTAAACAGAGTAAGAACGAAAAACTAACGAATTTCATTTTTTTACGCAGTTTCATTCTATGGTTGTTGAATGTTTCCAGGATTTAATTTTGTTAATTTATATGTTACATTTTTCGGACGACAAAAATTGGATACTTTTAGTTGTCATTTGAAATTCAAAGATGCTGATTTACTATGTTGGAAATATTTGTACCGAAGCCACACGTGACGATAACCACAGTTGATTAATCATAATTCTATAATTACACGACGTTTTCATCCATCGACTATATTTTACTGTCAAACACTGATGGAGTAGCCGCGAAGAAACCAGCAAGTTTTTTTTTCACTCATCCTTATGTAAACAAGTTCGGTAGCACAGGAGAGTAAAAATTCGAGCATTAATCAGTCCGCGGGAAATAGCCAGAAAAAAAAGAGCAGATCAAACCTCGAAGACATTTCTCGGCCTATAAATACGAATGATTTATAATTCGTAACGTTTGCGAAACTGGAATAACAAAATTACATACTCGCGAGAACCGCGCATCACAAAAATGCACCTAAGGCGAATTTCCATATTTGCATCATCCTTAAAATCTCGAGAACAAAAATACGAAAAACAAATTAATTAGGAGTCTATAATTTGCAAATTATACAACTGTTGTGAAAACAGGTTTGCCGGAACAAAACAAACGAACCTTTAACAGAACTCGTTTCAGAATGATAACAATAAATAATTCCGCTCCGAAGATATAAATCGTTCAGGACGTTTGCATAATCTTTCTTGAAAATGAACGAAAAAAAAAAAAAAGTTGATGTCGGAAAATTTGTCTCATTTTTTGATGTTCTAGGAAACTCAAAGCGATAAATCATGACGGACAAGTTGTAAATGATGACATTAATGATAATCAGAAAAATGATGTCGGATGAATTACAACGTTAGGATCGGCTGCAAAATGTAATAAAAGCGCGGTAACCGAGCGTCGCTGTGAGCCGGTCAACGGCGATCGCCGATGATAAAGTCGCGTTTATTTTGATAGGCAGGCGACCGTTTCCTAGTTAGAAGGCGCTGTCGGGATATTATGTGTCGATTCGCGATCGATCGCTGATACGAAAAACGGACGGCATTACGAGGCGGCGATTTCTGCGAGACTTCCTGAAAGTCAGGCTACTAACAGGAACGCGTAAAATGGATCGTGTGACAATCCGATGTTCAATCCGCATGTAAATCTTCGAGATTCCGTTCAAACTAGTGTCGCAACTCGTATCATTACGCCTGTGTGCATTTAGTTACAGTTATACAATTAACTCTCATTAATTAAAACCTGATCGTTAAACAAAAATTGGCTTTCTGCGGCAAAATTCAAATTTCTTCGCAAAAACGAACGCGAAGTATTGAAAAACTATAGAAAAACAGCGAAGAATCACTTTGCAATTGAAATTAACTGTTTTTTTGTGTGTTCGGAAAAAAGAAAAACACTTAAATTAGACTGTGGAAATGAGCACTTGATGGCGTCATCGTTTGAGGGGGGAAAAAAGACGGATGCTTGAGCGTCAAGTTTGAAATTGAAATTAATGCGTTTTTGCGAGGCTATTATGATTCGTAATCGACAATTTGATGGCAAATGGTATTGGATTTATGAAAAATAAACGGCTGATTTATATTTTGCGTCCAAGTGCGGTCACAAAACTGACGGAGAGATGTTTATCCAGGATGAGATAGATTGATGTCGTTCCGCGGGCAAAATTGCTTTTTGCAATATCCCGGAACGAATTGTCGCAATTGACGATAATCTTTGACAAAACGCGCCAGCGGGCGTCCCGCTATGGTTGCCCGCGGTGAATAATGGCGAGCGAGCTGCACGAAGCGCGAGACACCGTACCAGTGTCAAAGTTCGTGACGCGAATTGTTTCCAATATTGAAGCCGTGACCGCATGTGTTCTCACTGGGCGTTCCACAAATCCCAAGCACAGTTATGTTCGCTTTATTATAGCCTCTAATTTCCCAAACGATTCTCCATTAGATTTTAACAATCTTACAATCCATCTCCACCTATTTATTTTTATTATTAAACACAACATTTCTTCTTCTTCTCTGTCTTTGGTTTTTTCTAATTGATGCAAGAATTTTGAAATAAAATCATTTTGTTTCGATTAAAGTGCTTTTTTTGTTTTTAATTGAAGCATGTTTTTGGTTTTTTTAATATCCTTGATTCTACCAACCATGAAATAAAATTTAGTTAGAATTCCCTTAGCGCAGCCACTGATCAAACTATACGTTCCAAGTTTTTTCTAATTCAACTTATAAACCATTAAAATAATTAAATGATAAAGTGGTAAACTAAAACATGAAATCTGAAAGACCACTCTTAACTTTCATACAATTTTCTTCGACTTGAATACATTTTGTTGCTGCCATCATTTCAAAACGACCGTGTATTTTCCGGTAAGAGCTTAAACACCACATGTCTTAGTTGAACAAGAGCGTAGCGTCACGGCGCCCTTTTATTTCGCCAGTTAAATGTTAAATGCTGCACCATAAAGTGCCTCACGCGGGTGCATCGAATCGGACATTTGATTCAATCATCCGGATAATGACCAGCATAACTGACCGTGGTCGAAAGTTCATTACCCGTAATTGAATGTTTAGTTGGAACCATTAAACGCAATTTATGTTTGTACATCTATTCAACGATATTTAACACAACAGAAATTCGTGCACAAAAAATTCTTCAATCAAATAAAGAGTCTAACTTTTATTTGAGAATATTGAATAACATGTCATGTTAATTAAATTATATCCTTGTATCGCTAATTTCGCTGACGTTATTGTTAATTAAAGAACTCGTTAAATCTGTGCGGTTGGAATGAATTGAATGATCGAGGCATTTTTGTTTCCATTATCAAGCTTAAAAAGGGGGGAAAAATAAGTTTGGTTGCAATTAGAGCGATTACAGGCTCGCGCAGCGGCCAGTCCCTTACGATTTGATACAGTAGTTTTCACCCGACGTCTGGAGAGGCCTATCCCTGCAATCTTCGGCATTCCGCCGGCCTCGCTCATTAATGCCACACACGCGGCGCGACCGCACCGTCCGGGCATTGAAATCTCCACTCCAATTACCGCTCGGACCGACCGGCAAAAATAAATTAGAACAATTAAAAGAGCGCATTCAAAGCACAAGAGAAACCCGACTGAAAAGTGAAAATTGCGAGTCTTCCAATTTCGATATGTTAATTTTGCCGCGATGCTAATCGCGCTCGCAAACTCGATGCAGGAATAATGCAATTAATAACGCATTAACACGTTCGGCCATCGAACAAAGTCGGGTAATTGGCTTCGCATGAATAGTCGCCCTTTCGCGACTTTTGTTTTACAAATTTGCTCTCGTTCTTTTTCACCGATAATTATTGAGCCGCTGATTACCAATTACCCGCGGGGCTGGCAGTAACTCAACTCGCATCTGGAAGAGTTGTCGGGCCGGAATCGAGCATTGACAATGACAGCGTTGACAGGCGCTGACAAAGGGGGCGCCACTCGCGAAAACCGGTCGACGCGAAGGTCGCAGCTAATTATCCGCGACAAAGCCAAGCCGCGACGAAATAACACTTTTCAATCGGAAATTGTCAGTTTTCTTTCGCAACGTTTCGAAACGCGGAATTTGTTTTCGCAAAGGGCTTTGGACGCACGCAGTTGGCAGCACAAATAAGGAGCTAGGTTCGGTCACATAACGGTCCAGTTATGGTACAGACTTCGGAAGCGATCGCGCCGATACACATGGCCTGAGCGGGGCTTTCCATTACACGATCGCGAGACATACGTGCACTGCCGAGTGCATAATCGCGCCCGGCCATGCGTAAATATTATACTTAAAGAGGCTTTTCATCTTAACGTCGCCTGTCGCTTGGCTGCTCAATCAGACGTTTTCATTTCGCAGAGTCCAACAACCTCTCCGTCCACGTCTGATCACATACGACAGATTTCACTGCGAAATCACAGCTATCGAATCATGCTCACCCAATAAAGTCTTTCAATCTTAATTAGACTTACGTTGATTAAATTCTTTTCGACTACTTTTCATGTCAGTAGATAATATTTTCTTGCTAGTTTTCATTGTCATTTATTATTTTTTATTCCAAATCGTTTTTTATTTTTCTAATCGAAAAATGAAACTGAGCTTGAACAGCCTTATCTGAATATACTTTATTTTAATGTTTTTTTGAGATGATTAAAAATAAAGAAATGAGAGTCGCAACAATAATCACTGTTTGAAAGTTACATTCTTTTGATTGAAAAAAAAACCAGCAAAAATGAATCGAAAACGTGACGTGAAGAGCATTTTTGTAACGGTAACGAGAGTGTGAGAATAGTTGTGGGTAAAGGAAAAAAAAGGGAATTGATACGAAGAGGTCTGGAGGAGTAGAGCTAGATTAATCTGAGCTGTGAATAACGTCGGGATGTATAGGGATATTCAAATTAATGGTGTACACATTACAGACGGGGGGACGGTAACAGGAGTAACTCACCAGTTCGGTGGGCATAGTGTTGCACGATCTCAGAGGAAGATTGTACGTTATTGGAGCTGGTTGACTCCTGTATTCCTGCAGGCAGGAGCTGTTCTTTGACAGTCCCCTCGGATACACCAGGCCGTGGAAATCGCTGTTGCCTTCCGTCGAAATGTGCACGATAATCGACTCGCTCGCGCACTCGATTTGCACCGTACTTGGTATCGCTGCTGTTGCTGAAAACAAAGTTCCAATCATCATCTTTCAAATTTTCAATTCACATCCTCTCCGTTCTCTTCCAACTGTCATTTATTTGTTTCCCCTCTCGATTTGCATTTCTTTTCATCACCGCGTTGTGCGGCAGCAAAATGAAACCAAACAATCTTTCTCATTGTTTCTCCAAATGACTTTATCGGATGATCATAAAAACGAACATTTTTGTCTATTTTTTGCTGGCCCAGTGAAACGGTAATGCTGAGATTTATCGGCTGACAACGTCCGCGGGGAATAGTGTCAATTTTTGGAATTGTTAAAAGAGTACGACGGTCATTCGTGTTTGATTTCAAGTCACGTGCATGCCGAGCCGGCGAAATATTCATTACAAGCACGAATTAAACGGTACCCGCGTTGGCGTCGTGTCTCGGAGTCCGACACGTTTGTTCTTATTTTCGGGATTATTGTCAGCGACAGCGCGAATCGAAAATTAGAAGCGAGACGAAGTGGCATTATTCCGCATTGTTCCGCGGCAGCGCCGACGAACAATCGTTTCATTTTCAGTCGCGAAATATGTTTACGAGGTCTCCCTCTCCGTTCACGGTCGATTAGAACAGGGTCACGACGAGAAAGAGAGATTCCTCCTAGTGGGAACAGAATGGAGCGAGAATGAATTACTGCCGGCGAAAGTGAGGAGTCAAAAGTCACCAGCGTCCAAACATGAGCCCCATTATTTTTCACCCTTGTAATTATATACTTTTGAATAGTTACCTCAAACCCTTTCCCTCTTAAATATCCAACTTAAAGCAATCCAATTTTTTGGTTCCTAAAATAGAATTTAATTTTAATTCATATCATCTGAAACAAAACAAAGAACGGGTTTGTTTAGGCCTTTCTTTGTTCAGTCATGAACAAAGTTTGTATTTATTAAACTCAAAAACATAAACTTTTTATGTAAAATAATTTGAAACTTGACAGGTTAGCCAAAATGGTCGTTTCATCATCGTTTCGAATCAACAATTTTGCAAACCAAAATTTTCTGCAACTTTTCAAAAACATTGTTTCACAATTGTTCGCAACGGTTTGCACAAAAAATGGTAGCTCGAGTTCGATGCTCTTACAAGAATCTACCGACGTTCACCAAGATAAAAAACGCGGAAAAACTGACAAAGCAGTGAGAATGAACTTGAATCGTCACTGGTAATGACACCCGCGGTTCCGCGTAACACTGGACAGATGTCGCGCCGTCAAATTTACCGTTAGCGCGAGGGTACAAATTATAAGCAAGAAAGAAAAAGTCCGGCGTCGGGATTTTTCCACGGCGTTCGACACCTGACGATCAATTTTTTTCGCCTGGAAGCTCGCCTCGGACGATTAATGGCCGGTCATTATGTTACGATGAAAAGTCAATGGAATTAATTTCAGCTGAATACAAAGTTTCGAGCCGGTTATTCATGAAAACACGAGCGCGGTGGATTTCAAGCCGGCGATAGGCAACGCGTAAGGTAAACGACCCGAACTTGAGCCGACGTTGGAACGCGAGCCACCCAGTTCCAGGGTATAATTTTTCTCAATGTCATTTAGTAACTGTTTCTTCTGGATCGCTGCAGAAAAAAGGACGTCCCTGTCTCCTGCGACAAGATGTTTGCTTTGATACCAGGTCAAAATGTAAATCAGCTCTTTCATAACTCATTTTCATTTCTCCATCCTCTCTCGAATAAAAACTAAAAAAACGTCATCTCCAAATACTCAAACCTATAATTTTTGCAAAAGAATGAAAATTTTTTTTCAGGGGATGAATAAGTAAACGCGATTAGGAGACACGGTAACTTATGCGGATGTGTATCTGTTGAATCAGGCCCGGCTACAAAAAAGGGGGAATCCCGATTGAGCCCGAGGTAAATGGGAATTTATGAGCCAATCACCGGCACGAACGATATCTTATCAAATCTCGACAAAACGAATGTCTCGGACCTGCACAAAGCTCTTTTAACAGGACTCTTATGCAAATACACATATTTCCTGCGCATGTCTTTTTGCTATGAATGGTTAATGCAACAAAGAGACACGATACCGAGGAGACTTCCGGCTCGATCGGAACCCTGCCACGACGTGCACGAGCCCAACGGATAGCTGTCCAGCCGAAGACCCTCATTTGTATTCGAGGCATTTGTTCGGTCATATGTACGGAATAAGCGCTGCCAACCGATCGGACGATGGGTGTCAATTTACACAACACGATTTTTTTTTCTTTCCCCACTGTCCTGTCGTTCCGGGAACGTCACATGGCAAAGGTGTGGTGTGGTTCATCCGCACTGTCTCGTCTTTTATGACGTGGCGGGAATTTCAGAACTGCCACCACAACCGATTAAGCGAATCGTTATGAAAATTGTTATCCGATCGGGGAGTTTTATCTCTGAAGTTGCGTTTTGATGGGTAGATGATAGTGCGTACGGTACTCGGGTAATAAAATGTTTGCCAGTTTGGCAGCTTCGCGTGAGTTTGAATGTACCGCGAGATGTTTCCGGGCAGTCTGATTTGCATCATTGCGTGGAAAAACTGCAATTATGCAAATCTCACTGAACGATTTCCGTAATAAACGAGATAAACCGTACACGCCTTTTCCTCGAAATCTTTGCTAGATTACACTCCTAGAAACACTTTTGCACACGATAATAAAAATAAAAGAACAAAGACAACAATTTCACAAACCTTTGAATTTTTCTTAAACGTGCGAAAAAATTGGTATTTTTTATAGTGAAAGGACGGTTGATTTGGAGATAGATTTGAGACTCGCGGCGGTCATTGATCTTCGATTGCACAGGATCCGCGAACTCAGATGAACCTGACGCGGTCGATCAGTCCAGCTGTGTCCGTCTTGCGGTATTTCGCGTGTCGCGTATAATTGGCTCTAAGACGACATCACCGGACAAGAAAGATGATCTCCCGATAAGACCTTTTCTGCGCGGGTCACTGCAAAAAAGTCTTCCCCAACCTCTGATTGTCCCCAAGACGTGGGCAGTGGATCGAATTGTATAAAAACGTTTTTTTTTTCGCGACAACGCTCAAATCCAGCGTGACGAATTCGTTGCAGCGATAAATCATCGAAAGCCGGAAAATATTAAAGTCTGATGGATGACCGCTGGTTGGCTGAGACAAGCTTGGTGGCTGGAAAGACGGGGGATTTCAATTTCCAGCGTCTCCGCGGGTTGATAAATCGCGCGGCCCGTAATGATAAAGATATCCCGCGGATTTACATATTGATAAATAAGCACGCGGAATGAGTATCGCGGCCGCTACATCACGGTTCTCGCGAGTTACAAAATTACGGACGGTTGTTACATGTTCATTATTACGCCCGTGGCCGGCGTAAAATATGGCACGAATTCGAGAGCGCGCGCTTAAATGGCGTAAAGCTCGATACAAAAGTCAGGCCGGCAGAATTTATATGCCCGCGCTCTTTACAGCCGTATGTAAAGTGAGAAACTCGACACTCACACACGGGGCTACGTTTTTTCGCGCCGTGAATAATCATCTCGGACAAAGGATGAGCGCTGCGCATAATTGATAAAAGACGAACGGACTTCCCGTCCGCGATGACGTGGTTTCTTTGTTCCCAGAAATGTTGAATTTTATTGTGTTTTTTCACCTGTCTGATGATTGATGACTTTTTTCCGGTGCTGATCGGTAAGAAATCGGTTGAGATCGTTAAAAAATCGGTATCCTAATCGGTATGAAATGAGTTAGAAAACCGTTAAATCGGTCGAAGGATCGAATGACATTATTTTAAAAAATCGGTAAGAAAACCGGTATGAAAATTGGTATAATTCAATAGACATAAACCGACGTTAAACGAACTAGTTATTTTTTCACTTGTTCATCTGTGAAACTAACAAGATGAAATTAGTCGTAAGAATAATAAATAACAAAGATCGTTAAAAGTTATGTCGTTTTGCCAATATCATACGGATCGAGTTCATGCTAATGTAAATATATTTTGCTCCGAGTGTACTTGCACCTTGAATTTATGACAGGCAGTGGAAGAAGTTCACTGCGGGAGGACGAACAGTTATGCAAGCGGCTTCCGTACGTGAGGCTTATGCATCGGGGATACGTTGTATCATCGAGCGGTGTGCATACTAAACAAAGGCTAACAAAAATAGAATGATGACTAATTCGAAACTGAAAATTTAACCAATTACACTAATTGCATCGGTATTAAAATGTCAAAAAATCAAATTTTCAATTCCAGTACTTTGTAAGTCAATCGTGTATTGGTAATTTTGGAAATTATTGTTTTATTGTCAAGTTCAACGAAAGATCCGTTTTAGAGAAAAAGGTTAGAATGTTTAATGCATATCGTTGTAATTACGACGCCATAATAATTCTATTTATATTCTATAAATACGTCGTGGCCGTCTAAAAAAGCATCAACAAATGTTTAACATGCGGGAGTGACTCAAGAGTACGAATTAGCAAATTGGCCTGAGGTAACGTCTGACAACGGCGTGCACAAACGACGACTTTTCACCGATGGCAAACTTGTTGCACAGCGATTTCACTTGGATTAAACGATAATCAGCTTCGTTGACCTTCGCGCGATTCAATCCGCGTAATATCTCCGCAGTCGTTTCGAAAGTAAAATAAGCCTGACCTTAACACCACCGAGGCACATCTTTTTTTGCGAACCGGAAAAACACCAAAGGCTCGATCAAAACGGACAAAAGCGTACTTTCGCACCTCCGCATGGACGCGTGCGCGAAATGAAAGTCCGTCGCGATTGGCTAACGCGCTAATTCGAGACAAAAAAAACTTTTAAATTAACTGGCCTTTGTTCGACAATGATAATCAAACATTTGGCAAGACCGAAACTTTTGCGACGCAGTTTAGATTTGCTCATCAGTGGTTTTCAAAAGTTGTTGTTTTTTCAAAAGAAAAGGACAGAGGATGTTTCGAAGTGCGCCCCGAAGAGCATTATTATCAACTTGATCATCATCGGAAGTTTGGATTTTTTACTCCGTTTTCGAGGAAACCAAAACCAGATTGCATCAATCGTAACAATCAGCATTGTTTCCACCGTTTTCGATCCGGGAGGAAACAGCCGATTCATTATACCGGTTAATCTCTCACCATCGGACCTTATAGCACCGTTTAAAAGCCAAGGGAAACTGTATTTTTACGGTACTTCGCTTTTTTCTGTTTTACTAATTAAATCAAACTCCTGCAAACATGCTAATCCAACTATAAAAACCCATCAGAATCACACTCAACGTTCATTTTCGCACTACAAAGAAATTGCAAATTAAAAATCCATTAACAATTATTTACCTTCCATTTGAAATGAAGTTTTAAAATCATGCCGACAATCAACTGATGTAATTATTACGTCGACATAATTCAGTAGTTCTAGATTCAGAAACAGTTAAGCTGAATATTTACAAGACGAATTTAGATTGCGTCAGAGCGAAAAAAAAATCAGAACTTGATTGTCTTAGTGCGTTGATTCCCACCGAAAAATATGATTCTGGGTATGGCATTAAATCATGCGATGTTAGAAGAATAATCTTACGATCTATTAAGGAAGTGTTTTGGCGATGTGGCGTCGCGATAGTCGGGTTATGATTGATGCGGAGTGCCACAATGACGATCGGAGTCGTTGTGGAACGGGACGGCGTTTGCATCCGCGGTGCGGTGGTCGTGGCAAAAATCGTGCACCACCGCATACCAAGGCCGAGCGACCAATTACACCGATTTGCGTTTGCGCTCGAGAAACCACAGACGGATGGCTTTGGCTCCGGAAGCGAACAGTCGTTCGAGCGTTTGACCGGATGTCTGGTCAGTCGCCTTCAGATGCTCTCACCTCAAGCGTGTCCCCGTCGCCTCACGTGAGTTTTTGCGCTTGCGTGACTGCTCGTGTCGCACCGATCGACGCGACAAGATCCTTCACAATTCACTTAATCAATTAGTCCCAAGTCGAAGTTGAATCCCAAAAACCATAAGAAATTCGAATCAAACGTTTGATGCGAAAAAATGGAATGTTGTATTTTTGTGTTTCTCTTGAACATTTCAAAGGCCTGAACTTTTTAAAATGTCAAACTGAAAAACAAATTGCATAAGCGAAGCAACCCGGCTGCGTATTCATCAGAGGAGCCAGGCTATCCATCAGGAGATAAGCGGAGCCAGGTGAAAAATCAGCCCCGAGCAGAACACTATTATTTATCCTTCAAATTCTAGTCATAACAGGTACCTAGATGATAACCCGTGCTTAAACACCTTACGTTCGATTTGTTTTCGGAACATATATTTAGCGTCCGTTGACGCTGCAAGAATTCGTGTCAAGGATCAAGTGGGCATCATGGGAACACTTTAACGATCGGGTTCCAGGACTCGCTCCAGAGAAGCCTTCTTTTACACGCCAGGGGGTTTCGGATATCACCCATCAAATCGTCAAAACTGACAACCAATTTTATTGCCTTCAGCTGATATGCTGTCCAAAATTGATTTGATCGGTAAAAATCGGCGTGCAATCGGCATGGAAATCAATAAAAACTATGTTCGACCCGAGAGAAGAACTTTTGTACAGAAATTCATAGAAAATCGGTATGAAATCGGTACGAAAATCGATAAAAATCGGTATGAAATCGGTACGAAAATCGATAAAAATCGGTTCAAACAAGGTTCAAAGTAGAAGAAGAACTTGACTAAAAGAATGCCAGAGAAAATCAGTAAAAATCGTAAACGCCTCATTGATTCGATGACCGAACAAAAAGCTGCGACACTCGATTGTCGTATCCTGAGGATTGAATTATTTGTCTCACCTTGCTGTGGTTGTCAGCGACGAATCGAAACCAAAAAATAAAGAAACAAAATCAATTTCGACCAGGGATTCCTCGGGGGTGATGACGAACCGTGGAAATCGCTCGATTTGCTTGCAATGCCAGGCACATAGACTTTCTTACGGTACACCGATTTTACTATCAGCGTGGCATCGCACAATTTTCGTACCGCCGGTACTGTTATACGCATCGAACGAATTGCATACGCAACCATTGTTTCTCTCTCTCTTGTACCAGCCGATTCTCGTCCGTTTCCTTGTTTTGTTCATGGGTGCCATTTTTTCAATCTGGGTGAAGGATAAAAATCGTTTATGATTTATCGTACCTTTGTGAAACACTCGCATCTTACCTAACATCTCGTACAGTTTGTGGAAAAACATTTTCGTTCGCTTTTTTTTTTTGTTTCACATCAACAAAAACGAAGAATCATTTTTGCTATCGCTCGATCTAACAATTCTTATTTCTTTTTCAAGAAAAGTATAGAAAAAGAAAGAAAAGAGATAAGCAAATCAGGAAGGTTATCAGGAACAAAAGTTGAAATGCAAATCGCCGAAAGTATGGGCACATAAATTGCGCGCGAAAAGCAGCAATTAAAGATCGAAATCGGACAATTTAAATGTGGCAGTGTGCGCGCTGAGGCTATCCGTTATCGGACGGATAGAGCGTCGAATCTGGCGTTCTGGGCTCCTGGTAGCCTTGCGACCGGACACGCTTGGTCGCGCCTCCATCCCGCGCTTCTGTACCCTTCATCCTCCGCGTTTTACACGGTTCCTCTGTTTTGCCTTATTCATTATTCAACGCCGCGAGCGGTAGCTCGAACCGTCGAACCTCCTGACTTCCCACACGAGCGCCCTCCGTGATGCGATGTACCGCACTAATTACTCGCTGGACTTTAATTAAAGGAAGGTCGACTCTCGATCCTGTGCTTGCGCGCTCTCCAACCCACACAAAAGCCACCAGAAGAATGCGAACGCTCGGCCGAATTGTTGCTATGCTCGAATGATATATGTTTTTTTTATACCCTTTCATTTCTCGGTTCTTTTATGTTTTCTGTTTCTTTTTCACTTTACATTTCAATTCTTTTTCGTTTTGCCGCGCTGAATTTTCACGCACGCTGAGCAACTGAGAAAACGCGCGTTTCGCAGAAATCAACGCTGAGAATAAACACTAAGCGTGTGTTTCAATTTCCATACTTGTTAGATAAACATTTTTTCGTTTTTTTTTTTTTCGTTGACTTCGTTTGTTTGCCGTCAATTTATGTACTAAGAGAGAAATGTTTATTTCAGGTTATTGAAAATGAAGGGGAGTAGATAAAAAATAAACCGACTTTTTGGTTGTTGATGAATATTTCATAAGAGAATTTTTTCGTTGGGTAGGATAAAATGTATAGTATTTTTATTTTCTTCGACATCACCGGAGGTTGCGACAAAAAGCTCTGTCTTAGATACGACGTAAAAAGATCGACGTAAAAGTTGGACCGTAAATGGCGAACTTGTCTTCGTGAGTAGAACGTCCCTTAATGGACACAAAGAAACTGCAAGTTTTTTCAAGCGACCCAACCATTGTTCTACAATCTCCATGATGATTTTTTTTATTTTCAATTTTGTTTTTACTCTCACTTGGTTTTCTTTTCACATTCATACTCATCAGATTCATGAATGCAAAAACATTCGTGTTCTACTCTAAAAAATATCAAGTAAACTTTTTATTCCAACCGACTTTTAAACATTTGTCAAGACAAGTTCTTGAAACTTGCTAAAAATTTGTACGAAATTAGCATTCAGTAAAGACGTTCTGTTCAAAATTTTTATAAAAGAAATTCAACTTCATTTCTTTTTACTTCAAATAAGTTTGCAAAAATTTCGCATCAAAGAGAAAAATATTTTTTTTTTTTATGAATTTGACTTTGATTCTTCTGTTGAATTTGCCTTAACTCATTGTACCTCTTCTGAGAAGCCGAAAAACGTATCTCTTTGGCGTGAGTGCGGCGTATGGTATTACATAAACGCAATTTTTATCAGAACCGCGGCATAAGATGCAAAACAAAGCAAAACAAATGGAAGAAGGCCCCGGCCGGATGCAACTTCAATGGGATTTAATGGCTATAATTATCGTGCAGATACTATAATCATTTGCCGGCTGAAAATTCAAGTTCACTCAGCAAAGCAACGCGGCGAAGAAAAAAAAATATAAAGGCTCTGGTTAATATGCGCGATTCATTCCGCTTTTGTCAATTGCGTCAGAGTGCG
This sequence comes from Telenomus remus, assembly GCA_020615435.1. Lineage (NCBI taxonomy): Eukaryota > Metazoa > Arthropoda > Insecta > Hymenoptera > Scelionidae > Telenomus > Telenomus remus. The sequence continues at coordinate 11,015,830 of CM036337.1, forward strand.
CGAACCAAGTCACGAAATGGAAAGGTGCGATACACATAAATCTCATCGACATGCAAAATGCTTGATAATAGCGATCAACGAGGTTACGTTTCACCGTTGGATAACAAATTTATTGTGTCTTACAAATGATTATGTGACTTTGATTTCTTATCACCTTTTGCATATTCAATGCTGAATTGAAATTGCTATTGTTTTTAATTTTCAATCATAACAAATAATGCAAATGATTTGACATATTTTTATGATATTTTTAACACTACTGAGGGAATAAACAAGAATGAAAAAAAAGGTTTTTTTCTGAGAGAACTGAAATCGTACATAAGTACAGATGTTTATAAACCGTAATTGCAAGGGACTTTGAATCATCGGGCGCAATGCACTTCGCGTGTGTAACCTTTATACTTTGGTCGGCCGTAATTTAAAGTAGCAAAAATGTCATAACTGTATATGAACAGAGCCGATGTCTCAAGCTTAACCCCGCGGGTCAACTAACTTTGTTTCTGTTTGCGGCCGTTTTTGCGAACCGAAACGCGACGTTCCGTTACGCGGATAATTAATATAATTTATTCCGAGCAATTACATTTTCGCGTGTTCAAAAACACTTTGAAACAACGGCTCGAGGCAACGCAACGTCACGATTAAAAAACTCAACCATCACAAATGTTTCTGCAACTTTTATTGTTTCACACAATTTCCAACGAGGTGCAACTATTTTTTCGCGAACAAAAAATTGTATAACAGTTAACCAAATTATACCATTCGTGTGAACTCCTTTCGAGATTATTTCTTTCGCACGTATATCATCCCGGATTTGACTAATTTCTCAATTAAGAAAAGGATCACAGTAACCGGTCGACGATCAAAAAATGAAAGAAAAAAAGTCTCGCGATACTTATCTGCATAATAGCTCTGCTGTCCTATCTTGAATGACAAATTTTATACTGAATTTTTTTTCAGATTTCTTACCGATTTTTACAGATTTTCTTACCGATTTTCGAACCGATTTGCACAGATACTCTTTAACTAATCGTTTTTTCTTCAGTTGAACTATTTTTTATTGATTTTCTTACCGATTTTTACCGATCTTCATACCGATTTTTCAGAAAATTTGTAAAAATGAAAACAAATTTGGACAATTCTATTCAGGAAAAATTGAACAGCGCTGATCACTTCCTTTTTCTAGGTAATAGCGGGGCAATCAAATTTATAAGGCAAAAATGTACTAGCAGGGAAAAAGCACAGGAAATGAGCGAGGGAAAAAAAGAAGGAAAATTGACGGAACGCATCGTCGGCCAGAAAATACCGTTTCGTGCGGAGGAACCGGTAACGGGATCGAGAACCGTGAGCTGCAGCTCGCGAGCGCAAAGATTGATGATTGCGCCCGACAATCGCTTGAGAATGCAAACATTTGTCAGTTGACGAATTCTCTGTCGGACTTGAGCGCGAGTCGTGTCACTGATACACAATGCATCCAACTTTTTTTTCGGTGAGAAAATTCGACTCAATTGGAAGATATTTGTCAGACGTCACAACTGAATGCATCCTCGTTTATTTAAGTGATTACAATTACCAATACTTTGGCGAGTGAAACTATTTATTATTTTCATATTTTATGTTCGAAAATTAAAAGAAAAAAAATGGTTTCAAATAAAATGTGAATTATCATTGAAATGACTGCAGTTAGGTTGATAGTAAAATTTACAAGTTCATAGCACACCGTTTTCGATTTTTCTAGCACATTTTGCGCCCATCTTCAGTAAAAATAATAAAATGATGAATTATGGAACTTATGGAGATGGGCTATTTAAAAAATATTGTTGCAAATTGCCCCGTGGTTCATATTTATTCATTGGGAAACGTGGCATAATATTTATTCTTTTGTAAAGCCTAGCGAACATACAACAGTGTATGTTGCAAACATTCTTGAGATCGTTAATTTACGTCGGTGAGTTTGAGTCAATTTACAAAGAGCAGAGCGATCATCCGCTTAGACTTTTATCTCGCGATTCTTTTTTTCACAAGCTGCCATTTTTCCATTTACCTTTTTCACGATGAAATATTAATTTAACAATTGTTTTAAGTGAACGAAACAGGCCTTTTAATGAAAACATGCTCACATGACCCGAAGATCTAGAATACATTAAATTTACAATGAAAGTTATGTTGGTCTTAATCTCGATTATTGCAACTGAACATCTTAAAGTAAGAAATATCAAAGATTTTGAAATTATTATTTGCAAACAAATTTGCAATTTTATCGTGGAAACTGTGGAATAAAACTGAAACCGAAACTGTCTTTGAAAATATAAACATTCGAATGAATTGAAATTCTTCCTAGAAACGCATCGGAACATTAAAATATAAATTCGCATTTTATGACGCATAATTGGCTGCGTGGAAACCTTGGAAGAATGTTTATTTAAGAAAGTATGCGATATTCTTTTCTATTAATTGGTATGAAATACGAATTTTCAAATTATACACGCTGCAGCAAACAAAATATCGATGGTTTCACTTAATGCGTATACTGGGAACGCAATTAAGGCGAACTTTTGCAAAAATCATTATACATTTTTATTTTTTAATGCTTCAAAAAATTGTTCATTAAACTCTCTATTCCATCCACGGCTTCATTCTCAAAACTACAATTATTACTTTTCACTTTTTCAACCCACCGTAGATCGTAATTTCCACCACCAGTTATCATTCCATTCTACAATTTTCATTCATTCAACAACTATATATATATACAATTCCGCGCCATATTTTAAATCAAAATATGTTGAATCAAATAAAACTGTTTCAAAAAGTTGTTCGACGTGTTCATTTTTTCCGGCGCATTATATCGTTCATCAGAAGTGCCTTTATGGGCAATAACGATACGAGCGGATTGATGTTTATTCGCAAAGGTGCATGTACGCGAGTCGGAACAATAAAATGGCCGGACAATAAGTGTCGAAGGGACACAGCGAAACGAACGATAAAACACGCGAGGAGGCGACAGCGGCGATCCGCGGCTCAGTAACGAGTTGCAATTTGGTTCTGGGTTGGGGTGCGATAGGCAGCGTCTCGTTGGTCTGAGCTACGGAGCGAGAGAAAGACGGATGGAATGACGCGTAAACAGGAAACCGGCCGGGATCGCAAATAAGCCCATCGAGGAGCATCATTAAGCGGCCAACGACGCGAACTCGCGCGCGCGGATCCGTTAGTTTAATTGATTCGAAGTATACGGCGCGTATACGCCGCGTGTTCAACCCGCCGGCTAGTTATATTGCGTTATAATTGCGCCGATGGGCCTCTCCATCCTCGGGATGCTTTTGCCTCGAATCCCATCCGCGAGTTTACGGTTATGATTTTGCGGCGCTTAATTATTTTGTTACCAAACAAACCGTCGGCTAACAACCCGATGATAAATCTGCCATCAACTTTGGACTGCCGTCAACGCGGGAAAAAGAAACAAAGGAAAAAAAAGCAGCTACAAAATTGAGATTGAATTTTGAAATTAAAATTCAAATTGAATTCGTCGCCGAATGAAAATATCAGGGGGGAAATTGAGATTGCGAGAATGAAATGTTAATTAAAGCGCGACGGGGTTATGCGGTGGAAGATATCATCGCTGATTAAAGTGGCGAGTTGAAATAGATAACGCGGAACTGCTCGATGAAAATGAAGAACAACGAATTTGCAATGAAAATGAGACTGTTCAATGGAAACTTTTCTTCCGAGCTGTTTGCGAGAACTCGGCAATTATATGATCGCGACTTTTATGTATGAAAAATTTGTACGAACCGTTCTCGCGGTTGGGCTGCGTTAGCTATTGTTTTCGGCGTACGGAATAATGCCTGATCGGCGAACGGGCCGCGTGAGAGTGCGCGCGGTTTGTTTTCGCATGTGAAAAACACTTTCCTTCGGTTTCTCTCCCAATGAGAGCGACAACTCGGCCCACATCCTTTGACTTCACTTTGATACTTTTTTCAAACCTTTTTCATCAAATTTTCCATACAATTTTGTTCAAAAACGATATTACACCGAACAAACGAATAAGATTATAACGAAAATTTCATCTCATTTTGACTTTTATAATTTTTCGACAATTTGAGAAAAGTGGATAGATTAAAAAGCTCATCAATTTTAACAAATAAATCTCTCATCTTCGGGCGGTTCAACGTTAACAAGCATCCGAGCGCAACTGAGGAAAAACTAATTTGAAAAACGATCGCTAAGTGGAGTGGAGATGTTAGGTAGTGAAAAATAATATCGTCTCGTTTCCAAGTGTTGATCGGGCTGCGATAACGAGGGACTATTATTGGCTTGGATTCGCCATCATTGTCAGACAAGGGATACTTTTATGAGCGAAAATGACGTAGTGGCTTTGCTAAGTGAAATTATAATTCCGCACCAGGCTCGCGGGTCGTGGATAGTCCGTGTTTAAGCTGCCTTAATGCGCTTACGTCAAAGACGAGCAATCGTTTCGTACTTTTGCTCCGGCTATCAATATACCTCCGCGTATGAAATAATTCGAGCGCTATAGATAGTGTAACGACTTTTGGTGCCGTTAAATCTTCGACGAATGGCCGAACTAAGAACCAGCGAACGTAACTTTATAGCGCACAATAACACTCGTTGTGTAAGCAGAATTGAAAAAAGTTAAACGGACATTTTCTATCGAACCTTTCACCCTTTCATTTTTTTTCCTTTTTTTTAATTTCTATTGCAATTATAAAACATGTTTTTATAATTTTATCACAAACTATTATTGTTCACTAATTTGTAATCCAATGGTTGCTATGTTTAAATTAATTTTGAAGTTTTTTTTAAAGACTTTTTTGAGGGTAGGCGACGAATTTGGAAAAAAAGGTTTGAAAATGTTCAAGGTTGGAATGGTTGAGTTTGAAGAATGGGTAGAAAGGAAAATGAGTGAAATTTTGCGAGCTGCAAAAACGCGAGCGATTGTGTAGCAAGTCGGAAAGTGATGGCGGGCGACTTTCGATTCGCGTCTCGGCTGGTATCATCTCATTTCGTGGTGCTTTAGTATCCATCTTCTCTGTTGCACTAACGCCTTTATACGCGACGAATCTGGGTCGCACGATTGCGTTTACGGGCGCGATGGAAGGTCGACGCTCGTTTGCGCTCGGCGATACCATAATGCACGTCGTTTTTCCCTGCCCGTTATCATCGTCACAAATCACGAATTTTGTCAACTGAGAGAGATTCTAATGACTCGGACATGCAGTCGTCCTAGAAACTCGCCAGCAAAAAAATAACAACATCACTATAATCAACTTTCAATCAAAACTCGGTCTCACTTTTTTGCTCTTCTCCTTTAATTAACGACATTTTCCAACTTTTTCTATTCCATTTTTTCACTCTCTTTATTAATTTTTCGCCTTTTACTTTGCTCTGTAAAGTTTATTAACAAATCCATGAAAGTCATTTGGCAAATGAAAAAAATTAAAGTTTTATCAAACAAATTAAAAAGTTAATAACAGGTTTCGAACCACGAAAAATGGATAATATTTAAGAACAAAAACAGGTTGGATTATTATAATTCAACAACTTTTGCAACCACCCTATTTTTGCATAACCGTTATTTAAGATAGGGAAGAATATTGTTTTTTTTTTTGTTTTTCACTTTTGCATCAGAGTGTTTTCAGTGCTGGTCGATAAGCGCCGAACAGCGACTATTAATTAGGTTCGACAAAGTAGAAAGTATTAACACCATCTATACTCACACGTCGGCAGCGAAGGTATTTGAGCGGCTGTAGTGCTGTGCCTCGCAATTATCGTTATCTGAAACAAATGAACCTAAATTAGTCAAGGCAAAGTCGTATCGGCAAATTGTTTTCACGCAATTACAAGTTCGATGAAAGGAAAAACCCAAAAAAAAAGATACACCGACGCGTCGCGTCACAGCAAGCAAAATGAAAATTGATTTGATTTCGTGACAATGAATTCAATTAATCACACCTGATGCCGCTTACGAACTTTCACTTAAACTCGCGGTGTCAAAAGAGCTCATTCAATGGAATTAGCTCGCGCGTTGCGTTAATCAAAATCACGAACAAAAATGTTGATCACTTTCCAAAAACTTCTTTTCCTTCTAAAAACGAAAAAAAAAGTCTGCAAAAATATTGAATTGATTGAAATGCACCTGCGATTACAAAACATATCAGCGAACTTTCACGCTGAAATTTGCAAAAACATTAACCGTCAATTTTCTCGGGACGAATTTCGAAAATTGCGCCTTCGAGACTAGCGATTTTCAACTTGTTTCTGGGTCGGCACGGGGTACCAACTTAACAAAAAGTCTCAATTGATAGTTTAGCCGGCTGATGCACATGCAATAATGTTTTTTTGCGCGCAATCTAACACGTAATGACAAGCCGACTACGAGCAAATGCAAAATAGAGAATTGAGTCGAAATAAAAAAGTCGCGGGGAAAACTCGTGTTTAATGAACCGCAGAAAAGAGAGGGTTGGCATCACTGCAATTTGTACGGTCGAGCGTAACGATCAGTTGTTTTTTTTGGTTCGCACTCTGTCATCGCGGAATAGCAGTCACAGTTGTTTTGTCACCGAATGACCTCTCGTCCTTGCAAGGAAAGCTTTTTGTTTCGGATCCGGTCTCGTGATTGCATGCATGACTGGAGAGCCCATCATCCCGTTGTCGGACGGAGTACGCGCACATGTCTTGCAATTTCATGTAATTTGCCATCACAAGAGACGCTTTTTTGTTGGTTAAATTTAAACCCGCAATTAGCATAGGTTAGGTTCATACTTAACGGTCAACTTGACGGTTTTCGCAGCAGTTGGTGGACGTTGGGACATTCGACCGTAAATCAAATCTGGCTTTGTAATTAGGTTGTTAAAAATGTCTCCCGGTATGAAGCCTAGTAATTGTCTAACTTATACCATTCGTTTTGTTTTTAACTTTGTTTTCAATTCTTTTTCATTTTCTTCAACATAAGTTGTCCTTTGTTATTTCGCGTCAGTTGTTGCAACATCAGAGAATTTGTTTCTTTTTCTAGTACCTTTTTTCGATCAATAAAAATTATCTCCAACACATAGGTGGAGTTAAAATAAGGTGCAATAACAAACCGTTGAACAATCGTTCCTTAATCAGATACCGGGATTCTTGCACAATTACCCGAATCCGTGAGCCTAAACCTGGGGTTGGTTACGATTCAACGGCCATACCGAAAAAAATGCGATTGGGAATACAAGCGTTTCATTAATATTCCATTCTCATCGACAAAAGTCCCGGACTTCATGCGAGGAGTTAAATCTCAATATGTGGCATTCCGAACAGAAATCTTTCTTTTTTTTATAAGAAACAGATAACCGTTGGACAGATTGGCATTTTCATGCTAGGCTCGTATCAATCAGGCGCTTAAGTGTCTTTACGTTAGCCAAATGCCACCGGCAATTCCTGCACGATAACAATGGCGACGCGAATCAGAAACATGATTCTCAATTTAAACGCGACCTAGTTAATCGAGTGGACAGTAGTCTGAATTGGCAAATCATCAGATAGAAACATCCTCACTTCAACTTTGAAAAAAAAATTTTTATATTTTTTCTATTTATACATGTTTTGAAAGTTAGACTGAATGAAATTCTACTTGAAAATTATTGTTCAAGTGTGACTTGGTTTAAAAATCTCATATTTTTGAAGGAAAATTACAAAAGGAACGGTAGCTCGGGTGAAAAGTAGATCATATCAATCACATGGGGCGAGGGTTCAAATCTCAACTATCAACATTTTATGCTGATTTTCTTCGTTTCAGTAGAAGTCGGAAAGTCAGAAAAAACTGAATTTAAAGTTGAAGAGAAAATGTTTAATTCCATATTCCGTTCCTAAGTTATACAAGTTGTAAAAAAATAATTTTAATTACCAGTGATAATGAATGGTCTTTGTCAATGAACTGTTACAACTCTAATGGAACAACCATTAATCAAACAGTTCCCTTCTACTTCCCCTGATTATTTAATCAACAGGATATGCAAAACCGTTGTTTTAACAGGCGCGATAAAAAATGACACGAATTGTTTCCCATGTCAAAACAGCTATTGTTCATAAGCGCGCAAACCAGGTTGAAAAATTGGTCGTCCACGTGTCAATTGAGCGACTCTTTTTTTTTCGGCTACGTCTAATATAATGGCTCCATTGTTTGCTCTAGACTCGTGTGTCGTGTTTACTGTATCGGCGAGGAACAATTTATCATATGTAATATGAAATACGTCATCGAAAAGGAAAGTCATCTGGCCGCGAGTCCTCGACTGCCTCTTTTATTCCTCGTTTAAAATGTCAAGCTCAATCTGATAGCCGGCATCATAAATGATCCAAAGTAGGCGTTTTGCCGCGCGCGTTAAATAAAGTTGTTACACTTTGGGTTTCGCAGATTAGTCAATCATTCTTTTTGCACATTCACTCTCCACTTTGGTTCTCTCTCTTTCTCCATTTTTAAAATGTTTTATTCTGTTTTTGAGAAATGTTTGTTTGTTATTTTGAAACTCTTTCTGAGTTAGACGATCGTTTTTTTTTCTTTGAAAAGATGCGACCTTGATCATCCGACCTTTGTGACAAACCGGCTTACGTAACTTTCAAATCACATTAATTTTCCTCTCGAGAGGATTTTTTTTTCAAACACGCATAAGACGTAACTCATTATCGTAATGAATTAGCACAGTAACATCTGATGCAACGTGAGAGTCATGTCCGGGCGCACAAGGGCGAGCACGGTTTACCATCCAGCTCCATTTTTGGAATCGTATCCAATTATGGGTCAATCCCGCGTCGATCGGAGTGCGCTTTAAAGTGGCGTGTAATTGCAACTGCGGGGATACCTTTTTTCGCTGCGAGTGTTTGACGAGTGCGCAAGATGAAAGTGGTTTTACAAGTTCGCTTATCCGAGTTACGACTGATCGTGCGGTTTGACGCCACTTTAATTCGAACCTCAAAAAATTCAAATTTCTCCGATTAATTACAGCTCTTGTACACCAGTTTATTACCAAAATGATATACCGTTCAGATTTGTCGCGATTTATTGTCGAGATAAGAACTTGACAACTTCGTAGTCCTTAAAATTGCACGTTAAGTTAATTCTAAAATATACAAATGATTTTTTTTAATTGAAGCTCGTTGTAGTTTCATTTTTTTAGTGACGATTCGAAACAGTCTGTTTCCAATTGTACCATCATATTAGAGTCGAAAACAATGCGAGCTGGAGTTTGAGACAATTGTTTTTATCTGACGCGGCGGATCAGCGAAATTTCTATTTCGTTAACCTCGTAACGAATGACTCATGCATATTTGGAGACATCAATTTCTAACTGTATAATCGTGCGACCATTATGGAAAGTGACTTACTATGCAAACGTTAACATTATTCGCAGTCGACAATGATTTACAAACAAATATGGATCTGCGCCACCAACGTACGCTCGTTGACGCAGCGCCGCCGAGCTCCGTGCGCCAATCCGCATTCCCATTTTGCGAGTCAATTTACGACCGTGACGTCATCAACCAATTACCCGCGCAATATTTACTCACGCCGACGTACAAATTTCATCTGCGAAATCAAAAGTGATAATTGAGTATTCTATTTGAGTCACTTCAATTTACACTTCTTGTACAAAACTCTTTATTCCCCCATTTTCCATTTCCATTACCGCAATTTCGCAATTCCATAAAAAGATAATTTGACATTCAATTTTGTATTAATTGTATCATAAATTAATTGACATTTCATGTTTTGTTGTTTCTTTGAAATTAACAAATTCAGCATAACTAGATTTTTGTTACCGCAATACCGCAATTTCGAAAACTTAACGAACAAGCAAATTACAAGTTGCGTTGATGTCGTCACCGTTAAATATAAAAGTGACAAATTGAAAATTGGCGACTAGGCGCCGTTTTTGAATACGCGATCAGCATACAATATAAAATCGCGATTGCGCTACCGCACCCACGCGTGTACCTTTCGCCGAGAGCTGCCGCGGGATTAGTCAGTGCGCGCTTCTTTATGCTCGGTCGTCAAAGAAATCTATGCTCCGGGCAATGTAATACCGCACTCAAACCATGTTTAATGTCTCATTGCAATGCGAGAAAGTAACGCGCGCGTCCCATTTTTTTCCTTATTCTTTCAGCCACGCGAAAATCGCTGTTTCACATTTTCAGATTGATCTTCACCGCGAGTCCAAAGAATCGCCATCCGTTTGAAGAATATGAAAAAAGAAACCTCTCAGCTGTTAAACGTAATAATAGCTATTTAATTTTTTCTCCTTTTCTCTCTCTCCTTTTCATATGTTAGAAAAAATGTTTTTCGCGTGGGAAACGTGTGATTGCCATTGTAATACCTGCTCATAAGTATTTCGAGATGATAAATTCGAGCGAAAATTCCCCCGGAGATGATACATGGTTTTCTGATAATTTTATTATATCTAAACTGATTTATTACTTTCTAAAGCATTTTTCCTCCAACTTTTTATTTCATTTTCATTTTTTTTCTTACTGGTTAAATTATATATCGTATTCATAAACGAATACTATTATTTAAAATGTTGAATTTGTTCAGATACAATTAATTTCTCAAGTTAAATCTTGCAAAATGAAAGAAAACAATTTGCAAGATTTTAATTCTCATCTTTACTTCCTTATCGTAGAATCTATTATAAAAATGAGAAATTATACGTTGCCAAGTTGCAAACAATGTGAATCCCCTTGGGAGCAAGTGTGACAAATCAATTTTGTTGTACCGCCGAGATAATAGCAGGCCGCGACAAGTTTGCTTCATAAATTCGGTCGCCTCGCATGCTATTGAACATGACATCCTCTGATAAACTGCTCTCCTCCTCCCCTAAACGAAAATTACATCTTTTCACTACCTTAACATATTTTTGCTCCGACGATTTTATTAATAGCACTGAAATCGACTCAATTATGTTCAGGTCGCTTTTTGATTCCCAATGTCACCGTACTAGACGTCGATTAAGGACAATTAAATAAATCGCGTGATTCAATTTAATGAGCGGTGTCGCGCGAAAACACTCGTAGGACAATCGATCCGAGCGCGATTTTAATACTTAATGGTCGATAATTTAAAATCGATTTGCACAAATTGATTCGATTCGGTCTCCTCTCATTCTCAGTTTCTGACTTGAAAGAATCATCAAGTCAGGAAAGATAGAACGTTTAAAAACCAAGCAAGGTTGAAAAGTCCGTCTGGCGTTAGTAGAGAAAAAACGCAGGTTCTGGATTGCAGCGCACCAATTACGTTATTCAAGTTCGTCTGTGTCTCGAGATATTTAGATTACTGTAACAAATTCAACCCTTTTTCATAAACGTTTCCTTTCAGACTTTTGCTTCAAAAAATGGAAAAATTATTATGTTTCATTGAATTATTTTCTCGGAACATAATTTCATTTGAGTTTCATTTTTCAACTCAGTACCCTCTACTTTTACACGCAAATCTCACTTTTCAATACAAATCTTTTAATATTTCCAATCGTAATTTTATAACACAAAAAGTAAATTACAACTTCATTTTCAGTTTAAATTAATTTTTTTCGAGTCTTTTTTTACACAAAAATGTTTATAAAGGAACATAAATTTTTTGTACGGCCATTTTCTCATCTTTTTGCACTGGGACTAATTTTTTGCTGATCAATCAAAGTTTCACGCCTGTCCAGAAGCACAAAAATCCGAAGATTCCAGAACACGGAGGTTTTTTTCGAAAACGAAAGTGTACATGAATTGGTGCGACTTTCAAAGATCTTTTATCCGGCGTTTGGTCAACGAACCTCTTTTCTTAGTCGTCAGCGACGAGACACGAGGAATTTTTCTGACTCTCTTGTTTGCTCTCCTGAATACGACTTTTCGAGATAATATGTTTGAACAATACGCAATTTGCATATGTAAGAATGTAAACGACACGTTTCCTCCTTCTCACAAAGAGCTAATAGTGCTCGCCGCGGAATTCAGTTCAGTTTTATATTCCGCTTGATGATGTCACTTTGATTGTATTATCCTCTTAATCATCTGCGCATCTTCAATTTCACACTCACCAAATTTTACAACGAAAATAATTTATTAATGAATTTTCATCTCTATCTTCTTTCTGTGTATTAACTTTAAACATGTAAAAAATGAAGAAAAGAGTAAGTGAATTTGGGAAAAAATTGTTATGGCACATTGTTTGTAGTTATAAACTCAGCGATTAGATTTATTTCGAACGATAGTAAGCGTGTTATGAGCAAAAGAACGTTTTACAGAATTTCACTGAGCGGTAATGGACTGCGATACATGATTTGCTCGTTTGTTTCTGAATATTAAATTTCCGGTTCCGCGGTGGAGAGTGAGAGTCAACCACGTGTGCGCGATAAAACACACCCAGCCAAAGTATCAGTTGGTTGCGACTTCGAAAACGACACAATTTGAAAGTGTATCGGATTGTCTACCCGGGGAAAACATCAACCTGGCGATTTTTCGTCGAGTGCCATGACCTTAAATCGCGTTAATCTTGTTATGTGATTCAAAATCTGTTTCGTTTTATTTTTCAAAACATTTGCTTACACAACTTTTTCTTCCATTTCATTTCTTCACATTGTCCGGTAATCCGTAAAAGTTTTTGAGGTGTAGCATCACCAAACGGATTACACCAACAAAAAAGTGAGAAAAAAAACGAAAAAAGAATGTGGCTTTTTACTTCATAAGATGGGATCGAGGTGTTTCTTGGATTTGAGCATGGAAATTCAATGAATCGAAATTGTTTGAAAATTGAAATTGTGCACGGGAGCGAGAAAATTGTCTGCGGTCGTTCATTTTTAGAATTTAAATTGAAATTTTGTTTTGCTGACTATAAAAATGAAACAATTTTTCACTGTTCATTTTCATAATGAAAATTTTTTATAGATTCGAGGTTGAATAATAAAATGGACTCAAAATCTGTGTAATCTTTCGTTCTTTAATAACAAAAAAATTGATTCATAATTGCATTGTTCTTTTTCAAAAATATGTTTATGAAATTTTCAAAAGTTTTGACCATGATTCAACAAACTACACCTGAAATGACTTATTTTGATTGAAAATTACAATATTTGGTCATTTCATAGGACGAAATGAAGTGATTAACCTTTTTCTTTCTAGGCCTAAGATTCAAACTGAATTTAGAATATCGACTAAAAACAGACAGTTCTCAAATTTAGCAGAAGGGACTAAATTGTGACGTACCAAAAGGAGATACAATTAAAAGAGATAAAAATGATTGCAGTGGATATCTGAAGAATGGTACAGAAATTACAGTCAAATAGACAATTAAGCCACGGTATCTGGGATCATGGACGCAGAAGCCAGAGATAAGGTAGGTGCGAGCGAGAACGTTTGTGAAACGAACACGTTTCAGATCCGGCCCGATACTCGAAAGAATACGCCAAGTAAAAGTGGGCGTGGTCGCGTGCGCCGTTCTTTCCGCGTCTCGCGCAACCGCACCGTCAAAACCGACCGTCGCGTATGTTACATTATCATTCGAGCGTTTTCGCGCGCGAAAATAAATTCGCCCGTTGCCTTTCGTTCGTGCAACTATCTCGCACATTTCAGGAACGCTGTGCGATACCTCCAATCGGCCACCTCTATTAGCACTCATCATTTCGTGCTGGAACTTTAATTGCCGATTGAAATTTCGCGTTCCCTCTTAATCAGGAATTCCCACTCTTTCCTATTTGTCCTATCGAAATTCAATGCAAGCTGGCTCCTTTTTTCTGTCGTAATTGAACTGGTCGTTTCAAAGGAAAACAGTCGTTGAGGCGAATTTATTGTAGCGCTAATTAGAAAACATGCCTACTATCGTCGGAAGATTCAGGTGTGAAAATCACCGGCGAATTGAATTTTAATTTATGGCCGTAGTAAAAGTTTAATCAAAGGGATTATAAAAACGTAAAACCATAAAAACCATGTCGTAAATTGAAAAACAAATTAATGATACGTTTTGCCCTTTAGATAACACATTGAAAAAGCAAATTTTAACAAACATTTCTTTTCAATGCCTAATTCCGAGAGACTTGAAATAATTAAAAAATCTCGATTTGAAGTTGTGTACTAAGGAGAATGATTAAAACATAAAAAATGAGATTTTTTTCAAATTATCAATTGCCTAACGGTGAAAGAGAAAAAAAAGTGAACCGATTGTCGAAACTGCAAAGTCGTAACGAGTTACATAAAGGCCCAAGACGTGCAATAAGTGTCAAAGTTTAGACGAAACATTGGCCGACTTTTTATCGCCCTGACCTCGGCGCGCGGCACGCGATCTGACTCTATAAACTTCGCCTCTCTCGAAGCTTCATTGAGCCCACGATGCATACGCGCATTATGCCAACAAAAGAAATTGCATAATCTTCGCGTTCCTGGCCAACATATTCCGTCTGCTGGCCCGCCAAGGAGAAAGTATATCCTAGACGTAAACACGCCGTGTACATTTTGCTCGTGTTGAAATCGATTTGCACAAAAGTGCGATTTTTCGTCTATGAAGCATTATTGAATTACCATGACGAGGCTCAAATTACTCTATCTACTTCTTACACCACTTTTTCATCGTTAAAAATTGCACCTTTTTAATACGAACAATGTTTTCGAAAATCTTTTTTATAGAATGAAACAAGAAATGAAACAGATATTTTTATTGATTTTGAAAGATTTGAAGTTGTTAAGATTGAAAAAAAGTTAGAAGATAACCTTCAGTTTATCACAAAAGTAACATTAGTAATATCGTTATCGAGTTGTCAAGAGGACAATTTTACATTGTACTATCAGTAGTATATAAATTACATTGTTGGAGCATTGAATGCGTATGCACATTGTAACGCCGCCGCGAGCAACTGAAATATTCGCATTGATTTAGCGCCGAAACGAAAAATGATATCGCGAATAGCGACGTTTGAAAAATGAAACCAACAGTCGCGATGTAACGAGTTTCTACTATGCACCCCCTCCATTTTCTGCAGCCATTTTTGCCGATGCAAATGCACTCTCGAACAATTTACAATTGCTTTCCTATCCCTTTGGCTTCTTCTTTTCAGACCAACAAAAATGTTCCCTTTGAATTCGCGGCGCTGCAAAAACAAAACCGTTTTGTTCGCCGACTTGTCTCGCAGATAGAGATATTTTCATTCAAAATAAAGTATATTGTCTTGGACGTATCTTTGAGAAGTGTATTCATACCATCAAAAGTGTATTCTTTAGTTAAAGCAAAAACCTGAACAATTAAACAACATTGAAATACAAGTTTCAAGTCAAAAAGATAAGAAACATTCGAAAAGTTAATGAAAAATAATAAAATATTTGCTATTGATTTGAATTTATAAAAGGAAATGAAGATGAAAATTGTGTACAATTGAAATCGTTTGATAGAAACACAAATGTTTCTAGTAATAGTGTTGAAATAATGATAATGATAAATATAAATCTTATATTATTAAAGTGGTAAACATATCGAATGACTGAATAATGAGCATACTCGCTTTCATCGATTTTGATATTAGCACTTTCCATAACTGGACGTTTACCTGGTGCATTGTGCATCTACTGATTGGCACCTTGCATCTTAAATTCTCGAGCACTTGTTTGCCCATGGCGCATGACGTAGGTACAGTGAAATCGCTATGAAAGTCGCGTCAATTTTGATCACACTTTTATCTTACTGGAGACATCAAAACACTATCAAAAGAGAGCGCGAAACGAACTTCAAAATATCGCTTTCTTTTGTAAACAAAACCTAATAACATTTTGAATTTTGTCTTTTTAATTCCATCCCCATAATTTACTATACGAATTTTCAATTTTTCAAAACTCGATTATCTGGATTAATTGAAAAATTGAATTTTCAATTACAATCGACGTAATTGATCTACACGACCGGTATGAAATTACGTTTTCTTGTATCGTCTAAACAAAAGGCATTTATTTGCAATTTTACAATCGATCAATAAGCCTTTAATTGTTTTTTTCCAATGAGTTATCCAGAGGGATAAAAAAAATGGCGACCAAGCGTAACCGCGAGTCAATGTCGAGCGCGGTACAATCAAGGTTTCATGAAACACAAGAAAGGCCCGTGCAAAAGTGTAGGTGCGAAAGACATCCAGGTGAGACTCACCAGTAGCATTGTAAGTGTGGTTCCTCGCCAGTCCATGGCTGAAATAAAAGAGAAAGCCTCATTAATAACTGGGTCAGCTTGTTATAACTCCTTGATGGAAAACGTCCGAACATCAGAAATAATAACATGAATATTGTGCAACAAGTGTTTCTTAATTGATTCAAATATTTTGGTCTCGACTAAACAAAAATAAAAGTCAAATTATGAGAGTGAAATTTATGCGGTGGATAGGTAGGTATTTTGTTTTTTTTTTTTTGTTGTTTTTTTTTTGTAAGAAAATAGCTTCTGCGTGTTTGATATGATGTCAAAATTGCTTTTACAAATGAAAGTAATTAGTGTTGCTGTATTGACCCGGGAGTTGTATTTGACGTAATAATTGTCATGGGGTCGATTTATTGACACGCCAGAGGTGAAAAAGAAAGTCCTTTTGAGGAGGCTCGCGATGCGTTTCCGTAAGACGCGTTCGAGGCGTGTTTTCACTCTCGAAAAACTGGTTCCTTTCTGGGACATTTTAATGGAAACAGTAAACATCAGCCAGTGGATCGAATGTCAACTTGTTGCATCGTTGAATCACCTTTTATGACTTTGTGTTATTCTTTTCAGCTTCATAATCAGAAATTGTATAATTACTGGATGTAAACCAGATGCAATTCTGTAGGGCGGTTTAAAATTAAGTATTTTAAAAATAACAAAAATAAAACAGTCGCGAATGATAATTTTTTATTTGAATCGTAAAATGCAGTTTGACTTTTACTTGCAACAAAAGATTCAATTATGAATTGCACAATGCGTTACGAATATTATACAATTTTTTTATAATATAATTTACTTCCAAGTGCCATTACCAAGAATTTTCTCAAACTACTTTCGTCCGACTTTTACTGTCAAATTAATGTTTCAATTTGCTTTACATACTGAAATGTTTTTCAACGAAAAAGAATTCGAGTAACAACATACAACGATTAAAATTTGGTTTTCGTGCAATAAAAGTAACAAATTTGTGAAAGCGTTGTAATAAAATTAAATAATTAAGCGAAAAAAGTTTGATTGCTTGTTAATTTTTTTTTTTTGTTAGAATACAATTACAATAACAAATGAGCAAAGTACTCATTCTAGCACGGCGTCTCATTAAGAAATCTAAGTCACTGTGAAACTATCCTGCGACCATCCATAGCCACTGGAATTACAGTCGCATCTCAAAGCAGTCGCCACAAACAGCTCATGCGCGAATTTTTATCAACCGTGCAATCTGACACTACGAAAAAAAAAATTGTTCAACCGCTGCATAATATTCCATTTATCATCTACCATCTGGTTCCATCCATCTGAACATTTCAAAAAAAAAAACAATCGCCATTTCAAAACTCCAAACCTTCTTATATGCCTAGGTCAAAAAATTGCAAAACCCAACACATCTAAAATTTACCGTCACAAAGACCCGGCACTCATGTCAAGTTCAATAGGGTCACAGTCCACCGAATGTGTCAACTTGGAATTTGGCGGTAGCGAAATTTGGACCTTGGCGGAATTCCATCTAGTGGATTTTTGGGACCAGAAAATGGAATTTTGGGAGAAGCACTGGGGCCCAGTCAGCTGTGCCTCAACACTCATTTCCGGCGCGAATACGTTTTCAGGTCGGATAGTAGAGGCTGCTTGAGAAAGTGATACATTCAAGACCGATAAAACCCGTTCACATTCACTTTTTCGCGGTGATAATAAGCGACGCACTGTGCCGAAATCGAGTTGTTTGCAAGTGGCCTGACCACTTGACCGCAGAGGATGTCGCCTGGCTTGCCCACACGATCGCAAACGACACGAAACAATTTGCGCGCGGCGCAAGATGGTGCACCAGCTACGGCATCGTGAGACGTTCTGCCTTTTGCACTCGAGCGGAGCCTTCGATTGTAACATTGGGTATGAAGCTAACAGGGACGTGCCCATGCATCTTGGAACACCATGTTTTTACTCCAACATTCTTTCAATCCCAATTTTTTAAAAGTGCAACCACAATTTTTTTTCTTTCCATCATTTTCTTTTGTTTTCATTTTTAATAACAAAGAAAGAAACAAATGTTGTTATTCGCTGAAAGAAAAATTGGTCCGAATTTGTAACAAATTTGAAATCATATTTTGACAGCAAATTTTTTGTTATTGTGAAACATAAACAAAAATTGTTGAAAAGAAAGAAAACGATATGGAAAACTGGATTTCGTATAGGATTGGTTTTCTCTTTGATTTTTCAAAGACGAGAAAAAAACAATTGAGGGTAATAATTTGAATGTGTATGATCAGCTGAACGATTTCTTGAAGATTTAAAGTTAACGTTTACGGATGCGGTTAATGCAATTCAGCAGTTCAACATAATCGCAAAAAAGAGCCGTACGCTCGATGAAAGTACATAGCCACTTAACATTAACATTGAAGGTCTAGCCTGATCCGGTTCGAAGGCTCAATTTTGATCCAGGTGGGTTGAACTGGAATTTGTCCTTCGTCCACCTACTGACAGGTCATTATGAAGATGTCATCGGAATATCTGAACAGGTTGTACACTCGGATCTTCTTCATACTTAAATTTTTTTAACACACGCATAGAAAACTGTATTTTATGAATAAAATTCCACCGCGTTTGTCGGATTCAAATTTTCATTATTAACTTTTATATGAAAGCTAGACCTTGAATGCTACAACTTGTAACTCAAGTTTTTAAAGTAAAATTTTTTCACAAATGTTGTAACTTTTTGTTACAATGTTGTTTTTAAATATATCTTGGTTTGCGGTGTTTGAATAAACAAATTTGTTTTGATTTGTTTGTATGAAATCCTGCATCTGTAAACCACGAATGCGATAAGAGGCAAGCTCGGGGGTAAAATAATAGTTTCGTTTCATGTATAATATAACGAGAATGGCACGTGCAACGCAGACCACTTGGTCGCCGCTCTGCGTAAGTAATATCACGACTGACGAAAAAAAATGAAAGAGAACACCCATTCCTTGCGTTTACTTTTCACTTTCAATCATGCTAGTTGTTTACTTTAAATAAACACACTTCACTGAGAGTGATTTGACTTCGAAAGGTAAATATCAATACGGAAAAGGTATGACGATTGTTGAAACTCGAAAAAAAGCCGTTTGTCTAACTCAAACTTTTCCGTGTTCTTCACTCATTATTTATTTTTTTACTTCCTGTAAAAAATTCCGTTTGGAAATTCTTTCTCTGTTTCTTTTTTCTAACAAAATTGTTGTTTTTTGTATTAAAATTCAAAAGAAAAGAAGATGGAATTTGAATAATATTCGAGTTGTCTTTTCAGGATCTTTAACTTTGACAACACGTAACTGAATATTAAACAAAGAACGGTTATGAAAATTGTGCGAGTCGTTTATTATATAAGACGCGTTTTAGTTTCTCACGTTTAACAGGAATTATTTGACTGCACAGTGTATACAACTACGAAACTAAAGTTGGAAAATTTGTTTGGTCACAAAAGCTAATGAGTCAATAAAGCAATCATCAACGTCCATTCAGAGGCTCAAACAAGTGCGGGCTTTGTAACCTGCATTTTCATCGCATCTGTGTTTCACGCTTTTCGACAACGGAAACAGGTGTCGGATGTCTCCGGTGGGGGGTATTCTAATCAACCAAACAAAGAACGTTTTAATCATTCCCAAACAAAAAAACTCAAAACAACTTTAAATTCATCAACACGATTACCAAACAAAAAACAAACTCGTAATTTGTTTGTAAATTATTTTTCAAACTATTATTCAACCGTTTCAAGCTGTTATCAACTGAAATAAATTGATTTTCAAAATTAGTTATTAAACCAAAATATTAGACTAGTCTTGTTGGTTATTTATTTTATGACTTTATTAGCCAGCGTCGTAAGTTCAGTATGAAATTGTTCATAGATTATTTCGTTCCGTGTAGTTATGACAGGAGCAACGTACCAGTTAGAAATAATTACCATGAGAATATGGGAGAAATGTTGCGCGGAAAGAAAAAGAGCGTTTGAACTAGTTGTGGCACTTGGCTCTCCGATACTCAGCCAGAGATTTGAACGATAGGACAGGCAATGACGCCGACATTCAAGTCTCTCTTGAGAAATGGACTTTCAATGGTACTCGGACAAAAAATTGCGCAAAACATGCTTTTCATGAAAGTGCACTGCACAATAACATAATAAATGGATTTACATTTTTTTTATTAAAAAACACAAACTCAACAAGACGAGGATGGAGCAAAAAGTTCATTAGGTTCCGATGAAAACATTCTTCTCAAGTTTCGTCAAGACATTTTATCTCGAGTTTATGGTAATGTCCAAGGATAGACCAGGAGAGAGAATTTTGATTGATGAACGGTTTTGGAATTCGGTTTCCACGATTTTGAATATTTATCCGTTCGGACGCTACCAATTACATCAATTCAATTACTCGTTTTTCAATCGGAGCTGCTGATTAATCAACAGGATAAGAAAACCCAAAGACAATCAATCACGCGACAACTCATCCGAATAGAAACTGATCCAGTTCTGACGTCATTCAAAATTTTTTTCCTTTCCACTTCATTTATTGATTAATAAACATTGCTTTGCTATCAAACAGATCAAAATCTCCATAATCAATAAAAATCAAGATTGTAAACAGTTTGAACAACCATTTTTCATTTCAATTTTTTCCTTTCTATGTTAACAGTTGAAATCTCAAAAACGAATGATAAAAAACGTGAACAAGTTTAAACTGAATTTCACATCTTGAATATTGTTTATGAAACAAAGTCTGATAAAAAGTTTGCTAATTCTGTATAAGTATCAGAACAGAATGATCGACTATTTTGCAACGTGAAAAATCCTCGACCAGAAAGTCTCATTTGAGCGATTTGCATGCGGGCCGAGAATCCTTGGTGGCTCTGCCTCTGTATTTGGTCAGGTCGCCTTGTCGCTTTTCTCCTACACGTTTTCGTCGCCAGAAAAGGGGTTTTTCTCAGTGTCTAAGATCCAGCCGGAGTCGGACCTTGGGCTCGTTTTCGTTGCATAACGCAGTGTTATTAAAGAGACTATTAACTCCGAATTAACCATACGGCCGCACGTCCCACGCGCCCTAACCTACGCCCAGAGTAACCTCCCCGGTTATATTCATTTGTTGAATAATAGAAGTAAACAAGACAATAGCAAAGATCTCTGACAGTGTCGTGTAATTGGCTAGCGTGCAAGATTTTGACACGTTTTGTAATGTCCTGCCAATTGACCAATCTCAGATTGATATTTCATTTGAATTCGCACCTTCTTTTTTAATCGTTTTTGTTTCGCCTTTGTTTAATTACTTTCATTAACAATTCAAATTAACGAACGTTTAATTAAACACAATTGAAACAAGTTATTTCAATTAGCACTCTCTTTTTTTGAAGTTTACATTTTATTCAGTTTGATTTGGTTTTGTTTTTTTAAATACTTTGTTTACAACTTTAATTGACAAGCTCAATAAATTACAATTGAAAAACATTCTTTTGATTTGCAAGCCCCTTATTTAGTTTCATTTTTTATTTTGTCTAGATTGATTTGTTTTTGTTTCTTGTTTGCCAAAAATGTTTGCAAGTTGCAAAATTGAGAACAAATGTTTGTAATAAGAATGTATTATAAAGACAGCTTTAAATTTCTCAATCGAACTTGACTGTAAATGATAATAGTATGATAATAAAATAGTTGACAAATTTGAATCGACAAATCCAACTTGCCATATTTGGCTTTGCCATTTTCGGCACGAACGTTCTTACATCACCGTTCCTTTTCATTCATCACGGAAGTCAAACTTGCATATTCAAAGTCTACGACTTTGTTATTTCTAGAAGAGTCACAGTGCTCATCTGGCCATGAATTTTGTTCGGTTGTCTTTTTTCTTTGATCGTTAAATCAATCAATTTCTCCCCCTGACAATTTATCCTCACTCATTCTCTTGTTTGTTCGTGGAAAAATGCTATTTAAATGAAATATCTACCTCAAATAAATAACTTGACTGAACATCCCGTGTAAATTATATTTCAATTAATTAGTTTCCTCGTTCAATTGTAAACAATTACAAGAAACAATTACTGTTTGTTTGCAACATGTTTTTACAATTGTACGCAATTGTTTTTTTACAATCAAAAACATGATAAACGGAGAAAATGAAGAAAAAAATGGAAATTACAAGTATTTTTCATTAGTTTTTTGTTTGAATTTTTAATTCGTGCGTTTTATTGGCCAAGCAACTATAACGATAATGAAACACAATACCCCATGAGAAGAATAATAGAAAAGTAACCCGATAGCGTATCAGTAATCTTTCAATTGTGCACCCATTGAAAATAATTAAACCTTCATTATCGTTACACATCGGCAAAAATCCGATAGAATTCCCCGGGAAGTTGCACAAACGTTGGTTACGTTTCACCCTATAAAAACACATTAACCAGCGTCTTAATTACTGCGCTAATATCCCTCGTAAATTATAATCAATGGTCCACAACGTCTAAAGTCAATTTCAAGATTAATAAATGTAAATAAACATATTTATTTACAATTTCTGATTATGAGCAATTCCACTTACACTTTAATTTATCACTTATTTTTAGTGTTTATTGAAGTACTTGAAATGTTGATATGAAACAAAAACTAATAAAAGTTTATACTTTCTTTTCTTGAACTTTAAAAAATCAAAATGTAAACAAAGTAAAAGAATCGAATTCGACCAGAAAATGTATTGTTGGCAAGCAAACTGTAAACAAACAACGATGTTTTGCAAAATTTAAATAGCCAACAATGTTTTGCGAAATGTAGACAGTCGACAATGTTTTTTGAAATTTAAACAATGTTTTGCAAAATGTAAACAGCTAACAATGTTTCTCAAATCATAGAAAATCAAAAAATTTTCAAAAAATGTAAACAATCAAAAATAAAACAAAACAAAATGTTTGTTTCCAATGCTTACTAATCATCAAAACCCGAAAATATAAAATACCTGGATCGTAAGCGGAGCGAGATGTCCGTTGGCAAAACTTTGTCATATCCTCAAAGTCACACGTCCGCGAAGATCACAAAACCACCACGATCACACGGTCGTCGTCGCGACCAAACAACTCAGATTCGAACCGCCAACTAAGGCGCGATAAGAGCCGATCGGCCGGCGCATCCAAACCACGCTAATTACCGCGATCGGGACTCCTCGCTAAGTCTTGAGGTCATGACGAGCGAGTCCTCCCACTGGTGCCTCCATTTCTCACTCGTTGTCAATGACAGTCTTCGCGCGCACTCACAATCAATTTTCGATCGGCCTCAACGACACGTCTCAGCGGACCAACGCCGCGCCAAAACTGATTCCGATTGGTCTCAAATTTCGTGGCATCGCGACCTTGCGACTTGACGCGACGCGGAGGTGGCATTTGCGCGACGGGTCGAAGGTCATCGGACAGCCTGTCCCCCACCACCGACTTCTTTAAACCAAAACAAACTAAAAAGCAGCGCTTGACCTTGACGCGAGTCCTCGCGGACAATTTGGCAGTGGCAGCAAGCGCGGCCGGCGCAGCTTCGTGAGTCGTCGACTCGCTCGGCTCGGTCGCGGTTGGCGCGAGGCTCAAGACTGCCCGCGCCTGCTTCCCTCAGCCGGGTTCCTTCGCGCCAGGAGGGGGCACCAGTTCAACTGGAAAAGGACGGATGTGGGAGGCGGCCCGACAGAGACACAAACACACTTGTGAGAGAGAGAGCGAGACCAACGAGCACCGTTGTCTCCACCTTCCTCTGCGCACATCGCGTGCTGCTTACGTGGAGAACTTTGCGAATCAAGAAAGAAAGAGGAGGCTGCGATCACGTCATCGACCGATTTGACCGCGCGAAAAGCTAGTTTTTTTTTGGTTTGGTTGTACTCACATGCCAAAAAACCATTTGGTTGGGCGCACTGTTGGAGCCTTCGAGAATGTTGCCCTGTAACGACGCTGGTCGCATGTTAAAACCAGCACCTGATGCCGGGGAATTTGCACAATTTACGAGCCAAGTTACTGGATATTTTTAATTAATAGTCCTCTCCACAATGTTGCTAATTGAAAATGACAACGCACAACGGGAAAGATAGTTTGTGGGGTTGTTTTATTTATGAAGGTAGTTGAAATTGCTGAGAAGTATGCAAATAATTGGAATCCTTTTTTGTTTACATTTTATTTTTGTAATTTTGAACGTGTTTGATGATGTTGTTTTGATGAGTTTTGCGGAGTAACAATATTTTCACTTATTTTAAATGTTTTGTTTGTTTTTAATTCATATCGTTTATTAATTAGAGTTTTAACGTGCAGTTTTGATGAGTTTTGGAATGAAAAATAATTTTGCTTTTTTAGGCTCTGAGAAGATTCACCGCAGCAAAGGATTCACTTGCAAAAAAAGAAGACGTTTTTACGGGCAAAAGCCAGTTTGGAGACTTCGGCCAAAAAAAAGAACAGAAGAATTTGAGAGAAGATTTAGAGCCGAGATTAAAGTTTGCTTTGCTGTATGAAATAAGCCAGCTGTAGAATGTTTCGTCATAAATTTTTTGTCTTAAAAAAATGAGTCTGATGAAAAATGAAAATTGTTGCAATTTTCATTTAGTTATTTTTGTTTAGATTTGTTGCTTTTTAGTGTTTTTGTGCTGGTAAAAGTCGGGGAAAACAATTAATTAGCGATAATCGTTGGAAATTAATTGAATTTTTTGCGAATGAGTAATAAACAAGTTTTGAAGTAAAAGTTGACAGCTTTTGAGGAAGACATTATGAACGTCTTTGGCATTAACCTTGAATTTCTATCCAAGGTCACGTTGAGTCAGTTTTACTTTCGGATTAACATTCATTTTGAAAAGTAAACCTAATTGAATCAATTACAGTGTCATTAATTGAAATTTCTACGTTTGCGAGAAAAAAATATAATTTAGTATAATTAATGCTCGTAAGTATAATGATTTGTAAGTGATTGAAATGCTTTTATATAAGTTGGTCTTAGGATTTCTTCTCTGCATGAACTAGAATTTCATCTTTTCATTTTTCGCGCGAACATATGTTCTCATTTATTCTTACATTTTTTTCATAAATTTAGTTTTTATTTGTTTGAAAAAAAACTCTTAAACTTTTTTTTCAAATCAATCTTTTTTTCGTTCAAATAAAAGATTGGATAGCGGAAAATGTTTACAAAGTGGCGAACATCTGCCTGTGCATTTATATCCTCGTTTTTTCATATAAAAGGAGAAAAATGACAGTGGCGTTAAAGACAATGATACATCTCGCACTAGTCGACCGTTATTTGAAATTGCAATGTAACTCTAATGCACAACGGACATCAACCGGTGCAGACTAATATTCATAACGGATCAAACATTTATCATCCATTTGAAATTTCCTTCTGATCGCATTTTGCACAAAAACGTTTGGAATATTGCAAAAGAAAATTCCTCAATTTTATTGAAATTGCGCACGTTTTGGTTCGATTTCGAGGGAAAAGTCAGAAAGAAATAACATTGAATAATTTAAAAATATTGATTTAGGAAAAAAATGTTCACACAAAAATTGTGCGAAGAAAATTAAAGTAATTGAAAAAAGTCGTAAATACCACATTGACCATCTTAGGAATACTTTGTACAGTTCTAGGAATGAAATATTAATAAGCGTGACTAATAAAATTGTTGATTCAGTTTTACATAATTAATTAATTTTATTCTTACGATGTTACATTCTATTTGAATATTATTTATGTTTAGGTATTTCTAAGACAGGTAATGTAGGAGTTTCTACAGGACTTTTATTCTCCGTGTAAAAACCGATTTCCTACCGGCGACATCACTCAGCGTAAAATTGTACTATGAGATGAAATCGGCAAAGAAGGAAGTCAGATTCAAGGAAATCAGATTCAATATATAAAAACACTTTTTCTGTTTTTCCTGTTCACGTTGTAGATAGTAGAATATTTGCAAAATTATAAACAAACTGGGTGAATAATTAAAACAGTAATAAATATAAAAATTTTACATTTTTATTTTGCTGAATCCAGTTAGAATAACGAAAGTACAAAGAAGATTAACGGTAAGATTTTTGGTACCGGGCTCTGGCACCTGGACCACCGAATTTCTTTGGCTCGCACCGTCTGGGATCAGCAACCAGCAGAGTACGGTCGTATTGGATCAAGATGTCTTTCACTTCCTTTTTGCTGGCTTCGTCGACGTCTGTAAACAAAAGGAAATCATAAATCAACAATAGCCCTTTTCAACAATTAGACGATTTAAACGATTCCGCTTGAATCATTCGAATTCTGAATAAAACGTTTTACTCAACAAATTCAATTTTCAAAAAAATGGTTGATTTTAATATTTGCTCAATATTGAATCGTTCATTTTAATATTGATGAAAAAATAATTACATTTTTGGTAGTAAGCTACCAAAGCCTTGGAGATGGCTTGTCTGATGGCGTAGATCTGGGCAACATGACCACCACCCTTGACACGAACTCTGATGTCAACACCATCGAACTTTTCCTGTAACAAAGAACATTAATTAATAATCAATCGGAAAACTAAACAAAACAAAAATTGCAACTGATTAGTGATAATTTCAGATCATCTAAAATATAAAGTTATTTTAAATTTAAATTACCTTTCCCAAAAGAAGAATTGGCTCTTGGAGTTTGTACTGGAGGATCTGAGGTTCAACCAATTCAAGTGGCCTTCCGTTCACTCGGAGAGTGCCGGATCCTCGCTTGCAGTAAGCAACAGCGGTTGCACTTTTCTGCAACAACAAGAAGCAATTTAATAAACTCATAAAATCACCAGAAAGTATTTTTCGTGGTTTTTTCAGAATCCCATTATGTTGTGGAGGCCTTAAAATCGTAATTTAATTTCAAACATCTGACCACTGGAAATTACACCAACTTATTCTCAAATCTTTACACAACGTGATAAAAAATTGACAAAAAAATAAACTCACAATTGTTCACGCAAAATTAAGACGTTCTTTAAAACAAAATATTTGGTTGTAACATTTATAATACGGTACACAACGTGCTCGTTTGAACATAACCTAGATCTTACCTTGCGTCCGAAAACCTGGACCGACTCAGTGGGTTTCTGGAACAAAAATAACGAATGTTTATAACCAAAAGTTCACTAACAATTAAAGGATTCAGTTTTTACATGAAAAATGTAAAAGATAGCAATTATTTACTTACTTTTTGCATCTTACTCATCTTCGGTTTTGGGTTGATTACCGTACCGATTACGAAAAGAAGTTGGCAACAGAAGAATCGTATCACGTGAACGTGGCAATGAGTCGCTCGTGTTCCAAAACTTGTTTTAAGAACACCCGATCACAACAATTTATCCATCTTTGTTTATCAAACACTGAGACAAAGAGACCTAATCTTTATGTTTGACAAGTGTTTACGTTTGATTCGACAAAAAGTCTCATCATTTTCAGTACGATTAGTTTTACAAAGAAGAAATATTCGATGAGGAGGCTCATTTTGCTTGAAAGTTTGTCTCCAATTTCAATGAGTTGAATAAAACATTAACCAACAAACATGAGAAGACGATATTGAAGGGACAAAATCATCGCAAAAACTTTGACAGTTCATAGGTTATTTTTGTTTTTGGTTATGACTTCAAGATGCGTTTGTTGCATTCAAAATTGTGTTACCTGACTGTGTTTTTAAGTAAGTCAATGATATTCTACATCTGTTTTTCAATGATACCTGATTTATGATTGCAAATTTGGATTTTTTTAGTTTTTCAAACAACAGTCATTTTGTGCGAAGAAAGTTTCGATGATGACAGCACAATTTCAGACCCAGAAAAAACATATCCTAATGAGGTTGTGACTGAGGACAAAGTTGACACAAATATTGAAACTAATGTTACGATAGTTGATAAAACTGTAAACGCGACCAAATATGTTTGTATTCAAGAGATTGAACATGGCCCAGTTGAGGTAATTTTTATTAACTTGATTTTATACTTTTTTGTTCAATTTTCAAAACCAAATGAATTCATTTATGGAACATTTTTCAGCTTGTTAATGCCACAAGACTTGTTGACGTAGTTAAAGATTTTGTCTCAAACAAAACCAGAAGCAAAGACAAAAATGCAAAGACTCAGCCAGGTCACTGTGTTCTCATCATGTTCTACGCGACGTGGTGCATCTTCAGCAGTCAGGCAGCACCTCATTTTAATGCTCTGCCTAAATTTTATCCATACATCAAGTTTGTGGCAATCGATGCAATGAAACACCAACAGTAATTACATCTCAATTATTCAAATTTAAACAAATAGAAATTAATATCTTTTTTATGCTTTTTTAACGAACTTTTTAATTTTCTTCAGTTTCAACTCACATTATGGAATAGTTGGTGTCCCAACTTTGATGATGCTCCACGATGGTAAACCAGCAGCAAAATTCAACGACACGGTTTACTCAATAGAAACGTTTTCCAAGTTTATAACACAATTGACGAACCAGCAACCAAATGGATCGTTGCATGTTACGTCTGCAGATTTCAGCGGACCAGTTTCAAGTGTCCCAGTCAACGAGACGGACTGGTGTCTGATTCTGGCCTGGTCTTTCATCGCTGTTTGCGCCATGTATTACACATCGCGAAGCCAGTGGTGGCGACAGTTTGTCGAGTCCGTGCAAAACACCTGGCGCGAGAGTAACGCGCAACACGAACATGCAGAATGAAGTGCGATTGATTAACAAGAGTTGTGTATCCCTCACATAAATTGAATCCGGTTTTTGTACAAAGTTCCTTCGTTGTTTGATCGTGATGTTTTTTAGTTAGAATTGTTATTTATAAATAACGAGTTTGTTCGTTGGTGATTTAGCGAGGAGGTAAATTGGATGTACGATGGAGAAAATATATTTGTAAAAAATAACAAAAAATGTTACATTTTTCGAAAATTATTTATAAGTTTTTTTTTCGATGTTTGAGCAGATCTTGTTTCATTTAGATTTCCTGCAAGAAATGTTTTGAAGGTGAACGTTTGATGTGATGGGTTATTTTGTTTTGATTCCAATTCAGTGTTAGAGTTTGATTTGAATTGAAAAGCAAACTCCATGATTGTTGTGTCGTGAAGTTATTACGTCCGTTCAAATAACTTAATCTTATTTAAAAAAAGGTAACCATTCTAAAAGATATCAACAATATTTTTGGTATTTTTCTTACCCATTAGAAGACTAAAGCAGTACTAACATATAATGTTTATTTCCAGATCTCAACAATGCCACGAACAAAAGTAAGCAGAAGTGGAAAGTCCAAACAAGCGGAATCATTTTTATTGGACTTCAAACGAAAATCCATGATGGAGTTGAAAAAGTTGGAAGCAGATCTAAACGACAAGCAAACCTATTTGTTATCAAAAACAGATGCAGAGTTCAACCGGTTTCCTTCAGAGATTCAAGATCTAACGCTTGGCCAAATATGCGAAATTCTGAATGAAGAATCATCGTCGTCGTCGTCGTCGGAGGAGGAGGAGGAAATCGAGGAACAACCCTCGGTGGTGGAGATGTCAGACGCTGGGTATTCGACAAACACCTCGAATAAATCTGCATTAAAAAACCTTAACAGACCGGGCAAGTCAATGAAACATCTGAAAATCCAGGCTAACATGTACTTGCACACTCCCAAGGACAAGACTATGAGGGTCGTCCCAATAACACCAAAAGTCGGACTAAATTTTCCTGCTCCTGTTACAAGATTCGCTAGAACGGGCGAGACGGTGGTGAGCATGACTGGCAGCCCGATTCATGCCCCTGGAATGAGCAGTATCACAGTGCCGAATATTTCAGTGCCTTTGAATAACGGTGACGTCATCAACATCGCTTCAAACGCTTCGCTGAGACAGTCCCTCTTGCCTACACTTGATCCTGCGACCGTCAGCCAGCTCAAAAAGTTGAAGGAACAGATTGAAAAGTTTCTACCTTCTGAATGAGCAGTATCACGGTACCGAATATTTCAGTGCCTTTGCATAACGGTGACGTCATCAACATCGCATCAAATGCTCTGAGACAGTCCCTCTTGCTTACACTTATTCCTGCGACCTTCAGCCAGCTCAGAAAGTTAAAGGAACAGATTGAAAAGTCTCTACCTTCTTAATATATTTATAATTTTTTGCGTATTTTCTAACGTTTTATTATCTTTTTCTATGTGTGATTGGCTGAAATAAACGGCTGATTTAAATTACACGATTAACCCTTTGACCCTTTTCTATTCATTCATATTATGTAGAAATTTGTACCTCCATTATTTGACCCGCCATATTGTTTCCGCTGCGCCATTCTAAATTCCAAAATTTTGATGTCAGAATTTAATTAAGTGACCCAAAAAACCATTATAAACTATATTTTATAAAAATAATTACTTAAAAAATAATTAATAATTTTTTAGCTATTTAACAGTGCCAATTTCTTTTTTAGTTGAATTTTGAGAAATAGTAGACAAAAAATGTTACGCAAACATAACCTAGAATTTGATTTGAACAACGTAGTAGATCCGCAAGACCGAAGCAATGGCGGCGCCTTGTCTCAGCTTTCATCCATTTGCCTAACGACCCTAACTTCATGATTGTTGTGCTCGGCATTTGTTTACGCTGAAGTTCGTCTCCAATGGTTCGTTGACGGGACAGAACTTTAATCCAACCCGGAACGTCGAACCGGCTGTTGGCCGTACAATGCGACGAGTCTCGCAACCTGGACGAAAAACCCATTCGGCGACGATGTCCACGCGAGTGAAATAGTGTGGCAGCACAAGTCGCGCATAACCCACGATTGAAATATCGCCTTTTGTTTTTTATCAAACGTTTTATTGTTTTTTGTGACACAAATTTGAGTGAAGAGAAGAAAAATAAACGATATAAGTTTGTTTCGTTTTGAAAAAAAGAAAAGACCGTGGTTTTGAAAAGAAGTGATCGAGTTTAATTAACGAAGTAAGTTTTATTTGTTGGTGTTTTTGCACGATGGGTTCGTGTAATCTTGTCTGTCCGATGTGCTGCGGAGAGACTTTTAACAGTTCGCAATCTTTGAAGTACCATTTGTTGAGTATGACGGACAATCTGTATTGCCCCGGGTGTTCCAAGCGGATTGACTCAGTTGTGGCGCTTATCCAGCACCTCGACCGATGCGGACAGACCAATGACTCTGATGAGGACATGGTTCAAAAGGACATTAAGAATGTCAACGTCCAGTCCATCAGCGTTGAAATGGTATTACATACTTTTTTGCTCCAAATTATAAAGTTTTATTTCAACCTAACCTCTATTTCTTGATTAAAAAACAAAACAATGAAAAACAAAACAAAAGATTTTCATTTTATCATAGGAATGAAAAATTTTATTTCAAAATTATTGTTATTTCAGGATGAAGAAGCACTTTCAGAACAATTGAATTCAAATTTT
Organism: Telenomus remus; assembly: GCA_020615435.1. Classification (NCBI taxonomy): domain Eukaryota; kingdom Metazoa; phylum Arthropoda; class Insecta; order Hymenoptera; family Scelionidae; genus Telenomus; species Telenomus remus. Next base: position 11,047,390 of record CM036337.1, read on the forward strand.
ATACAAACCAATGAAGGGCTTGTGATCGTTGGAGGTTCTAGGACGATAACAGTCGATGATAATGGTTTGTAATATTCCTTTCTCATTACAAAATGTAAAAATCAACTGAAACTTTTTAATTTTTAAGGTTTACATTTACAGGCGAGATAAAGTTACTGGAAAAAATCAATTCTGAAGATCAGGAACAGGAGACAAGGACGTTAGAATTGAAACCCAGTCAGGAATCAAGAATGATGAAGCATGGGTCTGTTGTGAATGTGAAAATTCCTGTTACTCTCGACAAAGATTCCGCTAAGAACGTAATCACAATCTTCCCCGACGAGATGCAGCAGGATGACAGCAACCAGATGGACACAGAAAATGCTGAGGATAACGAAGAACTTGGTGCAAGAATTTTGAATGTCAAGGAAGAGATGTGTGATGTTGGTGCTGTTGAGGTACAACAAATCAAATTAAAAATAATCTACAAACAAGAGTGTCTAAACAGTTACGAAAAATTCAATTTTGGTTTGTTTCATAGGAGGAAATTCAGACAGAAGTATTCCTAAACACAAATTACAGCTGTAGTACTTGCAACATGAGTTTTCCATCGGTCGCCGATCACATAAAGCAGTACCATGATGGTCAACAGGTGGTTTTAGAGATGGAGAGCGACCAGATCAACAGTATGGAACTAAGTGCCTTGATAGCCGGAGACAACGAGACCGAAATTGATGGCGAGAACGTTGCCTTTGCTCGACCAAGACACACAATGAACACTTTAAAAACTGAGGAATGTAAGGACAGCGAGGGCAGATTGTATACACGAAAGGTTGTGCAGATCGACAAGTTTTGGAACAAAAATCAGCAGGTTGCACAAAGTAATAAATCTTCCACCTTGTTGGAAAAGTTGTTTTCCAATGTCGAAGGTGTCAAGGTAAAAATTAATCAAAAACGATTTTGTATATTTTTTATCTTAAAAATTAAAGATGAAAAATTGAAATTTATATTTGTTCTGCAGGTTAGCAGTGACAAGCAAGTCTCCCTCCGTACGTACAAGTGCAACCAATGTTTCAACGAGTTTGCAAAGTTATCGGAATTCAAGAGCCACCCGTGTGTCAACAGTGCGAACCATTGTGAACACTGCGACCAGACATTTACGACTCTGAAAGCATTACATGCCCACTACAAGCTCCACAAACTAGACGCGGCTGAGATGTCAAACAACAAGTTCGTCTGCAAACAATGTGGCACGCAATTTACAACTCATAAAAGTCTCAGACTCCACTCTCGTATGCACGGCCCTGTTAGAACAAGACATGTCGACGCACCGGAAGGAACTGGAGAATCTACATTTACCTGTCTGGAATGCGGTAACTAATCAGATAATCAAAAACAGACGAACTAAAAACTTGAACATAAAAATTTAATTGTTAATAATAACAAAAATTGATATTAATAATAAATTTTCATGATTTTTTAGGAAAAGTTTTGTCAGAATCCTACAAGACAGCCCACATGGCTCTCCATTCAGGGGACTCTGTGACCTGCTCCATCTGCAATAGAAAATTTGATTCAGCACAAAGTTTAGAGATGCACGCTGCTGTTCATACTGAAACGTTTTACGTTCAGCGGTCGCCTTCGCCGTCTGAAACAATTATGGCCATCAATAACGCTAATCTCGAAAATGAAACTGATCCAAGTCGGAGTAAAGGTCAGAGCACAGCGACTTCTGTGACCATGTCGACGATGGATGCCGCTGAAAATCCGCAAAAACCCTATCAGTGTCAGCATTGCGGTCGACGTTTTGCACGTCCCCATGAGAAAGTCAAGCATGAACGTATTCATACTGGGGAAAAACCTCATGTTTGTGAGGTAAAGAAAAATTATAATGAAAATTAAAAAACAAATCACTCAAGTATCAATTTACAAATTTGATTTTGAATTTTAATTTTTGACTATTTCAGGTATGTGGAAAAACTTTCCGAGTGTCCTACTGTTTGACTCTGCACATGAGGACTCACACTGGAGTTCGTCCCTACGCGTGTAAACATTGCGGGAAACGATTCAAAGCATCTTCTGTGTACAACCACCACCTGTTGACACACAGCGACGAGCGCGCCTACACCTGTCCCTTCTGTCCGAAAACTTTTAAAACTCGAGTGCAACTCGCGGGCCACAAAAACTCTCACACCAAACCGTTTCGGTGCACCGAGTGCTCGCGACCTTTCGCCTCGCTTTATGCAGCTCGTGCCCACATCGCCACCCACAAGAAGGACAACAATCTGAAGTTTAGCTGCGATATCTGCGGTGCTTCTTACGGTCGGGCGTTTGCTTTGAAGGACCATCTGAAGCAGCACAGTGAGGAGATTACTGCAGCTCCGGAACCGGCGCATGAGGAGGAGGTGCAAGAGACGTTCCTGGTTGCTGACGAAGAAGAGGTCGAGGAGGAGGAACTGGTGATCCCGTCGCCGCTGCCTGTGACACAGTCTTCCGGACCTGATGATTCTAATTAATCGCCGGCTAGTCAATTGTTTCGTTTTATTGAGAAGTAATATTATTTCTCGACCGTTCTTGGTTTAGTTTTGGTTATTAATCATTTTTAGATTTGAGAGAGAGGGAAAAAATCGTAAGAGTAGGGAATAATTTTCAGAGGTCGAGATCTCGCGATCGTTGCCAAATAATTCTGTATTTTTTCGCGCTGACGATGCAAATGGACAAAATGTTTATATCATCGTGATTGTAGGTTGTACAGAAAGTGTATGTATATCATTGCTCGTACATACTGATGCCACTATCAGAATGCATAATAATGAAAAAAAAAAGATTTTTGTCTTCGAGTTCTACGACGACTGCGTGTATTTTATTTAATGAAATTGGTTAGCTTAATAATCTGTTCGAACTAATGTTCAAATAAATAAAAGAATGGAATCAAACGGTTTGCTTTATTTGAACAATTGAAAATTGGTCATCAGAAAGAAAAATCGGACTCTTAACTTTAAACGTTTTTTTTGTTTTTTGAAAAAACTGATCAGATTAGATTTACTAAATACATGAAACAAAATCATATTACAAAAACATCAAACTTCTTTTCTCTTACGTTTTACTTAGTAGACTTACTTAATTTAACAGTGAACATTTCCGGCGATGTAGAAAAAATTAATAAAGCCACTTTTATAAAATCAATCCTATAATGAAATTGTTGAAATGATAAAAAAAACGAGAGCTAATTACAAAATGACGATAAACATGAAGTTGTTAGTTCGAGGTAAAACGAAAGAAGATTTTGCGAAAAAGTATATATATAGATATAAAAAAAGTTGATTGTTTTGTGTTGTATGCGGCGAGCATGATGGGCCTCTGCGTCTCCGTGACTTCCTGTGTTCCGCTGTTTCGCGTTCACCTGCACGTTCACCTGGCCATGTAACTATCGTAAGTACACAGGCATACTTACGTGCTTCTCCATCCAAGCCTGAGGCAAGAGAGACTCGTCGCTATTTAGTATATGCACGGCAACGTGTCGTTCCAGTCGCTCGCGTTCGCGCGGCGTTCGCCAAAACCATATATCCACTATATATTTTGTCTGTCAAACCCTGTACCTCGAGCGTAATCGTATAATGACGCTGCCACAGAGTGAGTTCTCTTTTCATCGCACTTTTCAATTTGCCGCTCACAAAACGCCGTTCCTCTCGCTCTTTTATCACACTTACAATAAAACAACACGTACCTTCATATTTGCGTCAATTGTTCTAACACGCTTTGATGCACGCCTATTCACTTTCGAACAACTATTTTTTTTTTCGTTTCAATTTGTTTTTGTTTTGGTTTTTATTTTATTGCACAAATCTGTGTACAATTTAACTGTTGTAACAGTTATTACAGTTTAATGCAAATGTACATCGTTTGATCTGATAAAAACCGGCACTATATATGGTTACCGTTTGTCTCACGAAATACATTCGAAAATGTATATGTTCAGACGTATTTTTTTAATACAGAGCTTGTTCCGGAGTGTCAACTTAGTTATCTTAGATGTATATTTTATTTTTTTTCGTTCATTTTTAAATTCGTGTGTGAATGTGGCTAAATGATCCCGCATCATAAAGGTAGTAAACCATTATGAATCATTCCCAAACTAAAATGTTTTTTAGATCTCCCAGAGATGTCTGTTAGGTTCATTTATGCATGATGTATGATGGACAGGGAACGTATAAGGATATGTGTCAAACTGTTTCAAAGGCCCACGTTAATCATTCACAAAATGGTCTCAACAAATAAGACACATTTTATTTTCTGTTTTCTACAATAAACTATTATTTTTAATTTGAATGTGTTTTCAAAAATTATGCTTGTTGTCAATTTAATTTGTTATGCAATGTTTGTAATTAAATATCAACAAGTACGGAAATAATTCAATTAGGAAATATCACCGAGACAAATTCGCACAAGTATCGCGTTACGAAGTCGCAAATTTTGTTCATGTTTTTTTTTGTTTTTTTCCACGAAACACTTTCCCATCAAGTGCACGAACAAGTTCAAGCCAAGTGCATCGATTTAATATGCACATTCAGTTGGTTTGGTGCACACACAATTGAGCCTGATGTATCTGCCATGTGTCCCGGGCATTATTGAATAATATTCCGTAAAACTAAAGTTCGATGAGGAATATAAAAAAGCGACGATCATTTGTGAGAGGTCGACAGCTGCATCAACAGCTGCAAGTTTTACTTCCATAACAGCAGAATCCATGAAGTGTTCTGGTTTTACACCCGAGTAAATGATGCTAGTACCGATATTTTTTTGTCTTGAAAAAAAATCCAATTGGCCACATTAGAGAACGAAGAATCCTAAATTACTCAGCGGTCAAAAAGTCTCGAAAGTGGAGAACCATGTGTCAGAACAGAACTTTTTGTCGTCTTTTTATCTTCTGTTTTCTATTTTTATCTGTTTTATTTTAAGAAGAAAAAAGAGGAGGGGGTGATTTTGTTTGTTGTTTTAAGAAATAGAATTTGTTTTGAAGAAAGAAGAAAGGGCAAACAGAAAACAATCGGAGTGCGCGATAAGATAATGTGAATGAAAATACAGAATGCAAAATGTATGTATTGGCTGGTGTATTGGTGTGTGATGGTGTAAGTAAAGTCGGTGGTCAGTACACAGTCATTGATGTGGCAACGCTGAAACAAGATGTGCCGTGCGAATGGTCGTCAGTACCGGTTGTACCTTAACTTCTAAATTAGAAGACTCTGTCGCCTTCTCAATCGGGTGGGGAGAAGGTCGAAGAAGGCCACAGATGCTTCGATGGATATTTTATTGCAGCTGAATGTATTGCGGCTATCTACTTTTATTAACCTGAGTCATCCCACAGACCTTAAACACATTTTCAAATTTTTCAAATTCTAGAAAATAGTTCATCAAAACACTTACTCAACTACTTTTAAAAGGTCCTGTTTCTTAGACCTTTAAATTTCATTTAAAAAAACAAACATCTGAACAGAAAAACATTTCAAGTTCTTAAACATTCATTCTTACAACATCTTCAAATTTGTTGCTCAGTTCACATAATTTTTTTTTATTTTTATCGATGAATCTTTGAAAAATAGTGACTTCATTTTTTACTCTAGATTTATTAAATCCAAACTGTCGTGTACACTTGTAGTTTAAAAATAAAAAAAGCTGTTTAATGTTCAAGTCCAGTTTACAGAACTTTTCTTCTGCTTCTGCGTTACAACAAACAGCTTGTTCTGCTTTTTTGTATGACAATGTCGCCGCGCCCCATAGATCATGTTACACATTCGCTCTCTATCTTGACAATAAAAGAAGAGGCAATTTCTTCTTTGTTCTCTTCATGCGGTACAACTTTTACAACTGTCCATATACACGTATCTACCTCTGCAAAATTCTGACGACCAATCTACACTTCAAAAAATCCTCTTTTCATTTGTCACATTGCATTAATTTCAAGTGAAATGAATACTTATTCTTAATTTTATTGAACCAATATACATTTTTATGTATCGAATTGCATTCGTGTTTTGTGTCAGCACCTGTGCATGCACCTTCTCGTTTATTTATTGCAAAAAAAAACACCACCACAGATGAAATCTGCGAATACGATAGTTTTCTTCAGGCTCTACCGTCAGTCGCCAGTTTGCACCTGTTCGCAAAAGTTCAGACAAGCCAAGACTTGCTTCTTCCAGCACTACAGCTTTGTATTCGATCCTCGCTTCATTCTTTACGCCCACTAAGAATTTTTTAATAGAATACAATTGATATTGAAATGAACAATTTCTTTTTGCAAATTAAAATAATTACAACTTTTGAGAAACTACAATTATTATAATTATAATCATTATAACTGTAAAAGATAAATTATTCAGTTTATTAAATTAAAATTTTAAATCAGCAAGACTGAATGGAAAAAATTAGAAATTGAACATTTGAAAATTTGCAAAAAAAACAGTTAATGAACAAAAGCATAAATCATAGTGACAATTTGCAACTCGAAGGATCTAGTAATTAAAAAAAAGTGGTTAAAAAGAGAGATTGGATGTAAAATTTTCAACTTGTGCACTAATTATGGCGCTCGTTGGAGCACGAATTTGAATCAGAACGTGGCGCGGCTTGTGCATTATATCTCCATGGTGCCGTGATCACGCCAGGCCGGGCACCAGGAGAGAGAGCAGATGCGTGCGCGTGGCAGGAAGTTTAGTTTTGCATGGGACAGCTGAGCAGCGGGCATTCCTTTCCTTAGAGAATAGGGCCCGAAAGGCCCCTTCCCTTTAGCTAGCTTTCAGACTCACATTGTCACAGTATACATTTCAACAAAAAGCTCTACCCTTATCCTCTAATGGTTTAATGTACTCGGGTTTCATCAAGAAAATTGAACTGTTTTCTTAACAAATAAAACTCACTTAAATCAATTCAATTTTTTCAATAGTAAAAAAACAAGCTCAATCAGTTTTTAATTGTTTCGACCCCCTTTTTTACCTTGACAATTCTTTTGTTTATCCATTCTGTTACAGAGACAAAAACAGTTTAATTATTTTTTATCTCCCATTGAAAAACAAAATTATAATTAATTGCATGATGAAAATTGCTGGTTTGCGGCTGTACTATCAACTTTCCAGTTTTTTTTCGGCTTGTAAATAGCGCGCGTGACTCTTTCTTTTTTATTGAGATTAAGAAACATCCTCTGTATCCCCCATTCATAATATTTGTATCAAATGCTTTCTGATTTATATGCCATGCCGCAATTGTAACATTTCAATTCAACTGAATTTCTGCGGGTGAACATCCGTACTAATTTATTGTCTGATAACTGTGTTGGAAAGTTTTTACTTTTGATGAGCTAAGATGTTCTTTGAGAAAATTAGAAAGGAGAGGAATGAAAAGAAAAAGAATTTTTTTTTAAACAAATGTCTGGAAAGTGTAGGAGGATGAGGCACGAAAGGTGCTGATCAGAAAAGGTTGTAAGGGCTGCAGCTGCTGGATCTGTCAGAACAGCTGCAAGCTTCCCAATACCAAATCGCGCCATCACTCTTTGCCAGGTGCTCCATCCGAAAATCGTCAATCCGCGACCAATCCTTCGCTTTGTTTGTCCAATCCAATACGCATCTGTAACACATGTTTTCTCAATTTTTATTGCTATCGTAAAAACTAGACTAACCAAACGTAATCATCTAAATGGGTTAAAAAGTTAATTTGACTTTTTTGACTTGTTTTATTGATGAACTTTAAAAAAAAAGGTTGTCACTGTCATAAGATTAATTTGTACTTATGTTTGTGTGTAAATAATGAGATATGAAAGTTATGATTTTTATCTGGATGGACTATCTAATGAATCTAAACAATTTCTATCGAGGATGCATGACCAGCAACAATAGAATATCAACAAACTCATCTTTGGATCCGACTTTTATCGATCATTAGAATAATAATACAATATCTGGTGGAATTTAATTGACTGGTGTTTGAGTTAGTAACTGTAAATTGATTTTGGAATCAAATCGCTTGGACAAATCGCATTTTTGTGTTATCTCGTGGTATTGATATAGTTAAATTCGTCCAAGTTAATGACAGATAATGTTTGTATGTTTACCTCCGGTGGATCAAAGAAATAAAAATAGTTTCTTTAATCGATTACAGGTTTTTATCGTGAGATACCATGTAGATTATTCAAATTGCTTCAGATCATTTTTTTCATTCCGTAGAAGTGGTCTCATTCCAATTCTACTTTTATTCAAATTAAAAAAAAATGTAACAAAGGAAAGCAAAATTATAATTACAAATAATCCAAAATGAAACAGAACTTTGCGAGACAGAATTGGACTTGATTTTTTCAGCGAGTTATTCTCGCCTTTTTTAAGAGGCTTTTTAAATCATGGAGTCAACAAATATTTTTGTCATGAATGTACATTGTATTAAAAACACGTGATTCACGTTCATTATTTTATTCCTCAAGTTGAACAATAGATTTTCCTTTGTGTGCACTCTAAACTGATTTCATAATTTGATTATAAATTCACCTACTCATCCATATAATACAATAAGTCAGAAAACTGATTCAGATACTTTATGTGAATTGGCCATATACGTATGCAAATTCCATCCACTTTCCGGTTACTTACTTATTATCGATTTGCAATTTCTTTCTTCTTTCATTTTCCACTTCTTTATCATCAATTTAAAATTGCAATCTTTTTAGCAAACTGTTTCTTTTTTAAGATATAGTTTCATTTGTGTTTGTTTATTTATTCATTTTTTTTGATACATTTGCAATAAGAATTATAATAACTGAACCCAATAAAAATGTATAACACAAAGTAAAGAACCTGATGCAGGTGCCAGATGATCCTGCCGGTAGTTATATTTTTGTATTAGTGTCCCAGCTATATAACACATACCTATACCTTTCTCCTTGATGCGCTCGCCCAATCACTGACTGGTCGGAGAGACTGCGCACAGCAACACCGAACCTCGGCTCGGCCCAAGCTCTCTCATCTCAAATCTCATTCTTCAGTTTTTCGTCAAACTTAAGTGAGCCTGCGTCGTCGAGCACACGCGTTGCTGATTTTGACAGTGCGCTCTCCGACAGTGTGATGTGATTGGTTCTCTTATCAAGCGACACATCCGGCTTCCGCTTAGCGACCGCTTTAAACTGAATGTTCATTTTGATTCGCGCTTGCTTTTCAAACTCAATTGTTTGACTTCAAACAAACAACTTGTCAAAACAAAAATAAAAACAAGGATTTAACCATGGTGCGCGGTTTGTCACAGTGGACCAAAACACTCAGCTTCCCGGCAAGGATCTCGCCGCAAAAGCCGACCAAAGAGACTAAGGGCCTTTTTCAGAACGTCAGCCTCACTTCCAGCCCGACTTTGCAGTCACCAAGTCCAGTTGGAGACAGCATGGACAAATCACCTATCATCGGAGATGAGGTATTCATCATTTTGTTTTTGAATTGTCAAATTTCATTTCAAAGTGTAAATAAATGATATGAAAACAGGAGTTGAAGTTTTTGAAGAGTTTAAACAAACAATCAGCGACGAAATATTTTCAAGATATGAAGATATTAAGTGTCGTCTGATGTCAATTTCGTCGTATCGCGACTGTTTTATTTCATTTATCAGACTGGAATTACAAATAATAAACATAATCGTGATTTCAACTTGGCTGAACATTTCTTGGATGCCTTTCAATGTTTATAACCGACGAAAATGAGCCGAGCAGAACTTTCTAAATCGTCGCAAAACGTGCCGCCGGACTTTACCGTCTTTGCGCAAAATAATACCGCCTTTTCAGTCGTAAAACAATAAATTTTAGAACTTACGCTCTAGTTCAACCTTTAACCATCGTATTATTCATCGCTTCTTAACCGACAAGTTTGCAACTTGAAAGAACATTCTTGAACCTCTTGATTTTCAATTCTGTTTAATTTTATAAATAAGTTTTTGTCACGAACGATAAGTTACATACAAAAACAAAAGTAAATTTCACCGAAGAATGATATTTAAATCGCAGTTAGAGTTTATTGTTTGCATTTAAAATTCCCCGTCCGAAAGGACAAACTTTTGTTCTTATCTGGTTCTCTAAAGTTCTGAATCATCCGGTCGTGGTAAGGAGGAATGTTTTGACAGCCCCGAGTTCAGATAGAAACAAGTCGGGTTGACATCTGCGCGGCACGTTTCCGGTGGAATCCGAAAGTGTGTCGATGATTTGATGAGACGGCACTTTTTGTGCCCAACTTTGTGGCTTCATTTCTTATATCAAAAAAATGTCCGAACCGTTCGAGATTAAAGCGTGACGGTCATCAATAGCTTCAAATGAATACATCGCTTCCTTCGGCCATCAAGAATGAAAGGACGAAATTCCCCTTTAAAATTCTATTGTCGGGAATTTTATTCGGTCCCTAAAAGCTTACTTATTGAGAACTTTGTTTCCCTTTGAAATCAATAAGATAAGATACCTCTCAGAAGATGTCTCAGCCGATATCTCACTTTGTTTTCAAATATTTTTCCTACGTTCTCAATCCATTCAAAACATCAATCTTGTGTGCACTGTGCAGCTTCTTTGATGATATACAGGCAACCAGTTTGATATATGATGATTGAAGACAATCAGCGCCATATCTAATCTTGATTTTACAAAGACGAAGCACAAATTTAACGTTATTGAATATGTAGTTACTTGAAAAGAAACAGAACGAAATATAGAATTACACCATCCATCAGGTCGCAACAGATCGAGCAACAGATGGTACAAATGATCAAAATGAGACTGCATAAAGTTCACTATGCGTTTTTCAACGCTACAATAATACAAATTTGTCATCGTTCAACTACTTGTTTCATAATATCTGTGGCACAAAGTTAACTCTGCTTTAAAAAAACCGTATAATCGGTTAAGAAAACTGGTTTTTCTACTGGAAGTAGAAATAACTGATCATGAAATTATGGAATTACTACTGCTTCACATCATAAAAAGGCTTCCACATTGAAAAAAAAAAATTAAATTTTCTCATAGACGAATTACTTTTATGATTATCTTAATTGTGTTAAAAATTAAACTCAACTGGTTCATCAGATATTATCTTCAAAACCAAAAATGTGATGGAATTTGTTCGCAACTTCGTTTGAGAAAGTTACATAATGCCATTTTGTACGGTTCAAAATGTCCATTTCCTCAAGACCAATTATACTTTGAAATTCATCATAAATACATAACAATAACTGTTTAATGCGATTCATTTAGAATTATATGGGTAATATGGTATACACACAGGTATTTATAGGTTCATAAATATCCAACATGGGGATATCAATTGAAAGCGAGTCGGGTCGAAGGGTCGCATCTAGATTGTTAGCTGAGCAGGGGGATTAAACAATGAACACTTGAAAACTGCTTGGCGCAGCACGTGGTGAGCACACGCCTGCTGTTTCGTCACGTTCGAAGACGCGAAAGCTTGCCAGAACAAAAGCTCTTTGCCCGCAGAAAATCAAGCTCAGATAAACGTCATCAATATAGTACTTTTAGTTTCCGGATCAGCTCCTCCCCCGAGAGTTAGTTATTGACAAAAGAATCGTGTCGAGAATCGTTTTGAGTTTGCCCAGCTTTGCTTGCAAAAGAGATGCAAACTGCACTATGTTCGATGAAAGTGAATCAGGCTGCTTTTATGCACTGCCAAAAATGATGCTTCGCAGCAACAACAATATTTGTCTTCGAATTTTAACTTCCAATTTTTGGGTCAGGAAAATATTTTTGAACCGAAAATACATGCGACCCGTTAGACGTTTTTTTGACAATGTTTGAAACTTCAAAGTGGTTGTGAATGTTTTTCAACAACCACTTTTTATTTTGTTATTTAGTTTTAGATTTGGGATTTTTTTGCAGTTTCAAACTGTGAAATGTTTTTTCAATGTATTTATAAAATGTTGTTTTTTATTTATCTTTTTTGAAGTTTAAGTAGACTTTGTTTGAAAATAATGTTAATTATTGTGTTTCTAATTAAACTGTTAAAGTTTGATGAGCTGTTTGAAATGTTCTGTGATAAAATCATAATGAGAAAGGAAGGGAGAAAAAAAAGTAGGGGAGATCGAACCGATCGTTGAATTACGGTGGATGTTAACTCGTTGACCTTTGGCGCGCGTCATTGATAAATGTTGATCGTGGAAAGTCGGCGCTTAACGGGAAGATTTAACGATTTCCGCGTGCGCGCCCCTCTGCGACAATGCGCGCAAACGAGTAAGAAGCAAACTTTCTTCGGGAGATGAAACGGCGGGCGGCAATAAGGTGGAGCGGCCGGAGGAAGCGTGGGAACCGATTCAAACAGATGTGCGACCTCCGAGAGCGTTCGCTCGCCTCGCGGTACCGTTCGTGACACATATGCTGCGCCCGCGAATCATAACAGAGCGCATGATGCAACATGTGCAATTATCTTCGTACCCAGCGCACTGGAACTGATTTTGCAAACATGACGTTTGCCTTTTTTACACACTTCAAAGTTCAATTTTTTCAATATCCAACAGAATTGTACTTCAGTAACTAAATCATCAAATGTCAGGAAACAAAACATGCGATCAAAATATTCAAACTAATTTGTCATTCAAAATGGAAACTTTTTTTAAACTCAAATGGAAAATTTTGCAAAATTTAAATCAAGTTTTTTCTAAATTAACATAATTTTGAGCGTCAATTAGATAGTGATCTACATCAGGTGATAATTATGACACCTCTCTGATCTACATCTACATACAAATCTGCTTGATAAAAACAATATTGTTTGGGTTTGTTTTTTGGTTTGAAAACTATGTGGTTTCAAAATGAAAGGAGAGGTTGAAAATTGTTCGTGAGAAATTTTGAATGGTGGATCAAAAATCGAAGATGAGGATGACATAATTGATGAAAAGTGAGTTTTGCGATGGCCTGATATAGCTTCCCAGGGAGGCCAATCACCTAAGTTGATGTCGGCGCACGTACCATCGGCAAAATACGTATGTCGCCGGAAGCGACATGCACTCAACTCACGCGACCTCGGCATTCCTTTTGCGATTTCTTCGCAACTCTGAACTAAATATCTCTGCGCTAATGGCACACGCATGATCTTTTTTTTTCTCTCTCTCACTATCGAGATAAGTCGTGTACAAGTGCAGGGTGCAAGCGAACAAAAAACAAGTTGATCAAACATTTATGGCTGTGTAGATGTTTTGTTATGCAACGCACGGTTTGTCCGAGCCGGAATCGCAGGGAAAAAACGGCAAATGAAAATGAAAAGGGTTTTGTTTAATTGTAAAATTCATCTTTCAAAGTTACAGATTTAACTTTATTTTAATATTGTATTCCAATTTTGTTGATTCCAATTTTTAGTAGCATTGAAAAATGTTTGGGAGTGAAATTTTGTATGCTTCAAAAAAAGGTTTGTTTCCGGTGACAGACAAGGATAAGAGATATTTTGCGACGAGGATTAACAAGTTTTGAACCTGATATCGAAGACACCTCTGAACGACATCAGGAAGTTACTTTGCTTTCGCACACACACGCGACACCGCAACCATTTTTCTCCAAAACGAGATCTCATTTCGCTCTCGTTCGTTCAAATTCTGGTTCCGGTAATTCAACCTTTTTTTTTCATAACAAAAAATTACACCTCGGCGTTCGTTTTCTCAGCATTTTTATAAACTTTCCAATCGGATCAACGGGTTTCCAGCACGATACCTTTTTTTTCAACAAATCTGATTTCAAGGAGATAAACATTGTCTTGGAGTTTAATCGGTGATCGATCAATATAAACAAACCATTTATATTACTTTCGATCAAATCGGTGGAGAGAAAAGAGTCTCCGAGCCATCGCAGCTCGGCGACTCCAACGCGGGGAAAGTAACTAAACGTCGGGATTTAAATTTCCATCGAGTTTCATCATGATCGTGTGGGCATATTAAATTGTTTCTCATGCTCGGTGAATTCAGATTAGAACGCCCTATTATCGCTTGATTTGCATCTGACCTCTGATGCCAAAACGCTAATGAAATTCGCATTAACTCTTCAACGTTTCGAAATTAAATGCTCTTTCCTTTTCCTCAATTTGAGTCCGGAAAGACAAACTGAAATTGAAATTGAATTGGAATTTTAATTTTGAACAAAACCGTCGGTTCCCACACGATTATCTACAAAGTTGAAATTTCGGTGTGTAATAAGTTCAGGGTAGGGTATCTCGTTTGAGAAAATTATTTGTGAATGACAGAACAAGACACAAAAAAGAGGGATCTTCTGAAGAGCTAGTTTTCTTTTTATGCTAACTAATGTTAGGTTTGCTCGCATACAAAATGACGACGTCCAAGTGGAAGGAAAACGGGCGAACGAAGTGAGCGTATTAATAACGGTAATGACACACAGGATGCATCGGAACAGAGAAGAAAAAAAAAGTTTGAGACCGGTCATACATCGAGACCCATGATATTCCGTTGACGGTACTTCAAGAGAACTGAGACAATAATTGGAACGCAAATGCCCGTTATTTTTCTGTCCTTAATGCGGTTCGTGCTTTTGGATGAAAACATGAGTCGTCTTACAATGATTTTTTCAAAGGGAGAAAAAGAAAATGAAAAAAATTTTTTTTTGAGATTATAAAGTGAAATTGCTGTTGAAGGGATGGAACGGGAAGTTGAGAAAGAAAATAGATTTCGATTTGAATTATAAATAAAGGCGATTATTTTCTACGCGACTGCGGCTTGTAACCATTTATTGTGATTCGTCTTCCACCGCCGAGAGGTGTGCGCAAGTTCTTCGACCTTGCCGGTTGTGCAGGTTTCGACGCGTAGGGCCCGGTGCGTGGTTAAAGTATATCATAATAGTACGACTATAAATCACAAGTTTTATTACACGTAAAATGCAAAAATGAATGCAAAAACATTGCAATTTCGCATTTAAAAATTGTAGAATCAAATGAATTTTTGAGTATCCATTAGGCACATACTTCAAATCTACTAAACCAAACAATTGACATTCCTAATTCTAACAAGTTTTACAAACTTTTAAAAAGAAAATTTTTGCGAAAAAAATTCCTCAAAACACTAAAACCAATGCTCAAAAAAATTGTCTGCAAATTGTTTTGTTCTTGAAATTTTGTTACTAATAAGTAAAGAAATTGAAAGTTTACAATCTGTGAAACTTTAAAGGACTTGAAAAATCGAGTCTGTAACGCTAAATGGTATACAATAATTGATTTCACGTCAATCTTACGTAACCGGCAAACAGATTTCGAAATATATAAGCTTATTAAGAATTCAATTGTGTTCAAATACAGCTGATCGTGATGAAAATGCGATTTTTTGTTCGGACACCATTAACTTATCATAAGAAATTCGTCTTCACAGAACTAATTCTTTTTCACGTGTTTCACGCCACTTGTTTTTTATCCTTAAAATACCTTCCCGTTGCGCCGCCCACGTAGCTCTCGGCGAGAGATCGTAACCTCCTGCATCGCCTGTTGAATATAAAACTGCTATTTACAAATAAGACTAACAGAGTCACTTGTATAAGTGGAGTAATACGCAAAGATATGAATATATTTAGCGCCTTGGCTTTTTTTTCTTGTTTCTTAACTTTTAGACCAACCACACATTAATTTCTTATTATATCTTCTCCAAATCTCTACACAGAAACGAAATGTTCAAAAAAGTTGAATTTACAGTTGCAAAAAAAACCTTTAAGTTCATAACTAATAAGAAATTTGTTTTGTTTTGAAAAGAGTTTGTCTTCATGATTTCACGTTTCTGTTGCAGAATTTTCAAGATCTGGAGGCTGAGAAAGCGATAATGTCGTCTATTGTTTACTGCATTCACCACAAAGATGGATGTAAATGGTCCGACGAACTGAGGAAATTAAAGGTACAGTTTATCTAGCAATGAAAGATAATTGAGAAAAAAATTGATTCAAATTATGAACAATGTGTATTAAGATTACAAAGAGTATGAAATGAATGATTTGAATGTTTCTGTTACAGGCACATTTAAATACTTGCAAGCACGACGCAGTGCCCTGCAGCAATAAATGCGGTGCGATGATCCCTCGAGTACTCATGGAAGACCACTTAAAATACACATGTGCTCAGAGAAGGGCGAGATGCGACTTCTGTGCCAAAGAATTTACGGGTCACACTCTGGAGGTATTACTTGCATAGTTGAATATTATTCATCCGCTCTATTTTGGATAAAGATGAATGCACATTCCAAAAACTGTCCTGAAACAATCACCAAACGAAGGGAAAAGCAGATTTCAACATTTTCCTATAGACAAAACCAATCAAAAGTAGTAGACCAAAAATAGACAATTCATAAAGATGAAAAATCATTTTTTAAAAGATAAAAGAAAAACAGATTTCAAACCTTTAAAATAGGCAAAGTCCATTAAAAAAATTAGAGCAATGTTGATAATTTATGATGATAAAAAGTGATTTTAAAATTTGTTGTTAAGTTTGATGACGAAACGTTTGTTTGTTACAGAAACACAGTGGGACATGCGGGTTTGAGCCGCTATACTGTGAGAATAAGTGCGGCATGAAGGTGCAAAGGCGTCACATGGGTCAGCACAAATTGGGCGAGTGCGCGAAGCGGTTGGTAGCCTGCCGCTATTGCAACAAAGAGTTTGTTTTCGACACGCTTGGAGCGCACCACACCAAGTGTGGCCGATTCCCGGTGGCGTGTCCTCACCGATGTGAGACCGCAGTGTTGCCCAGGGAGGATCTCGAAGTTCACCTCAAGGATCACTGCACAACCCATCTGCTGTCCTGCACCTTCAAAGATGCCGGATGTAGATTTAAGGTGCGTACTTCAATCTAGCTTTTTGCATCCCCTTATCCCTTTCCGGCTACTAAATCCAATCTTTTTCAATTCTTTGATTTCAATTTAGTTTATCATTGTCATCTCCTTTTTCATAAGTTTGAGATTGTTTGAATAATGAATCGGTTGGAATTCGCAGGGGAACAGATTTTCACTGGACAAGCACTTGGAAGAAAATGCAAAGTTGCACCTGAGTCTGATGTGCAGCGTGGTGACAAAGCAGCAGCACCAAATAACCAGTCTGAAATCGGCAATCAGCAAATTGTCTCTTAACTATACGGGCACACTAATATGGAAGATCACTGATTACAGTGCTAAAATGGCAGAAGCCATATCCAAAGAAGGAATGGAACTTATCAGTCCACCATTTTACACTAGTCAATATGGATACAAATTGCAGGTGATTGCTTTTTCCCGTCCCCATTCTTTACTGTTATTTCTTTTGCGAAAATTGATTTCAAATCGACTAACCTTGTTTTAATTTTTTTACAGGCTTCAATTTTCTTGAACGGAAACGGAACAGGCGAGAATAGTCATGTTTCAATCTACATCAAGATCCTTCCTGGAGAATATGACGCACTCCTTCGCTGGCCGTTTTCTCATAGTGTTTCATTTACAATGTTCGATCAGACGACAGTGGCTGAAAAGGCCTGCAACATCGTTGAAAGTTTCATCCCAGATCCGACGTGGAAAAACTTTCAGAGACCAAGCAGAGAGCCGGATTCGTTGGGTTTTGGGTTCCCGAGATTTGTGTCTCATGAGATGCTGAAGAAACGTCACTTCATTAAGGACGACACTTTGTTCATTAGAGTCAAAGTTGATCCCAGCAAAATTGTTGCAGTTTAATCTTACAAGCAAATTTAAGCGGCGTTTAAATCAGCTCCAATTGGTTCATTGTATTTAATCAAATTTTATGTTTATTTTATTTGTCATTTTATTGATATTTTATTGTCATTACCTCGAAACTAATTCATTGCAATTTAGACGTGATTTTAAATATTTTTCAAGTTCATTTTATTACTGAATTATCTTATACACTGTCTTTTGAAAAGTGTTTTTTTCGATTATTTTATCATATTAATTACAATTATCGTAAAGTAATAGGTGAAAAATGAAGTTAATTGGACAGTTTGAGTAAAGAATAAATAAATAAATAAATAAAATTGTATATAGATTTGTAAGAGCTGGAATGTTGCTCTAACTAATATGTGCACACTGTATATACTTTAATTTAAGTTTTATGATAGAGAGCAAATGTGATTATTGTACTAGTGACTGAGTATACTGCGAGAAGATGAAATTAAAATTAATTTAAACTTTTATTCGCGTTTGATGTTATCCTTCCTTCCCAGTAGTTCTTAATGAAACGAATTTCCCTTTTTTTGTGGGCAATAAAATTAACTTAGATCGTAATCAAGAAAATAATGAGCAGTTTGTGTATATAAATTTTATTAAAAAATAACTTCATTTCATACAATTACATCAGACTTGTGATTTTCATTTTATTGACTGTTTTGAGTCCCTCCCCCTTCGTTATCGTCCTAAAAAAGATATAAATTTTGATTTGATTATTATAAAACTGAATAATGACTTGGAAAATATAAGTAAAATTTGTGTCTAACCTTTGATGCAGTTTGTATTCGAACAATTTGGTCTAGTGCATGAGGTAACATAGGTCGCAAATTATTTAGTTCCATCAAAGTAACGTGATTTAATTGAGCATGAGTAACATTACTTTGGAGAAAAGCAGTGACAGCTGATCGAAGTTTTGATGTTCGCACATCCCATAAATCCTGTCAAATTGAAAACAATTTAACTTTCACTAGTCAGATTACTTTTTCATTTTAATTATTAGTTTGTTGATTAAAATGTTACCTTTATTGCAGTTCTAATGGCATCAACATTTGGAATATCATCAGAAGCAACATTCATGATCATATGAGCTTCATCTATGAAATGTTCACTCGGTGGTTCCAAACAGAATCTAAAGACAGTTTTTAAAAGTATTATAGAGGTGCTAGATGAAAGCAAGGGTTAAAATTTTGTTTTAATTTAAAACTCTTACGGTGCTTTCTCTTCTGCTTCCTTCAATTGTTGTAATGTTTCAACGTCCATCCAATCCGGAGTGACAATTCGACACTTTTGTTGTTGTTTCAATTGCAGTGCCAACCAGAGGGGAATCCTGATAGGCATGCCTCCTTGGAACGGTCCAAATGAACCGCATAGCAAATTAATAACACCGTATGAAAAATTTGGAATCACTAGAACCAATTTTTGTTCTCCAAGAAACTCCACCTCGTTCGGATTCATATTTCAATTAGAAAAACGAAAAATAACGTAAAGCAAATGACGACCCGCAAAAGTTCGGGCCATCAGGCTGTCAACAAACTTTTCGGTTGAAGCAGGTATTTAATTTCAAAATGAAACGTTCCTAAAGACACGCGCCGCATACCGCATTGGATGTCTTTGTTTACCTTTCCTGGTTTAATACTCGGACTATTTTATTTTCTTGAACTAAAAGCATATAGATATAGGTATATGACTAAAAACTATACTTCTGAATACAAATAAACAAACAGTAATAAATAAATATACCCGCCCAGAGGATGTTTTTAAAAAGAAGAAAACAGTTAACAAACATTCAAAATTTATTACTTTTTTTGTTTTATATTACAGCAAATACGTGTCGAAGTTTTGCTTAACAACTAATTGCGTAAAATAATATGTAACAACGAGTATCGATAAATCGATAATTAATTCACTAATACATTTCATCAATCTGTTCATCCACATTAAAAATTAAAGTCCTCACGCCGTCACGCCACAC
Source organism: Telenomus remus (assembly GCA_020615435.1). Taxonomy (NCBI): domain Eukaryota; kingdom Metazoa; phylum Arthropoda; class Insecta; order Hymenoptera; family Scelionidae; genus Telenomus; species Telenomus remus. The sequence continues at coordinate 11,067,029 of CM036337.1, forward strand.
AAGAATAATAATGTTCCATAATAATCCATCCTATTTATTCTTAACTTTACAATTGCAACAACTATTTTCTTTTCCATTCGGCATTGACATTTAAACGAAAATAAATAGTAAGACAAAAAAGAAAAGAAAACCATAATCAACAAAATTTGCACAGTCGCCTTGTCTTTTCTATTATTTTCATTTCCATAAACAACGCAATTGTCACAGAGTCATCAACTTTACAGTGTATTTACAATGGAATTTTGACACTCTTAGTTGTATTCCAAAAAGAAATAATATTCACACAATCTAAAAAACAAAAACAAAAAAGAAACTTTGTATCAATAAAAAAATGCAAACATCTCAAAGATGTAAATAAAAGACAGTAGAATGTTTGTACAGAACGATTTCAAAGCTGACAAACGATGTTTAGCTATTTATTATTGCAGAAGGAAATGAAACAAACATTATCATGGCAATGTGATCTTAATTAGCCAAAGGAACGGGCATCACCGGAGCCTGTGGTGGCTGCGGCCTTCGGAAGTATATGATAAGACTGAGTAAACCTGTCAGGAGACCGATGAGGTACAAGTCCCAGTTGGGGCCCAGAAGCTGGTCCCACTTAGTGAGCTGGTCGATTAAGTTGAAGTCGTTCATATAGTCCACACCGAAGAGGAAAAACAGCTTGATAAGTGCCAAGGCAACTGGGATTCGAGCGTCAGGACTGGCTTCTGCCGCAAGATCGTAGCAACGTTTTGCCAAGTGACGGTCGCGAGCCAATCCAAGACCACGTTCGTGCATGTAACCCAAGTTGAACAAGGCTTGGGCGTTTTGCTGCTGGTCAGATGCGGAACGATAGTGACTTGCTGCTGCTTCGTAATCTACTTTTGTTCCACGACCGTAATAATGAGCGTCTCCTAATTTCACCTAAAAGTCCAAAAATTTTCATTTTATAAATCAATGAAATAGAAAACTCACAAACTGTAAAACTTAGTTTCAATTCTAATTTGAGCTTTTGGTTATTACTTGAGCTGTAGAGTAGCCTTGGGCAGCAGCACGCGCCCACAAAGTCATAGCTCTTATCAAGCCCTCCTGCTCCGAAAGAATAGTCGTTTCAGCTCGGTCGAGTATGAACGCAGCGTTACTCTGCGCCACCTCGTAACCCATCTCTGCAAAGAGAGCGTAAGTAACAAATGCCTCGTCTATCCGACCCTCTCTGTAGTCAGTGTGGGCTGTCATCAATTGATCCGTCCATTTTCCTCGTTCCGCGACGTTTTTCCAAAGGTCAACTGCGGAGGGACAGCTACGGATCATGCCGGTTCCTGTTGCATGCATCTGAGCCAGATTGTAGAATGCTAAAACGTGCCCAGACTGACTGGCTAGGTTGAAGTATTTGTTTGCTAGTTTGTAGTCTTTTCGGACACCTGTACCGCCTGCAAAAAATATTTGGTAAATAATTAATTTTAGAGTAATGACAAAGTCGATGAACGATATTTGAACAAGTTTGAAACGTACTGAAGTACATGTTTCCAAGTTGTAGCTGTCCGTCGACCCAACCCTGGTCGGCTGCTTGACTGAAGTACTGCAGAGCCTTGTTAGTATCTCTTTCAACACCTCGACCGTACAGATACATCAAACCCAATCCACTCTGGCCCACGGGATTTCCCAACTCGGCAGCTTTTTTGAAATATTTGTAAGCTGTCTCGTTGTCTTGTTTGACAATGTCACTGCCTTCCAAGTAAATCTAAAACAAAAACGATATTAAACCTGATCTAATATTGAACCGGCTTTCCTCTATTTGAAACATTCAATTTGTAATATGACGAACCTTTCCTAAGAACGCCATAGCTACAGCGTTTCCAGCATCAGCAGCGTGTTGGAAATAATGCAAAGCCCGTTGATGATCCAAGGGAACCCCTCTTCCGCCCTGGTAATGCAGCTGTCCCAATCCAACTTGAGCTTGAATATCACCTTTCTCCGCGAGCAATTGGTAGTATTCAATCAAGTCCTGGTCCAAGATCCCAGAACTAAATCCTGGATTTTCATGCTCGTCCAACAAACGCACTCGTTGTACCAGTGGACCTCCACTCAGCGAAACCTCCTCAGCAACTTTGTTGGCTACTTTTCTGTAAAAGTCCAGAGCTTTTTCACAGGATGCTACTGTAGTTATTCCTGACCAGTAACGGTATCCCAGAGCCATCTGAGCACGAGTGTCTCCACCCAAAGCTGCTGCTGTGTAATGCAAAAGTGCTTTGCCTTGAGATGCGTTTAGGCCTCCAAGACCCATGGCGTAGAGGAATCCCATACCCTATCAAAGAAGATCAAATTTTTCGTGTCAATAAAATGAAAAACGAATATTTCAAGATCGAAAATTTGTGCGAGTTTTATAAGACTGACCATGTGTGCTGAAGGTAAGCCAGTTTCTGCGAGTTCCTGAAACGTTTGCAGCGCAGCTGGGATATCTTGACTAGATGATCGAGAGGACGATGGATTGATGTTGGTCCCGAGTAATTGAGCCCAGGCTAACATCGATCTCGCCTCGCGGTGACCCAGTGTTGCAGCAGCAGATATCAGTTTGTACGCCTCAACTGTGTTAGATCTTGTAGCGTTCAGCATACCTCGTGCATTTTTAAACAGTTCTTCAGCTAAAAACAATTTCAGAAATGACATTAACAAGAAATATAAACATTATAGTATATTAACCAAAAAATCATTCATAAAATTAGTATTTATGATAATCAAAAAACAATTTTATTGTGCAGACTTTAATTGATGTTTCCATAATCTTTAATGTAAATTTGTGTTTCATTTCATCAAACCTGGAATTTAAAGAAAAAAAATCACCTTCTTGCTGTTCTGGGGTCAAAGGAACACTCTCCTCAACCTTATCCTGTTCTGCATTTTCCCATCCACTTTCCTCATCATCTTCTTTTTTATCATCTTCAGAACCCTGCTCCGATTTTATCCAAGATTTTGAAGTCTCCTTATCTTCTTCCAGAGTGTCATCCTCGCTTTTTTCTGTCTCGTCTTTTTTGTCTCCACTCAAAAACTCCTTGCTCAGTTTCTCACTTAGTAGCGAATCACCCGTTGGCACCAGCTTCATAAGGGTGTCTCGCAGAGCCTTTAGTTCTCTCAGCTGCTCAAAAGCGTTCTCCAGGTCCTCCATCGCGACCTGCTCCTCGGACTCTTCATTGTTCGAGTCTGAGGATTTTTGGTTCACCTCAGTCTTGACTCCATCCTGGACGTCTCCTCTCGCCACCACGAAAAACAACACCAACAGAATTTGGGCCAAGCAAATCCGGTCTGACTTCATCGTCTTTTTTTCTATTAGTTTATTTCATCACCTAGCTAAACACTAAAGAAATATAAATAGTTTATTCTAAAATAACAACGTTTGTTTTTCATAGAAATAAATATTTTGATTTGTTTATTATTTATTGCTCGTAATTGAAAATTGATAAACAAGTTGATGATTTTTGATTGTACAAGATAAGAGGGCTATTGAATAATCGAAACCTGTTTGTCCAAAACTAACCTAACAAGCGCGTCAAAAGATTAAAAGCAAAACCGAACGCGATAGTCGAACATTTGACAATGTAAATAAAACAAATTACCAATTTCCTCGGTGAGTACATGAGAATTTTTCATTCGGAGTGGCCGAACTTCAAAACATTGAACAACGGCTGATGATACGTGGACATTGCGGATCAACAAGCTGATGAATCATGACGTAGACGACCCGCGATATTTCGCAGACATTTATATCCAATCCGACCACTTTTTGGTTAGGTTTCGTTTCGATAGATTGATTTTTACTCGACAAAGTTCGTTCGAAATGAGTTTAAAGTTTTTATTATGATTTTTGAATAGTTGAAACGTTTGAGAGTCTCGTAACACGTAAGACGACCAAATCAGCTGTTTATTTTTGTGACAGATAAGGCAGGGTTAGGGGAGGGGGGGTGGTAAGGTGTCAAATTGTGGTTGGTTGAAACGAATATTGTTCATTATTTCTCTAATAACTAAAAGAATTGTTTAACATTTGTTTATAAAGAATCACTATTTGTATAGATTTATACGAAATTAAATAATTCATAGTGTTCACGAAATTTATTTTTTGAACAATTTCAATTTCACATTAGAAAAAATTAAAACAAAGTTGAGATATACACTATACACTTGTTTTCATTTATGCCTAATTTTTCATTGATTTTATAAAAATGACGATTAAAATACAAATTTTAATTCAAACACTATCTCGCAAATTCTATATAATTTTTGATTAAACGTATATTTTAAATTACACAAACTAGTCCATGCAACGAAGACTAACAATCTTACTCATAAGTCTTTATGTAGCTTTATCCAAGGGTGTCTTTTCACTTCATCCAACGAAATTCTTTGACTGCTATGTTTTTTAATGAGCTAAAAAATTAAAATGATCAACATTTTTGCATTCATAAGATGTTTGAAAAAAAGGCGAAAAATTAGTTGATATTTGGTACCTGCGAGATGAGATCTTTGGCCCCCTGTTTGATACATGACGGCCATGGAATATCCAAGTTTCGAATTTTATGATAAGTTTCTTCCTGAGTGTCACTCAAGAATGGTGGCTGTCCAACCAAAAATTCGTAACACAAAATACCTAAACACCACAGATCAACAGCCGTGGAGTACGATTCTCCAGATACCATTTCTGGTGGTAGGTAATCTAACGTCCCACACATAGTTGTACGACTGAAAAATGGAAATAAAATAAAATAACATTTAATTACTTCTAAGGACTACATTTTATACTTTTAATAAGACTTTTGAGACTTACTGTGAACTGGGCGCATGCACAGACCAACCAAAGTCAGCCAATTTGATATCACCATTTATCGTTAGCAGCAAATTTTCAGGCTTGATGTCTCTGTGTATGACGTCGTTTCTGTGACAATATTCCAGAGCATCTGCTACTTGATAAATATACTTTGCAGATCTACAAGCAAAATATTTATTTTCAATGTTTATAATTATACAATAACAATTGAGTCAAAATAAAGCAGGAATAAAAACTCACAAGTGTTCATTGAATCGTTTTCCAGGTTGACGTTGTAGTTCTTTGTACAGTTCTCCTTTTGCAGCGAACTCCAAAACGAGGAAGATTCGGGTTTTGTCATGGAAAAATGTATACAGTTGTAAAATGTTGGGATGACTGAAATACAATATTTTTATCGTTTATACTTTTTCTTTGATGTTCTAGTTAAAAAATCAATATTCGTCGAATTTGGTTATTACATAAGATGAGACTGGATCTCGATTTCTCTCATCACTTGCTTTTCAACGCGACCTTTGACTAATTCTGATTTGTACAACACCTTCAAAGCGACCATATATTCTGTTTTTTTTTCTCTTGCCAAATACACTCTTCCAAACTTTCCTCTTCCCAAAGGTACTCCCAGATCAAAATCTTTCATTGACCATTCATAACTGAAAATTAGGAATTGGTTTAGTGTATAAAAACTTTGCATTCTTTTCGCTTTCTTTCTTTCGCTAAAAAATCACACGATCGAAAAATAAACAAAGGATATCTATTACCCATCCGGATGCTCTGAGACATGTTTATCTATTGCAGCAAGTTGTCTCTCAACAATGGCACGATGGCGAGGAGGAATTTCTCCGCTGGTAAAAGTCGAATCCATTTTTTAAATTTAGTTAATACTTTTATTATTGTTTTCTTGGATATTGACACTGATACATCACATTTGCTGTCAGAGATCCGTTATGAGCCCGCCTATTTTCTCATCTCAGTTCAAAGTCTGGTTAGGTTAGGTTAGATCAGCACTACCAACAACACAGTTCATTTTTCTCATTTTTGTAATCAAATTAACAATTTAGCAAACCAATTTTTTATTATTCAATTAATTATTTTAACTTGAAAAACATAACATTTCTCATTAAAAATTATAATTACTAGTAAAAAACAAATTCTAAAATCCTAACAAATTCTACTTCTCTTTCTACATTGATGTGAAAGAAAGAGAAAAAGATCTAGGGCTTTTCCCTAACAAAAATCCCTTAAACAGCTACCAACATTGATTCAATTTTCCCCAATAAACAGTCACGTCACCTAGTACAGGTTAGGTTTTGTATGTTGTTTTGACATTCAATTATTACTTGATTAAATTGCCTGATGAAACTAAAAAAATGATGACTGAAAGCCGTTTGTAAACAAACGAATAATCAGACATTAAGTACGTTGCGATAAAGATTTGACGTTTGATTTGCGAAGAAATTATCGCACGGCATATAATCGCAATATTCTGTTGAGATTTTTATTTTCTCCTCAATGGCGACTTGCCTCGGGTATTATTAAGAAGCAAGTCGCAAAAACACGAAAGTTGTTTGATTGACAAGCGTTTCGATTATTCCCAAGGGCAGATAGTTGAAACGGAGAAAAAGAAACATGAGAATGTGTTTTTTTCAACCGTCGCTGATTTTGTTTCTTTACTATTGAAGTAAGTTTTGAAAAAACATGACTGTTTTCAAATTGTTAAAAATTGACTCATATGTTGTAATGAAATTTAAATATTGATCATTTCAACTTGTTTTCGTTATAGGTATTGAAACGGTTTAAAAAAAGGTTGAACACAAATAATTATACCAAAAATGGCTATGCGAAAAAGAAGCGGATCAGGATCCAAAAGACAACACAAGGGCAAGTTGGTGCCAATCTACGAAAGTTTTTTTAAGGGCGAGGACTTGACTGTGAACCAACCAAACTTTTGGAATGAATTGTTTCTTATTAAACCTATGGTTTGTAAACGTAAAAATATTTGTCTTCTGTAAAATTAAACATTGGAACATGTCTGTTAATTTTTGTTTGTATTTTGCAGGTATCTCATATCGAGAATGAGATAATGAGATTGACGCCAGAACAATTGAGCATCTGTAAACAAAATTTGAACTCACTGGTTTGTCACTGTGTAGATACTTTGGTCGACGAGCATCCTTTCAGAGTAGTTTATGCGTTGCAAACTTTGGCAGCCGTCATTCAGTCAATGTACAAAAAAGCCAGCCAAAATGATTGCAGTTTCAACCTTATAGACACTCTTGTTGGATTCGATTCTGCTGAAAAACGAATGACTACTTTGATGCAACACTGTAACAACTTTCTTACAGGTTCAACTCGAATTTTTTATTCTATGTTATCATTTTCAAATAACCATACAAAAAAGATGACATTAATATGAAAATTAAACCCTTTTCAGGAGAATATCCCGATAGTCTCAAGTCCTTATGTTTAAATTTGTTACTTATAATTGTCACTGGTATGGACAACGTGAGTCAGAATCCATTATTGGAGTATCTGATGGTGAACAGCGTTTTTGAATCATTGATCCAAGTAAGATAGCAATACTCAAATTTTCATTTTAATATAATTCAACTTCAGTTTTACAATTTATTGAAAATGCTGCTTTTTTCAGTTACTAAAAGATATAGCAGCGAGAAACCGTCACGGCCACGATGCTGTTTTGCTCTTAACACTTCTAGTCAATTACAGGAAACACGAGAGTGCAAATCCTTACATTGTCAAACTGTCAATTCTCGATGACGAATTAGCATTGACTGGCTATGCGCAAGTTATATCAAGCTCGTTGACGGAATTTTGTCGTCAATTCGCTCAGCAGAAAGCTGGTACAAAAATTTCAGCAAACTTTGATACAGCACTTTCAAAACGATAATGGGAAATACTATAAAATTTGGTTTTGCAGAAAATCAGGCCAGCTGGTTGTCCTCTCTAACAGATCCTATCCGACCAATAGTCAGTATTTTGGGCAGTATGTTTGTCGATGAGGAAGAATCCAAGACACAGCAGATCCGAGCAAACAATGCATTGTTATTGGCATTTTACGAGGCGACCCATCTGAATAGATACTTTGTCACTACTTTGGCGTACACACAAAGTGAATCAAGTGCGCCCCCGTCACCGAACAACACTTTGGGACCTAATGCTGTGGCTCCTGGCTCGCAGAGTTTAGATGTCATGGCTCAGTCTTTCAATTTACTTGCTACTTTTTTGCAGTATTGGTAATCACTCTCTTTTCTTCAATTTCGTACAAAAAAAATATGAAAACAATTCAAAGACCTATATATGATTCAACATGAATTTAATTTTGTAGTTCCATTGTGATGCAAGCTATTCGAACAGAAGCGATGATGAACAATGTCAAACTGTGTTTTTTAATACTAAGTTGTATCGCTGAGGATCAGTATGCAAACAGTTTGATGCATGATGCTAATTTGGCGTTCAGAGTGAAACTACACCGGGTTCCTTTACATCACAGAAAACTTCATGATAAAACAGCTCCTACACAACCACTTGCAGCAACTCTACTTGGTACAATCAAAACTTATCCTGAAACAACCTTTTTTTTATTTAGAGACGAATTAAAAAAAGCTAAATGCATTAATTACAGATTTGCTGGTTGAGTTTATAACTTCACACATGATGAAGAAGTTTCCACTTGAGTTGTATCATCAATGTATTGGAGTTTTGCAAAGATTACTGTGCTATCAGAAAAGGTGTTGCATCCGACTGGTTTATCAGTGGAAAGATCTCTGGACTGCGCTGTTCAACCTTTTGAAATTTCTTACAACGCATGAAAGTCACTTTGTTAAGAAAATTAACATCTTTCCTCTAGCTATTCAAGTAAGAACTCTAGAGATTCTTAAAGTGTTTTTAAAAAATTTGTCGAAAAATGAAAAAAGAATTAAGAACGATTTTTTCCAGGTCGTAAATATACTGAACCTGTTCATTACTTACGGTGACACTTTTCTCGCTATGCCTAGCAGTTACGACGATCTCTTTTATGAAATTATCAGAATGAGAACAATCTTTACTAACCTTAATGCAATGGGTATGAGAAAAAATCAATTTTGGTTGTGTTTTATTTTTTGATACATAAAACATTGAAAAATGAAACATTTATTTTTTATTTTAGCGCTGAGGTACTCAACAAGTGAATCTTATGAGTACAAGGAACACGCCTTGAAGTTGACAAATGCACTTGTCAACATGCGAGACATTGTAAATCATTTTCCACCTATAATCGCAGCATGGTTGGCAAAGGAAAGTTTGTCTACACCAACTGAACAGCAAATTTTGGCGATTATCATCCAGCATTACGACAGCTTGACGTTAAAACTGCAAGACAATTTGGATCAATATGAGAGATATTCAGAGAAACCGAACCATACTTCATTTTTCGAAGAACTGGTAAACAATTGTAAAAAAGACTGTTTGTTTGGATTTGAATAAGCTTTACAATTTGGTTTTAAATTTACAGGTGAAGGGAGTAGTTATTGACACCAGAGGAGCAATAGATTTGACGACGTTGGATACTCAGGCTATTTTACAGGAACTGTCAAACATCACTTAGCCCCGAGAACGGATGGTTTGTTAAAAAAAGACGTGAGCAGCCTTTTCATCATTATATTAAACAATTGGTTTAATCGAATTATATGTAATGACTGGTGTATATCTTCCGGAGTTTATAATATATTTCATACACTTTTACCAAAGTAAATAAATTTATTTTCTATATCTTACAAAGAATTATACATTCGCTCCTTTCACCACGTAAAAAACTTATCAAAAATATAAAATAAAAAAACCGGTTCTTATTGCTTAAAAAACTTAAAGATTGCTAAATCGTTCTTTCATTTTTGCTTTTGTTTTTTGCCAACATAGCCTTTGCAACTTTCGATCCATTTTCACGAGACAGATGTTTACAAATGAAATCTCCAATTCCCACAACAGCGTCCAAATCAACGCCAGTTTCGCAATTCTGGCCGTGCAAAAAGTATAATAAATCTTCAGTTGCGACATTTCCAGACGCTCCAGCAGCGTAAGGACAACCACCAAGTCCTGCTACCGAAGAATCAAACGTTGTTATTCCATTTTCCAGACCTTCATAAATATTAGCTATTGCTTGGCCGTAAGTGTCGTGACAATGCAAGGCAAATTTAGTCATATCATTAGAAGTCAGAGACTTGAGTTGTTTTAAAAGGTGACGAATTTTCAAGGGAGTTCCTACCCCAATGGTATCGCCTAAAGAAATTTCGTAACAACCCAATTCAAGCATACTTTCAGCAATTATTACTGTTGCTGACGGTTTAATCTCGCCTTCGTAAGGACAACCTACGACGCAAGACACGTATCCTCGAACTTTCATGTTGTGTTGTTTAGCCCTTTCTGCAACTTCTGTGTATCTTTTGATACTCTCTTTTATTGAACAATTTGTGTTTTTCTGCGAAAAAGATTCAGATGCTGATCCAAAAATTGCTATTTCTTTTGCGTTAGATTCAATTGCTTGTTCTAAACCTGAAATTTAATAAACAAATAATTGTTTAGTCAATTTACATTTATTGTAATGTAGAGAAGTATAATCATAGAAATCATTTAAACCTTTTAAATTAGGTACCAAAACAGGGTATGATATGTTGGAATGTTTTTGAATATCATGGAAAACTTGTTTTTGATCCGCCATTTGAGGTATCCATTTTGGCGATACAAAACTTGTGACTTCGATGCTCCTGAGACCAGTTTTTGATAAGCGATTTATGAAATCAACTTTTGTACTCGTTGGAATGATTGTTTTTTCGTTTTGCAGTCCATCTCTTGGCCCAACTTCTACTATTTTTACGCTGCTGTAACTTCGAACACTTTGCAAAAATGCCGAACGCAATCGAACAGGGAACATTTTTCAAGCGCAATCGAACAGTCAACTTTGGTTCAAAACAGCAAACTGATTCATAATTTGTTATCTTGAGCACGCATGGAATTTTTATCAAACTGATAATAAGATTCACATTATTTTTGCACATGGCTTTTGCAGGTTATGTTTTAAATAAAGGATGTATTTACTTTGTTAATTGATGGGATTGATAAATAATTGTTAACTTTGATATTTCTTTATGTTGTCATATTATTTTGATTGAATTTTCAAATTTGTTGAACTAAATTATGGCTACTTCATATTAAAATTAATTAAATTTTATTACATCACATAATTCTTTCGTTTTATCAAAAAAGAAATAAAAGACAAGTAAAAAACTGTTTTCAAAAGCTGTTTTTCAAATTTAAAATTTTTGAAACAGTTTTATTTTGAATTATTTTTCACTAGAGTCCTCATCAAATAATTTTTGCCAACCTCATAAAATATAAGAAGTTTGTTGCGAAACATCTCACTGAGTGAATATTTTGTTCTACGTGAACGTTTGAATTGTATGTGAATCGTTTATTTTTTAATTTTGATTCTTATTTTTATAATTGAAATTTTTCACAAATCGTATAAAGAAGCCACTCCTTATGTGATTTGAATTTTATGTTGGTACACTGATTTACCTAACCTAACCTCTTTTTACTAGTTACAAAAGTGCAGCCATAAATGCTATCTCTTGTGTCTTTCTAATGTTGTTATCAACGACTTGTATATTTGTCATGAAATTCTGCAGTTTGTTCGAGCGATTGTTACAATAAAGTGAGAACAGTCATTTGGCATGGATTACGCGAAACGTCTCGAAAAACCTTGCTATCATCCGTGAGAGACAACATCACGTCGTCAATTGCTGGTCCTCATTGGAGTGACAAAGACAGTCGCGACGAATTGTTGCAAATACAAGTTTAAATGCCACTCGACTGGTTATTTTGTTAAACTTTGCTACGTTACGATTAACAATTGGAGTACAACGAAGCAGGATCCTCTGTATTACACCCGCTGATGTAGCATGCTCATGTTGTGTCGCATTGCCAGGTGCCTTCGATTAAGCGAGCCCTAACCTCAAAAGTCAGTTGGGAGAATCAATGATCACATTTCGTGCATTGTTATCGGTTTAATCGCAATTTATCAGGTCGTCTACGAGACATGGCTTCGATGGTTAACTCAATCAAGACCAAGAAGCACGTCATTTCGTTTTCCAATGCCTTTGACTTATGACTCGAATCTTTATAATGCACCAACCAATTTAGTCCTAACTTCTGTGCGTAAGTATATACAATCAACTTTCTAACAACCAAATCAAATCTACATTTTCATTCTTTAATTTACACCAATTTTTTATTTAAGAATCGTTTATTTATTTTTTGTTTATGCCAGACAGTTGGTCTTTGTTTACATCTTGTCAACCCATAAAAATGCAACTGAGTTGAACAAAAATCTAATAATAAATAATGATTTCAGGTACACGCACGCCAAATCGAAGAACAAACAGAAACCCAACAAAATTACATGGGAGAAACAAAGAACTAAGCCAGAATGGACAATAAGTACAGATTCATGGACCGTTCGAGAGTAATGCCAAAGAACGAGGTGCGCCGAGAGCCGGACCCGTACATCTTCGGCGAGCCTGAACCGATTGCAAAAAAAAGCATGGTGACGGCAAGCCCGCGAAATGCAAAGTGGAACCAAAACGGTAAGGCCGTGAGTAGTAAGTCACGAGGGAAATGTTTAAAAGGTCGGCCAGGGCGAGGCGACGAGAGGGTGGACAGTCGACTGAAACACAGGTTGCTCGAAGTCAACCGCAAACAGCGACAACAAAGCAGGGACCACATGTTGCTCTATTATCCTCGTGCCGGCGACGAGATATCAGACAGCGAGTCAAGCGGCGATGAAACCATGATGTACCAGCGACACTGGTTCTTTGCTGAACCAAATACGGCTCTCACGCGGTCTGCCAGGTTATCGCAACTGCGGTCACAACTCCGAAGACATCTTATACAACTCAGCAAATGTGATCCGGATGCGGAAGCTGGTCTGAGACAAAAAACTAGATGTTTGGTGGAGTCTGCGTATAGGTGACTTTTTTTTCTATTTAATATACGTTTTTTGAAATGCTGAGTCCTATAACCTGCTAAATCCAATACAAAATCAGAGATATTGAAAGAATACAATTTTCATTGTCCATTATTTCATTTTCAAACCCAAGTTATGTTCAAGATTAGTATAATTAAGTTGGTATAATTGATTTCAATTATTTTTTTTTCACTTATCATTTACGTTGTTTTTCAAGGGACGCTCCTATACGATCACTAAACATGGGTTCAGGATCCTCAGGAAGGTACGCAGAAGGCCCTCTTTTAGTAGGCGGTGAGTGTGGAGCAGAGGGTTGTCGACAGTTATCATTGCCCTGCACGCGACACTGTTCCCGCCACATCATGATGAACGCGGACCAGCTGCTGTTCGAGCACTGCACTGCCAAATTCGCCGACAACACACAGTGCTGCGTGCCCGTGTTTGACGTCACCCACGAGTTGCCACTCTGTCCCGAGCATGCCCGCAAGAAGGACAACTATCAGCGCAAGTCGCAAGAATCGAAACCAAAGAAAGCGCGCAAGAAGGCGGTCTCGCCAACCGTGCCCAGGCCAAAAGCAAAATCGAGACCGAAGAAACGTAAACGACCGCCGCCGAGCGCCTCACCCTTGCCGCCGCCACCGCCGCCACCGTTACCTGTCGTGACGTTATCGTCGCCAGTGCCGCCCCATGCTTCCGCCGTTCCACAGCCGATGAAGGACAGCCGCAATGCCAACCTGAACGATGCTACAGCCCACTTTGCCAACCAGATTATTAACGATAGTCACGCGAAGACATTGAATAATTTGAACGTCCCGCCGAGCAGTTCGAACGCGGCGAACTTGAACTTGGGATTAGGACTGGGATCGCTGGGACTTGGGAACTCTTTGAAGGTGGATATCACCGACCACGAGGTTTTTGCTTCGCTAGATCCTACCGAACACGATTTTGGTAATGTCCTCAACAATTTACCAGCAGATGCCTTCAACGACTTGTTCATCGGTAAGGACGATATTTTTAAAGACTTTGAAGCCTTGATTGACCCCAATGACGCCTTTGGTAGTTGGGACTTTGAGGTCGGACAGATTAGCTGCTGAATAACCTTTGCTCTTTTTATTTACCCCGGTTGCATTTGGTTCGGTATTCTACTTTTGTAGAACGTTTTTTTTTTTTTTTTAATATTCTTATTGATAGAAACGTTGATACTTGATATTTATGTCTGGTTAAGATAAACAGTGCATTTATATAGTTAGCATTTTACAAGCTTAATTGTTTTATTCTCAGATAGTAACCGAGTTTAAAATATAGAAAAGAGAAGAAATCCTAGGTTTCCAATTGCTTTATTTTTATACATCATTATTATCATGATTGTTGTTCTTAAATAATGCCGATTTGTACAAAATTAACGGAACATTTCGAAGGATTGTAACCGTTAAAATAGTAACTACAAACCAAATCACCGAATTTGTAAAAATTTGCAAAAACTAAATTTGTAAGATAACAGATGCTTTAGATGTTTTGCTTTAAAAGAAAGACAACTTTTTGTTGTCAAAATTGTTTTGAATATGCTTGCCAATAAAAGATAGATGATTTTCATTATTTTTATTTTGGTAATTTTGTGAATTCCCTAGTGGTTCGTTCAGTTTTGCATGCGATGTGTTTTGTTAAGTTTTTTTCATTGTTGCATGTCGGGTGTTAAATTGTTAAGTTTGTTATTAAGTAGCCTAAACTAAACTAGCTTTAACGATTGTGACGATATCGAACGATGAATTTCAATTTATAGAAAGCAGAAATGGCGAGTATGAACCCTCACGAGAAGAGGAGGAAGAGCTGGAGCGAGCTTTGGAAGCGGTCGACAAAGACGTGCGAAATTTGGAACGAATGGGTCAAACTCACGGCTTGCTCGAACCGGCGCTGCTCGCGCAACTCATGTCCGACATCGCTTCGTAGCCTCGTTAAATAATGTTGAAAATAACTCGAATGTACAACTAAGACAAAAGTACGTGAGGCGAAAAAAGCAAAGAGAAAAAAAAACAAATCTGAAGGAACAGTAAACAAGCCGTTTAATGAACTTGACTGAATCGTGTTCTAATCAACAGTGCCGTTTGTGGCAGTGTTTAAGTAATTATATGTGTCGCTCTCATTCAGGCTACATGTCATTGTGATGAAAAAATCTACTGTAGACGATTTAAGAAAAAGGAAAAAAGGGGAGGGGGGTAAGAATCGGATTAAACAACTGGTAATTTTAAGTTCGAACAAAGTTTTGAAACGCTACTCAAATTGTACTCAATGCATTTACTTTACATTTTAGATTATGTAGAAGCTTTTTTTATTCTGTTTCTGATTCTTGACTTAGAAACTGTTGACGATTACAAATTAGAGATGTAGTTTAACATCCATTGTTGAATTGTTTTTAACTCTTAAAATTAAGTCGTGTTTTGACTACAGACGAATGTTTTTTATTTAAACTAAAAAAAGTTATGTACAATTTGTGTAGCGCTTTGTAAATGACAGTTGTTTGGCAGATTTCATGCTTACGTTTAAATTAGAAGTTTGTCCAATACATTTTGCGAGGAAATGTATTCAGGACTTGCGTAAATAGACATACTTGTAATGCAATGCATCCTTAAAATTGGAATCTTTCGATTCCAGCAAAGCATCAGTCCCATTGTCATTTTAGTATGTGTTTCTTATCAAATTTCTGCATCAACTCAGTTGAAAATCAAAGTCTACGTTTTTGTCATTGCGATTCGAAGTTGATTCCAGAGTTTTTCTAAGTTGTAATATTTAATTTGATACTGATAAAAACAGTTTTATTTGTAAATATGACTTTTCCGGTTTTGTGTATAGGCTTTGGTTGTTAACGAAAAAAAACTCAGAGAAAAAAAGCAGTGTTGAAAGGCACACGAGTTGCACTTTAATTAAACGTTTTAGTTCAAATGAAACTCACCAAAGTGAGCTGTTTGATGTTTGTTTGTATGGTGCGTCTACGAATTCAATGTTTTCTGCGTTCACGAATCGTTTGGTGTTCTTTTGTTGTAAATATGATATCTTTACATCCGATTGTAAAATAATGAATTTTAACGTTCTGGACTGAACATACAACTGAGAAAAAAACCAAAAAAAACTGTTTACTTATTGGATTTAGAAATGACAAAATAGCTACATTGCAACATTATTTATTTATTTATTCGACAAACCAAGAAGTTAAGTTTAATTCCAAGAATGTAATAATTTTTGTTCAAATAACATGGGACTGGCTTCTCAATCCAAAGTAAAATAGTGTCCGTAACAAGAAACAAATCGTGATCTAGTTTTTGTATTTGTTAATTTTGCACCGACGTGAGACTGTGGTAAATGCAAATTTTCGTTACTTCAAGTTTTGCGTTTTTGACATACAACCCCGACTACTTTTATAAACTGTAAAGAAAAAGAAATATTCAGTTACTAACTCGTCCGTAAAATGTCATATTTTTTTATCACCTCATCAGTTACTATATTTTATATTGTAAAGAGACAAAAGGGGTGAGAAATGATTAGCAACGGATGACATCACAATGTTCGTTGTTTACATCCAATATCAATTGTGTGTTTTCAAATTAATTGACTAGTGTAAATAAACCGAATTCACCGCCTTGCAAAAATACAGCAAGGCAGCAGGAGTTAATGACGAATACTTGTATTTGCTAATACAAAAGAAAATAATACAAACAAATTATTTGATGGGTCTTAAATTCATTAATTGTAATGTTCGTGGTAGACAACAGTATTTAATTATATATACAATTGTATAAGATTATTATTATGTTTTAGAACGCATTTATAGGAAATAAAGAATTTTATTAAAAAATTTTGCCAAAATCATTTTATTTTTGGAAAACTGTAATTTTTACTTTTCGCGGGTTCCGCCTGGTGGCGTTGTTTAATTAGAACTTGATGTTTCGCTGAAAATTCGTCAGGGGTCGTCTCGATTCGGGTCACCGAGTGACGTCTCCTTTAAAGTTGTATGTTGTATGTGTACGATGTGAGAGAGCGCAAAGTTTATTTCGCCGTTGGATTGAATATGTGGGAAAAAAGGACGCGAGATGAGTACGAAGAGTAGTAATATTGCGACCCGCGTGTCGTCTCATCGTTTAACAAATGTTTGTCAAATTGGTGCTAGCCTAGCGCGTTAACATTAAGTTTCGCTGGAGCGCGAGTGTGCTATCGCATCTGATTTGCGAGCGTTGACTTATCGAAAAAACAAAGTCATGGACATCTCGGAGCGAGCTGCTGCTGTTTCTTTGTCAACAACAAATGGTGCTTCGTAACACAAAGTGTTGTCGCGTTTAAAAAAAAACGATTTATACATTCTGGATATTTGACACGAGTATACACTCGATAGTTTATTTTTGATCTCGACGCTCCAAGCATGCCCACAACAATGGACTCGAAGAAAAACAAACCCAAGGAAAAGCGACGGTGAGTTTCATACGTCACTCTCTCGTGGCTCATCTATCTCTCTCATACTTTTGATCTCTTTCTATCGCGAGAGACAGTTTGATCGCTATCAGAGGATGTGAGATTGAGATGATTCTGTTTGGAACACATGACACTTTTTTGTTGCTTTGAGAAACTTGTTTTTGTTTATTAATCCTGGAATCATTCTCTTGGTGCATCGTGATCGCGTCCTTGCAAATGTTGGTCAGCTCGCATCTAAATTTAAACTCCAGGGATACGTTATTAATTACTTTATTTGCTTGACAATTTGTCTCGTACAGGATTTTCCATTATGCAGGCTTGTTACTTGTTGTTTGTTTCTTCTTCAGTCCCAATGCCTTTTCAGCTAAAGTCCAAGCTAAATTCATGTTATGGTTCGACAGCGGAAATTTTTCTTGTTTATAAATAGAACTTAAGGGTGAATGAGCGATCTTACCCCTTTCCTAAATCATTTTTTTTTGTATAAATGAGATTAGGTGACGTAAAAAAGCTCCTTAGTTGCATTGCCTAAATGGTGGCGTACTTCGGTTGTCTGGCGCAAATTACGATTTCATTATTTCTTGTAACTTCAAATTTCGGGAGAAACCCCTAGTTGGCTGATTATACTTTACTTAAAGTGTTTTTAAAGATTTGGGTTAATGCATTGAAAATAATGAAACAGCCAGTCGTTTGGTAATGATGATTTTATTGATTACATAAAATTTGGTTTGTCGTAATCTTGGTGTCGTGTTTCGAGTCTAAATTGCTTTATGATACGTTGGACTAATTATTCTATTCGGGTACAAAACTAACATTAGCGTCGTCACTTGAAAATAAATGTTATTATTCTTTTGTTATACTTTTTCTTGACATTTATTTTCTGGTAATATTGTACTTTCAAAATATAGAAAATCTTGTTCCTTAATGAAGTTGTTTTTTTTTTTCGTTTGAAAGACAACTTTTGTCGGTTTTATTCGTAATTTTTTGTCATAATAATTAAATTACGCTACTTTTCAAGAATTTTGTCTGTTTCAAATTTACGTAATACAATTTATATTCTTGAGTGGAGCTTAAAAGAAAGACATTCCTATGTGGAATTTTTTTGCAAATGTTCTAAGTTTAAAATTTCTTTTGTTTTGTTTGCCTACTCTGACTTTACTGGACTTTGTGGAAAAAATAACAATCGATCATTTGTCCATCATATCTATCTGGCGTTTTATCTCTTCACCTCTGTAGTTGTTGCAAATTTACCGTTTTGTTTTTCTAATGTGTTTACAAGTCGTGAAATCAAACGAGACTTCGCGCCTGATCTAATAACGAGTGTCTTATAAACTATTTTTCAACAATTTGCATTTCAAATAATATCTTTAATAGTCATTCGATTAACATCAAACTACTATTCTGTTTACTTGCGAAAATGGCTGAGCGAAAATTCATAACAAGTTGCACTTCTCTCTTTTTTTATTATTATTGTTCTGATTGAATATTAACTTTGCAATTACAAGTTAAACTCTTTTTAACGAGCAAACTGGTTCCATTGTTTGACATAATATGCAACTTTGCAACTTTGTTCAATGTCGAATTTCAGCTGGTCCAGCTTTCCCAAATGTTAACTGAAGATAAAATATGAGATAACAAAAATAAATGAAAAAAAAAAACGAGTAGATAATTTTTTGCTCGCCAATTCTTACCTTATCAACTTGACTTGATATTTTATTGGAAACTTAAGTTTGTTCGTGCAATATTGATAGAATCCTAACAATTGGTTAAGTCCAATTCCCATTTGATGTCCGTATAATTGTTTTATCGCAATATATTTATCTAGAATGATGATCTACCGATTTCTGGGGCATTAATTAGTGTTCAATACCTATGGAATTTCGTTGTTATATCATGCTAAAAATTAATCATTAGTTGTGTAACAAAAATAACTCTCTTAAACAAATTATATTTTTATTTCAAACTAGCTGATCGGCCGTGCTTTGCACGCCTTCGCCGCACTGTTTACTGCTGCATAACGAAATTTTGTTAGAAGTTAGGTTACATGAAATGATGATTGCCGTAAATTTGCGCAAAGCGCGAGGGAGAACCCACGTAAACGTGGTAAAACCTTATCAATTTATTGACCTAGCTATATATAAAAGTACAACGACAACAACATTTTGTTGTCTGACAAAATTTTAAGTTTTCCGATTAGGAGCGTATATATGTAGATTGCGAGGATCAGACACACGCGAACAGGCCACATAGAAAATGTGTCCATGTGAAAAACATGACTTCTCAAGATGCACACCAGCGACATGCAGAGTTTGTCCTTGAGCTTTGTTTATCGTCATTGCAAAAGCTAACCTAACTGGAAATTGTCTCCTTTTGAATTCAAAAGGCAGATGAGTTGGGATAATAGGGATCTTAGGGATAATGACATGTGTGCCTTGATTGGAATTGAATGTTTTCAAAAAAAGTGAAAAAATGTTTTTGCAATTTTCTCCCAAAAAATTCAGAAAATGATTTTTAGCCTATAATAATTCTGAGTTCAAAGAGTCACCCTGATGCGTTGGAATTATTTTCTGAAGCTTTGTTTGAGCGTGATGCTCAGACAAACAAACAAATATAATTACACTTTTATATATGAGTAGGATAAAATTAAATTCAATTGGTTTCATGAAATTTACAAAATTGATATCGAAACTGTTAATACGCTGTATCAAAATTTGATTAATTAAATAAAAACAAAATCGAACATCCAAGCATAACTGAACTTCAGGGTCGTTGTTGCCTAATGTGAAAGTTTGGAAAACTATGACAGTATTTTAAAAAAAAAGAAGAAAAAAAGTTAGGCCACCAATACAATACAAGCATTGGAAAAGTTTATCGTAAATAATTTTATACAAAATAGATTATTTATCAGCATAATCATGTCCTTGAATTGTTGTTACATTGTTCTCCTTTTCAAGTATTTTTCCTTATCTTAATCTAACAAAGAATAATATTAGTTTAAAAAAGAAATAAATAATTCTTTCTCGAACAAATGAAAAAAATTTGCCGCTTAAAATGACAACATGACGAAACGAAATTGATATATTGAAGTCCACCACGAATTGGTCAGACGATCAAATAATGAACATTAAACTTGAGTTGTCATTTAGTGATAAAATTCTATCACCTTAATACGATAAGGTTCAAACCGATCCGAATCACGATAGAATCTTGTAACATGCGCCATTGTAGTTTGAAACGAGACAAAGTAGAGATTGTTTGAATCGTCGTGGATTTCAGACCAAAAAACAAATTTTACAAAGTAAAAAAATTTTTTTTCCTCGCATTTAAAATGTGATTTAAAAACTGACCAAACAAGTGATAAAAAAAGAACAATTTTAGATAACTAAAGACTTAAAAAACGTGGCCAAAAAAGATGTCACGACACGTCGTTGACGTTGAGGATTTAGTGGCAGCGCCTTGGAGTTACGAAAATAAAAAGTGTAACAGTGTGAATCCCTTTGCGCCATGCACTAACCGAGCTTGTCGAGGAAAAACTTCCGCGTGTCCGTTTGGCCCTGTTGACGTTGAAGATTTGGCGAATTTGTGTCTTTTCGGTCAGGAGATAAAACCAACAACTCCTCCATGGCAGAGACCAGACGTGTTTACAAATTTTTGCAACGAAGAGAGATGGTTCAACTGTCAGCAAGCTTCAAAGTGTCCTCTTTACGTTGACAATGTTGTCAATCCAACTCCGCCTTGTTATAATAACGAGCTTTATTATTTTCATAACACTGTGAATTGTTTGAGTTGCGGCGACTCTATAGATCCACGTGGTTGCGAACATTTTGACGACGATGAGTGGCAAGAGTACTTGTACGTCTGATTTGTCGCCCAATTTTCGCAAACTTAAATTTAAATGTTTAATTAAAATTAAAACAATGACAAAGTTTTATTTTTTTATCGAATTGATCGCGATCTAATCGAGTTGGTCAATTGGCAAAAAAAGACTTGTTATCGTTTGCAACAAACCTTTACTTTACGTCACACCATTTTTGACCGTTGATTTGTTATTTTAATTACTTTCCAAGGAGTCAAACACTTAATTCCATCATTAGCATAATCGATCACTAATTAAGTTAAACTGTTATTCCTTTTAAGGAGTGTAATAAAGTTACAAAATTTGTTTAAACATGAAATATTTTAAGTGCTTTGAGTTATTTTTGCAATTATTTTTTTCAATAGTCATGAAATAATTTAAATTAAAATACGCGGAATGTTAATTGCACACTGAATTGATTAAAATTTTTCTTGATGAATAAATTTTGTTTGTTGTTATTTACAGAAGCAATGAAAAGAGGAAGGAGAAGTCGCGAGATGCCGCAAGGTGTCGTCGTAGCCGAGAGACCGACATCTTCAGCGACCTTGCTGCGGTACTTCCTGTTACACCGGAACAAGCCGCTCATCTCGACAAAGCCAGTGTTATGCGTTTGGCGATCGCTTACTTGAAAACACGCTCTCTTATGAATTCCAGTAAGATTTTGTCTCGAAATAAGTAGAATGAAAGAAAAATGTAAAAAATCACGGTTTAATCAAACTTGTTTACTTTTTAGCTCCAAGCTCTTTAACGAAACCTGACTCTGCATTTGAAAAGGACGATATCGTTTTAAAAGCCTTGGATGGTTTTGTAATTATATTATCCAGCGATGGAGATATCACATACTTGTCTCAAAATGTGAGCGACTATCTAGGAATATCTCAGGTAAAACATCTCTATTGTTTTCTTACAACAATCAAATTCAAACAAGCGAACTAAAAGTCTTGTTCAACTCGATTCAGTTTCAGATTACAATTTTTTCAATTCGTGATATTTCTATTTTTAGATGGATATGATGGGACAGAGCGTTTACGAGTACAGTCACCCCTGCGATCACGACGAGATTCGGGAATGCTTCTCCACGAAACAAAACAATAATAATGAAAACCAATCGTGCAATTTTTTCATGAGATTTAAATGTACCCTCACCAGTAAGGGTAGGAAAGTTAATCTCAAGAGCGCGACCTATAAGGTACACAAAAATTGACTTGTTGGGGATACAAGATTTGAATTGTAAAATGAGATGGACTGACTGTGAATTGCGTTTTTAGGTGATAAACTGCACAGGTCGTTTGATTAAAAATGACGAGGCAATTGTGTCATCGTCGAGTGCGGATTCGGAGGATGAGACGGACAAAGAGTCGGCATTGTCGTTGGTAATTGTAGGATGCCCGGTGCCACATCCCAGTAACATCGAAGTACCACTTGGACGACACACGTTCCTGTCAAAACACAATCTGAATATGAAATTTACTTATGCTGACGAAAAGTGAGTTCAGATTTGATAGCGCTCAGCTGTTTACATAGTATTTTATAGTGTTGTAGTGATACTTCAATTAAAACTAGTTTAAAATGAGTTTCCGATGTCTTCTGCCAACTTACAATGACTTTGTAATTCCCTTCAAATAGCCGATTATTGTCGTGATTGTTATTTTAGATTAAAATATTGTTTAGTTTACTTGTTAGATTTAACGAACGGTTTTGATGTTTTCAGGTTGACTGAATTTTTAGGCTGGGATAGCAACGAATTAGTTGGCCAATCTGTATATGATTTTTATCATGCTCTGGATAGTACCAATCTTGAAAAAGCATACAAATCTTGTGAGTAACATAAAGAACAATTACAAAATGAGAGATAAAAAAGATTAAACAACAAATGTTAATTTTTTGATACGTTTTTGTTTCAGTATTCCACAAAGGACAGTGTGAAACTATTGCCTACAGATTTTTAAGCAAAGAAGGAGGATTTGCCTGGGTCATAACTCAAGCTACGCTTATTCGTTGTTCAAAACAACATAAGCCGTTGTCTGTAGTCTGTGTCAACTATATTCTCAGGTTAGTTTTGAATTTTGTTCTCCTGCACTTATGCAATTCTGCAAATTGTTCAATTACTTCTATTTTGCAAAGTAATGGTTGAATATTTTGCAAAAACTTAATCTGATAAATCTAGAATCTTATCTTACTCGCGAAATAAAAATTGTAGATGCAAATTCGATTGCAGTCATCGTTAATTTTGAATTTAACAATTGTAGAATTCAAAAAAGATTGAAGATAAAGATGGAGTCTACGTTATCAACAACTTTTTAAAAAATCACCAGAAAAATAGTTCTTTCTAGTTCTGTCAGACCTCCACGATTAATTAAAAACTAACAAATTCCTTAAAATAATTGAAAACAAAATTAATCTTCAGATTTTGTTTGTCAATGAACATTGTCATCGTCGTAAAACACTTGCTCATTGTATGAATCCGTGACCTTCTGACAAGAACTGTCTCTACCTCATATCAAAGAATGTTATCCACCTTGTCGGCTCGGTTAAGCAATCCGGTCGATAACCTCTTCCATAGTTTTGCTCCTCCTAAAAATACAAACCTACTAGTTTTTCACAATCGTTTCAAAACGTCATTTCAAAATAAAAATAACAAGCTTGC
Source organism: Telenomus remus (assembly GCA_020615435.1). NCBI lineage: Eukaryota > Metazoa > Arthropoda > Insecta > Hymenoptera > Scelionidae > Telenomus > Telenomus remus. The sequence continues at coordinate 11,090,802 of CM036337.1, forward strand.
AGTGAAAAATTGTTTTTCAAAAAAAAAAGCAAGAAGCTCGTTAACGAACTCGGTCAAATTAGGTGGAAGAAAAATTTAGATCAGAAGAGAAACTAAGTAGAGAAAAAGTTGTGAAAAGAATATCAGTTATTGTTTTTGTTGGAAAATATTTGTAGATACGTGAAGCGAAAACGTTGCAGTTTGGTCGATGGGTGGGTGGTGGTCATCATCAGCTGATTCGAACTCTCGAGCTTGGGCAATGATTTGAAGGTCGCGAATACTCGACCTCGAGGGTGAGCGCGCGTCGGCGCAACTGAACCAATGCGCACGTCAACTTGAACTTCATTTATCCATAAGCGCACACACATACCAGTTATGTAACATCAGTGCTCATCGTGGACCGTGCGAATTTGCCTTTTTTTCGCGACTGTCATTACGTTTCGCTGCCATAATGGTTCTTAATCATGGGGAGCCACGATTTTCACTCCCCAAAGGACTTAGAAATGTTAGTTTCTTTTATCTGCTTACGTTTTTTTTTCTATCGCCTTATTTCGTCACTTTTTCTCTGATGAAAAAAGTTTTATCAAGTTTCTCCTCTGTCATTTTTGAGAACGAAAAACGTTAGTTCTATATTGATTTTCTTTAATCATTCTTATACCATTGCAAAATAAAGTTTTTTTAATTTTGTATTATGAAATAAGATTGATGGTAACAAACGATGAGTTATTTCCTACACTAACTTTGTAAAGATGCTCTGACTGCTACGATGCACACGGTTATTTGATTTGTTTTGACACTTACTTGAAACGGAATTTTAGCGTTTGATTTTTCAACCACTGATGTATTCATAAACGAATTGACACTACTAACAAAACGGAAAGAAAAAATCCGCTCGATTTTCCTACTCGGAAAATCATTTAGAAATCTAAAATCTAAATTTATTCACAACTAAATGTAATTTTGGAACATTTGGCAACATTGTTAAAGCATGAAATATTTTCTTACGTGGTTTTTTGAATGTGGAATTTCAATTTCGGTGTATTTGAAAATGAATTTCAAGAAAATGCGCACCTATTTATACTTCAGTAACTTGTTTATGTGTTATCGATTTCCAAATTCTCCTCAGTTTTTTTTTTCCACGCGAATATTTTAGTCTGATAAACATGAAAATGGTTTTTCGATCATGAAATTGTGTCGTTCTGGTCTTTTCGTTGAACATGCGTTCGTTCGTCTTATAATATGCTTGTAATCAGTTGTTTTTTCTGATATATTTGAAAGACTTATACTGTACTCCATTCCGTAGATTAGTGAGCGTTAAATATTGTGCCGAGTTATTCAACAGTGTTTCCACTTAGGGCATTATTGCTCCCGCATCATCAAGCCTTATATACAGATATGTAGCACAATTCCATTCACATTCTATTTTAATATATCCCTTCTGAAGGTTCGAACAATTCTGTTTTCTTGCATTTTCTCAACTTTTCCAATCAAACTTTGATCTTTGTATTTCAAAATGAAAAAATTGTATTTGAAAAGTTGACGAAATAGTGACGAAATTTCATTAAAAATTTTTCATTCGCGTCCTTACGCGTAAGGATAAAAAGGAACTTTTTGAAATTTTACTTTTTGATTTGAAAACTAAATTTTTCTTTAAAAAAGGTTGCGTTTGCAAATTTGATGAAATAGTGATGAAATTTCATGGAAAATTTGCAACTCCTTTCCCTTGCGCGCAAGGATGAAGGGGAACAACCCAATGTATGATGAAACGATTGCATCTGATTGTTTAAGGAACCAAACGTTTAAAATTAATAAACACAATTATAACAATTGTTCAACTTGGCTTAGAGTTTAAGTGTTGTTTATTTTCCATCAAAAATCTTAATGTTTCAAAAAACATATTCTTTGCAAATCTTTACTCGTGAAATAAATTTAAAAAATTAAACAAAAAACTTGATTTAAAATGGTTTCCTTAAATATTTCATCTGATTGTTTTAAAAAGCCGGTTTTGAAAACTTTTCAGATATTGAAATTTATGCAAATTCGTATATCACATTATGTAGTTCATCTCATCAGATCTATTCAACGAAAGGCAAATTCATAGATAAACTTTGATCTCTCTTTTAAAAAAAGGACAAATTAAATATTTTCATAAATAGCTAGAATATATTGGTACAGAAGCGAACCCAAACAGCGCCCACGCAAAAACAAACTGTAAAAGCGACAAGATCAAGACGTTCAGTTAATAAATCCGTCAATATGTTTAAACAAAGAAGGAAAAACTCGTTCAATATTTGCCATGTGACCAATCGCACAAATTGATGTGATTGTTCCGGCTGCGCACGCAAGACGCATTACACGGGTACGAAATTTCACGACCCAACCGAGGGGTTGGTGGAAAAAAAAAGGAAATAAAATAAGAACCTGAAATCCGTTTAACAAGGAACCATCAGGGATGAGAAAGCAGAGGAGGAAACCGAAAAGAGGAGGTGGCTTACGAAAAGTCGAGTGGGGATGTAGTAGCGACGGGATCGCCAATTTCATTTAGTCGAGTGTCAGCTGACGAGTCGCGTCACGCGTGAGACTATGATATGATCAATGTTCTGCATCCTAATCGATCTACATTGACTTATTCGAACCACCCGTCGGTCGTGATCAAGTGCTCAGGTACAACTCAGGACTCTCAACTTTTTTTACTCAATTTTTCAAACTCACAATTCGTCTCCTTTTGTGCCAATCCAAATTTGCTACTTTGACAACTCCGTTTGACAACCAAGTCTGGATTACGCTTGGACAAGTGTTTGCAAAGTGACGACAGACGAAATTGTTCGCTCGAGATGAGGAACAAGTTTTAGTGTTTTCGATAAGTTGTGCATTAGAAACAAGTCGACTTATGTAAGTGCGCTAGAAGAATAGGAGCGACGATGTTACTGAACGCCGGAGCGCGCTTTCAAAGGGGCCAGAACTGCTTGGGGAGGCACACTAATACTCCAAACGAAACCAGACTGCGAGCAAAACTTCGTGGCCCACGCGTTTCACGTTTTGCCAATTTTTTTTTTTCGTTTTGTTTTTTTGTTTTTTGTTCATTTCGTTTTTTGATCCAGCCATCCCATAAAGAGGACAACGACCTCTTCATCACTGTCATCTATTTTTGGTTCACGTGCGAATTATTATTATAATGCAAAAGTCACGACGCCGGGTATTAAACATGTGCAAAAAGCTTTTATCAGGTGTCTTTTATAAATCTGTTGTCAGAAGTGCTCCAAAATTATTCACGTTTTTCTTTCCCCCTTTTTTCGTCTTTTTTTTTATCTTCAATGTATTATTTTTATTTTGTATTTCGTTTTCAGCCTTATGGAAAAGATGAGACAATTTTTTTTTTTCAAAATGTTCTGTCATGCTTAGAAACAACTGCCAAGAGATGCTCAAACGTCAGCGACTCGTTTTTATTCGATCTTTGTCCTTGGCATTGCGATACGCGAAAAAAAATTGAACCGAAGGATAAAAGTTGTATTCTTTGCGAAGCTCCGACCAATCTTGGTTCATCTGCTTTAACGACGGTTAAGATAATTGTAGTTTCTTTTTTTATTTTCGAGGTGATAAAAATTGTGATTGTTGTGATTGAGGGGAAGAGTCGCACGTGCGAGGAACGTCAAAAGTGGCTTGCGCTCGAATGACCCAGTTTAGAAAACGCAGGACCTTCATCCTGCGGGCTTTTACTTTCAGCGGATCGATCCGCGCACCCAGATAGCTTGGATTTTGTATAACGCCGCGAACGAAAATTATTGACAGAAAAGTTAATAAAACCGTGGCGTATCGCGGTGGACGCTGTGCTAAGCAGATTAGCATAGGTGCGTCATTTTGCTCGCTGATTGCTACGATAGTACTAATTTTCATAGCGATTTTTAAATCGATTCGTTCAATGTTTACAACTTATCCTCCTTCGATTTAATGTGTACTTTTATTACAAAATCAAACAGATGATTAATGATTACATCTTCTTATCGAAATTTATGGACGTCAATTTAAAATAGACAATACAGATTTGCGAAAAAATTGATATAGTAGAAAAAAAGTTTGCGAAACTGTTGAAAATGAACGGTAAAAAATGAGTTAATGTAACTGAATGTTTAGTAAAACATCAGACAGTAGTTTGAAAAACAAACGTGTAAGAAATTGATTGTAAGAAAAGTTTGCGAAAAAAAAATGGAAAATGTAGTTTGCGAAAAGTTGTATGAAAAAAAAAGGGCGCGTCTACAAAGTACGTGTGATGAAATCGTGTGATTGTATTAGGAATAAGAATGCGATCATCAGGTGTATCGGATACATCAGGTGTGGGTAATCAAGTGACCAAGCTGGCCCCACGTGTTTTGTTCAAATATTTGCTTGCGCAATAGAAACTGTGAGGAACTACATAATCGCTCGGCCGTCACTTTATTTTTAGGATTGCAACGTATTTAACCCGGTCTAACCTCCGTCATTGACCAGTAGAAGCAAACAAGCACAACGTCAAACTCATCGACTATCACCGCGACTCATCAACGCTGAACCTAAATCTTCGTTATGTCTTTTTTAATTCAGTAATCACTTATCGATGGCAAAACTTCTAGCGTCAAACAAAAAATATTATTACAATTTTCTAACAGCCATAACTAATCATTTTGTTGAATTACCACTTTTTCCTCAGTTTTATTGTTGGAATATTAAAAGGAGAAAAAGTTCTGATAAGATGATAAATTGAAATTTAACAACTTAATTGACACAGAGTTGGCTTTATTAAACGCTAATGATTAATTTAAGGCCCGAAAAGTTCTTTTGATTTAATGTTGGCCTCTAATGAATGATTTCCTCTCCATGGTAATAACGCGATTACCATTTGAAATAAAAAGCGATTTATTCGTACGTTGGCAAAAAGTGTCTAATAAATTAATTTACATTTCAAGTTCCTCTCTATTCACAAGCATTGTAACGCGTCCGTGGACAAATTTTCAAGCCTCCTCCTCCTTCAACGCCCTAAATCAGTGGCACCAATTGGCCTATCAATAAACATCATATTGCTTGCACTCTCAAATTGTTTATCTCGATGAATTATAGTCACAGTGGCAGACCAGAATCCACTCTCAATCTTGAATTTCGTCGGCTGCAACGCTCGACTTGTTTGTTAGACCGAGCTAAATACTGCGCACAGTCGTATTCTTCAAGATTATGTATTTTTATAGCTCAGCGTATTTTTTTTTTTTTTTTTGTACCGAGTTACTATCAATTTTGTTGATAACGTACTTTACACTCTTTACATATAGATGATAATTTCTATCCAACGCGGATATTCAAACACGAGTATTCATCAAAACAAAAACATTTTATTTCTTAATGATTAAACAGAAATGCGTTATTAATAATGTTGTTTGTTGTTTGCAGTGGGATCGAATGCAAAAATGAGATTTACAGTAGTCGTCAGTTGGAAGCAAGTAAAACGTCTTGCAAGTCTGGACAGAGTTTAGACAAAACGAGAGCCAACAAAATTGTGCTGTCTTGCAAGACTGTCGTACCGGTTGCCGTTTCGGAAACGAAAAGCGTCACTGCCTCATCATTCCGTTTGTGCGACAAAAAGCAGAGGGAGGCGAAAATTGCACTGCCTGAGATCCCAGCTATTGTTTTGGAACCAAACGTTCATCAACAAATCAACAAGAACAATCTGCCAACTCCCAAGTGCTCGGAGAGCAGTTACAACAAAAATGCATCTAAGGTAAACCAAACGAGTGATTCGAATTTTTTGAAATTTTTTATTGCAAGTTTCAGTCCTGTTCAAAAAACTTATTATAACAAATTGATTAATAATTGACTACTTGTTTTGTGTATTTTTTGGATTTATTGAAGTTTTAGATTTTGGGTAGTGAAAAGAGTATGCAATAAATAGACGTGTAAGTAACTAAAATTTTGATTTTTATAGAACGAGAGTGGTCAGATGGAATGCGAAAGCGTGGCAAGTGTGAGCGCAGAATGTATTGACAACTCGTTCAACTACCTGAACTGTGGCTTGCTGGATCAAGAACTGTCAATCCCGTCTGACTTTGACATCACGCCTCCGGCCGAGACAAACACTGCGAGCATCTTTGCTCCTCGTACTGAGGATATGAACAAAGGTTTCTTAACCTTTAGCGAAGACCAGCCTGGGCTGACCAGTAAGTATCCCCAACCCAAATACCAATCACATCTTTCTAGAATCAACCCGCTCAACTAACCATTTTATTCTTTCAGTGCTGAAAGACGAACCGGAAGACTTGACTCACTTGGCGCCAACCGCTGGAGATGTGTGTGTCCCACTGGACACCCCATTTCTCACGGACATGCTCGACGATTTCATCCTCGGCAATGAAACGATCTGTCCTCTCTTGAGCCCCGACATTCCGCCAGAAGTTTCCATGCCAGCGAACGATCTCACCGATTCTTCTGCAATCAAAGACACCGATATTCAAGAATCACCGCCAGCTTGCAATAAACTGACGCCCTCGTACTCGGATTCCCTGCCAGATTACGAAACAAAGGACCCTTTCATATACAGGGATTCCACCAGTCGTTCCAGCATCAATACCGACCTGAGCTCACCTTCCTTCGGCAAAGTAATCCTTCGTTTTGTTCTCAAATTTGTGAAATCCGAGCACTGTTTTGTCATTTGATTGTACCGTTTTTTATTCTTTGCAGAATTCAGAGAGTATTGATTCGCTATACAGCCCGAGTCGAAGCTTTGGCGGTTGCGGCGACAGTTCCGGAGGCGCAAACCTGTCAGAGGACGAAATGCTGATGCTAAGCATCAGCGACGTCATAGACGACGATGTGAACCTGAGGGCGCCGTATATCTCGATGGACGACAACGAAAATAACGACGCTCTGCAACTGCTCATCAGCGATGATATGGTTATGTGGGGTCCCACGCAATCTGCCAAAAGATATAAATGGTACCTATTACTTTTCCTACTATTTTCAAATTTAGATCCACGTTTACAATCTGCTCTCTTTCAGGTCCAACGACACTAACGCCGACACAATCTCGAACTCAATAAATTTATATAAAAACGAGACAATAAAATCAAAAAATCACCCTGCCAGAGGCGATACCTCAGTCAATACTGCTCATGTATTGGCGCAAAATAATTCTCAACGTAAGTCGAATCAAAATCACTGAAAAATCCAAAATTACACTATCTAGAAAAGTTATTAATTATTCTGGCACAGACGTTGCAGGCAAACTCAACGGGTTGACACTCATGAGTACAAACGTAAACGATCGGGCGCAAAAGCGGTCGCACTTTTCCTGTGACCGGCCAGCTAGCAACGGGAAGAAACGTCTGAAGAGCGACAACGGGAAGAGTTCGAGTCGAGGGAGCAGCCAGTTGTTGCAGCAACTGGTGTCACATCAGTCGTCAGCAAAGAATGGCTGGATTCAGTCGTCGGAAGCTGACGCGTTGCTAGGCCGATCGTTGGAGGGTCTGGAGTCGGAGGATAACAATGTTATCCAAGTGGCGCACGAATTGGTATTTGGGAAGAAAGGTGATGGTGATGGTGGTGGTGGTGGTAGTGGTGATGGTGAGGACAGTGCTTGTGTGGGTGTCAATCTTCTGAAAGCTGACGTAGCATTTGAGAGAGTGACGAACAGGCCGGCCATGGGGATGAAGACAGTGATGAACGCTAACCCCAGCGAACTGATCGAGAACCGCCAGTCGAACAGCGTCCTTATGAATTTGCTCGTATCTGGCTGCGATGTGAGTGCGGGCTATATTTGTCTCGCGAAGCCGAAACCTTCCAAGAGTGTCGCAACCAAATGAAACTCGATGAACAATCATAGTGGCTGACTCGGTACTCGACAATGATACAAGTCTTAGAGTGCGCTCACGCACAAACGTACATACTATGCCTAGATAAACACGTTCGGTTCAGTTTACCAACTCAGTTGAGTCCTCGAAAACGTTCATTTTTACATTGCCCCCCCTCTTTTTCCTCCATTTTCCCTCCCTTTGAAGTCGCACGGTCATCGTCACTTGGCACAATGTTTTTTTTTGGTCTTTAATGAAATTAAAACGCGGTGCGTTAGATTAATTAACTCGGTCACTGTGTCCGCCGAATCTCATTCACCGGCATTTTCTGGCTACGCTTTGTACATTGCAGAAACAGTTCGTGGCATATATTTTGTCATTCTTTTTGTGATAAATTACAATGAATACACATCGATGGTTACGTTGCAAATCATGCCAATGTTTATGATACAAGCTGTAACACATGTATTCAATTGATTATTAGGAAATAAAAATTCTTTGTCATAACACTTTGTGTTCAGTGATTATGTCGTTATCACAACTTAGATTTTTGTTTTTGAGTGTGAAAAATGTTTATTGAATTTTTGGTTGTATTTTTTATGTTGGTTTTCATTCCAAGTGACGATTGTACCAAAAATGTAAGATTTTCTTATTGAAATGAATTTTATTCGGCGTTTTTTAAAAGCCTTTATGAATATCGACTGAGTTTGTTTCGCTGCACGTTAATGTAATTGTTATTGTTATTATTATGCCTTTTGTTCTATCACGTGATCGAAAACAATCTGTTGGCGCCACGTCAACGTAGGATGTTATGAAAATTTAAGATGGAAAATCAAATTTCAATTATTTTATTAACTAACTTGAATTTTTTGATTTATTTTACTTTGAATTACATTTGAATGAAGATTTTCACGGTTATGTTTGTTTACAGTGCTTGTAAGTATATGTAAGCATATGCAGATTTATCTGTAATGTACAAAACTCAATAACAAATATTTAGGTGTCATCTAGTTAGATACTTTTGTTGTAGTTGAAAAAGAATCGTAGCAATAATATATGAAAGATTTACTGAAATCATGATAAACGTGGAAAAAGTAAATTTATTTAGCGAGTAGTGAGAGGGTACTACTTAACACATTTTTATACAGAAATAAAAACATGAATGATTTAATATATCAGTGTAAATGTAAACTCATTTATACTGCTAACTGTGCATATCTTACATTAATATGTTTCAAAGCGATGTCAAAATTAGGACAACGTTTCTAGAAATGTCATTCTGTTAATAATGAAATTGTACATGATTAATTTGGATTATGAATTAATGCAGTTTATTCGACTGTTAAAAAACGTGAAAAGGAGTTACGATTTTATTTCAATAAAATTTGTAGCGTGAGATCTGTAATTACAAAGAAAGGAAATAAATAAAGTCATAATTACGAACCGGTGTGAAAGCATTGACAAACTTTTTGATTTGTTAGTGCACTCTTTCATTTATTAGTTTGTTTTTGTATAGTTTCGAATTGGTTTTGATTTTTCTACCTGTTTTGATTGTTTCTTCAGATTTCAAAGGATTAATTTGTAATCAACTTTAGCAGCTGTATTGTTGATTGTTGATTTGTTAAAACAATATTCTGTTTCATTTTGTTTATCCCTTGGAAGGTTTCGTGTTCTTTATTTTCATTTTCATAGCCCTGATTATGTGACTGATATTTATTTTTAATATTTCTTTTTGTTTAGGGTTTACAAATGCCAAGCAGACCTATGACAGAGCCGTCGCCATATTATGTTGGGCAAAACGCGAATTTTGCGCCCCTGGATCAATGGACGCAAAAAAGCTATAACACAAATCACAATCATACAGCTGATAGAAAAGACCTGTTAAGGACACTTCATTCTTATGATAACGCATTTTTTTGAATTTCCACAAACAGAGAATCTCAGAGTAGAAGTTTTTTATCATGCCTGAAATTGAACAACCTTTGTTTGTACCACAAAACGCCTATTGCGTTTATAAATGAAAAGAAAAGATTCTATTTTTGACGTTTATACAATTTAACAATTTATTTTTTATTAACAAGTCAAATATTAGTTAAGATGGTGGTTGTGGTATTACAGTCACAACAGATATTGTTATTTCTTAGGTACTTTTAGTTGACAACATTTATATATTTTTTCGAGTTTTCAATGTATGACTTTAAGTTTTCATTCCATAATCAAATCGGATGTCCCAAATGTTAGTTCGAAATTGCCACAATCATCTCAAAAACGCCATAGAAACAATCAGTTATAAATGTTTGTTAGTTGTTTTTTTTTTATAATATTAACATTAATTGTTAGAAAATAACATCACTAGTTTTATTGAACTTGATTTATATACATCATTTTATACATTGTTATAAGAGAGTTTATCGAGATATGAATAATGTTTTTATATTAGTTCAGCGTTCGGAGGCAAGGATCAATAATCCGATTTATCATGGTTTGGAGCGATAAGCTTTTCTGAAAATCAATTCGATTCGGATGTTGTTTCATTATTGCGGAAACGTTATTAGGTGCCACTTTTTAACATTGATTTTCCGGACGGTTGGTTAGTTTTATTCCCATAGGTTGGTTTTGGTCGTTTAAAAAAAACCCAAGTAATGTCCAACGGATTAAAAAAACCAAAATCCTTATAAATCAATGATGCAATTAAAGTTTAATATATTCCTACGTATGGTTAAATAAATGTATATTTCTTTCAACTGTGTTCGTAAACTTATTTTAACTTCCTAAAATTCTCAAGCTTAAATAGGTAGGTGTGTAAATTAACTATTATTTTTGATTCACCTACAAACTGAAATCATTTGAGAGTTTGACAATAAGTAATTTAGTTTTTCAAAAATGTTATACAAAATCAACCGTTCAATTGTTATTCAATCATCAACCGTTCAATTAAATCTTGCAAAAACCGAAGTTTGTTTTGAAACAGCCCCCTCGCCATAATCCAACAATCATAAAAATCATAATAATCCATTCCGAGTATAATCATCAAGAACTCCATTAAAATTATTAACTCGTATATTCGAAACGACAATTTCCCTCTTTCATCCCATTTATAACATTGGCGATAGCATCAACCCACCTATTAATTTCGGCACACCATATCATTTGAACCGAAACAATATTCGCGCGAAAAGAATATTGACCTTCACGCTTGAGCGCACCAGTGTCATCTAACAACAATCTTCAACAATAAAACAACAATAAAGTCTGAGATAAATTATCGACAGTGGTTGAGTTGCAAAATTTTCATTCTCACCTCAGAGCGCGCGCGTGTTTTTGTTTCCCAATACAAAACACAAGCGAAGAGAAGGCAAGGGGGGATAAGCCGCAAGCCAATGGGAAGGCCGGTTTGGATACGCTGGCGCGAGCGGAGCGTTGGTCTCTCTTGCCGACGGGCGACGGGCGCGACGACGACGACAGTGTGGCTGCTGTCAGTGGCCGAATTTCTCGCGAGAAGAATCGCGTCGGACGCGCGCGTGCGAGAGACACGCTGTGTCGCGCGCAACCCTCCTCGGCGCGCGCTCGCTCTCTCTCTCTCGCTCGCTCTTTCGGGACTCGCACACGCCACCCTTTCGTGAGGTTGACGCGAGGCTAACCTGACGATGACAACAAGCGACGGTCACTCGTTGCAAAATGTGCGAACTTTTTTTGTGTCGCGAAAATCAAGCTTGACTTGAATTCGTGGCGCGCTCGAGCAAGAGAGACAGAACGTGTCAGCAGTGCAAAAAAAAAACAAACTGAACAAAAATAAAAAGAATTTGTATTTATAATAAGCGCCGAATTAAAAGGAAACAAAAATAGTTGGGAGAATTTGTGCACAGCCTGTGGTCGTTATCAAATGTGCGTGTAAATAATCGGCTGCGAGGGAGAGAGAGAGAGGGAGGCGGGGAGGAAGGACAAATATTGAATATAGGCGAGATAAATAAGGGAAATACATGGCAGTTGAGTGCGAGTGTTAAATTCAAGGAGTTGAGGTGGAGAGGGATCAGCCGGCGGAGAGAGACGAAGTGAGGCAGTGAGCCGCACGCTCGAGTTGGCGCTCGCGCCAAACGCGTGGTGCGAGTGCCCGACGTAGACAACGGGACTTGACGTAGCGCGAAAGAGTGCGCACCAAGATGGCGGACCTCGAGGCGGTACTCGCGGATGTGAGCTATCTGATGGCCATGGAAAGGAGCAAGTCAACGCCCGCTGCACGCGCCAGCAAACGCATCACCCTGCCCGATCCTAGGTACGACAGCAAACAAACCAGCCCCTTCGCGACACGGCCAACCGACGACCGTTTGGCCGCTACCGATCTTGTTCCTTATTCCAATGCCAACTATTTCTGCCAATTCACGCGGTTTATTATTAGACGCACGCATACTCGCGCGAGACCAACGATCCAGCGAACAACAACGTCTGTTTTACTTTTTTTTTGTTGCTCCGAAAAGGAAGGGTGTTTCAAATAACGTCGATGCGATCATTGTTTACATTCCATCAACAGTACATTTACACAACAATGATCCCCACTTTTGACACTCTAACGATTGTTTGTTTTTGTTTTTTGTTTGGGTTCTTTGGTTCTGGCGTGAATTTAGGCTGAGATGAATGGAATTTTGAAATGTCAGATTTTGAGGTGTCAGAATTCGTCGGAGCTAGTGGTTGCAATCGAGACTGGTGACAGTTTTTTGTGTTGCTTATACTATTATTAACTTTTTTGGTAATCGAATAGAAATAGTCTAATTAGGAACTTTTGAAACAAGTTTTCTTGATTGGACTTTGATTATTTGGTGCTATTTCTGGTTTTGTTAATGGTCTTGCTGTTTACAAATTATATAGTTTTGATCTTTTAACACTAAAAGAACCCAAATCAAACATATCCATTTCTGATTTTAATCAATTTTTATTCAAAATGATGTATTTTGAGATCAAAGTTAATTAAAACATCACTTGAGCAAGAAACATTCGAATTAAAATCTTCAATTTCCAACGTGAATTTAGATGGTTATTAAATATTTGCAATCAATATTTTTTCATATAAGCTGTAACGAAACGATACATTCTTGGTATTTGATGAAATGGAAACGTTTGCTTTCATACTCAATTTTGACTTCATTCGATTTCAAATAGCATAAAAATAACAAATATTTCAATAGCAGTGGTATAGGAAAGAATAAATATTGATTCGAACGTTTTTAAAAAGATTTCGTGTAATAAGTTAAAAAGGTTTGGTCTTTTTAGGAAGACTAAATTATCTTACAGGTTGATTGAAAAACTGAAAATGTCACCGCATTAAGTTCAAAATTGCAAAGATTTGTTAAACAAAATGGTTGTTTTTATTTAACATGTAATCCGATGTTTTTTTTTTCAACTCAATGCACTGAATAGAATCTTTTTTCATTCAATTATGTTGTGTTGTTATATTAATGAGTACAATACAAATAAAATAGAATAAATTACTTGATTGAAGTGTAAACAAGTCTGTAGACGCGTTTGCATTGCCATCAACTTGTTTCATCCACATTGATAAATGTTATTTCTATCTTAAAAGACGTTTTCAAAGGTCCAGACGAATTCGCGCGGAATATTCATACGGATAGATAACGAATCAAGTTACCATTTATGATCTTTCAATTAAAAACATTGCATTAACATTTAAACGTTAACACAATTAGCAGTCTGTTAGTATTCAACTCGACAGATTTATCTGTTTTCTGATAAAGAGTAATATCAAAAATAATCCACGAGAATTGAAATATTATTTGTGTTCTATTTATTGGGTTTCGGTGAAATTTCGAGTTTGATATAAAGCGATAAGTATGATTTCAGGGTTACTTATCATTGAACCCCGTTACAATTCTCGTTATTGTGTCACAGCGTTCGGGCGCAAATGAACTGAGCTTGCCGCGAATTTGCTTTTTATTGGTTCGATAACGTGACTGTCCGTCGTGAATTTCGTTTCACTCATATTGAGCAATTTTGTGTTAACACTTTTTTTCCCGAAGAAAACTCCAAGCAAAAAGTAACGCGAACCTAAAAATGCGAACTTCCGAATAATAAATGTTCAATCAAGCGATAAACATTAATTAATAATTACGAAATTATAACGAAATAAAGCAGAAACTAAAGTTGTGCAGCGATGTCTATGTTATCATCAAAAGTTTGCACTAAAAGTCCAATTTTAGCGAAATTTAATTAATCGAAAACTGCAACTTTAATTTAACAAATTATTAAGTTTTCCTGATTGCAAATAATATTTGGCGCTGAAACGCAGTAATTGGAACAAGCTTCTTTTTTTAGATAGCAAATTTTACTAAAAATTAATACCACCATATTGATTTCATACGATATTTTTTATTCTCATATTTTTATCCGTCATAGTTGAATGTCTGACGTCTATTTCTGTAATTTTATGCCTGTTAAATTTCAAAAAAGGGTACATACTAATACGAACGAATAAATAATAAAACACCGAACTGACTTTTTCTCAAATAGTTGAAACTATGAATATTGTGATTATCGCCGCGGGATAGATGCAAAAGCTGTTTACAGCCAAGTCACCCTCGTCAAAAATTTATGCACACCACCGACTCGGACCCGAGTCGTTCATTCCACATCCTTCTAGAGTCGAAGGGTACAGAAACAAAAAATGTTTGCATAACGGTAATGCGCACACATCTCACCATTCCACCCACCTGCTTTCGCTCATCTTTTTAAACAAAAAAAATGCCTCCCACCATCTCTCACGTGAAACCCAGATTTTTGTTCAACAAAAGAAACCTATTATAAAAATTCAACTATCTTTTCTAACACTTTTTCATTTCAAAATCGAACAAAAGCTTGCACACAAATAAATAGTGAATAAATAAAAGTATTTTAAAAACAAAAAAAAATCGTTCAAAGAATAATTTGATCGTAAACGCCAGGTTTCGACATCACGAAAGGTCAACTCAATTAGTTAAGTGGGGAATATTTACGAATACGAAATATCGCGTGAAAAGGCAGAGGAAAAAAAAGTTCCATGCGCTTTGTATCAGTCTTTCAGTGTATTTATCTTGAAAACGCCTTTGTTTGAAGTGATAAACACCCTTTTGATAACACAGCACACGCTATTACGTACCTACAATTTTTTCAGTCTCCGAATCGATACCGCTGATGATGACTGAAAGAAAATCAGCCCGCGGATTTAGGTGGACATGCATTTTTTATCCACGGTTCAAACTACCTGCTCTTCATAAGCTGTTTGAATGTTGACAAGCCGGTCAGACGTTCTGTACGGTTTGCCCGCAACACACACAAACTTTAAAGTCAGATAGTTTGGCTTTTTTTCTGCTATACGTCAAAACTCGAGGACTCAAATGGTAAATGTCGCTTCATTCAAATGTTCAATTTGCTCGTCGGTTATGTATGCTGGTTGATAAATATGGAACATGCGTGGAATGACGAATGTTCGAACAATTTCACACAGATCGATGGCGAAAGGGTTGCGCGATCCAAATCTATGCGACTGAAAGTGCGCTCAAATTCACGTTGGTTGACATACCGGATCACAAATTGAAAATTCCTCAAAATCTCGCCTTTCCGGCCAAAAATAAATGTTGATCATCGTTGGAGATCCATTTTGTCAAATGACTCTGACGTTCGCTGCAATTGATAAGATTTTTCGAATTGGTTCGCTTTCAAACCGACCTCTCCTCTTTTGAAGAGCATTACGCAATTACGAACACGACTAACAAAGCTACAATCCGGCCAGATATAAAATATCAAGCTCACTTTATGTATTGCAATTTACCATCTGCTCGCGCTACGTATCATGAATCCAGTCAATGGTTCGATTTACATATCTATATTCGAGCTCGCGATCGTCGTCGTTTTTCTTTCTCAACGTGAAAACCTTATTCCGAGGTTGTCTTTTTTTTTCTCTCTCGTCGTTTTATCAATCAAGTCGCCAATCAGCTGGAAATATAACAAAAGACCTCTTTTTACAACCGCAAACAAAATTTGGTCCTTGAAAATACGAGCGTTTTGCGGCGAACGCTTATTTCAGTGTCGTAAATTTGACTTTGAAATGCAGCGTGCTTTGTTGAGTGTGTTATGAAAATTGCGCAACTTTCCATGCGTCTTGTGCTGCGCCTCACTTCTTTTTTCTTCTCAAAATTTGTTCCGTCTTGGAGTTTAATAAAAATGCTTAACTTTTGAGCAAGTCAGAATTTCGAGTTACTTTGGATAGTTTTTGAGCCGGCGAATTTGATTGTCCCGCAGAATTTCATTACTTGAACAAATATGCTTTTGTGTTTTTGGGTTTTATGGCTAAATGTTTGTTTGTGATGTAGTTAACCGCGCAATTTGTAAAGACGTCGGAGCTTTTCGTCCGGGCTCTATTTGCATTTTGCAACCACTTTGCAACGTGGATGGATAAACTGTTGAGCGACGCGAAGTTTGTTATTGCGCCGGAGCAGGTATTAGGTCCTGCGAATTTATGGTGCCAGAAAATTTGTTCCCATTCAGCGCTCAAATTTATTGCTTTGATCAGTTGTAAGACACGGCTCTAAGTTGCCCCGAACAATGCTCCAGTTCTAATCAGCCAGCCTCCTTTTCGTTTCTCGAATACGAATCAAAAATCCAACGTTTTGTTAACGAACGACTAAACCCAATTTCTCACCTACATCAATTAGTTTACAAAAGTCAGACTGAAAAATTGTTTCACGAGATCACAACTTATTTGAATGGTCTTTTTAACTTGGGTTTAATCTTACGATTTAATATAAAATAATTGAAACAATTTTGCCGGATAAAAAAAATCGATGAATTTTCATTATCCCCGTACAGCCTGGCAAAAAAATCGTGCTCAATCAAGCAAACCAATGAAACGGAGGATCGATTTTGTTCTTCAATCCCGGCTTTTCGTTTATTATTTTAGCGAGAAACATAATCAAGGCACGAAACTAAAATGAAGGGAAAAGATGATGAGATATTACAAGTTCGTTATTATTATTTTTCGTTTTGTTTTTACAACAACTGTTTAAAATAAAATTGATTATCAAAGTTTTATAGAAAAAAAAGATCAATTACGACAGTGCGAAAAAAATGCAATTAAAATCATGAAAAAAGTCGGTATTTTGTGTCGAACGAAGATATTATTTGATTAACGTTTACATCGTTTCAAATTTTGGGCTTTTCGAGCAACGAAATTCTGCACACGTCACTGAAACAAAGACCTTGATTGAGACTTTCTTTCTGTATGGACACAGTCGAATCATTCAAACTGATTTCAATTTGAATCACAAAGCATCCAATTATGACGCTTAAGTTGTTAAAAATTTGCACTGAAAATTCAACTTGTTAAACAATTACAATCGAATCACTTGTTTTAATGCTGAATTCGAAGTGATTTCGATTTATTTCTTTTTTTTTCTCAAGTGAATGAACTTGTATTTTTGCGTAGGGTTTAGTTTGCAATTTAATTAGTGCAAAATTTGGTTGGGTTGAAAATCCGCAAGTTCTGGTAACTGTTTGTGTACACGTTACAACTGGCATGGTAAGTTGTAATCCGAAAAGAGGCGTTGTTATTCCGTTCTCGTACGTATGTGCCAACAAATGACAACAAATTAATTATCCTACAGATGTGACAACACGGCGTTTATTTACTGACAAATGAATGAACGACTACGCAGACCTAATTGCAAAAATAAGGGCCAAAATGATAACAATCATGAGCGAACGAGAGAAGTTAATTTGCACGATGATTCTTTGGCGTGTTTGCTAAACCAGCGTGTCACATTTGTGACATCGTTTTTCTATCTGATATCAGAATAACTTTTACATTTCGAATGGTTTTGAATTTGGAAAAGTTAATAAAGTTTCATGCTCAACAACTCGTCGGTTGAAAAAGCAGATAAAAACAAATTTTATGAGTGTTTCGCGAAACTTGTTTTTTTAAATGAAAAGCTATTGGTGAAAACGCCAGACTTTATTTGAGACAATGAGAATCGTATTTTATCCACGAATTTTGGTAAAAATACTGGCCGTAAAAAGCAGACTGCATGGCTTTAACAGTCCAGTATGTATTTGTCAAACTTTAAACGAACAAGGATTTATTCAAGCCTTTTAAACAAATTGATGTGCACGTACAAAACAAATAAAAGTAACAGTCAGACTTTTGAATGTTTCATAACTTAGAATTCGTATGGAAAGCGTGTTATAAACTTGAAACATGCAAATTTTTTCAATTAATCTGTAGCTAATTTTATAGAGAAATTGGTTTTAGAAAAGTGTTCACTTTAACCTTTGAAAATTGTTCTTGCGTCAAAGTAAAAAAACTATTTTGCGTGTAGTTTTACAACCTTTTCTAAATTTAACAAACTCGGCATTCCGAATTTGTAAATGTGTACACTTATTTCAGATTTTATTTCCATCAGTCAAATGTCTATTTTTGTGTTCTTTACTTGCAAACTGGTAAAGTTTCTTATTATAGAAATATAAGGCTGTGGCTTTTGTTGCCATGCAGATCCCTGCAAATTCATCAGACTAATTATTTTCGTTTTTCATTATAATCACAAAGAAACTGCAACACATTTTAATACTTCAAACGAAACGAAAATTAAATAAAAAGTGGAAACATGAAAAAAAAATCAACCTTAACGACCTCAGTAGTGAAGTCAGATTAATGGCGAAATTCCGCAAGCTCAAATGGAGCATGGAAAGTTGAGTAAACAATGCTAAATATTTGTTGAATGAGAAATCTTGTATCAAAATCATAAATATTTGATCTCAGGATTGATTTTGTCACGGAAATAATTACCTGAACTTGTCGATGTTTGTTATCTTTTATTACTAGTTCAACAAAGATCAATTTTTTCCCCATGAATTCTATTACTTTTTTCAGAACTGATCTGATTCTAGATCGTAATTTATATCTGCTGCGCAGGGGGATGTCAAAATGATACGAGATGAATTCGTTGGTGTCACTGTTTAGTATTAATAGCCACTCTACTTGAACCAGGTCAAAATATGCATATTTTGCAAAATATTTCAACAAAATAAGTAAAAACAAAAAAAGCAGCGCTCAACTTGTTGATAAACGCATTAAAATTGTTGCGAACTTTTTAAATCGTCTTGCAACGTTTGTTCCCAAATATAATCAACGAAAAACCAATTAAAGTTCACGAAACTATTTTTATTTACTTTTTTTTTCATTCCTATCAAATTTCCCAAACTCAATCGATAGTTGATAAAATGTTCAATTATTTTTTTCACCGAGGGGTTTATATTTGTTCTTTATTTAAAAAAATCCAATTAGAATATAAAACACAGTTTCAATTTATAACAATAAAACTATTTGCTTTTCAATTAAAGTTCGAACTTGGATTCAAATAAAATTTATTTCACGTGAATACGTTTGAACGGTGAAACAATAATGATGTATTTACCGAGACAAGTGGGTTGGGGGTAACACTCGAACCTTGGAGGGGGATTTTAAATACCCTCGCGGCCATCCTCTGACTGACAAATGAAAATGAGGATCCCGTCGGAAGTGGATCTTTTGGTACGAACTTTTCCATGCGTTTGTAATTGCGAATCGCAATTACACAATCTCTAAATGCAAATTAAATATCTCACACAATATTGCTTTTACAAAAAAAACATCATTCTTTGATGACCCTACTCAAACAACTCTTTTACTTTTTCACTGTATCAAAATTAATTCGTAATAAATATTGAAAGCATTTAAAATGTGCTATTAAAAGCTCTGATGTCTGAATTAATTTCACAGTTTATGCTCAAAAATGTTAACATGGTAATCAAAGGGTTTGCTTTTGCAATCCTGTAGATTGTGAAACGAATGTTAATCATGCTTTATTGTGTTTAGAGAAAATAGCTGATGTGCTTTTATGAACATTTAACATCAAGTTCATTAAGAAACTATTTCAAATTGGAAATGTTTGTGTGTTGTGCCTAAGTTTTCTAAGTGGCCTACATTTCTCAGCTCTTCTGATGAAATACCAAATGTTCAGGCAATTTCACAAGGCGTCTCGCCTGATAACTTGAAGCTTATTTTAACGAGCGAAAAACTTCTCATCCATTCCTAGCTTTACGCTACGTAAAAGGATTTTTTATCTTGTTACTTTTCTTTCTAATTTCATATCTGCGTTTCCTTTTTCTTTTTGATTCTCGAACAAAACAGCCCTGCAAAATCCTATCGTTTTTAATGATAAACAAACGAAAAGTTCAATTTTCAAAAGTTGCGCTGAAACTTCGACTGCTGCAAAATTGAGGGATTTCTCGACCAGAATACTAAATGGAACAAAACCAAATCAATGGCATTAGTTGAACCATTATTTTATTTAAACCCTTGTCTCGCTTTCATTGCACGTTTTCTCTGTCTCTTTGCTCGTGAAAACAGAGGCCCTTTGTGTACAACCGAGTTAATAGTCTCGTCGCAAACTCGCTCGCTGTGCGTTACATGCTCAACAGTTTCTGCTGCATAAAAGGGTTCTTTTATTATCTATTAGTTCATGTGCTCGGTTTATGTCTCTGCATTGATGTATTGGTTATCGATTGCCAATTGACAGCGCGCTCTATCTTGATTCAAAACTATATCAAACAGTTCCGTTTGCAAAGTTTCCATTCATCTGACAAAAAAGAAACAACTTCTAACACAAATAATAATAACAAAGAAAAAAGATGGTTCTGTGATGAATTAAACTTGATATAAAACAAGGTTGTAATTGTAATTATTAGCTTTAGCAAATGAAATTTGAGGATCGAAATTGATTCTGCATGCGGGACCAGTGGATTTCGAACATTCTGGCAGAGGAAGCGAGTCAAGTGTCAGAAATCGAGCTTTCGGATCTCTGAATTACCACGCCTGTCGTTGTTCAAGTTTGCTCGATGCACAATGGAGTTTATTAAAATATAGATATAGTTTAACGCGAACCAACTGGACTGTAAAATTTGCGCTGCTCGGCTTTATTTATTTACATCTCAAACTGCACCATCTGAATTCTGTAACATGATAATCTGAATTCCTAGCCAAGTCGGTTATCTGATTTTGCAAGTTGACGGCTTTATTAATTTTCATTCAATAAGTAGCTTCTGAAACGTTTTGATTTAGTCCCATACTGTTATATAGTTCAAACAAAGCACCATTATTGGCAACTGCGCGTCGAGTTTGCATTCAAAGGTGATTAGCAAAGTTGATAAGATGCTGATCGTATTTCTCATCCTCTGATGCGAGCTTAAGATTCTGATGACTTGTAATCAACCGAAACAAATTGAGCAGTCACATTATTTTTGAATCTAATTAAACTAGTTTGGATGTCACATTTAAACCTGAGTTCAAAATATCAACTTTCAATTAAAACTTCTTTTTCATACATTTAGACGCGCTTTTTGCACTTTGCTTTTTGAAACTCAACAGAGCGAGTGTTATTTTTACCTTTTTTTATTTAAGTTGTCAGCAAAATTGGGTTTCCTGCCAAAATCAAATTAACTAATCTGTTCAATTATTTCAATATAAAGTCAATAGAAGTAAAGTGAAAATCGATATTTATAATTTTGCACCGTTATGATCGTGAGTTTTTTAAATTTAGAGCTGTTTTGAATTTCAATTTCAGTTAAAATTTGTTGTGATAATTGACGAAAAGAAAAAAAACTAGAAAACTATGCAATAAACCTGAAACTAATCAGATTTATTTTGAACAATCAAAATTTGTAGATACGTTTCTTTAAAGCAGTTTTTATTTAACCCTTTCTCTGCCAGAGCTGCTTTAAAGGAACGTATTTTAGAACATATTATACGTTTACATCATACGAGAACACATAAAACGATGGCTCTGATCTTTCTTATTGAAATTTTGCAGAAAGTACTAAAATAAATATTTATGAAATTCTAAGCATTTTTTCAACAATTTATAACCCACATTTTAACAGGCATTAACTTAGTTTTTCATAAATTTGATTAAACAAAAAATTTGTTCAATGTTTTTCATCGATAAAAGTTATTTGTTTGGTACAGAAAGAGTAAATAAATAAATATTTTTCAGATAAGGAATAAAAAAAGTTTTGCACGATTGAAAACAAGTTTGATTTAAAAATGAAAAGTTCCATTCAACAAGTCCGAGAGTTGATATCGACGAATCGTAAAATAGAATTAGATGTATTGCGATGAAGTGAACGCGGAATTGACGGTATATCACCTATTTGCTTGTGATTAATTACTCCCCCGTTCGATCGGATCAATTGAACATCATCAGGCCACGATTTGCGCGCCATGTGCTTTAATATGGCGATGATGAGAGCGTTAAGGACACCACGTCACTCGATACAAACATGGACGCGCACAAATACTCGTTCTTGATTCAACTCGAAAATTCCATCCGCGGCAAAAATTCCAATCCATATAAACGCAAACATTTTGCCCTCTCAAATGCACCTTTTCATTCGCACTGCGTACCTCCCGTTCTGTCATTTTGTTTTGTTTTCGACAACCCGCACATTTGTTTTAACGCGCGACCAATTTGAATCAAACAAAACAAACAAACAAAAAATAGCCTCCCGATAAAAAAACAAAACAACAACAACAAACAAAACAAATAGTTCAATTTGAAAAAGTCATTGAGTAGGTCTGCAAATGTCACGGCGATCTGATTATTATTTTGTGTCTTTCAATGATCGTCTTTCCATTATTGCATAAAGCTTCGTTGAAATCAATAAACACTGATTGTTCGTGTTTTTTATAACTAAACGCGCAAACACGTGCGGAGGAGAGTATCATTTATGCCACGTCAAGTGCCGTAACGTCTGCATTGCGAGCGGTATCTTCTATTTGGATTTGTTTTTTTTTTCAACTTCAACCAACACAATGCTGTAACTCGAAGTTAACATAATTGAAGCGATAGTTGCTGACGTACATGCGCTATATACCAACTAGATATAAGGGTTACACGAGCACCGTTGACATTATTCGTTTGAATCAAATTCTAATTCCATTTGACACACATTTTGTTGTCAATTCAACCGTTTCCCCTCCCCTCCTACTCTCTCGGCCCATCTTCTATTCCTAATTTTATGCCATTCTTGCAAAACGTTTGCAATTTTTTTACCCCCACCCCTTTTGCCTTTCAATTCAATTTTTGCGTCTTAGTTTGTTTCGCTTTAATCACGTAAAAGCTCATTCGAAACACTTGCTTAAACACATTCAACAACGAGACATGATTAACATTTCTATTTTCTCGGGGAATTTTACCGGTTATGACAAAACATCAATCATGTCGTTCAAAGAGAACAAGTTTTCGCTGATGGTAACTTGTCTTGCTTCTCTGTTTTCTTTCTTCGTTCAATACACCGAACTTTTCCTCTTTTTTTCTTTTTTTTTCGCAAAACTTTATGTTTCGATTTAACTTTTACTTTACTACTTGTTATTTGAAACTGAATTGATATTAATTCAATGTTTTTGTTTTTGTGTTTGTTGCAGCGTACGAAGTGTCATGCACCGGTATCTCGAGAAAAAGAGTGAAGTCACTTTCGACAAAATATTTAATCAAATGTTAGGTAAGTTTTGGAGGCAAACAAAAAATTGTAAAGTGATAAGATGAGTGCTATTGTTTTTAATGCACGTTTTTTTTATGTTTCAGGATACCTTTTATTTAAAGACTTTTGCGAAACTGTATCAGAGGAGCCCATTTTACAACTCAAGTTTTACGAACAGGTCAGTAGTTTTTTCTCCAATTTTATGTCAAGTGAATTGAGTAAGATAAGACTCAGGGATACAAAATATGTTCTGTGGAATGTGTACGTGGTGAGATTTTGTAAAACTTTTCTGTAAGCTTATACCGTATGAAAAATAATACACGGATGAAAATGTGAAAAAAATATCAGCAAATTTGATAATTCGTCTTAGAAGTTGGAGCAATTTATCACGTGGTTGACATCTTGTAATTCTTAAAACGACAAAAAGTTTTAGAAAAACGAAGTTTGAATTGAAGCGAAACTGTTAATTGATTTTCGATGAATTATGATTTATTAGAGTAAGTAAATTATGATGATATTCAAACATGTATAATTTATTAAATAATTTGATTGCTAATCAACCGCGTGACATGGTATGCTAATATTTCAGTAGTTGACTTTATATTTAGTCAGGCGTGTATAAATTTATTGAATAAATAACGAGATTTCTGAATTGGTGATATAAATTCGCGCGAGTTGGCGTGAAAATTGGTAATTTTTAATAAACGTTTCAAAAGCAATTTCCTTTTTCGTTCCAGATAAAAGCTTTTGAAAAGCTTGAGTGTCCCGAGGAGAGAAAGAAATTAGCGAGGGAGATATATGATAATTTCATAATGAAAGAATTGTTAGCGCACTCGCACGTAAGTAGACGATCTATGGGCGATTAAAAAAAAAAGCACATCACGAGTTTGTCATGATTCTCACGATTCAACGTGTGTTTTCGATTTGCAGGAATATTCCGCGGACGCTGTGGCACATGTACAAAAGTATCTCATGAAAAACGAGGTTCCTGTTAATTTGTTCGAAGTGAGTTTTATTTCATAAAGCTTGTTACACCATCGATTTTGTTTCCTGATACAATTTATACGCAATTGTTGACAGTTTTTTAAAATATTTCCTCTCATTTCGTAGCGTAATCGAATTCCCATTCTTTTTCAGCCTTATATCGAAGAAATTTTCAATCACTTAAGAGGGGAACCTTTTCAAAAGTTCCTTGAAAGGTAAATCATACAAATTATCAGCTTTTTCTGAGTTTAAAGAACACAGATTCATTAATTATTCTTCTTATTTCAGCGATAAATATACGCGGTATTGTCAATGGAAAAATCTCGAATTAAATATACAGGTACGAATGAATTTCAATGTGTAATTTACGTTCCAATTGTAAAATCCAATTTCTTTCCAACATGATACTGCAGACTAAAATCACGCACATAATTTCCATAAGAATAACTGTTTTATCCACTGACATAATTAAATTATATTATATACAAATTCATTTATATCACGTACGTGAACCTATATTTATATGTCACTCTGATAACACTATATTGTAAATTTAATTTGCGCGCATGCCCTGCAACTTACTTTTTGTCATGCAATATAGTCAATAAATTTGTATAAAAAGTTTCGACTAGAAATTGCTATTTTTAAATCTCATCGTCGATGTAATAATAATAAATTATGCTTTGGTCAAATTGTTTATGTAAATTTGAACTGAAGTATTGCGATGGTGCGATAGAAAATTAATTTGCGAAAATGATGATAATCAAAAATTAATCTTTGCAGTTAACGATGAACGACTTCAGTGTGCATCGGATAATTGGAAGGGGTGGATTCGGTGAAGTATATGGTTGTCGCAAGGCTGATACGGGTAAAATGTACGCCATGAAGTGTCTTGATAAAAAACGCATCAAGATGAAACAAGGCGAGACCTTGGCACTTAACGAAAGGATAATGCTCTCGCTAGTCAGTACTGGGGTAAGTGAATAATACAAGCGCCTTTACTTCCTCGGTATCGGACAATTTGATCTATAGCCCAAAACGAGTTTCAGCGATAAATCAATCCCAATTCAACCATTTTTCAGCAGGACAGATTTTCTGAAGGACGATTAAACTTTGTTACACTTTTAAATGAATAATTGGATGAGTAATGTTTCATCGCGATGATAAACATTGGAAAAAATAATTGGATCCTCGTTGGGTCTAAATTAACAACGTTAAATTATTTGAAACAAATGGCATTAAGTTCGCAATTAAATTGATCAACTGATAAAAAAAAGCACTCAATAAGCAAAGCAACTCTGGTTGCTTATTTCTACGGTGAACTGATTTCACGTCGTTTTTATTTTCAATTCGAGAAATCGATTTACACCGACTGGACAAGAAATAGAGAAATAAAAAAATCAATAGATTTTCATTCGAAGTCGAGCATAGATTCCCCGAACCGGACATGGATTTCCCCATCTAAATTAAGTATCATATAGGGATTCTTCTCTGTTTATACGTTTATTTAGCCCCTACAAGATAAATCGTCGCTGAGACACATCTTGACGGCTCTACATACTTTTGTAATATTTTTATAACTTCGCACCGGGGTCATATTTCAGCTTCAGGAGGAAAACCACATTTCGTTCATTTTATTTTTAAATAATTGCTTCTTAAAGTGTAATTGACGCATTAATTAAGCAGATACAAAAGAGAACACGGTTCGAATTTCAACGGACAAAATAAAATTGACTTGAAAATGACTCTGAGCTCGAACGCCATAATCGGTTGTAAATTAATCGCTAATGGCTGTGGTGCATTTAATTGAGATGATGTTGTGTTTGACAGGTGGATTGCCCTTTCATAGTATGCATGACGTATGCCTTCCATACACCCGATAAATTGTGTTTTATATTGGACTTAATGAACGGAGGTGATCTGCATTACCACCTGAGTCAACACGGGGTGTTTAACGAGCTTGAAATGAAGTTTTACGCGGCCGAAGTGATTTTAGGACTCGAGCATATGCACCGCAGGTTTATCGTTTATCGAGATCTCAAACCTGCGAATATACTTCTCGATGAGCACGGCCACGTCAGAATATCAGATTTAGGATTAGCTTGCGATTTTTCAAAAAAGAAGCCACACGCTAGTGTGTAAGTATTTTTTGTTATTCACAATCTTGATTTTAATTTTTCAATGTGTTGTTTTTTCTTCATAACCAAAATTTTCATTTGCAGGGGAACACATGGATACATGGCACCAGAAGTACTCTCTAAAGGTACAATGTACGACTCGAGTGCTGACTGGTTTTCGTTTGGTTGCATGCTGTTTAAACTTTTAAAAGGACACAGTCCGTTTAGACAGCACAAAACTAAGGATAAACACGAAATAGATCGGATGACACTCACAATGGTACGCTCAATGCAATTGTTATGCTCGTGAAAAGTGGTATTTCATTTTGAAACATGATTTCATTTTTTCCGTGCCGTTGACACCTTTTTGCCCGATTTTTCCCCTCTGCCAAAAACGTTTTGACTCATAAACGTTTGTACAATGAGAACAAAACGGTTGAAAATGAAATATCACTTTTTGGTCCGTTATCACTGAGACGTTAATTAGAAAACTGCTGAAATCAACAAGTGTTGTGAAAATGCTTTGAAAATTCACCGTTGGAGGAAAAAAATTTTAATTATTCGCTTAGTCCGAGCAATAAAAGTCAATGTCAGCTTGCTATTCTTTGGGTCGTTGATATATTCCTTTATTACGAATTATGCACAATTGTCGTATGCAAAGATGAAACATTTTTTTCCTCTTTTATCTTTTTCATTTCAGTTGATTTTGTTACTGGAAAAATGAAATGAAAATTTAAAGTGTACATAACTTATTGACACGTGGATTGTTACTGAAATTGAATTCATGTCTGCTGTTTGAACGTTAAATAATGTATTAAAATATAACAAATATGTACATGCGAGAGTGTTTCGAATTACCGTTCAAGGAGCACAAAGAATCAGAAAAGTGTTGTTCTGTTATGTAACGCATTTCATAACGCGACGCAGTATAATAATTATAAAAAATAGCTATTTCTCTAACAAGTTTAGAAGAATAAAAAGGGAAAAAGACGTTGATTACATCATTATAAGCTCGAAAGTATAAAGCTTGAACTGGAAGAATGAGCTGAGCTTAATTGAATGATTACGCGAAATGCATCAGGATTTGCGAGATTAAATGTCCGATTGATATGAGAAAAATTGTCCGTTTGAATAACTCATTTCGATACATTTTAGTCAAATTGGTTTATGTGCGATGGATTTCATTTTGATGAGATATCGATTCGGTGATAAAAAAAACATGTTTACTCCACTGGGGGTTTCAAAATTAACGATCGCATAGTATCCACGATTAATTCAATCGGAAACGTGCGTGAAAACAATAGCGAGAGAAACTGTACAATTGGTTATTTCATTTTCAGAATGTGGATCTGCCGGAAACGTTTTCGCGGGAGCTGCGTTTGTTGTTGGAAGGACTTTTGCAGCGAGACGTGAACAACAGGCTGGGATGTCGCGGTGCCGGCGCCGACGAGGTGAAGGAACATGCGTTCTTCAGTGGTATCGACTGGCAACAAGTTTACTTGCAAAAATACACGCCCCCGTTGATACCACCGCGCGGCGAGGTCAACGCCGCGGACGCTTTTGACATCGGCTCCTTCGACGAGGAGGACACCAAGGGCATCAAACTCACCGACGCCGATCAAGAACTTTACAAAAACTTCCCCCTGGTTGTTTCCGAAAGGTGGCAAACCGAAATTGCTGAGACTGTTTTTGAAACTATCAACAACGAGGCGGACAAAGTTAGTTTTGTTCAGCAAGTTTCGTAACTTTATTTCAACTTGAACAATTGTTATAACATTCTTGTTGTTTGCAGGAAAACAAGAAGCGAGCGAAGAAAGTGCGGTTTGAACCAAACGAAAAAGGTCAGTTGAAGAGTTGAAATGTTCAATGATGAATGTTATTTTTGAACTTTGTTATGGAAATTGTTGTTTTGTTTTCAGGTTCTGATTGCATTTTGCATGGATACATCAAAAAACTTGGCGGCCCGTTTGCAAGTGCATGGCAAACGAAATATGCTAAATTGTATCCCAACAGGCTAGAACTGCATCCGGAATCTGCAACTAAGCCTGAACTCATTTTCTTGGATCAGGTTAGTCAGACGATTCCAACCAGTTGAATGTATATTTACAGTCTTCTTTTTTCAAAAGATTTATTTGAATTTTTCATTTATTTCATAGGTGGAAGAAGTTTCTAGCGACCTTCAGAATGTAAAAGGAGAGCAATGCATCGTTGTGCGAACCCGAGATGCCAAAATAGTTCTCACGAATGTTGTAAGTAAATGAGTACAAATATTTTGCTACAATTTTGAAAACTAATGTTAAAATTGTGCAAAAATGAAATTTTTCAATGTACCTCTGGAGGTATAATCGAATAAAAAGATTTAATGTAAGAACAAAGTATTTTTTAAACAATGTTTTTCTTTCACAGGATGAAATAAGTTTAAAAGAATGGGCAACGTCGTTGCGATCAGCACACAAGCTATCAATGGAGATGTTGGGAAGCATGGCGAAGAAAGCCGGCAAAATTTATGGAACGGAGAGAGACGTGATACCACCGACGCAACGGTCGACGAACGGCAACTAGCCCATCGTCAATATCAACGACTGCATCGAAAAAGGCTAGCAGCAGCAACAACAATAGCAACGTCCGCAGTAAGCCGCCGTCATCTTACAAAAAGTCCCACTGCCCCGCGGCAGCAAACGCGGCCACTTTTTTTATATAGGTATACAAAGGGTACATCATAGTGCGACACGTTGATCCATCCTGCGCGACTCCGATCAACATCAAACTCCTATGTTCTAAATGTTCCCTTTTAATACAAAAACAAACAGAAACAAATACCAATCCCCGTTTTCGTTTCTTCCCACCTTTTGTCCCGTCCCTCAATACAAATTGATGCTCGATTGAATGTTCGCTAAAACAAATGCACAATTTTATATTCCCCAAAGAACGAAATTTACAACGTTTTTCAATGTTTTTTACGTCAAAACCGAGTACAGCGACATACTTGTCGGAGAGAATCATTCATGAGGCGTTTTGCAATTGTGTATGAATAACTTTTTATTATCACTTTTGTCTGTAATCTTAAGTTGTATAGTTGAGAGGTCATGCTTGACACTACTAAACAAACTTGATTTGCGTTTTACAATTCGCTAAGATAAACACACTCAACCCCGATGGACGAATCAGTTTTCATTTTGTATCCTTCGAAGCGTTTGAGTAATTTTTTGTACATTTCTGGTTCCGTAGCCTTTGAATTCTAAATTTCCTCGTCTCAGTTATGGCGATTAGCGCCGTGCTCTGTGCGTATAGATGAAGGCAGGCGAAAAAAAAACAAAAGAAAAATAAAAAAACCAAACACCCATACGAGCAAAATCTAATAAATTAGTAAAGAACGGAACGACAAATAAAAAACGGTAAAGATGTTAAAGAAAGAATAAAAAAAACAGAAACTCCAGAGACAATGCTATAGCGAGTAGAATCGCACCGAGGCCCTCTCCACTACTCCTAAATAGGATACTCGGATATGCCTATATAGTGTCATCACACGTCGTTGTATTTGTACGTTTAGATATAATGTGCAATGTGGTGTAGAGAATAGCGATTAGCCACAGCGCGGTACAGAACATTTTCACAAAACTTTTACGCATGTTTTATCTGCGAATTGCGCTAATTCGAGTTTATGATAATAACAAAATAAAAACCAAGTGCAGAGTCCTCTTTTTTCATTGCGGTCTTTAAAATCAAGCTGTGTTCCAAACACAAAAGCAATCGTGCAATATTTGCTCAATTGTTGCACAAAGTGTGTGTGTCGGCGTGTGTGAGTGTGGGCGCTCGTGTGTATGTGTCCCCTTGTGCAATTATTAAGTCAATATTCGTATTCATTTTGGTCGTCGCAATTATTAGAACGTAGGACGCCGTCAAATAAAAAAGAAAAACGAAAAATCGAAAAGAAACCAAAAATTTGAATACCTTTGCGTGTAATATACAATCTCATTATTTCGAATGACAAAAAAAACTGATGCTTTTTTTAAGTGTGGTGTTTCGTACGATTAAATTATAAGTCTAATGTTATTTAATAAATATGTGCGATGAGATTTTTGTCAGTTGTGTACAAGAATTGAGACGGCAAGAACACAAACAATTTTGAATTGCGTTCTTTTCTGTGTTTTTGCAACCAATGGATAATCCCGATGTTATAATTGCCTGTTTCATTTTTGTCCGAACCAAAAAGAAATTGAGATTCAGTACTTTTTAGATTTTACGTTTATTTTTTAATACCTGTATATAATTTATTTTCGTCGTGCAACGTCAATTCATGTATACTCAAGTTCTTCCAGTACACCAGAATATAAACAAAAACAAACAAACCAGTCGATTTGTTTCGATTTCAAATATAGTATTTATTGCCGAAAGGTGATAATTTTTAAATCGTGCATTTATATGAACATTGGTATTACTTTAGCATTACAAACGATCGAACAATGTCAGAAACTTTGACATCTCCATCCGTGAATGAAGGATCGCAATATTCACTTGACAAAGAAGCAAAACCCAATAACAAACTTTTACATTATTATTGGAGTCTTTTTTTACAAATTGAAACAACAAATTTTTTATACATTGGCGATAATTTGTAAAATTATCAACGACAGCCTTTTATGTAAGTAAGTAAGGAGAAGAAAAAACATAAAATGAGATGTAAAGCCTCGAGTCAGCGCGAATCGCAAAAACGAAACACCTTCCAACCGACCGAAGGAAAAATATAAATATAATTAGCTTAATATCATTAATATTGCGTCATGGTGCAGAACAACAAAAACGACAGAACTATTGTATATCATCATTACAATTATTCAACCATCCCCGATTGTTCTCGTTTCAATTAATTTATTACGACTAATGCAAATCAATTTTATATTAACTTTGAAAAGACAAAACAAAATAACAAACCATACGAGAAACAAAATCTGTTATTTATTGTGTTACTATTGTACTGTCATGGAGAAGACATAAGGTCGTTTGTATATTGACAAAAAAACTATTGTTATAATTGTGTGTACGTCGGGTTAGAAGCGAACGCAGCTGGAAAACCCTGGCAATAAAGTATGCCATGAGAGCAGTGAAAAAAAACAACCTTTCGAAATTGTTATTTATCAATTTTTGTGTTAATCGACATTGTTCTATTTCATTTATCTATCTCGTATTAACCGAAGCATATCAGCGAGTCTTGGATCCAGCTCGGTACAGTTTTTGAAACGTTCGTCCAGTGTTTTAAAGTCCGCCCATTCGATCCAGTCTGGTGGGTCAATTTCGCGGTTCGACAGCGACGGGATCGCCCGCTCAACGAAAGCACAAATACCGCACCAGGACCGAAAATCTAATGAGTCGGTGATGTCGCCTAAAATCGTTGTTAAGTAACTTTTTTGGTCCTCTGTGAGCGGTTTACTTAAAAGTTCTTTCAAGGCTTCAAAAAGGTACTTTGGCAGCATGTACCGAGTGCCCTCGTAACTGTCCTCGTTAAATTGGTTGAAAATTTTTGACAATACAAACTTCCTACTGTCGGTCACATAGACGTGTTTACTCAAATACTGCAGGGGAGTTAAATCTGCAAAATATGAATTATAGTTTTTATTTTCTACATTCAAAATTGATTCCATATAATCATTATTTCTTTTATTTCATTATAAACAACAATTCTCTTACTGTTCAGAGACTGACTGTCCAGAAGCTCAAAGCGAGCACTTTGTCTTGTAAAAACTCTAGGAACGTTATGAGGAATTTTCTCTGTGTTCAACTGTCTGCGTCCTCTTATAATTGCATGCATCTCTTTTTTAACTCTCAATGCTTCTTCTAAAGCCATTTTCCTCTGTTAAAAATTAAAGCAGTTTTCTGTACGTGTTTTGTTTTTTAATGTTTTATCTCATAAGATATGCTTATTTAATTCTGATAATTGTGATTAAATAACCTTTAAAGAAAACTCCCATTCGATCATCTCACGATCCAAATCTCTGCATAGATGTTTCAGAACATCAGACGAAATAAAACTTGATGATAAGGCACTATCGATTACTGGGTCTAATGTTTTTTCAGGAAATGTATTAGATGTTGGTTGATCGTTAGTCTGAATCTTTAATCTGTAATTTAAAATTGAAAATTTGGAATCAATAAAATGAGAATGCAAAATGTTAAATTACAAATGAAACTAACGATGACCGTCTGGAATCGCCCTTATTTTGCGACACCAAAGTCTCGGACGGTTCTGGAGGATCCCTAACTTCCGTTTGCTGTCCATAAGTCGAACCTCTTCTGTGCTTTCTCTTCTTTTTCTTCTTTTTATGTTTTCGATTAGCATGAATTTCGTCACTAGTGGTATCGTCGTAATCGTCAGTACTCTGTACTACCTAGAATCTCATCCATTTCATTAACCCTTTCAGCGTTTCAAATCTATTCCTGTGTTATAAAAGCCCAAAAAAATTCTATACATAACTCAAAACTTATCTAAGTTTAAGTTTTAATTTAAAACTTATCTGAAAGTTATGACATTCTTGGTTCAAAATTCGTTTATACTTTCTAGTATAAAAATTGTTAGATTATTAAAGCACAGGTTTGTGAAAAAAAACTTAAAACAGTAAATCCCATAATTACAGCTGTGTGGATTTCAATCGGAGGAAGTACATTCGCAGGTGAGGGTGGAGGCACTTTCGTACTTGGAGCAGATTTTACAACTGGTTTTGGTACATTCATTTTTGTTTTATTAATGGGGGGTGGTGGTTCCAACGTGATTCCTCTCCAACTCAACAATTCGGATTCCTGTATCATGGAAAGATTGTAAATGACTCATTAATTAATTGACAAATCATACTAATGTAATAAATTTTTATATATGTCTGTCTCTCTGTCTGTCGGACTTATAGACAATCATAACTTGTGGACATAATAACTAGTAGAGAAAATAACTTGGGACAAAATTAACCATGTTCTCTGTTCTTTTTTGTTATTCTGCAAGTAGATATATATAAAAATTTACGAAATGCACTACGTTTCAAAATACACTAAGATGAAACCCAAGTGAAGTTGGGTAATTCATGGTTTTATCATACTTGGTCCTTATTTTCCTTAGTTCTAAGGTCCAGCACCAAGGTCGTTTTTTCCGTGAGGTCACGTACGGATCTGGGTATCTGGGTTGGACCAGGGGTCGAAGTT
The DNA here is from genome assembly GCA_020615435.1 of Telenomus remus. Lineage (NCBI taxonomy): Eukaryota > Metazoa > Arthropoda > Insecta > Hymenoptera > Scelionidae > Telenomus > Telenomus remus. Next base: position 11,124,430 of record CM036337.1, read on the forward strand.
GGGGTTAAAGGTCGCGAGTCCATGTCGGTGTACCTGCGGAACAACTCCTCAGGCACGCTCATGGCCTCGGTCAAGTGACAGCTGTCATTGACACCCTCAATCGAGTCGGCTCCTGCGCTTTCGGCTGTTTGAACCGGCGTCAATCCCGCGCGGATCATTTCCATCTCCACCGGCAGCAACAATGCCTTCCCCTCGTTCGCCTGCTAACACATTTCACCACCTACAACTCTTTCTATCCTTTTCTACTGTTACGCCCCTGTCCAGTTAAATCTCAACATTTCCACACTTACCACCGAATTCATTTATCTTCTTTGCATCATTTTATTACAAAATATGAACATCAGTTAAATAATTATTAATTTTTTACTTTCTAAATTTAATACTTCTAGGTTCGTTTTTGATATTTTGTAATTAGAATTTTAACTTTAACGTTTTGGTACTTTGAAGATTCGCTGAGAAAATTTTGTATTGGCAATGCACTTAGTTACTGAATGTTGGATAACATGTAAAAATATTTCGTTCGATTAACATAGAAAGTCTTAGAAAGTTGGACGATGAATTATTATTGTTCCTGTTAAACTTTAGTTTTTTATGATAATGTTCTAACCGTTTTTCCGAAATTGCATAAATTTCGATTTGCTTTTTGAATGATTGCAAAATTTGAGTGTGGAGGGGGGGGGGTATCTTTTGATTGTAAATTTGAAAAATTGGATAATCATTATACTGACCCACGATTCCCTTGCTCGACGAACCACTTCCTTGGCTTCATAGTCAGCAGGATGATTGCATAGGACTGAGCATCCATATGGGTAAGGATTGAAAAAGCCGGCAAAAGGTCGAAGTACAAATGGAGCTGGCTTAGCGTGTCCACAAAGTTCTACTCTCTTCAAATGTGTCAATAATTAATTATTAACTAAAAATCAAATTTTACATTTCCTTTTTCATTGCAACAAACAGAAATGTATAAGTAATCAATTATCAACTAACAACTTAATTTCGTTTTCCATTACGAGAGGAAGAAATTTAGCAAAAAATAACTTTATAGTACAAATTTATAAAATACAAACCATCAATGAAAAAACTTCTATCGTAAATTATTATCATTTTTTATGTTGTGAGAAACGCAAACTTTAAATGAAACTTTTGTTTTATAAGCATTGTTGAACGTAGAGATGAAAAATGGTATGGAAAAAAGTACCTTTTTTCTGACAGTATAAATAGGTCGTACGCGTGCAGCAATGAGTCCAGTAGCGCTGGTAACACCTGGCATGCTCACATAGCGATACGCCACTGAATGCGTGTCCGAGTAACGAAAGCCCTTGAATCGATGAGACCGTCTAGGGAACATGCACAATATTAGACGCGCGTGCCTTGATATCCTCTACTTTTGCGCTCGCACTTGCCATAGCAGAGCGGCGCTATAGTATGCATTCTTGTACCACTGCTGATGCGGCGCGTTGCCACGGATTCCGATGGTTCGATTGCCGTGTCACGTCAAATTCTTGCACACAGCCGCAATCCACATTGCTCCGCACAACTTTTCTCGCTCTTTCCCTCTTTTCCAAACAGTATCATTTTAATCATTCAATTTTCTTCTACCTCCAAACTTCACGAATCCATTCAAACAATCCGTTCCATGACGATGCAATATTGAATGAACGGTACATTTAAAGGAATTTAAAATCCAGGTAGAAAAACAAAACCATTCGTCAAGGAGTATGAGAAATTAAATCACAATTGTTTTTACAATAACAATTTTTAATATGATATAATCAAAACTATACAAGATAATTTACTCCGCGTAATAAGATTTAGGGTACTGCTTGTGTCCTTGATATTTTTTCTTGTATTTGATTCCGCTGACCAAAGTTGAGCTTTCGGGGAATGCAGTTTTACCATTAAACATCGTGTCGGTGTCTGGAAAAGAAAAATACATTCATATTGAACATCAGATGAACCGTTATGAGAAGAAAATTACTATTGAAACTTTTCCAAACGACTCAGGTGAACGAAACTGACCTGGATGGAAACGGTGATATTCCTTTTGTACGTGAAGATTTGGCGGTAAATCGTTGCGAGCTGCTAAGGCATCATAAGGTACTGTCGTGTCGATTGGAGTCCTGTAGAAGTTCCTCAAATCGCCTGAAAAAACGACGAACAAACACAATTTTCATATGATCCAAAACAAACAGTTTTGTTTTAAATTTAAAAGGAATGAAAAAGAGAAATTTAAATGACTTGCCCGCAGTTCGAATGTGACAGAGGTCCGAATTAGGTATCGGATATTTGAACTCTTCCAAGCAGCTGGCGAACAATTGGAATCTTTGTTGAAGATCGTTTATGGGCGTCGAATAATCGTCAGTGGGAAGGCCATTTTCCTCGAGAATTTTGTCAAATCTCACCGACACATCTTCGGGTGGCTCGTACGGTTTCAAAGGGCGTAGAAAACTAAACAAATCAATTCATCGCGTTTCAGTTCGATTTAACTATTGTTTTAAATTTGAATCAAGTTGTATAAAAACAATAATTGAATAATAATGAAAATAACAAGTTTTGTGGAAGATACCAAGCAAAACGACCGGTTGTCATTTTCGCTCGGGTGTTCATCAAGACAAGACTGACAGTCGTAATTGATAAGAATATCTGCATTCTACTAATTCAGCGTCGACCAGGGGAACCGAAGCGTTTAAATTAGCGCGGTGCAATTTTCCAGAACGAATTGTAGAAAGCTCCGTGAAATTCCACAAAGCGTGTCAACTCTATATAACTGAATCGGAAATACTGTTAATAAACAAACAAAAAAACACAAGAATAAAATAAACCGTTTTGTTTCAAATTAGTTTTAACATTTTTTCTTTGTTTTATTTTACAATCAAGTTTATCGCAGTTTTACATTGAAGTGAGTAGCTGAAGAATTTTGATAGCTGTGGCAGTAGAATTAAAGAAAATGAGAGGGCGATAGACAATGAGTTCGGAAATAAGAAATAAGGAATAAAGTCAAGGAAATGGCATAGTCGATAACATTTTGATGTCATAAATGTGTTTGTGGGAACGATGGCGCTATTGATTTTGTGTGCCCCGAATCAATATCGTCTCGAGACCGTGCCGGTGGTGCGGCTTGTGCCAAAGTTTTCGTACTTTGCAAAAGACTAGTCATAGCAGGGGATTCGAGATCGATGCTCTCTGGCGCCTTGTGGCGGTGCTGCCCCCAAACTCTGTCCTATAAATTCTTCTTCGTTTTAGTTTTATCCCAAATATCAACCTACGAATCTCATTACCATTTTTTTTATTTTCTCAATGTTACCCTCCCCAACAAACATCAGTTTCCACAAAACATAATGATTATTCAATATCCTGTAAAGAGAAACTAAAATGAGATATTTTGCATTGTAAATGAAGTCAAAGTGTTGAAAGGAGTGTTGCAGCTTATTAATATTAGGGTTTAAATGGCAGAGCACCGGAGGCAAGATAAACAAGATGTTATCAAGTGCGATGTTATCTGGACAGAGTGGCTCGGTGTATCCGAGGTTGCTGATAGGGCTCGACGATGAATTAAAGCATGATTTGCAATTAATCTTTCAGAATCTGCAATGTCACGGCAGCAATCGCTATCAATCGAATGGTTCCTGATCAAGTTCAGACGTCAGATCTGATGAGACCCACATTGACCCAGTTACCTCGTTCCTTGGCTATTCTTTTTCTCATATCGATTTCATTCCAGTTTACAATTACAACCTATTCATTACAATAGAAATTTACAAATTCTATTCTGTTTTAATATCAAACAACAACTTTCTTTGACAAAATGCAAAATAATGTACAAATGCAACAACATTTGGTTATGTTATTGCTTGAAAGATTTTGTTGAACCGGACAAGTTGTTGAAGCGAATAGTGTAGAAAATGCGGATGGCGTCGATACACCATATTCAAATCGTCATCGATTTATGATTATAATCGGGGTTGCGAGAGAGCGAAGTCGCGAGCGCAGGCGGCTTGGGTGTCGCGTCGACGAACGCACACGCAATGTCGGTAGCCGCCAAGTCCTTGCGCATTTTTGCAGCATTTCTCTGGATATCGTATACCTATAGTGGTTACGTCAGCGCGCGCGCTCCAGCCGAGCAAAAGGCCCCTCCCTCTCTTTAGTAGGAAGAGAAAAGAGAGAGGTGAGGGTCGCCGACTTAATCGTCATAAGCTCCATACCAAAAAAATGATCATTTTCAATTATACAATTAAACATCTCTTTTCATCGGTACTATCACTTTTCTAACTAACAAACATTTTTTTTACAACTTTACATTTGTTTAAACTTATTATTTACATTATCTACAACTCAAAATAACAAACAACTCTTCTTGTTTTTAAACGTAAACAGACTTCCAATTGCATTAGTTAGTTTGGTTTTGGTATTTTAGTTGTTTTTTTTTCGAATGTAAACATAAGTTTGTAAAGAAAACAAAACGATTGTTAAAAAACAGAAATTAAAAATAATGCAATATGATAATTATAAGATGGATAATGTAGTTGTTGTATTGTTAGGAAATAGTTGCAGGTGGAAAAAAGTAGAAGAGAGAGAGAGTAGAGGAATGCACGGGGGCGTGTAACAAAGCGTTACGTCCCTGCATCTGTCAAAACTAGCCACAAGCGAGACGGAGCGCGAGAGAAAGAGGAGAGGCTACTGTGTGTCTGGTGGTGCGACGCGCACGGCAGGCAGAGCGGTGTCTGAGAAGCAGCAACATGGCTGCGCAGGGTGTCGGTGTGCCGGCGACGTTTCGCGTTGCAAATGCGACCGTGAAAACAACGTGAAAAATATCCGCAAACTCACCCGCGCATCTTCAGCGAGATCTTCTCCGACTCGACTTGAAACTTGGCCGCGGATTTTGTCATCGACTGTGTATGTCGCACAATGACGAGTGGTAGAATCTGCAACAACCCAAGAACCACCCATTAACGTGTGCAAAAAATGATACTAGGATGACAGTGAAATAACAGAGTGCAATTGTGTTTACTTGTTTGTACGTAACAGTGGTGGCATTGCAGAAAACAGCGGCAACTTTTGCGAGCGAGTGGCTCCTCGTGAGCGTCGCCATCTTGAATAAATCGGCGCTTGGTTGTTTAGCAGTGGGTGGCGCCAGGTAGCGCGGCGATCGGTTGTGCGCGCTCGCGCACCGCTGCGCTGGTCGCGCTGCTCACGGCGCAGCGCCGCCATTTTACGGTCGCCATTGAGAGGTGAAAAGCCTTCTAAATGTTCTCGCGCAAAAGCGCGCTCGCGACGGAATTTCGGGCCTGATCGCGTTGTGTTGTGTCGCCAGTGACAAGCCGTGCAATGGAGAAGCTATGACGCACCCGTTACATCAAACGAACGGGGCCAGTTTGGAGGACTGCCACACGAATTTCTTCGCGCTGGTGAGTGCTGAGAGACAGGAGGCTTCCGACACCACGGGCGCCGTCTCGATTTCGTCGGGGCCGTCCGCGCGCTACACCTCATCAACAATCCCAAATTTTCAACAAACAAATTCTGCCAACTTTTGTTTGGTCGCTGAAACGGCCCGAGCGTATGCACGCACACACACACATACAACAACCGCTGTCTTTGTCTCGCGTGCCGTCCTTGTCGTGCGCTCCAATGTCATGCCTGATTCCAACGCCTCGACTTCAACCCACATCCCAACGTTACCGTTTTTTCGCGTCCAACGGCACGTTATTTTCCATCGTCTCATCTTTTCGTTTCTCCCTCAGTTCCGCTTTTTTTCCCTTTGATTTCTCTGTGCGGTGGTCCCACGAGCGCCATCTGCGCTGCTCCTTTTTGCCGTCTGCGTTTCTGAGACGTCTTCGTTTTCTTTTTGTTGTTTTAGTCTTCTTCTAGTGCTCTTTTTCATGTTTTGTTTATTTTCGTTTGTTTTGTTTTGCAACGACCAAAAGTGCGTGCGTCGGTTTTATTGAGATTAGCGAGATGCGCCAGAAAGAGGGAGGGAGAGAAGGAGATCGCGCGAACGGCTAAAGGGAGTAGATAAGGCTCCGTGCAGCGGCCGATAAGACGGTGAACGTTCGGTGAGTTCCTTTCGCTCGGCGGAAACTGTGTCAAAGCAGCCGCTCTAGCCACCAGGACGTCATCCTCAAAATCGTTCCTTCGTATTGTCAAACAAGCGCACGTCGCACGCACGCCGTAAGGGGGCGCCTCCATTCTGGTCAATGACGCGCAGCCCAATTTGTTTTCTGTCAACTCAACTCGCCGAGTTCGTGCGCCGGCACCAAGCTTGCATCTTACCTTTCATCGCGTATCCTCTTCTTTTCTTTCTCTCCTTTTTTTTCCTTCAGACTCTAATTTCATAACCCATGGGAACAAATCTTCAAACTCACTGTTACGCTTCCGAGATAAAATTCTCCGATGTTTTGTTACGTCAACAAAACAAAACAGACGATGCTCCGTTTTTTAAAAATTCCTTTTCTGTTTTCAAAACAGTGATCGAACTTTTGTTTACCGGTTTTTGTGTCAAATTCAAAATAAACACAAACGATACGTTTTTGTTTTGTTATGAAACCGTAATGAAATTAGGACAAAAATGTTGTTGCTGATTTCGTCCGTTTTTTATTGTTTTGAAATAAAAATTGTTGTGAAACGTTGAAATCTGTTGAGAATTTTGTATTAGATTGTTATTGACTTGTTATTTTCGTAAACAAGCTTGACGTATGTAAATTTGATGGTTTTAAAAGAGTGCAGTACATAAACATTAACTGTTCAAATAAGCGATCGAGCATGATCGTGTGGCATAGACTTAAAAGTTCGAGGTGCCTTTGGGTCATTGACCACACGGGAAAATTTAGTGAAAGGAATTCCGAGAAAAGATGTTTCGAACCCTGCAGTTTAAGGGTGTTACCTGTCTTTGATGAAGCGACCTCGATCTTCTTTTCTCCTTTTTCTTTATTTTACATTAACAGTTTTTCAGTTTTTTTTTTTCGAAATTATCACGTTTTAAAATTTTAAAAGAGTGGTTCCGTTTTTATTGTTTGTTTGTTTTTGTTTTTAATGAGTCAAAATATTGATCAACATTTGATAACAAATGAATTCCGTGTAAAAAGTAATAACAGTTATCAGCCAGTTGATAATTTCAAGTTTAATGACATCAAGTAATGATAGACTAATTGAAATTTAATTAAAATTATATTAAGACTTTAAATGTAGAATGAAGAATTTGAAAATAATCCTGTGCCATAAATCATCAGTATGAACAGACCATAAATCGTTATTAGGTGTCAATGAACTGTTAAACTTAGAAATCACCTGTTAAAGCGCGGACGAACATTTAAATTTAAAACATCAATCGATTGATCTTTAAATTTTTGGGAATTTTAAATATTTTATGTCAAATTTGAAGCTAATGTTTACACTAATTACTGTTCTTTTATTTGTTTATCGTATTTATTAAAATTGAATAAATTTTTGAAAATATTGCAGTTTCAGTCTATTTTTTTTACCTTCAAGTTGTTATTTGTGCGTTTTGAATTGTTTTGGAAATATGTTTGTCTTTGAAGGTATGAAACAGGTTTGAAACAGAAAATAACAGTAATCAATAAGTAAAGTTTGAAAGAACATTTGGTTGAGACACATGTCCTGGTGGTTTGAGAGACATAAGGTGTAAAGTATAAGGTGATCAAACGCGGCTGGCATTGTTTGTATTCCGTTGAGAGTAGATCAAGTACACACGCGCGCGCACGTTTGTATACACACTTGATGGCACGTGACATTTTTGATTCGCTTTGCACAAAACTGCCAGGGTTGCCGCGGAACTGTTTCCTGTATAAAACGTTTCCATAAACTCTTGATTCTATCAACTAATCATCGACTTCAACATAAACAAATTTTATAAAGAAAATAATTTTCAAAACATTCAAAATTTACATAACTACAATTTTTTTTAAAAAATAAGAACAATTTTGTGTTGTAAAAAAATTTGTTGTAACCGAGAATCGAACCTAAGATTTTTATTTTCACCCACTCTGCCAAATTTGTTTTCAATTATTCAAAAGTTTTCCAGTAAATTCATTCAAAAACTGAAGTATCATTTGATAGAAATCAAAAACAACAACAAAACTTCAAATGTTTTAGTTCTTTATCGAAGAAATGAAAAAAAAGGACATTTAAAAATAAGGACTGAATCACCGCAAGCTGGAAAATCATTCACGCAAGGCCACGGCAAAATTCATTTCGATTTCTCCAACCTCGACAGGTTTCGCAGAGATAAAAACTTGGATTTTTGTATTTCACGTAAAACATTCAAACGGACTATGACAAGAATGACAAAACCTCGTGACCGACTGGGCCATCGCATTCGATTCATAAAATCGTTTGTAGGCTCGTCCAAAAAACTCGTGTATTCACCGTCAATTAACATTTCTCAGGTTGCTTCCGGTTTCGTGTATCCATACGCTCAGCAACGATCGTTGCATTCCGAGAAAACGAGCTCTCTGACCGTAACGACGTCTTACTCTCCCAGTCATTAGTCTTTTCTAATGCTTCGTCTATCACTGACATTCCGAGGAGCCCCGGATTCATAAGAGGAAAAACTTTTGCAAAAGAATGTCAAGGTCCTCCCGTCTCATCCTTCCGATTACTCTTAACCACCCTCAACTTGCCATTACGAATTCTGTTAATTGAAAACAAAATTTTCATCTAACCAAAATTGTCAAACTCAATCTTATAGACGAAAAGAAATGAAATAGAATGTAATTAAAATGTTTTCCTCGAAATTGGTTGCAAAAATGATGGAATTTGAAAGGTGCACAAATATACGGCCCTGGCCGACTCTCGGCACGCGGCTCCTCGACCACAAAGTCACTCGACTAGATTATGCTGAAACTGGTGCTTTGAAAACGCAAAGAGAGAGAAACAAGGAGGTAGGGAGAGAGCGCCGGCGATGAACGCGAAGAACCAAGAGCGGCCTGTTACAGTTGTTGTTGTTGTGATTGTTGTTTAAACGGTAGAAAGAGAAAGATAGCTCGAAAATAGTAGACGGTAGTAAGCACTCGGCTGACTAGGTGAAAGCTGAAACATTGAAAAAGACGTCACACTTCGAAGAAGCAGCAATAACGTCGGGTTTAATAACTAATCCAAGCCAGAAGTTGTTTACCGAACAAAATAAACAAATTTTTTTACAAATTTGAAATCTCGACTTTTTTGAAAAGAGAAATGAAAAATTTGTTTGTAAAGCAAATGTTAAAAATGATGTGTTTTGAAATGTTTTTCTAGTTTGAAATCTGGAGCAAAAATCGAACTGTTGGAAATGAAAAGAAAAAGAGAAGAAAATTGAATAGACAGTGTCAATGTTGACGATATGTCAAGTGGCACGCGCTAAAATTCACGGTATCAGCGTCTGCGAGCTGCTCCCACCCTCGCTGACTTTTGATTGGCCGACGCAAGCGCCCAGCGCACCATCGACACTCTCTCTTTGATCGTCGCTATTCGCGGCTACCTATCTGTTCTGCAATGTTTGTTTATTCGTTACACACCGGCTGCACTCGCGTTATCAAACAATGCTCATGCGCTCGTTAACCCCTAATACCCCCAAAATCGTCCTTAAATTATTGCACCCAACTCTTTCAACCTTGTTTCACTATTTTCAAATCTCGTTTTTGTTAACTTCAAAAACAAAAACTAAAATAAAAAAGTGAGACAAAAAAAAATGCACGAACTTTTTTGAGGGAAGACACTGTGCCGTTATCCCAACTTGATACGTGATATCAATAACAAGTTGTAACTACCGTTAAATGTTATCAGAAGCCGTTTTGTTTCAACGTGCGATTTAATGCGCGAAAAAAAACGTGTATCGAAAAACGAAATGGATGAGAAAAAGTGAATGAAAAAATGGACGAAAAAAAGTTGATGAGCCGGTAAATTGAATTTTCCGCTACTTAACCCTCAGACTGTCAGCGGCAATGTCAAGCGCTCCTTTTTGCCGCGCCGGGGAGATCACGACTGAATTCTTTATAATTCTCAAAGCGTTTTCATACAGAAACCGGTCCGAAAATCAAGGTGAACCGGTATTTAATCGCGTTAATACGAGCACCATGCATTATCTCGCAATCAACCTGTTAATATCGTAATCAGCGTCGTAACTTATTATTTCAAAAAAAATCCCCGCTTGTTTGTTCGTTTGATGTAATGAAATGATTCATTTGCGTTATCATATTTTGGTCTTTTTACTTTTGAATCTATTGAAAGGGTGGGGAGATTGTCACCTTGCGTTGTGGATGATTGTTTGTTATTATTAGCTGGTACCGAATGAGATTAGCCGATAGATCTGTGCTTATAGGCAAAGGTTATAGAGTAACAGAGGCAGGAGAACAGGGTGGACGGCTGGATTCACACGGACGGCCTTGCACGTTACCTTGCTTGTATTGATCAGCAGATGACAGGCCCGTAACCAGCCGTCGTGGCCATCCGCTCAAAACAGCCACCCGGTCGTGCCTTTTTTTCCTCTCCCAATACGTTTATTCATTTCGACCATTAAAAACACTTGTTTCTAATTTTATCCTGGCCATTTTCAAGAGATACTACCCTGAAAAGTTGAAATTTCGAGAGTTCTGCACTGGAAATACCATATTGTAACGAATACATTTTTTTTTGTAAAAATTACTATTCGTATTGTGGTACTTTAATTTCCATATTCAGATTGTATTTACTACAATATCTTTTTCAAAATTATCTTTAATAAGTTCAAAATTGACTTTTCGACAAGATAATTGATTTTTGATGAAAACTGTATTAAACAACACTTAATGAATATTTAATTACAAGCTGAAAGCCCAGAATTGGTTTGTTACAAACTACGTTTTATAGAAACCTGTAAAGTGATATACTTTTTACTCAAACTGAAACTCAAATATTAATAATAATTGTTTGAAAATTTGTTTGTTGAAAACAAGCTGATGAGGTGTGATAACTTCATACGAAAATGAATGAAAATATTGAAATAATATTGTATATTAAATATTTTGAATAACATTGAGCTTTCTATTGTTACAGACTGATCTATGTGGTATCAAATGGAAGAAGCTGGTATGGGGGGAGGTAGCCGGTGGATTCGGCGGTACTCCCCTTGAAGATCCGGTGCTATCGAGCTTCTCGCGATGTCTCGCCGGAGACATCCTGTGCGTATGGCGGAGGGTCGCGGCGACGCCGTCGAGCGGAGTCAGCGGCCCGGCAGCTGGCGCTGGAATCTTTGACCTCAACATCGCGCCGTCCCCGGCTCCACCGCCCCTCTCACTCACTGCCGCCAAGGAGCTTTGGATCTTTTGGTACGGCGAGGAACCCGACCTCTCCGGATTGGTCTCGCCTGAACTCCTCGCCTGTGGTAAGGAACCAACCAAACAACCCTATTTACAAAACAGTCCCATCTTTTTGTTTGTAATTGAACATTTTCATTTATTGAAGTTTAGTTTGAAGATTTCTAAACCGAAAGTCGGATTTGAAATGTTGAGAAGTAAGGGATGCAAAGTAGGGGATTGTTGTTTGCGGTTGTATCTTTGCTGGAGGGTCAATAGGTGAATGCGGCGCAGCGTAAACGTAGCGTTACGCGAGAGACGGGACGAGCGAGGTCGCTGAACCGCGCAGTTGCTGCTCGTCGCCACCACCGCCGCGTATAGATCCACCGTTGTGTTCCGCGGTTCGACCAATTGCGGAACCGACGAATAACCGTTACGCCTAAAAACGCGCATAGACCACGCTGTGCTGCGGAAAGAGAGACCGAGTGGGAGGCACTGACAGAGACAACCAGCCGGCTAAAAAGAACCCCGATTCTCCATACCCAGGCAAAAATGTCCGCGCTGGGAAAAGCGCTCGCAAATGAGACCCTGTTCTTATCATTCGCCTGAGAACTCCAGCCCAATTGTTGTCGTCTAAATTGGAGCAGGCTATGATTAGTTGGTTTACATCTTTTTGGCGATTGAGAACGAGAGAAAGTTGAAAACAAATGTAAGAAATAAACAGTGTAATGAATAATAGAAAATTGGTCATATGGAAATTGAATTATTCATATGGGTAGGAAAATTTTTGTAGGAAATAACAAAGATTGGTTGTTTTTAATCTTGTTTGGGATTGGCAATGAGAGAAAGTTGAAAAAACGTGGAGAATTATCAAAGAAATTAGTAATTGAGTAATATGGAAACTGGATTATTTTATTAGCAGAAAAAAATGTTGAATGAAAAAAAAAACACTTGACTGGATAAAGTAATAGAAACGTGACAACAATTGCGAGAAGTTGGTTACAAGATTGAGCATGTTGGAAGGAGCGATCCGTGTTGACCGATACGCGCGCGACTTTGGTAAATATAAAGAAAGTGAGTCCCGCGTAACCGACCGCTTTGTTTTAAAAGTTTCCCTGCTCCACTTAACGTTGAATATAGTTTTAGATCCTTTTATTATTCATGTTTCGTCACAACATGGGCGACTACGGTGTTTTGCAACAGTCGCAAAATAAAGTTCATGTTACGTCAAATTGAATTTCCAACACTTAACTATTCTTTTTCACCAAATTTTATAAACCGTTCAAAGTCTTGTTTCTAGCAATGTTCATTTTTCAATTGAATCGAAAATGTTTGTGAGATTTTTTTTTTAGTCATACAAATTTTTGTCACGATTCTGAAGATAATAAATAATTGATCGGTGTGCGGCAGCAAGTGGAGCAGCAACGCCAAAATGTTTCGTCGCGACAACGACGCGACAGTAAGTAAAACAAGTTTAGAAATCGATGCACTCCTTGCTGGGTGGGGAACGGCTGCGAGCCCAAGCCACCACCTACCGCGCGATGAAAGTGTAGCGCCGCGCACGTCCGCGTAAATCTCGCGCTTTTCTTTATCTCCCTTCTTTAATCGAGCAGCGCGTGAAATCACAATTCCATCATCAATCTTCCAATCAACGCCGATGTTATTTACACATGTTTTTTTTATCTCTGCACACTTTATTCACCTTCAATCAAAGGACAAGACTGAAACCAGTTGCATCTAACTGATTAGTTCATTTCATATCAGTTTATCCGACAAGATTAATGGTTCTATAATTAAAATTGAAATTGAAAAAAAATTGGAAGCAAATGTGAGTTGGTTGAGCATCCCTGGTAACGCTAGACACGTGCTTTTTCGATCGATATGCAGAGGTGCATCAACTGCTGTTGCTCCGAGCTCAACATCCTGCAATCTTTACGAGTCTGCTCTTCCATACATTTTTTTTTTGACAATCAATATTCGCCTGCTTGAGAAAGATTAAAAGTGCCCAAACATATCTCAAAAACATCATTCGGATATTTGTCAATCCAAAATTTGAAATTGATTAATAAACAAACTTTTTCAGAGATCGAATGAACTAAAGTAAATACTAAAATTGAAATGTAAGTGAAAAGGAATGGATAAATTTGTTAATCGTGTAAAATTAAAAGGTTGGAAAAATAAAATGTTCGCATGTTGATATCAGGGTGTTATGAGATAGGCTGTTGAAAGGCGCGTGTTTGTCTAGCCAAAGAAATAAAGTGTCTAATTGCGAGCAGCGTGTACATTCTGAACGGTTAATATAGCGAGCGCCGATGTCCCGCGCAAGCGAGAGGCAACAGTGCGAGAACCCAGAACAAAACCGAGGGAAAGCGACCTCGCACGACCTGCGCATTCTAGAACTTTTCCATTTCCCTCAACTCCGCGGAAATGGAATAATTTAATTCCATCCGCTGTGTAAATAAATTTCGTATAACATTTACCCAAACTATGATGATTATTATTTCGATGAGTACGTGGAATGTTGGGATTTGGCAATGGTGCTAAATGGAATTGTAATTGTTGCAGAAAGTGAACAAGGATCCTGGGAAAGTGGACTGTCGTACGAGTGCCGGTCGTTGCTGTTCAAAGCTCTGCATAATTTGATTGAAAGATGTTTGCTGTCTCGTGATTTTATACGCTTGGGTAAATGGTTCGTACAACCGTACGATGGTTTCGAGAAGCAACGTTACAATAGGTACGTTACAATTACATTACACAACGTTTCTACTACGAAACCTGCTGATCATTAACTCACTACTCTGACATGATCGTGCCATAATAAGTTGCTTGGTTTTTCATTCAACCGAAAACTCAAATTTAACTTACAATTAGTCAATGTAACGTTCGTTTTAAACAACGTTAAATAAACTTTTGACGTTAAACAAACATTTATGTCTTTGTTTGCAACTTTTGCAGCAGTCACCTGTCTTTCTCGTTTGCGTTCTTCGTTCATGGCGAAAGCACTGTTTGTGCGAGTGTCGACGTCAGGCAACATCCCGCCGTCAGACATCTCACCCGAGCATGCCTCCAGCGAACCCAAACTACGCAATCTACGGTCAAAGGTAAACTTAAAATTGTTACTAGCTTTAAAACATCGTTTAACCGTTGTTTAAAAGTGAACATAGAAATTAATGCTGTTTTTATTATTTGCAGTGATCCTAGCTCCGTATGGCCTAGCGGGAACTTTGACCGGTCAGGTGAGTCGAGTGGATGGACAGCTGCTGGACGAATGGAAGCACTTTTATCCGATCAACGGGAGCAGTTTGGAATCGGGACTGCCCCAGTTGGTGGAAGTGCTTGTAGGTGGAGTGCGAATGCGCTACCCATCGTGTTACGTGCTTGTCACCGACATGGACGACTCGCCTGCGGAGACGCCGCTGTCGCCTCCCAGCAGTCCTGCCAATTACGAGCATCCGTTATCCACGCAACGCGACCTCAAAGCCGCTACCGAGATTCCCGAGCAGGTCTGGGCCGACTGCATCGTCAACGCCCCCACTGATTCTTCCCCTGAACTCGGCACCTGGAATTTCGTCGATCCTACCCATAAGTCTTCCTGCTGCTGCGCCAAGTAAGGATCGAGCCTTCATTTTAAAAGCCTTGTTCGAACTCTCCACCTTGTTTTTAGTTTACCTTTCGACAATTACTTTTCAAATCTGACTCGTGGATCATCCACGTATCCTGACAATATAATACAAAATAGCATGGATGAAACTGTTTTTTTTTCGCATCCTTCAGTTTCTTTGATGCCTGATTTTACAAAGTGCATGGTTATAGATTTGTTCCAATTCTTTGTTTTCATTTTCTTTTTTATCTTTTGTTTGTTCGGTTTGTTTGAACTTGATGATAATGTTGTTAGATTGAATCAGAGTAAGAAAGAAATGTGAATTGCGAGAATAAATATATCAAGAAAGGAGCGATGTCAGTGACAAGAGAATGATAAAAGAGGACAGATTTAGAGATGCATAATGCGGTTACAGGTGTACGACCCCCGGGGGTTGGAAGGTGTCTTCTCAGAATCAGAGGGAAAGGGTAGACAAAAATGGACGGAGGGTACCATTCCACCGACGATCCACCATTCAGTGGGATGCTACTCCCTCTGTTCCAACGAGTGCCCCCAGGTGGGTAACCTCTGCCCTCGATTTAAAAAAACCCCATGGTTCATTTGCAAAAAAAAATTGTCTAACACTTCAGTCAATCATCGATCAATTATGTAATAATTATTATTGTCCTTGTCATCGCTTGTACCGTTTTGGTCATTCGGTTTAACGTGCACTCGTCTCAGTTTTGTGCGAGACAACGCATTCTGGCCGTCAGGCTTTTCACCTTCCCATAAGGCTTAACAGTGGTAAACCGATTCGACGTCAATCAATATTTAATAATTCCATCATTCAAGATCATCAAGAATTCTTTGATATAATTAATCTCTTAATTTCTCTTCTTCTACAGTCGTCAAGTGCTAATCATCTCATCGTGCATGATTTCATACTTTCCAACACTGCCTTCTCCTTTAAAAAAATCCTTTTTCTGTTTCATCTCATCGCTTGTATTGCTTCACAATTTTGCATCTTGTTTGTAATTAGAAATTTTCAAAAGCAGTAATTATCATTGTATCAAACACAAATTGTCTATTGAACTTTGAACTAATGAAACTTTGAAATTGAATAGGCCTGTAGTAAAAACCGAAGGACCAAGCACGCCTCCGGGTGGTCCGCCATCGTACCCTCGCGGTCCACCGACGGGAGGCGACTGTCTGCCGGTTCCATCGGTGGGTTCTCCAGGCTCGCCAGCACCATCGCCGTTACCCACGCCGCACTCGGAAGCCGTGGCGTCGGTGCCTCCAGCCGATCCGACGATGCCCACGCTGAGTCCGCAACCGCCTCCAAGTCAGTCGAACCCAGCGCCACCACTCACTCCGTCGCAAGGCCCCAAATCAACGTCGTCCGCGTACAACAACCAGATGAACAGCCCCGTCAGCATGGCGACGGCTCCGAGCGTACCTATCCTTAAACGACCCATCCTCTTTTCCAAGGAATATGAAGGAGCTCTGCTCGAGGACGAACGACCGCTGGCCTGGCTTTACGACTATTCCACGCAGGAGGCCTGGCTCGATTACCCTGTCAAACGACTTAAAACTTCGGCCACGATGATTGTTAACGTTAGAAGCAACAACTTGTATCCAACTATCAACTCGCAGAATTCGCAATCGCCACAGGTCAAGATCGAGATCAAACAGGAACCTGGAGTTGCTACAGTAAGTTCGAAATGCAATATCAATTTGTAGAAAGTTATTTGATAGTTAATATAAATCTTATATTTTAACTCAAACGATGACCTAGGTAGTGTGTGTATAGTTGAGTTTTTACTATTAAAATCATAAAAGTAAATAAAGTCCAGTAATTTTAATGATTTGCATTTGTTTTTTCTAGGGTGAATGTTTAGGTGGCAGACAAGCAGATCCTTATGAATTTGACGCCACCGGTGAAGAGAATGGTGGCGTCGATGGTCTCAAGAGACAACGAGACGATACTCCTAAACCCGGTTCGCTCTTCACTAGTGAGGGATTACAAGCTTCCTACAAAGATTTGGACCAAATCTTTGACAATTCCGACCCTGACACTTCTAGTGATGAAACAGTACGTCTTTGAATTCTCCTTTTAACAGCGGATAAATTGTTTACACTAAAACAAACAACGTATTAACGAAACCAATATTGTTTCAATTTTACAGAATTTAAATCAATTACAAGTACAAACGCCACCTGGTTCGAATAAATCGGGCGGGATACACGACGAGACGCGATTGGACGGTTCTAATAAGCATAACAACCGTGGCGTAGGCATCCTCCGACCCGAGGAACTATCGAAGATGTTCCCAACGCCGCCGTCGTTGGAGCACAACCCGGTAGCCTCGCCCTGCCAACTCAGCGACCCGCCGCTCGATCAAACCGAACTATCAACCTCGCTACGGTCCCTGCGCCACGTACCGGATATCTATCCGAACATGGGATCGCCGCAGGAGGAGCCAATCGAAGACTGGTCTTACGTGTTCAAGCCAGCTCCAATCTGCAAGCTCGTCGGCTCCTCGAAATATGCACCGTTGACCAACCTGCCCAGCCAGTCGTTACCGAGCGTGACGCTTCCTTCGCAATGTGTCTACCGACCCTCGTGGCAGTGCAATCAGAATTCCAACCAGAACAATCAGACTAGTAACGAAAAGACCACCGTCACACCTGCCAGACCAAGTTCCGTTCAGCAACAGCAACAACAGCAGCAACAAACACCGCTTCCACCTAGCCCCGCTCCTATGAGTATGCCCTATCGTTCTGCTACCATGTCAGGTATGATTTACAGCAGACGAATTTGTAAAATGGAAATTTAATATAAAATTTAATTCAAAATTGATTTTAATAATCATATTTTAGCAGGACGACCTCCACCGCCACCGTACGACCAGCCAAGCCCCGCCACTTCCACAACGTCATCATACTTGAACAAGAATCTCAACAGCATCGAAGCCGACACGCCCGGACCAACTCGCGTGCCAGAATCAAATTCTCTCCTAGTAAACATCCTTCTAGCCGACACAGCTTTGAATATCTTCCGCGACCACAACTTCGACAGTTGCAGTCTTTGTGTGTGTAACGCCGGACCTAAAGTTGTGGGTAACATCAAGGGTGCGGATGCAGGCACCTACCTGGTGGGAACCTGGGGTGCAAACAGCGCAATTTACCAGGACGACGACCAGATCAGATGCAGCTGTGGTTTCAGCGCGGTTGTGAACCGACGACTGGCGCATCGTGCCGGACTGTTCTACGAAGATGAGATGGAGATCACCGGCATCGCGGAGGATCCAGCTGATAAGAAGAAGCCGTCTCTGGTTGACGTTGCTGCGTGTCCGAAAGCCAACTTGGACACGACGTCGGTCGACGTGATACCGCAGAGCGTGCTCGATTTGCTGAGGGAACAGTGTCTCATCGTGCAAAGTTCCGCGAGTAGCTTTTATCGGGCGGCGAAGAATTATTCAACCAGGAGGACTGATTTCCCAGCGGACACCTTCACTACGGTCAATACTCTTGAGTTTAACGACGGTAACGAAGTTTCGCTCGCTGCACTGGATCAAGGCAAACTTGACGGCGCGACCAACGAGCGCAACAATCGGTCTTGTGGGGTACACCGATGGGCATTTCTTCGGTAATTAACGTTTTTAATTTGATGATGTTAAGGATGTCATTGCAAAATTTCAAGCTCAAAAAACTGCAATTGGTCGTATTAAAATCATCTTCGTTTGTTGAGCTACTGATTCGGGTTTGCAGAAACCATTCGATCCGGAATTGTTTTTGAGAAATGTAATGAAAACAGAGAGTTTGCGAATACATTTTTGCATGCGCTTATGGCAAGACCAGGTTGACAACTTCATTGCTAAAATTTATTTCCTTCGAGTGTGTGCAAAAGAAAGTTAAAAAGTTGTATTATTAGATTGTACTTTTCAAATTTTCTAATCGAACTTTTCTACCTAAAAAGTTTTCCAATTAAAACAATCGGAATTCGTTCTACATTTATTTGCAGTTGCAAGAAGCATTGTGTTAAAATTCGCAAATTTTATGTTTAGACTTTGGGATGTTCAAAATTTGGGAAATTTGTTCAAAAACGCATAGATTGCAATTCTGTATTATTTCGAAAACACAATGGTTTTTAAATTTTGCCATCTTGAAGAGAAATATCTATTGCGATTCTAACTATTTTATTTCATTCGCTCAACTTACTTGAGTTTTTAAACTGAATCGACTCGTTATTTTCAGGGCGAAAGGACCGCAATGCAGTGGCGATATCGTGCGAATGATGCGCTCATTACAACCATTACTGCAAGAAGCTGTTCAGAAGAAATGTACCACGCGGATGTGGGAGGCTCCTTACACCGTGGCCGGGCCTTTGACCTGGAGACAATTCCACCGACTCGCAGGAAGGGGCGCGGATGATCGTTGTGAACCCCAGCCGATTCCCGCCCTAGTTGTTGGTTACGACAAGGATTTGCTCTCTTTATCTCCCTACGTTCTCAGCTACTGGGAGAAACTTCTCCTAGAGCCGTACGCCGGTCCGAAGGACGTTGCATATGTTATAATTGCACCCGATAATGATTATATTGTTAACAAAGTGAAATATTTCTTCCGTGATTTATCGACGACATACGAGGTCAGTTGAATATCATTGTGCTTGATTGTCTTTTTTTTTTTCATTCTTATAAATGTGTTTGGAGTACTGATAATTGCTGTGACGTGTCTGTGTATTAATTCAGTTGTAATTTCGTTAAAGATATGTCGACTTGGTAAACACACACCGATTGTAAAGTTGGCACGCGATGGTATCTTGCGTGTGAGCAAGGCAACGGCGCAAAAGGAAACGACCAAACCTCCAGCGGACGAGTGGTTCAAGCTCCTCGGCGAGACCCAATTAAGCGCGTTACTCAGGCTGTACGCCCAAGTTTGCAACCATCGATTAGCGCCACATTTAACGCAAGTAATCCAAGAGCGCAGTTTATTAGATCAGGGTGATAATCAAGCGTCTAATAAGCAACAGCCCCAGGCCGCTGTTCCCACCGCTGAAACCATGCCAGCCACTCCTGATAGCACCACAGGCAAACCTGAATCTGTCGGTGAGTCCAGACAGCTTTTCGCTACAGTTGAACTGATCATTTCAATCAGCTACTAAATGAAAATTGAAAGCTAATTGAATCAAAAAGTGTTTAACGACGAACCCTCCCCCCAGCCCACCCTGCTCTTTCCGTTCTTATTGATTTTCATAATTTGTACATGGTAAACTATTACACGTTCAATGCTTAAAGCGCACAAAAAGTTCTTAGACATTGTGTGATTGCAATCAAACAAACAAACAATGACAATTTTTCAGTTACGTTTTTTGAGATTAGTAGTTGAAAGTGTATTATGTGTACTACAAGAAGTTATGAAAAACATTTACAGACGGTGAGAATGGGCGTACTGAAACCCCATCTAATGCTACCCCGAATGTAAATTCCACAGCCGGAAACGCTACACCGACAACGCAACAAACTACAACGACGACAATGACGTCAACGACGTCTGTGACGATAGGTCCGGACGAGGAGGAGGTCGAGCCTCCGTCGGTGGTCGTTTACTTGGTCGAACCGGTTTCATTCGGTGCCACCGAGGACTCAAACATCCGTCGTCTTGCTATTCTTGCACTTTTGCGTGCTTATTCGTCTGCCATCAGCAGTATGCCTGAATCCGTTAGGTCCAATATTAGTGTCCAGGTAAATACTCGAACCAAAAAGATCAAAAAAGTATTGCAGTTAGCAGAATCGAATTGAATTTAATTTTCTGTATCTATTTTTCCACAGTTGATATCGTTAGAAAGCATAATGGAACTGAGTCGTTCACGCGAGAGGCGAAAAATACAAGACGAACTGAGGGCGTTGGCTCTGAATGTTTTCCTACAAGGCCGCCGACTCCTGAATCACAATTCGACCGTCAAAAGTCTCACTGGTTTTGGTACAGCTGCTGCTGCGGATCTCTTTTTAAAGAGCAAAGATGTAAGCTCCTCAGTTAGTACACTTTTTTCAAACCTAAAATAATATTGCTACTTTTCAATCTACTTTCTTGGTTTGTTGTATTTGGAAATGACTTTACTTTTGGACTTATTTTTTGATTTGAATTTTGTAGGAACGCAACAAAGCTCCGTACCGACTGTACGCTCCGGCATACGTCCTTGCACCACTGCGAGCAAAAAGTGAAGCACCAGATGCGTTCGGTACTGCTGGTCCGGAAGAATGTTCGGTGTTGTATCTGAGTTACTGTCTGAGCGAAGATCAAGCTTGGTTATTGGCTGTCGCGACAGACGACCGGGGAGAAATTTTCGAAACTGCGACGATCAGCATTGATATACCTAATAGAAAACGAAGAAAACGAGCCTCCGCTCGACGCATAGGATTGATGAAACTTATGGAATTCATTCTTGCGATTATGTCGCAAGGTGTAAGTAGAAAGTTACTTGTTTAAAACGGTGGATAAATTGTGAAGGGGTGGTTGAATTTGAATTGAACTTTTGATTTTAGGTGCAACCATGGAGACTGGTCGTAGGCAGAGTCGGACGTATAGGACACGGAGAATTGAAAGGCTGGAGCTGGTTGCTGTCGCGAAAACACTTGCTAAAAGCGTCGAAACATTTGAAGGAGATCTGTGCGCAATGTAGTTTATTGTATCCAACAGCAGCACCTTGCATATTAAGCGCTTGTTTAGTATCGCTTGAGCCCGATTCCACTCTTCGTTTAATGGCCGACCAGTTTACCCCCGACGAGAGGTTCAGTCAAGCCTCCGTTAACTGCCAATTATCTACCCCACAGGACGTTACTTGCACTCATATTCTTGTCTTCCCCACTTCAGCTACTACACAGGTAGATTTAACAGAACGAAATAAAAAGAAAAGCAAAGAACCAAGTTGGTTTTCGTCTTGCGTTTTGTGCAGCACTGATCGTTATTTTCAATCGTTGCAGTCATCCCAAACAGCATTCCAAGAGCAGCACATTAACGGCCCAGAACTTGGTGACGATGAACTCCTTTCTGCACTCAACGACGATATGCCTG
Source organism: Telenomus remus (assembly GCA_020615435.1). Taxonomy (NCBI): domain Eukaryota; kingdom Metazoa; phylum Arthropoda; class Insecta; order Hymenoptera; family Scelionidae; genus Telenomus; species Telenomus remus. The sequence goes on from CM036337.1 coordinate 11,146,345, forward strand.
AGGGAATGGAAGGAATGGGAGATTTTAATGACATCTTCAATGTCTGGGCGGAGCCTGGTGCAGGCGGTGGACAAAGTCCTGGTGCTAGTCCACATCGACAGGAAGGTTCTCCACTTGGCGGTGATGGCAGCGGGCCTGGATTGGGCAATCATGACGGGCCCGGTAGTCCATATCCTGGCAGCAATACTCCAAGAGTATGTTTTCATTTCATTCAATACATCGATTTTGCAACAAAAGGAAATTCATAGTAATTGTGATTTTGATGAATTGTATTTTTTATAGGCCACGTCAAACGATCAGTCGGAAGAAGTCGGTACGTTATTACAACAGCCGTTAGCTCTTGGTTATTTGGTATCGACAGCGCCAACTGGACGGATGCCCTCGTGGTTCTGGGCAGCTTGTCCTCACTTGGAAGGCGTCTGTCCGGTATTTTTGAAGAATGCTCTTCATCTACACAGCCCAACCGTTCAACAAAACAGCGATGACTTGTTGCAACAGCAGAGTGCAGTTACCGCACATCCTCTCGATTCACAATACACCACCGATGTGCTCAGGTAAATTTTTTGTGGATAACATTAATTGTTATTTCATTCGATTGTGGCGTATGAAGAGTTTGACTAATAAAAAATTGGGGTTCGCAGATATGTCCTGGAAGGTTACAATGCATTGTCCTGGCTGGCATTAGACTCGAACACGAAGGACCGACTTTCGTGCTTGCCGGTGCATGTTCAAGTGCTGATGCAGCTATACCACTCAACGGCAGCCTTGGTTTGACCCACACCCTCAATTCTAGTGACGCGTCATGCGCTCCTCTCTCTCACGCACTCATTATTTATTATTGTATCGTTACTCGGGGCTTTACGAGACCGACTCTTTTCATACGCCCTAACTTTTGATGGTCCCTTTATTACGCAAATGCATCGCTTATTGACTACTAAACATTGAAGACAAACATGTTTATACGAATAATGATAATGAATTAATTAGCTGAATAAAAATAATCAACTGTATTTAAAAGATGAGAACAGACAAATGGAGAGAAACAGAACGCAACGTCTATTGCAAAATTGTAAGACTAATTGTCTGAAGTAGTGATTTTTTCTTATACCTTATAAAATGACACAATCTCTTCTTGAAAGACAAGACCTTTTTCTAAATAGCTAAACGTGTGTGAAATCGAATGAATGGAAGCAAACAAAACAAATAATAACATAAAAAACATGGGAACATTATATTGAAACTTATATAACCGTACACTTATATGTGTCTGTGTGTATGCGCGTGCATGTGTATACGAATTCCCGGTGTTACGTTATCAACAAATAAGATAAACAGTTAACGATTGAAATGAAATAACAAAGTTGAGAGAGACAACACACAAGCGTATTGTAAGATGCATTTACGAATTATAAGTTTTTTGTGGACAGTTTTGCAGAATAATCGCAGGCGAGTTTTATTATTGTATAAACTTACATTTTTGTACGAGGCTTTTTATTAAATGTAAGCGACGATGAATATCACGCGAAAAGGCGGAGACGATTGCGTTGTTTTTTAATTTTATAGGACGTATTGTAAATTGAGAATCAAATATACGAAATTAAATTATTATATACTACTATGAGAAAACGCAAATGACCGTGGTTTCACGAGAACAATGAGACGGATAAATTTTTTCATAGAAGGAGGTAAATCGGTATTAGATTGTTTTTTATCAAAACGAAATGTTCGTGCCTCGTAAAAGCCCCTAGTACGATAATTTTAGATATATTTATACATATATATACGGCGCATTGTTATGTATATGTATTTATATAATTTATATTGTATGTATAATTATTACGATATTGAGATTGGTGATATGAAATTGGCGTTTCAAGTTGTTTTTTGGGTCGCTGTTATCACGTTTTTCTTGGCCCAGAAAAGTTGACGAAACGAATTTTGTCAAATAATCGTGTTTCTTTTTTCTTTTCTCTTCCCTTTTTTTTACCTTTTTATTTTTATCAATGAATTTTGCCCATTTACGGGGCGCGTTGTAAGAAAAAAGAAAACTTAGGAGCGATAATGAAATTTAAATCACAAAATTAGGTGACGTCATTATACATACGAGATTCTAGTGTAAAATATTGTTTTAAAAGTAATTTATGGAACAAAACATCGCCGAGATTAGGTAATTGTGAATGAGAAGATAAAAGAGTGAGGGAGTGCGTTAATTGAATTAAAAATGAACTAAATGGGGGAAAGGGAGTTAAAATTAAGTGAATAAGATGAAATATGTCACATCTGAATGTATAGTTACGGTGGCCAACTGCGTAAAAATCGCATAGTACAAATATGACTTGTACATAGGAATAATTAATTAACCTAACCCTGATTAATTGGTTAATTTACTCACACAAAAACCCACACTCACTCTGTATCTATAGTATTTATTAATTGGGTAGTATGACATTATTGGGATTATTATTATTATTATTATTAATTATTATTATTATTATTACTATTATTATTATTATTATATTAATATTACGAAATACAGTTTTATGTGTATATAATTACATTCCCTACTCTTGATTATAATACAAATGATTTTAATTTCACGTGTTATTGATGCGCGATCAATGCCACCCTCATGATGCTTCCAAACTTTATTTTTTATATTGAATTCTTTTATTTAATCGAAAAAGTGATATAAAATTGAGATATATTTGGTTTCAAACATTTACCTTGTATCTGATAAACAAATTACATTTTGTTTTCGCTGTTTCTGTTCTCAGAGCGCATTTAAATTTTGGAAGGTGATCTTTTGAAGGCGTTTATGGCGTGTTTAAAAATAAAACGTACTATACGACCTTTTCCGTGGGGATAAAAATTTTTGTTCGGAATATAAAAAAACGATATTTGCATGCAAATGCAAAATTATTTGGACGTTCAATTTTTTTAAATTTGTATTTTAAAAAGTAATAATGGAGAAGCTTTGTAATGTCTCTATGTGTATAAAATAAATTCATGAACACTTCAGTTTCAACTATTTTTCAGTTATTCATTTTTTATGATATACAAACGTTCTATTATTTTTAAGAAATTAATTTTGTGATAATTTGGATTGAAATCACCTGATGGTAAAAAGGTAAGTGAAACAAATAATATTGGATCAGTAAATAATTGATAGTTAGTGAATTATATTATGTTTTTATTTTTTTACAAAATGACTTATATAAGTCGAAGAAATCGTTGCGAAATAAGTTTTCAAATCGGTGATGACAATAGATTATATTTTATAAAAAAATCTAATATAGACTTGATCATGCACATGAAACGTTCACTTTCAATTTGTTTTTTTTTGTTTTCAATTCAGCTACCATACTGCTCTTCACACATTCTTTCATACATTATTTTTGACGTTCTAGCTATTTAAATTATCTTATATATGTAGTCGAGTAAATGACTGATTACGAAGAAAGTCATTGTAGGCATTGTAGATAAATTAAAAAGAATGGCAAGTCCAATAATACTCATTGGTATTGAAATAATATAATTTTGTTAACGAATTGGACATTTTTTCGAATATAATCTATTGCTATACATTACTATTTATTTTTAATGTAAAAAATTGTTTTTGCATATGCGTATAAATGGCAAATATAAACATGACAAGTGGAAAAAAATAAGTCGTACTTAATAAAAAATCATATTACGTTATAAATTTGTACGTTTAATTCAAGAGAAAATACTTCCGACTATTTCGAAGCAGAATACTTTTGACGTTGCTAGAAGCTAAATTATATTCAATGAGCAATGCTTAAAATGCCCGTCTGACACTTTTAAGCAGTTGATATCTTGAACATAATATCTGCTTAATCGCAATTTATTTCTTCAACACTTCAACACAAACCGCTAAAACATTCCTTCTCAAAAGTATTTTCTCGTATCCCAATGAAACTTTTTTCCTGGTACTAAATCACTTATAATACAATGAAAAATATCTTTTCTAAAGTGACGATTCATCTAAAATTTACAATGGTTTGGCAGTCAGCAGTCATCGCATTTCTAATAACAAAACACACCGAAGAAAAAATGAATGATTTTCAAAGTTCATCAACTCTTCCACTATCACGCATTCCTCTCGACAATATTCGAACCTCTGACTAGCATCGAAATCCTTACAAAACTTAGAGAGATGTTAGATAAAAGGTGTACCTTCCGACTGACCGGAGCAACATTGCTACAAATAGGCGGACTAGTTAACAGTGACTGTCGATCTTTGTTCGGTGCTCGAAATTACAGGTGGCGGTTCCTGAATGTTGTGAATGATGCCGTAGGGCCGCAGATGGTAGATGAGGTATTCCAACGTGTACATCATGTTCGGCGATACGTAGTGGAACGAGATGGCACTATCCGAGCAGCAATTAAGGCCGTCCCTGGTTTCGTAGTAGATATACTTCCAGTACCAAAAATCTTTGTCTACGTGATTTGGGATGAGGTGGTGCTCGGGAACGAACGGGAAAAAGCGACCCCGACCGTAGGGGTCGCGAGTGTCCATCGCACGAACGTTCACTCTCTCTAAGCACTTGCCCATCTCGACATCCTCCGCACCGCCGTTGTCTGGCCGACACCCGATCGTGTCTGGCAAAGCCTCCTCGACAAATTTGCGCAACGCTTCTCGACTAAGTACGTATCCTGCGCCACCGCTCATGTAACCTTGCTTGACAAAGGGTTTGAATCGACAACCAAAGTACAATGCAGACTGGGGCTCGTATGCCGATAACATGTATCGTAAATTTTCTACGATGACGTATCTGTGAACGCAATGTTATTGTTTAAGTATGAAAATAAACTTTAATGGTCGGAGTTCAATTTGATAACAGCACTTACGTATCGTCGTCAGCTTTCATGAACCAGTCAGCTTTATCCTTGTAATGCTCGTAAACGTACTTGAATGCTTCTTTGGTTTTAGCCCAAAGATTGTCTCTGCCCTCTTTAACTGGCAGGACAATTGTATCTAGTTGTTCATCTGTAAGAAAAAAGAAGAATGAGCTTCTAAAACACACAATTATTGTGCAACATGTTTGATAAAATAGACTGAATTTAGTATTTCAGTCACATTTTTGTTTTGTAATCAAATTTGCATACCTTTTTCAGAGCTCATAAACAAAAGTATGTTACAGCGCTTTCCCCAGGTTAATTTCACGTGTTTAGCTTTAGTTTGATGATTTTTTGGACCAGTCATGATCCAACATAAGACTCGAACTTTTTCCGAAAGTTCTTGAGCAACTCTGTCCTCGCCTTTGTGGAAGTCTTCATCTTTTTCGTGGAAGTTCACTTCTGCGTCAGGACCGATCTGCAACATGATTGGAGAGTATTAGATCGAGAAAATTTATTTGGAAGAATTATTGGAAATTTTTAACGAGACTGTTTGTATTGTTGAAAGAAAACAAGCATAGACTAACTTCAAATTCGAGTTGCGAGTAGTGGTGAGGGTCCCTGGATAGCATTGACTTTCCCGAGATTAGTAAACAAGCCGAAAGAAAACCAAAGACCATTCCAAGCGAAAGGGTAGCCAAAAGCCGCCGTCCCTCGCGACCTTTTTGTAACATTAATCTCATTTCAAAAAACCGCCACATTGTAACGTTACTTTTTGAGTCTTGCAGTGCAAGATCGGTTGGTTGTCAAATGGTCGACTAATGGATGTTCTGCTGACGAAAAAAACAGTCTATATATAATAAGGATAATAGATGTGCAACTGATCTAAAAAAATTTCTGTTTTAATGTATCATTCGTAGAAAATACTTTCTTTACGAGACACACATTACTTTTTATCAGAGATGAGTAATCGACGACTAAATGTAAAGAAATTAGCGATACAAATGGGTGATTTATCTTGGCTGAAAATATAAATGATTAAAAAGAAATCGCTCACAGTTTAATTGAACTTGATTGAATCAAATGAATGTCCGAACATTGCTTTTTTGAGACAGTTGAGATTACATTTTATCTAACTAAATAAAGGTTAACTAGATACGATTTAGATTGTCTATAGAGTGGTCGTTGAGTGTCAGTGACACTTTGAAGTGTCAATTTAAGTGAAAACTAAGTTACAAAGCGCGGTTATTGATTTTGTATGATTTATTTGGTGACTTATTAGAATTACATGGTCTAATTTTTTGGTATTTGAATGCCCATTTCATCAGTTTTATCAATCTATATTACAGATTAGATAGAAATATCTAAACCAATACCACGTATCTATCAATGTTATTTGGATCAAAAATTTATGATTATTGTGTCACTATAAACTTGTGCAATTTTAATCATAGTTCTCATGCTTCATTTTTATTCAAACACACTTTACCATCGAATCCGAAAATCCGGCACTGCAGCATTCTTCGATCAATTTTGTTGGTATGACTTTTTTTTTGATCAACTGGTAAATTTGATGTTATAGCATCGTTTTATAAACATCTTGGTAATCTAAAATGAAAAAAAAGAAAACGTTATAAAGTCACAAATGCCAATGATTATTATAGTCTCGGAAACAATTGTTTAACTGAGATAAACGACGTATAAATCAATACGAAAAATCTCTTAGCGATCGATTTACTGAGAAAAATAAAAATAATAACACTGTTGAATTCGTGAAATATGATGTTGTTGAATTATTCATGATATGCAATCAGCAATTGAACATCTCTGTCAAATTTACATCAATTTCATTTAGCATGAATAAATCTAAATATAATTCTAACCAATGAAAATATATCCGTGAAATAATCAATCTTGGGATATTTCAATGCGGAATGTAACAAGATCCATATCATCTGGGATGCTGCAAAAATTATCATACCGTCAGACGAGTCAAGTATTTCCGCATCCCATCGCATTTTGCGAAATCTATTTTTAATTTCAAGAAATGGAAAAAAATTAATATCATTCATCAATGTTCTGTTACATGACATTACATATTCATGCTAAACACTTGCTGGTAGAACTAATAATTGCGCGTTAAGCCGTGTAATTGTGGTTTCCTTTTTCAGTAGATAACCGTGTTGTTTTTTTCCCTCGTTTCAAATAACTTCAGTCAAGATAAAACAAAGAGGCAAATTGTTTTTGTGAATAATTAAATACAAATATTTTGATCTCGATTAGATTTGATTTCTTTCCGTCTAAAGCTATTCATAATGTTACCAACTCAAATTTTGAATCAATTTTAATCGTAGTATTCTTTTTGAGTTTACAACTGTGTCACGACTGTGTAATGTACCGACATTACTTTTATCATATTTTCATAACTTTTGTATCTTCTTGTCAAATTGTCCAAATTGTCTTTATATCTAAATTCATTCATGAAATCTAATTTTAATAGCAAAGACATCTATTACCACAACAACTACAACGATGTTCCAAAAAATATACATTTTAGAAGTGCTTGATATCAGAATTTTGATGTAAATTTTTATCCTTTCTTAAAGAATGTTTATAATTAGTCCTTTCGTTCGATTTTAATGCATCGAATAGGCTCAAATGAATGTGATACCATTACATTTTAAAACAGAAGATATGAAATGTGCAATCGTTGCAATGTTCAAGATAACAGAAACCAACACGATTTCCTATGAATGTAATTCATACTTTTTAATTTCAATAAAAATATTAAAAAACAACTTGTAGTTAACTAATCTCCTTGTGTTGTTTGTATAATTACACATATTCCATAACTTTTTGCAAAAATTACAAAGAATTGATTGCCTGTTATTCCTCAAAGTTTTGATAAATCTTTTCAAGTTTACATGAGAAAATACAAGAAAATGATCTAAAGTTGCTTAAAACCAAATTTATTCACATGAAAAAATGAATCGTCAACAAAAAATATTCATTGACATGTCAAATTGTTTTGAATGGTAAATTTTTAATAGAGTTGAAACACAAACAAGCGCTTGAAGTACAAATAGCCAATATAAATAATTACCTAATTCATTACAAAAATTCAGGTTCGATTGGCAGAAATAAATGCACATCTCATTGCATCGTAATGAAAACACTAGCCTGTGGTAAACTTAGCCAATCACTATACTGTGACAAAACATTTTGAATTTTTTTCAAGCAACAAATTCGGAGCACCAGGTCATTTACACTTTTCAATTAAACAACCAACATTTGCTACATATTGACTATGTATTCTCACTGTTGCATCGTTTCAACGTACTCTCGCAAAGGGTCGTTTTCGTTAACTGCAAGCTTGAGTGTTGAGCTTGTCATCATTTCATCTACTGCCATTGGCCGACGACAAACGAGATAAAGACAATTGATAAGGAGTTTACCAGAGGCTTTTTTTTCGCGAACTGGTGGCGCCCTCAAGTTGGTTAAAGCAATAATCTTATCTACCATCGGCATGATAGAATAGCACAATAGTCGACCGGGTAGCCAATACAACCTTCAATCGTGGAGAATAGCGCGTGTGTCGCGTCAACCGTGTCTGAATACGGTCCAAGCGGTTATCGCGCCAGCAGCAACACTCTGCGACGACCGAAATTCAGTTGTCAAAATGGCGGGCGAAGGTTCGGCAAGTGGGAACCCGAATGCGGAAACCGTTCGCGGACAATTGTTCGAGGTCGGGCCGCGTTATACAAGTTTAGCGTACATGGGCGAAGGAGCCTATGGGATGGTTGTGTAAGTATTTGTCATCACCGTCAATTTGATTCACCATTGCTCAAAACACGCCCTCCCTTCCCCTCCCAATCTTAACTTGACATCACGACCAATTTGTAAACACAACTTTTCGGTTCATTCCTCGGAACAATCTTTTTTTTCGAACTTTTTATTTTGGTTTTATTTTTTCAATTTTTTGACAGCATTCAAGAAATCCTAAGGTATTCTGTAGATTTTTTGTTCTTTTTTTTGCAGTAACATTTTTATTCTTAAAAGTATAGGCTTGACTTTTGCACGCACGTTTCGTGACATGAAACACAATATCCTTTGGCTGCTTTGTTCGCAGGATCCAAAGGCTTCGGATAATTTGGCTCCTTTCCTTCGGTCCATTCTCACGCTACCAATCTTACATGTAACTGTCATTCGGGAAAAAACCCGAAACCAAAATTTGAACAAACGAAAATGACTCAACGATGAATAATGGATTTATCAATGATTTATCTTGGGAATTAGCAATATTTGATTTGACACGTGTAATAATTTTCTGGCATTGCTTTTGTTATTCTCATTCGTGCGTGTTCAAGTTTAATTCATTTTAATGTTGGAAATAAATTTCTACGGAAAAAATCAAGGGGAAAAACAAACGTGATTTTATTTATGACGAGATGTACGAATCATCAACTTGATAACTCGTCTTGAAAAATAACAATAGATTTATTATTGCAAATGTTATTTTTATTTAGGAAGTTAATGAAATTGACTTTTGCGTATCAAATTTCCGGTGACCTTTCATCTCAGTTTTCGCATGTTTAAATAATCCATTTTTTCAACATTGATTTTTTCTGAAACATTTGGAAAAAATGAAGATTGAAAAGTTGGTGAAGTAAACCCACCCAATATATTAATGGTGCTTTCAAGGGCTTATAATGCAAAAAATGTAATACTTCTTTTTCACTTACTGACGTTATAAATTTTCTGTTTTTTGTTTGGACTTTTTATTTCAAGTTTTATTACTTGAGTGATGGTCGAATGTAATATCGTTTACTTTTATTACAGCTCTGCGTACGACAATGTGACCCAAACTAAAGTAGCGATTAAAAAAATTTCCCCATTCGAGCATCAAACCTACAGCCAAAGGACATTAAGGGAAATAAAAATTCTAACCAGGTTCAAGCACGAGAATGTAAGTGAACGTTGAATACAAAATTTTTTACTTCAAATTTTCATTTATACTATTATGAAAAAGTTAACAAAGCGGGTGAAAATATTTTTTCACCCAATTCTAATGTTATTTCTTGGGTGTAACGGTAAATTAAGTTTCTGAATTTGAAAAGAATAAGTTGACTTCATTCAAAATTCTTATTCAGATTCTGTTTTTACAGTTTTCACTCAATCACTGATTCTTTGATATTCGTTATTTCTTTAATTATTATTCAAATTTTTAATACAAAAATTCACTGCAAATTTAGTTTTTTTTTTTCAAAGAATAAACATTTTCTTCCGCCAATGCAACTTACTTTAACCATATATATCATATTCGTTTAAATGAATGTATTTTTAATAACGAATGTATTCAGTTGATTACATCTGCTAAACGTTATAATGAAATGTAAAAAAAATTCCCTTCGCAATACTGAATTACGCACCACTGAGTTTTACTTTCTCTGCTTCTTATTTTCAAATTTATTCGTCGCACAGAAAATGCTGTATATTGTGCTTGCAATTGCTCTAATTTATCTTTGCTAATTTATCTGAACCATTGTTTTTAATTTCACGTACGTACGTGCATGACAACAGATAAAAAACCTTTCTCCATTTTTTTGGAGAATAAAAATTGAAATATCATCTTAAAATAACTTTTTGATTAAATTATAATTCCTTAATCAAAATCTGATTAATTCAACAACGTAAATATCACGTTTATGCGAATAATAATCCGTTGGAAATGCAATACATCGTAACATAAATCAAGTAAATGTGAAATTTGCAGATAATAGACATAAGGGATATCCTGCGGGCGCCTACTATAGACCATATGAGAGATGTATATATTGTTCAGTGTCTGATGGAAACTGATCTTTACAAACTGCTTAAAACTCAGGTAAATTAAAAAGTAAAGAAAAGAGAACAACGGAATACGAAAAAACAAACGAGAAAACAAGTATTTCAAAAAAAGCAGCCTTAATTAACGCTAATGAGAGTTTAATCAAATTGCAGGCAATTAGTAACGATCACATTTGTTACTTTCTGTACCAAATATTGCGAGGTTTGAAGTATATACATTCAGCGAACGTTCTGCACCGAGACCTGAAGCCAAGTAATTTGTTGTTAAATACCACGTGTGACCTTAAAATTTGTGACTTCGGTCTTGCCCGAGTGGCCGATCCGGAACATAATCACGCGGGCTTCCTGACGGAGTACGTTGCTACGAGATGGTACAGAGCTCCAGAGATTATGCTGAACTCAAAGGTAAAAATTTTGTTTCCAAACAACCTTAATTATAAAATTTGCAAGTTTGAAAATTACATTAATGCGGAATTCATTTTTGCTCAGGGTTACACAAAGTCAATAGATATTTGGTCAGTTGGATGTATCTTAGCAGAGATGTTGTCGCGACGTGCAATATTCCCTGGCAAACATTACTTAGACCAACTTAATCATATCCTTGGTATTCTCGGTTCGCCATCGCCCGAAGACTTTGAGTGCATAATCAATGAAAAGGTATGCTGCCAAAACTTGTTACATGCATTTACTGTAACCTGATTTATTTGTGCAGCCTGAATAATTGAATGGTCCATAATCATGTTATTACAGGCTCGTAGTTACCTTCAGTCTCTGCCATACAAACCGAAAGTTCCATGGACAAGTCTATTCCCAACTGCTGATGTACAAGCTTTAGATTTACTAGATAAGATGTTAACGTTTAATCCGAACAAACGCATCGTTGTAGAGGATGCGTTGGCACATCCATATCTGGAACAGTATTACGACCCTGCTGACGAGGTGAGAAAGCAATCATCCTTATCGTTTTATTGTTAAGACATATCTTTAAGATCTTGTCTAATCTTTGTAAAACATTCGAAAAAAAGAACGTGCGAAATATCACGCGATGTTAAAATAATCACGTTTTTTTTTGTATTTTTAGCCAGTAGCAGAAGAGCCATTTAAATTCGACATGGAGCTGGACAACCTTCCAAAGGAGACTTTGAAAGAACTCATATTCGAAGAGACGCTTTTATTTCAACAGAATCATCAACAAAATGCCATGTAGTCTACTAGTGAGTTTAACGAATTTAAATAAATTTCGTTGTTGTCAAAGAATACGAAAAAACGATACACTCGTCACGCTCCATTGACTGAAACATTCAAATCTACATAACGAGAACATTAGATCGCCTCGTGTCGAGCCATTGGTGAACATGCGCCCTTCATTTTTCTTAATTACTGAGGGATCAGACACGTCATCCGATTAACGTTTATGAAAGAAGGGAATCGCGCATTTAAAACTGGCTCAAGAATCACGATCCGAACCAGCAAAGAAGCATCGGATCGAAGTAAAATGTTTTGCATTTTTTGATGGCAAAAAGAACAAGATAAAAAGAGTCAATTCGCATGACGTCGAAAGAATTTGTAAAGGCAATTTGTACCAAATCGTTCAAGCAATTTCTGTCGATGTGATCGCGCCGGTTGAGAGCTATGCGGCATAGCTACGTTGAGTTCAATCGAAGGAATCATTTCTAAAAGGAGACTGATGAGGGTGAAATTGGGCTGCGACTTTGAACGATTGCCGATCGGTTTTGGCCGCAGCGTTTATTGAGTTTCCAATTCTATTTGAAACATGATGATTGTATTATTGTATTTGGTAATGACGATGATCGATAGATTAATTGTATGTCTTAAGTGACTAATCGTTCTTTTCTTAGTTTATTTTCGTTTTTTTTGTTTTTTTTTGTTTTTTTTTTTTTGATAACGCGAACCGCAAGTTTGCTTCGATGATGTAACAATTTCCGTTGTAAAATTTACACATGTAAATAATATTAAACATTTTACTTAATCAATCAGGTCTCATAGTTTTTCATCTCTTCATTAATGAACCATCCTTTTTTACATTTGGTTGAAGGAAATTCTTGTTTAATTTTTGTTCTGCACTTGAGTACCATGCATGTGTCGCCCATATGTGTATTTATTCTTTAATCAGAATTTTTTCAGTAATTCATTTATTCGCACATCAACATAAATGTGTTAAAGTTGTATCGTTGTGACGAAAAGTAAGAAAACCTTTTATAAGATCGATAAATTAAGTGTTCTTTTGTGCCTCAGAAACTTTTTGTTCAAGAGAAAAGAAAAAGAGCTTTCAATAAACTTGATGAAACTTAGCCGTAATCCAATACAAGTTTTCCGCAAAAAATGGAATAACACAAATCCAATTTGACATTTTCAGCCGTGTGAGACATGAGAAGCAAAATCCAAGTAAGGAAAAGATAATTGACTGAGTTGAAATTACCGTCTGCTGCTGTGGAAAAAATATAAGCGCCCAAAAAATGTATAGACGAAAACTTTTCAAATGTACATATTTGTTTCTGGAAGGTCAGAAGGGAAAGACTTGTCCCTATTTGATTGATTTTTGTTTTCGTTAAACTGATGTACAGAACGGTTGAAAGGATTGGTTTGAAAATTGTAATTTGTATTTTATAAAAGAAAACCATCAACTTAAAAAAGCATTTAGCGCAGCTCGCAAAATTTCTCAGCAGTGAAGGTGCAACGATTGACGACAGATCGGACAGATTTGGGAGCATTGCCAATTATAAAATAAACCAGAGCGGATCGATCAAAAGTTGTGATTTAAAAAAATTTAATGATTGTTATCGGTGGTTTGAAAACTTGTGTCTTCTGAAAGACTTTTCTGTCATTTACAATTCTAAACGTTTTCAATGATTATAGTCACTCCTGTAATAATATCGACTATATTTCTGGTGTATCAAACAAGTATTAGATGCGACAAACTCTCAAGTATTGTCTAGTAATTTTAATGTTAAATCATTCAGCGTAACACTGTCTCTAAAACATTCTTTTCAGCTGTTTCCTCTACAACGATCAGTTCTCAAACTTTATTCGTATGTAGTTGACAACAATAACAATAAAGAAATGATTGGTTGATAGACTGACATTTCAAGATTGACATTTGATAAATTTAGACTTTTCCATCACACTGGTATACAATTATCAAAAAGAAAAAAGGAAATAGTTTAAAGCGCACAACTACTCAAGCAGCATAAAACCACTTGTTGAATTTTCCACTGAATTTAACATTAAATCAACATCATTAAATTTGTTTTGAGTGAAAGAATTGTAAACAGCGTTTGTTAAATTGAAACTTGATCCATTATCAAACAATTTTTCGAAATATTGATTTGATACAACAATAAATAATTAACTCCTCCTGTTTGACCTTGTTAAAGTGTATTTCTAATTAAATCATGGTTTCTGGTAGGTCAAGGCTTATCATTTCATATCAAAATTATCACTGACTGTTCTTGGGAAACAAAAAAAATTGATCAGTTTTAAATACTGTAAAGAAACCTTCCAATGTATCGTTGTCATGGCTATCGATTTTAACTTTTACGTTTCAATTTAATTACTTTCTCCAATCGATCATCACGAAAAGATTTGTGACAAGAACTGTTTCCTTGCGTCTTCTCTTTTAACGAGTGGTTTTTAATTGAGAACCTCCATGTACACTGAAACAAAAGATTTAATTGACTAACGGGTTAAAAAACTATATAAAATGGGTTAAAATAAAAAAAAGTAATGTATACCATTGTTGGTCGCTGCTGGTGCAGAAATTCATTGAATTGAATAGTCGCTGAACTTTCAATTAATAGACGTCATTTTGTATAAAAATAAAAAAAAAACATGAAAAAAGTCCATAATTCTGTGCATATTATGGATGTTACTTGTACGCATGTTTTGTAATGCGATCTTATATTACGATGTCTTGTTGAAACAAACTAATTAAAAGGAAAATACAGAAAAATGTAAACAGCACTATTAAATCACGAAAAAAGACAGAATTTTTGAAAAAAAGTTAAAAGTTTCATAGCTTTTTTATCGAATTTCAAAATTTAATTAGACTTTGATCATAGATCTGCAGGAAAATTGTTTGAATTGAAAATATAAAACTCTATTGAAATGCATCATAAAAAAATTGATAACAAATTAAAGGTAGACAGTTTAGAATATAAACCTTTGAATTTTTAATGTTACATGAAATATTTTATCGAAAAAAAAAGAACCAGAGTTTGCAAAATGCGTGAAAAAAATGCAACTGAATATAAATTGCATTATCAATTGCCAAAAAACTAGGTCAGAGCAGTGATTATATTTTTGTTTGTGAAAAATGCAAATGTTTCATCAACGAAGCGACGTAAAATTTAATCGAACGTTTCATTGGAGTTGTAAAGCCAAGTTCATTTTTGCATAAACGAATCAAAAAGAAGATAAAATAAAATTAATCGCTTGCGTTGAAATGCATTTGTTACGCATTTAGCTGCATTCATAGAGATTCAAAATTTTCCATTCACCTACTAAATAATCAATCGACAAATTGTCCGAGTTATCAGTTTCACGAGAAGACTACAAAAAAACCAATGTGCTGCCTTTACGAATTTCTCATTAAGATATGCAAATGAATAGATTTTGCGTTCCGTAATATAGCACTCAAGTTCAGATCGCACCGAGTCAACTAGGAGAAAGTGCAAAAATGAAACAAAAATTAAATAAAGATTCAAAACTATAGGTTTGGATGTTTTAGAAGCAACCATCATTTGTAGATGGTGCAAATAGAATGTCTTTCGACATGAAGATTAATCGAGTTTCATTCAAAGTGATTGAAAACAGTTTTTGACACAGATGGGGTGAGAATAATTAATTGTTCGGAACGAATCATTCATAAATAAAAAAAAGAAAGAAAGGAAATGGTGCAGTCAATACGTGTACTATAATTATTCATTTTATTATGAAAACGCATACGAAGGATGATTTTTCGAATTATAATGGAGTTGATGAACGAAGCGCGGTGCGTTTAGTCAATATTCACGTACAAAGATGTGTTGTGCCATGACACGCACGATTGTAATTAATGTTGTAGCCATTTGAAAAGGAATAATGCAATTACAAAGTTAGATGATGTTTTTAGTGAATAAATGAAAATAATTATTTGTTTGTTTGAAATAATATTTGTTCGGCGATGAAAAACAGGCGCTTTCATGTAATTATAAGTCAAACATGTAAAAATTAAAAATGTTTAAATTAAAGAAAAATATCTAAATAACAACCAAAATCTATGAATGTAGCATTCAGAGAAAAGTGAAGTGAAGTTTGAAAAAAGTCGTTTCAGTTATTGGAGATCATTTTTGAAATATTGTATCAATGTAATTATACATGTATTTCAAACATTAATTATGTATATTACGTCATCAAAAATATCTATATTCGAAGTATTATTGTTCTACAATAAATCGGCTTTATTGGCCAATCACGTTATTGTTATTTATTTTTTCATCCATGAATCCCTGTCCCTATGCTATAACGTCAAACTCATCATTTGAAATTTACCGCGCAAAGTATCACGTGACCCACAGTGCTACCACGAAACAACTTTACGAGCGAACTTTCCTTTGAAACTTCTTTTTTAGTGAAACGGCGATATCGGAATTTCGGTAAGAATTGTTTGACATTAAATCCGGTGTTTTTTTAGCAATCCTTTGTTTAATTGACGTGCAAATTGCAAGGGCCACTCAATAGTGATTAGTTCTACGTGACACAACAATATTTACCTCCCTTTGTTGTTTATTGTGGCAACAAAATATAACCTACAAATTTAACCTCAAACAATTTTTGTTAGTGCATATGCAACAGTGAATCCGGTTATTAAATAATAATTTTTTAGCATAAAAACATAAAATATGCACTCCTTAATGTGTTGGAAAATCCAGAATGTTTGATAAACAATCAGTTAAAAATGTCAACATTTGTCAAATTGGAGTAACAACTGATAAAGTTTATGTTTGTTTCAGCAACAATGGGTAAGGGAAATAATATGATTCCTAATGGCCATTTCCATAAGGATTGGCAAAAATATGTGAAGACCTGGTTCAACCAACCTGCCAGGAAAATTCGCAGGCGTAACAACAGGATCAAGAAAGCCAAATCGATCGCTCCCAGGTACATTTAAGTTGTATAGTATATTAAAAAGTAAACCATGTCTCTTTCAATTGCAAATCAAAATTAAGATTTTCTATGTTGTCATTTCAGACCTGTCCACCGTTTGAGACCAGCCGTACACTGTCCAAGTGTCAGGTACCACGCTAAAATTCGCGAAGGTCGTGGTTTCACCCTCGCTGAATTGAAAGCTGCCGGTTGGAACAAACAGGATGCCATGAGCAAAGGTATTGCCGTTGACCCAAGGAGACAAAACAAATCTGTCGAGAGCATTCAGATGAATGCTCAAAGATTGAAGGAGTACAGAGCTAAGCTCATTGTGTTCCCACTCAACGAGAAGAAGGTATAGTTCTTATATATTTAACAACTATGTAATTGATGTACTTAAAAAATTAGTTGAATGATTAATTAATTTATATTTTAACTTTGATTAAACAGATCAGGAAGGGAGAATCCACTGTTGAGGAATGCAAATTGGCATCCCAAGCTAAAGGTAAAATTCTGCCTGTTCGTCACATGGCTCTTTCCAAGACCAAATCGAAGGTCGTCACAGAGGAGGACAAGAAACATTCTTGCTTCATTGCTCTGAGGAAAGCTCGTGCTGATGCTAGATTGGTCGGCATCAGAGCGAAGAGAGCAAAGGACGCTGCGGAAAACCCTGACGATGTTACTAAGAAACCGAAAAAGTAAACAGTTAAAGTAATGTACAGGTGGTTGAATAAAAAAATTTGTATTCTAATTTTATTTTTGTTCAATGTAATTATTCAATGACAAGATTTCCTACCTCTCTTTCTATCCAACTAAAAAATTATTCTTTCATAGTACTCACTCAAATAAGTGACAGAAAGAATTTATACAAATATTTATAGCATAGTTCAAACGATTTGAGTAATGTAAAAAGAAAAATGAATTTGGATGCAACTTTCATAAACGGTTGTACCAACTACAGAGCCAGAAAAATTGGGGGAAAGTTCCTATGCGCAAAATGATCAGTGGTGTCAACGCAACGTAACCTTTGGATCGATAAAACTTCTGGGTTTTGTCATTTCTGACAAACGTAAATACCACTGACGTGACGACTGAGCACACAACATTTCAATTAATTCAACGCACGCCCACGCGTGTTATTTCTGAACGCTAATTTGTGATACGCGCAAAACAACAAAGCAACCTAAACTACCGTCAGTCAGTTGATTGGATCATTAATTTGTGTAACCCATTTCGTCTGATTACAAAAGGACAAATACTGGTTTCAACTCATCGTTGAATTCGGAAAAACGTTCTAATTGACTTGTATTATGGAAAACGTCAAGTAGTTTTGTCTGTCAAGTCGATCAATTTTTATTTTGTCAATAAATAACTGTTTCACCAATGCAAGTCAAGCTGTCATGTCTTACACTGAGCTGGAGCAGGGTTATCAGGTACTTTTTTCGTTCTTATTTTTGATTGTTATTATTATTTTTCTTCAAAAATTGAAATCATAAAGATTAAGATGATTATAACATTATTATTTCAAAAATTTGTTAACTGATCATTGACATAAATTGCTACAATCTGATATAATTGAACAATTGTAAAAACAATTTAACGTTCATATAAGAGAGCATAATTATTATCATCGATTTGATTAACATTTATCATGAAGCGATTGAGTGATAAAATGCAACAAAAAACTAATTTTTCTTCTGTAAAAAAAACTTCAGGGTCTCAGGAGTGCTAGCCGGCCAATATTTTATGTAGGAGATTTAAACGGAACAGGAAGTTTTGTAGGCCCAGTACCACCGATTTTTCATCCCTCAGGAATAGTAAGTCTTTTTTAAACAAGCTCAAATACGTTTCTTATCACAAGTACATTAATTCTGCTTTGAAACCTAAACAGTGTACAATTGACAAAAATTCTAACTGATCCAAGATTAACTTCTAATAAAAAAATCTTGTTAACCATTCGAGACGATGATCAGAGCTAAAATTCCATTTGTAATTTGCGTCCCTGGATAGGGTTTTAGGTGTAATGTTGATTTTCTTTTGTTAGCTGGCGATTAATTCAAGATTAATACGATTGCACATCCGCAAACAAAGTTTATGAGCTTCCCCCGATGATTTATCGGATCTGTGAATTGCACAACACCGACCTTGGCGCTTTTCCAATAAGCCACAAAGCTCGTAAAACTTTTCAGAAACATCCGATGGAACTCAGACTGTCAAGAATCTTGTCTTCTTCTAGATAGAAAATCCAATCCCAAAAAAGAAGCTCAGACGACGAAAAAGAACTTTGAGGATATAAAGTTGATATTTTTAGACCCGACATGAGAACAATTTCAAGCCAATTGGCCATGACCTTGAAACTGATACGGTCGCGATAATTCAAAAAAGCAGAAACATAAAACGCAGCTTGATTAACAATGTTATTTGCAGTAGCGAAGAGTTCTCGTTCGCGGGCATATTAGCGTAGACACTGACACTTGCTCGATGGTTGAATATATTAATAGAGCTCGGAGATACAGCTTGTAAGTTGAATCATTGGATTGGTACTCTGATAGTCGCGCAACTGTACTTACAATGATCGGTCAGTTTGTTATTTGATTTGTGGATTGTGTACCCGAACATGTGAACGAATTTTTCTCCCAAACAGCGAATCAAGTGGAGAGGTGGACTTTCAAAGGCACGGTTTTTGTCCAGTGATAAAAAGGTGTTGAAAAGAGGCGTTGAAAAGAAGAAGATAACAAAAGGGGGAATCGGAGTTTGAAAGAACAAAAGTAACTAGTTGGTGGTTTTGTTTTGGCAGGCGATGATGTGTGATGGGACTTAGAGATGGAGTGGGCCTGGTGGAAGGGCTGGTGGCGGCTCAAGAAGTGGCGATTACGGTCCGGTGCAAACGACTCGTCGAGCGAAGATATCGCGGACTTTGACCTGGACTCGCGATGCTACTGCGACGAGTGTCTCGTACGTGTTGCCTGCATTTCGTGAATTGATTGCAGTCGAATTAGCAACGACGATCGCCGGCATTGACCTTCCGGCTCGTTCATGCACGTCTGCTTGCGATTCATTTCTCCTTACGCACGTGAAGGTGGCGTTTTTCGCTGCGCCCTGGCTCCTTCGCCAGGCCTCTTGCTATTAATAGCAAGGCAGCTGTATTTTTGTAAATGACATTCGCCTCGCGCCTCGTCTTTGTTGCAACCAGCTTTGCGAATGCTTCATGGTATGTGACTGTGTAATTGCGAAAGCCCATCCATTCATCGACGACCGATTCACCCTTACGCCTCTCTACTCACACACGCACACACACAATTTTACAACTCTTCCTTATCTTCTCGCCAGACTTCTGTCGACGATCTGCACCATTTCTTTCATTCATGTCGTGACGAACTGTCATTCTTTTCATGCCAGGATTTCATCGCTCATTTGAAAGTTACGATTTCAATAAAACAGACCTTTCGACTTCATTTTTGTAAGATACATATTTCGGACCATTTGTCTTCGAGCAAATTAGAAGACTTTGAAAACTATACGGATCTGAAATGTAGTTTCTGTTTTCATTTTCATTGGTTTTGCTCGATTCATCATCTTCATATGATGGCTCAGTTCAGTTAGAGGAAGATTTAAAAGCTAACAAGTTGAATAAACAAACTTGTCATTACGTCATCAAGTTATTCATCAACTGACTGAAAGAGTCAGAAATTCACTCATGTCATTTTCAAGCTTTGTGGTTGAAATTGGAAAAAGTGTACATGCGTCTTATGTCAAAAATCGATGCACCAATTTATGTGACTGCAAATTCGTTTCTATTTCACAAGTCTTGGTATTGACGCGAGACTCGTTATTCACGAATTGCTTTTTTTTTCTTCACAATAATTGTTGACCTTTTTATTTCGATGATCATTTCGATGATCTAGTTTTATTAGAAGTTAGTTTCATTAGCGAATTTATTAGTACTTAGTGTGATTGAATTAGCAAGCGATTGACAAACGCGTACCAAAGTTAAGCTTGCTTTTTTTAGTAAACACAGTTTAGATTTATTTTAATTTTTTTCTGAACAAACTATCTCGTTGTATATCATCATTGTTATTTTTAATTGCACAGGGAGAACTGTCAGACGGATGTATAAACGAAGATGGATGTTTGGGCGCTGGCGACTTGGAGGGCCAAGGCAAACAGGTCCTCGTGGGGATCTGCGCGATGGCAAAAAAGTCGCAAAGCAAACCGATGAAGGAAATTTTAACGCGCCTCGAGGAATTTGAATATATTAAGATAGTCGTTTTTGCGGAGGAAGTTATTTTAAAGGTAAAACCAAAAATGTTAAAAGATGTAAATGAAAAATTTTAGTAAAATTTGAGTTGAGTTAATTGATTTGGAACATTTTCAGGAGCCTGTTGAAGATTGGCCTATTGTTGACTGCTTAATTAGTTTTCATAGTAAAGGATTTCCGTTAGACAAAGCCATAAACTATGCAAATCTACGAAATCCATTTATTATTAATAATTTGCCTATGCAATATGATATTCAAGTAAGTTGTTTACATTAGTCGATTAAATTTGTTTTCTTTGAACGTTTCAAAATGATGATTTTTTTAAATTGTAGGACCGAAGAAGAGTTTATTCGATTTTGGAAGGCGAAGGTATAGAAATTCCTAGATACGCAGTTCTGGATCGAGATTCGTCTGATCCAAGTATAAGTGAGACAGTTTCCTTTTTTTATACTTTTCTGCGTTTAATTATTATTATATATTACTAAATTCGAATCAAAAGAAGACAAACTATTTGAATAAAAGCAGACTTTGTGTAATAAAGCTGAGACTATATGAACACGTTTCACATACGATGCGACAAATTGCTGTAACTCATTAATTTTGATTTACAGATCACGAGCTCGTAGAATCTGAGGATCATGTGGAAGTTAATGGGGTTACATTTAACAAGCCATTTGTGGAGAAGCCCGTATCTGCCGAAGACCATAACATTTATATTTATTACCCGACTTCTGCAGGCGGTGGTAGTCAAAGATTATTTAGAAAGGTATTACCTGATAACGGTAGCACTTTAAAACATTTCATTCAGGTTACGTATTAAACTCAACTCGTACGCTTAAAAATATCTCAAAAGTAAAATCGAGTTACCAATCACGAAAACAGAACTCGTTTTGGTCATCATCAAAAACGCTCTTTTGCATTATTTTGATTTTCAAATTTAAGTTTCTCAGTTTCTTTTCGCCTCTTAAGTTTCTTATGATTTGTCTTTGACTTTGTAAGCGCCAATTTTTTGTATTAACTTTTGCGATTTTTTCAAATAGATCGGCAGTCGGAGCAGCGTTTATTCACCGGAGTCAAGGGTGCGTAAGACAGGGTCGTACATTTACGAAGATTTCATGCCAACGGATGGAACAGATGTTAAAGTTTATACAGTGGGGCCGGATTACGCACACGCCGAGGCGAGGAAGAGCCCAGCACTCGATGGAAAAGTTGAGAGAGATTCTGAGGGCAAGGAAATTCGATACCCCGTTATACTAAGCAATGCCGAGAAATTGATCAGCAGAAAAGTGTGCCTTGCATTTAAACAGACTGTCTGTGGATTTGATCTGCTTAGGTAAGAAATAAGCTAATAATTAATATAATCAAAGTTGACGATAACTTTTCATTTCGTTCGTAAATAAAGATTGATTAATAATGCCTAATGACGAGCTTGCCTATCGCATTTCATCATGTTTTATTCAACAAACGGAATTGTGTTACAATCACGTGACGCTGAATCTTGTTCAAAAGTCATGCGTATTGTTTGAACGTCAACATTCGTTCTTTCATTTTTCTTTAATATCGTCGTCACTATTGTCTTTGCAGAGCGAACGGCAAGTCGTTCGTTTGTGACGTCAATGGCTTTAGCTTTGTCAAGAATTCCAACAAGTATTATGACGATTGTGCGAAAATTTTGGGAAATATGATTTTGCGTGAACTCGCACCGACGTTGCATATCCCTTGGAGTGTACCTTTTCAACTGGACGATCCTCCCATTGTACCCACAACTTTTGGAAAAATGTAAGATTGAAATGGCATCAAATGTTAATCGTTTTCAGCCATCGACTTTTCATTGTTTGTATAAAATTTTGTGTAGGATGGAATTACGTTGTGTCGTCGCAGTCATCAGACACGGAGACAGAACACCAAAACAAAAAATGAAAGTCGAAGTGCGTCATCCAAAGTAAGTTTCGCCAATAAAAAAGATTGATAGTTTTTTTTCTGAATGTAAATAAATGTAACAAATGTTGCAGGTTCTTTGAAATTTTTGCCAAGTACGATGGTTACAAGCACGGACACGTTAAATTGAAACGACCGAAACAGTTGCAAGAAATTTTGGATACTGCACGGAGTCTCCTGGCAGAGATACAGCACCGGGCAGCAGGTCCTGAACTGGAAGAGAAACAAGGCAAATTGGAGCAACTGAAAAGTGTATTAGAAATGTGAGAGTTTAAATTTCCCCTCGTTTTAAACAGTGACGAATGTGCTGGTCACGTTACGAGTAACTTTAAACAACTTTAGGCATTATTTTTTATTTCCTTGCAATTGTTTTTGATGTCAGGTACGGACATTTCTCAGGGATCAATCGTAAAGTACAAATGAAATATCAGCCTCGAGGCAGACCTCGAGGAAGTTCCTCCGACGATGGTAAGTCATCAAGTGAGTATGGCTGCAATTTTTTCATAACAATTTTGTCTCTAACTTTTTCCTAACTTTATATCTGACTGAAATTTGTGATAACATTTGTAGATCGGCTTGGCGAACCGTCCCTGGTTTTAATTCTGAAATGGGGCGGAGAATTGACTCCAGCTGGTCGCATCCAGGCGGAAGAACTTGGCCGAATATTTCGCTGCATGTACCCTGGTGGTCAAGGTAGACACCTTAGTGGTTCGTATCTTATGCTCTTTTGCTTGTTTTGCTGGTGATAGTTCAGCACAATACAACAATATTTTTCAGCGAGTCACATTACAAGACTAATACAACTTTATATACCGCACCAATTGCTTTTCAAATTAATCTGCTATTTTGTATACAATTAAATTGACAAGTGGCGTTTAAAGTTCCGATACTTTAAACGCGGAGCAAGAGTATGTATCAGTAGTTCGATTTGTTTAACAAATTGACCCCGATCTAATTGTGTCCCTGATAAAGTGTTTCAATGTTTCATAAGTTTGTTTCAAACCCCGTAGTATTTTTGAAAGTTGAGAATCTAAAATACTAATACCGTTTTGCAATGTTGTATTTACTCAATAATGTCGTTCACACTTTTTAGACACTTGTAAATACATCTTTTTATTCAGATAATGTTCAATGTTATTTCAGAGGATGACTCAGAGATGTTACCAAATCACGGTAACTTTTATTTTTTTTCCTGAAACCACTATTTATTTGATAGCTGTGTTAATTGTGTTCCGTGTAGATCACATTTCATCTCACCGTTCATACTGGAAGTCAAACTTTGATATTAAGCCAATTAAATATCAAAGTTTCAACAACTTTAGATCCATTTTTCCAGTTATTATTTCAGTGACAAGTTTTATAGAAACTTTAGCGATTACAAAGTCTGATTTATTAACGAGTAATTCGCTAATCATTCGACAGCTTCTATTAGTAATTTTTGCTTCGTGAGTAAGCCGCGTTTTAGTTTGTCACCCCTTTTTGATTTTGCTTGTATGCTATCTATGTCAAACCAATTTTAATAATTATTCTACTCAATTTCATTTACTTTTTCTCACGAAAACTGGTATTAGAATGTTTTGTTCTGTGTCTTAATTTTTTCGAAAGTGATTATTTCAACTAGAAATAATCATCTCATCTCAAAGATTCATAGGCCAAGTTGTGTTTTTAAACAAACGCACAAAAAAGTGCAGGATCATAATTTTTTATCAAGTTTTGATTTTTGTATCTGTAATATCGGTTTTCTATAACAATTTGTTTTTCAAATACAGGCGAGTATGCTGGGGCACAAGGTTTAGGACTGTTACGACTTCACTCCACTTTTCGACACGATCTCAAAATTTATGCCAGTGATGAGGGTAGAGTACAAATGACAGCGGCAGCGTTTGCAAAGGGGCTGTTAGCTCTGGAAGGAGAATTAACTCCGATTCTGGTGCAAATGGTCAAGAGTGCAAACACAAATGGACTGTTGGATAATGACTGCGATAGCAGCAAATATCAAAACATGTTAGTTTTTTCTTCTTCAAAAATTTTAACAACAATCAAAAATTGTAGTAATCCAATAAAATTGTACTTTTTAGGGTGAAAACAAAACTGCACGAACTTTTGCAACAGGATCATGAATTTACTAAAGAAGATCGAGAGCAAATCAATCCAGGCAATGCATTGAGCATTAATACAGCAATGGATTTTGTCAAAAATCCTGTCAAGTGTTGTCAGCATGTTCATGCTCTGATACAAAAATTAATGGAGATTGTGAGGATCAAAAAGGAAGATCCAAAAACAAAAGGTAACATTTAAAATATCAAAAGTACAAATCGAAAAATATTCCGTTTCATTTGGTCATAAAAATTGTGTAATTTTCTGTTTTCAGATGCTATTCTTTACCATGGAGAAACGTGGGAGTTGATGGGTCGTAGGTGGGGCAAAATTGAAAAAGACTTTTGCACAAAAAATAAACGCTTTGACATTTCTAAGATCCCAGACATTTACGACTGCATCAAATATGATCTGCAGCATAATAATCATAGTCTGCAATTCGAACACGCAGAAGAGCTTTATATCAATTCAAAATATTTAGCAGACATTGTAATTCCACAGGTAAGGCAATTAGTGGTAGCAATTATAAAACTTTGTGAACTTTGTAACATGCAAAGTGTAATTAAATTTTGGTTATAGGAATACGGTTTAACTGTACAAGAAAAACTTACGATTGGTCAAGGAATATGCACTCCTCTATTGAAGAAAATACGAGCAGACTTGCAAAGGAACATTGAAGAATCTGGTGAAGAAACTGTGAACCGACTTAACCCAAGGTAATATTAACGAAAAATGAAACAAAAATTGTAACGTTTTTATTCCTTTATATTTGTTCGAAATGTATTTTTTAGATACTCACACGGAGTGTCGAGTCCTGGAAGGCATGTACGAACAAGACTGTACTTCACAAGTGAAAGTCATGTTCATTCATTATTAACTGTTTTACGTTACGGAGGGTTGTTGGATGTGAGTTACTTTCTCGTTAAAAAATATTACCAAGCAGGCTCAAATAAATCATGCAAAACTTGTCATAAAATTATAGGTCGTGAAAGATGAACAGTGGCGGAGAGCGATGGAATACGTAAGCATGGTTTCGGAGCTCAATTACATGTCCCAGATTGTCGTTATGTTATACGAAGATCCAACTAAGGACCCGAGCAGCGAAGAACGTTTCCACGTCGAGTTACATTTTAGTCCTGGCGTTAACTGTTGTGTACAAAAGAATCTACCGCCTGGGCCAGGATTCAGACCTCACTCAAGAAATGAAAGTAGTCAGAACTTGGTTAGTCAAATCATATCATTAAAAATGTTAGAATCAAAATTTGAAAACTAGTATACTATTGTAAAATGTCACAATATTTAAAATAGGGTGAAGGTGGATCGAACCAAGATACAGGTTCACAGTGCAGCACTAGAATTGAGGAAGAAGACATAGATTTGGGAGTAGTGGAAGATGATAATCTCAAAAGTCCTCTTCTTCGTTTTGACACGTCTTCCCCAGTTATGGAAATAGATCCTACAGGTTCTTCAGATAATTTGGACAGTCCCACAACGAGCAGGAACATCGACATGATGGATTTAGTTCCGAGTATTATGGATGAACCTTACGATAGTGGATTTTTGCAAAGTTCAGCTCCGATCCCAATAAGGTATTGTTTGAATAATATTCAAATGTTTAATTTTAAATTCGTCGGTTTAAATAGTTTACTTAAATTATATTTGATTGAAGTGCAAGGACGGTTGCCGGACACGAAGCTGCTAGACTTGGGAGCCAATTGGCAGCTACGCAGCGTCAGAGACGTGAGCGAGAAGCTGCCGGAACAATCTATGAGCCGCGAGCCCGCAGCTACGACCACCAACGACAAGACAAAGAGAAATGTGAGTACATGATTCGTTCGCTGTACTATGCGTGTTAGTGGGTAACACTTGGAATTGGGTACAGAATTTAAAGTTTTCCTAACGTTCTTTTTGTCCGAAGTGGACGCACTTATTTGTGATTCATGATGCTGCATGAATGGTATACAATTACAAACTTTTACTGCCGTAGGATAAGCTAAATAGAATCAACAATTTTGTTATCCAACAATCTTTTTTTTGTCTCTAAAATGTCTCTGTACATTTGTTTCTCATCTCCGATGGATATCTCTTCCTAAGAATGCTTTTGCTTTGCGTTTACTCGAGATTTAATTTATTTTTTTGATGAAAGACTAAACTACGTGGAGAATTTTCACGATGAAAAAATTTTGATGGAGTTCCGCACTCTTTTGAAAACGTTTCAATGTTATAAAAGAAACGAAACTCGATACGAAATGATGAGGAATGCCTTGCATAGAATTCAGAGATGAAATTTTCGTTTCGTATTTGTTTGTAGCTGCGGTGAAGAAACTGTATCCCAGCTTAGATGTGGTCGACAGTGAAGGTACGTCGAATAGTTCAATCACATTCCCATTTCACAATTCGTTCGAGTTCAGTTTTTTAAAATGAAAAAAAAAAAAGTAATTTAGAAAACAAAAAGCCGGAAAAACACAAAAATGATAATGAAAGAAAAGTCGAAAAAGTACCAACATACAAGAGATAGAAATCAAACACCTATTAATCCGTCCCATTTTGCACAGTTGGATTTGTTGATTCAAATTACTTCAAGATCAGAGGCAACGCAAACTTTGTATATACAATTCTTTTATCCACACAACCTGATAATTCATACACGTATCAATTTCATTACCAACGAATCTCAATTACAAGTTCGTTGCTATTTCTGAGATCTAAATTGCGACTGAATCCAAGTGCTAATTTATGATTAAGTTTCGCCAGTATTTTTAACGTTAATTAATTAATTTTAAATTATTCTTAATGATTTCATTAATCAGCTTTTTGTTTCAATCTTTATCGTTGATACAATCTGAGTTCTGACAACTAAGTCGCTGTCTTGCTAAACACAGTATCTATTCATTTTAGAAGATTAGCTTCCTAGCGGATAACTTTTCAAATGCAAAAAAAACATATTTTTTCTAATTAAAATTGGAATTCACGTTTACTGTAATCAGGAAGCTGATTCAAATTTTTGTTACAAAAAGGGTAAACGAAAAAGAGACGTTTTGCTTTTTGATCATAGCTGTAAATAAATTGATGCAGTGTTGGACAGTCTTAGCTTTTAATTAGTTGAATGATAATCTAACTTTTCTTTTAGAAACCCTAATACACTGTTTTTTGATACCTTTGTTAACATCAGACAAAGTTTTTCTTGTAGAAAGGAATGTTAAAGCCCGTTAATCGTCGAAGCAACCCTTGAAAGACAGACGTTGCAGAGAAAATGAAAAAAAAAGAAAGACAAAAAAGAAAGAAAAAAGTTTGTTTGAAATAACTCTTTGCTCTGTGATAGTTGTGCGCGTGGAAGCCAACTAATTGAAAATATGTATGACGACTATTTGGACCACAAGTGCACACGTGTGATCCATCCAGTCGTCATCCCATTCATCCTGAATCCCTTGGCAGTTCATTATCAGCTATTGATTCACCACAAACTCACTCTAATTAGTTATCTTATTTGCGTCATTACAAACTTGAACACTCGTCAAGTTTTCTGACACTGCTTGTGGAATTCAGTTCTGAGGAATTAGGCAGTAACAGTTATGCGCTAAGCGACACAACCATAGTCACCTTTGAAGATCCTTTTCCAGATTCAATCTTTCACAAATCATCAAAGGGTTTTTTTTCTCTCAAATAGTTTCTGTGGTGTTGGTACTTGCAGTGTAACAAATATCGTACAGTGCAGAGGAACAAATGACAAAAATACCTATCTTTGAAAAACTTTCGCTTGACCTATTGCATGGCACTTTAATTCACTTGTAATGATTGACACACCATTTTGTTGTGAGCAGCGTCGTTTCTTCTGCTTCTCTAATCATTTTTTTAATTAAGTTTCCCATTTGGTATTCAAAAAGCCTGGATTTTCCTAACTCTTTCCTATTCCTCTTTTTTCTTATTTTTCGTTTTTAACGAGTTTAATTTTGCCGGCTAAATCAAGATTAAAGTAGCATAACGAATCTAATTTTGCCAAATTGCCGTTTCCTTTTACATTATAATTAGTTTTGAATTTTCTTTGAATTTGTACTTTCGAAATTTGTTCGTTGAATTTTATTTTCAAATTTAGTTCCAACGTGCCCGTCTAATTATCCGATCGTGTGCAACTGATAAACTTGACCAATCGACTTGAAAGCGACAATTTGTCCGCCTTTACAGCTTCAATAGTAGCGTCGTTAACAAGTTTCTAGTTTACGCTTATGATGTAACGCTTCGTTGGGGTGTTTGAACTTAACTGTATTAATTCAGTTTTCCTTGCGTTTGTTTTGTCTGAGATTATTCGACTAAACGAGAAG
The DNA here is from genome assembly GCA_020615435.1 of Telenomus remus. Classification (NCBI taxonomy): domain Eukaryota; kingdom Metazoa; phylum Arthropoda; class Insecta; order Hymenoptera; family Scelionidae; genus Telenomus; species Telenomus remus. The sequence continues at coordinate 11,175,808 of CM036337.1, forward strand.
TTGATTTTTAAATTCATATTATTTTTCTTTCAAATCAAAAATGTATTTCAAATTCATTCGTTCGATGGATCAATCAGTACAGTGAGCAAGATATCATAAGACTATAGAAAAAAAATGATAACGAAATCCAGTGAAATAAAAAAGACGCTTGCAAATTAATTTAAAGTGCAAACCAAACGAATCCGGAAAAACAAATGTTCCAGAAGAAAAAGCGAACGATTGCGAAAAAAAAGCAAAGAACTGGTGAAGGGTTTATTTTCCACTTATTAATGTTGTCTTATTTCTTTGTTCTTGTCCTCTGCCCGTCCCTCTGTTTTCATTCATTTCGTTTAATTACTTTTTCATCTTTACGATCGGCTTCTGACTAACTTTCTCTACTACTTCAAACTAAAACAAAACAAAACAACATCAAATAAAATAATACTGGAAACGAAAATAACAAAAACAAACACAGCTGAGAGTGAATCAGTTGACGAGCGCGCGGACTGTGTACTTTCGCATTCGGTGAGCTCGCCGGTGCCGCTGTTGGTGCTGGACGAGAGCGAGGCATCGCTGCTTCCAAGCATCGAGATAACTCGCGGTGAGTTGGACGAGCGGTCACGATCGCTCTCGCCAGGTCAGCAGCAGGCGAACCGTTGTCTATGTTATAACTGTAACGTGTCGGAACTAATAATGCGAAGTCACGAGCTGCCTGTGTCCGAGCAGCTCAACTTCCGCACATACTTTGTTCGCTCGTTGTCACACAAGTTCTCTAACTGTTCGTGTTACTCGTTGGGCGCTGAGATTGCAGGCCCGGACTGGTCACGAAGGCGCGAACACGTTCGCACGATGTCGTGGCCGTCGTTAACACGGGCTGGCAGACTGACGCACAACCGCTCGCTCGACAACCTCTGCAGCCCGAGTTGCTTGTTAATTGTTAGCTCGAAGAATCACAATGACTGTTGCACCACAGCGGCACAATTGTGCCGCGACAGCTCGCACATCTCGTATCAGCACCGCTGCTCATCCCTCTGTCACATGCGTTCTAACATTGTCAATAATAATTATAATGGTAATAATAATCAGCGTTGCAAGCGTTATGCGAAACTATCCACGTTTGCCCATCCGCACCTTGTTCCCAAACTCCAGCAGCAACGATCCTTCTCGTCCCCAGACACACGACCTTCGATCATTCAACCTGACCCTACCTGCACAGCAAGGCGCCACCGACACAGTATCTCTGGACAGATGAGTTATTTCAAGCTGTTGGGCTACAACGTTAGCAAAAAGCTCACTGCGTCCGCCAACAGTCTCTTCAGCACCGCTGTTATCAGCGGCTCTTCCAGTGCTCCCAATCTCAAGGACATGGTACCGCCACACGCTTCAGCTGTTGCTGGTAAGGCTTCATCCATTTTTTAGCTACCCTCAAGTGAACAGCCTGGACCTCACAGACTCGACCCACAAATTTAACCCTTTTCATCGTTTTATTTCTAGATAAGCATTAAAATTTGTTCATTTTTCAAAACTTTCAAGTTTTATTATAATTATTTTCAAGGTATTCGTGCTCATCGAACTCGTCTTTTCATAACAAATAAAATAAAGAAAGTTAAAAACAATATTTGTTGCTTGGTTTGATTTTTTTTATAGTTGCTCTCATGAAACTTTATCATTTAAACAGCAATTTTTTGTACCGACTGTGCAGAAAGATTAAAAGTTACTGGAAAAAAATTGTCTGCATTGTTTTTATATCGTATTCAATAACTTTTGAAAGAAATGAAGATCAACTTTTAATTGTGATTATTCAACGTTTGTTGCATGGACAATGTCGGAACATTTTATATAGGGATTTTGTCACATTCCGTCTGGGCACTTGAGGGTTGAAGACCAAGCAAAGTTGATGATTTTTCTAAAATAATTTTTGTTAGCTATCGAAGGTTTTGGCGGAGTACCACCGATTAGACCATTGGAAACGCTGCACAACGCCCTGTCGTTGCGACAGCTCGATTGCTTCCTGCAGATGATGACTAGTGCGCCCCTGTTCCGGACCCCGGCCTCATCTCCACCCAAAATTGCGTCCCCTGGAGGTTCCATTCATGGTTCGTCGCTTGGGATTCAGTGTCTTGGTATTGGTGCAATAGTCAGAGAATCTGACGCTGTCAGGTATTGAATCATCAAGTTAAAAAAGAATCTGTGAAAATCAAAATAAAACACACAAAATTTGGTTTCTTTGATCCTTAGGTACATCAATCCAGTGGCAATCCAATACAAAAATCCAACCGATACTGACTCAGGTGATATGAGAAACCAGTTGTCTCCTACCAGTCCAATCAGTATGCATTTTTTCATTCATTTATTTGTCATTGTCCAATTTCTAAAATCTGACTCCCATTAAACATTATTTTATCAGGTCTTGGTTGGAGCAGCGGCCCCCAATCCTTTTTATCTTCCGAACCGTCTTCGCCAGGTCCAATATCCGTAGGAGAATGCAGCATGTCAATGAGCCAACTCAGCAATGATGGGTACGAAATTTAAGAAAAATTGTGTTGATACTAATGGAAAGTTGAGAGAAGATTAATAACTGAACCTACTAACATTCTTGTGTCCGACTGTTTGAAAATTAATAAATTTGTTTGTAGAGCGCAACCCTTCGGTACAAGTCACAAATATGCAACACCTTGCATTGATCTCGACTTCACCGATTTTTGCATGGCTCTTGATCAAGAAGGTCGCGAGGGTCGTGGTAGTGTTTCTTATACTGATTATTACAGCAACGAGGACGGCCAGATACGACGAAGTGCTGGTAACGATGCTGGTTTGCGCAATGTCAGACATGCTGTTTACGCATCCGAGAACACCTCTTTCGATAACGCCGAGGATGATGAGGACTATACGCTGACCTTGAAACAAGCCGATGAAGAGAAGAAGCAAGACGTCAAACACATTTTTGAAAACAGAGACAAAAAAGCAACTTCAGCTGCTAGTTACAAGAAGATTGGGAGGTAACTCAAAAAAAAAACAAAAAACAAAAAAACACTAAATCTTTGCAACAAGAAAAAATTTTTCAACAATTTGCAAAAACTTGTTTATCGGTTTTAAGAGAGTAGGTGTTTTAAGATGAATGTTTCATTGTGATTAAAAGCGTTTTGGAAATGAGTTTTTGGCTGTTCTAAAAATACGACACGTAAACGAAAAGACAGAAAAAAGAAATAATAACTGTACGGCCCTGGTAGGGAGACAGCGAGCGTCTATTCCCCTCCGCCCACGGACTTTGTCTCAGCGGGCAGCTGTGCCGTATAATAGATTACTGCCTACCGCGGACTTAGTATGATTGAAAGTAAAATTCTAAATTATACGTCTCAATAGTCGTGCTCTCGTTTGACGCTCTCGTTAGACTCTGCCTTGCAAATTCAACTCGTAAGTATTGCAGATATCAACTTTGACCTCAAGTTCTGCAGCGCGAACAAAAAAAAATAATAATTCAATCTTGAACGCGAAATCGCGATCGTTGAATCGGCTTGTGTGTTTACTTGGTTGCAGCAGCCACTAGATGTAGCTGCTGTGACAAGTCTACTGCTTAGAAAGCGACCGGATTTGAAAACAAAAAAGTGCGTCGTTCTGTTTTTCTCTTTCGTCATCCAAACTGTACGATATAAAGTGAAAACTTAAACTGTTTTGACTGTAAATTTTTGCGAAATCGTTGAATTCAAATGTTATTTATCATTGATAAATAATTAGTAACTCGTTACAAGATGTGCTTGCACTCTATGATGTGACATTAACTAACAAATCTGGTCGAAACATGAGCACATTAAGAGGAATTGTAACATCGTGCATGATAACATCGATATTGAACATAATTAGCACCACGCTGACGCCGGATAATTGATAAAGCTATAAATATGTATGGCTATATTAAAAGATAATATAAACTTGCGCGAATAACAGCTACTGATAAGATTGTTACTGTCATAGATGATTAATTACCATGAATGGGATAATGATATCGACAACAAGAAACAAAATGATGGAATTAAATAGAACCGTAATTGAACATCAATAGAATTAATTTGATAAGAGCTCGCATAACGTTTCATTATTTTTTTTACAGATTTCGAGTAGAAAGCATGGAGATCGCAGACAACGACGTTCGAATCAAAGATTCGTCAAACTCGAGTGTAAGTTCAAGCGCGTCGTCAGAGAAAGGTAAAGCCAAATCAGAAAAACAGTCGTCGCCAAAAGAGAGCGACAATGAAGGTCAGTCGGAATCGGAGGACTTTGACAATCCATTCTCAACGTCGCCGTCGATGGCGAACATCACGTTCTTCTCAAAACGTCGCAACTTGACGCGTTCACGCAGCATCTCAACTCCAAAAGCCCGGGAGCCAAAACTGGACGAATTCGATTTGTGCTGCAGCAAACCGTCTCAATCGACATCGCAAAATTCGTTGTCCACCCTCTCGGACAACCTAGAGATGTGGAAGAAAAGTTTGGACGAAGCATCGAGACCCATGACAAAAGAAGAACCCAGAGAGAAGCCAATTCTCGTGCTGTCAAAAAGTTTAACTGAGAAGCATGGGTACTTGGCAACCAATCCTATTGCTCATGAAAAAAAGTGATTCTGCACTTGATTCTCACTTGATTTGCGATCGTTTTACGTTGAAAGTACGAACTGAAAGATTGAGAGTTGTAAGATTTTTAGTTTTATAAGTATGTTGATAGAAGGCAAAAAAAGGAGAGTTATTTTGTAATGATTTAAATTTTGTACGACAGGTCTTGTTTTGTTATTTGATTCGATTTTTTTAGACGTTCGTATGATAAGAATGTTTTTCTACCTCTTGTACTAAGCACTTTCATGTGATTTAACCGAGACGGTGGAGATTGTGTTTTTTTTGAGAATCACTGGAACGACTCGGTACTTACCCCGCCATTCACGCAGTCAATCATTGTTTATAATTTAGGTGCAATCCAATTTGTCATATCAAACGGTGCAATTAACGATTGTCGTACAAAGATGCCCACCCGCAGAACACACTCAACCGTTTGCATTATTTTGTACATTCCACACACGCAAGCCTGACAAAGTGTCATCGCGCACATTATCCGGTCCAAACGCTGAAAGGAAATTCGTTTATCGTTGTACCTGAATGAGGACACTGTTGAGAACTACACCAGTGACAAAAGTATAATTGTTAAACAACATTTTGATGAATAGTTTAAACGAGATATAGTATTTTTATAATCTACTCATACAACATGAAGAACGAAGAGAACGTTTTGTGATAATTTTATTTACTTTTCTTTTTGATTTTGTGGTTTTTTGTATCAAGCTTCGCATTCGTAATCAATTCAACCGTTTACCATTTTTAACGAATCTATGAAACGCCGTTCAATGAATTTGCATTAAATAGTGTATTTATTTTCGCGTTCACTAAATTGTGCCGCTTGTAAAGAAGTGAATGTTTCAAACAAGACATTTTTTTTTATTTTCGAATTAATGTTAACTCATAATGTAATGCGATACGATTGCATTTGAAAATAGCTGATGCGGATTTATATGATTTGCCGTGCAATTTTGAAGAATCGGAGAACCAGCTGTTTTTTAATCCAAATTGTATTGCGTTTTCAACGTTGTATGGCAATGTCCTGCTGCAAAATATAGCATCTGTATATATGTATAAAATAATAATAAAGACGGAAAAATAATCTGCTCTTACTTTTGTTCTTATTTATCAAACACAAATCTGCGATAAAGAACAAGAAAAAACTGAATCAAACAGGAATTCAGGGGAAATAACGAACTTCATCTTCAATCGTTTTGCTAATGTTTATTAATAAACATTTCTTCATATATATACTTATATATATACATATATACTTATACATATATATACTTATATATATATATTTTCATTTACTTTAGCGTATCATAATTTTAATACTTGGTTTTTGTTGACACACACACGCACACAATGTTTGTATCTTACTCTGTCATTCGGCCCAATCATGCACTCACATTTAATTATAATATCTTGTTGAAATCAATAGGTTATCGTTATATTTACACTATTCAGTATAAAATGTGAGTCAAGATAAAATCACACGGCTATATAATAATTGTGTATCGCGCTGTAATTCGACACAACTGTCCTGGACACTATTGGTGATCGAGTGGTAATTTTACGTTATTCGATTATTCATATTCTTAATCATGGGTGTTTTCAAGTTTTTTTTTTGTTAAAAATTTTTTTTTTCTTTTTTTTTCGCTTTATTAATGCTTGTACTCGGGGAAACGCGTAGGGATTAGGGCAGTAGTTTCGTTATCACTAGTATTGTTGGTATTACTTACTTCATTGGGAAAACCGTTATTCATTATGTTACAATCTAGACTAAAGTTATCGTCTAGAGGGTTGTTTTTAATAATAGGCAAATGGTTAACATCAATTTCACAAACGTCGGGGGGATTCGGTTGTTGGGATTGAGCATTTTGTTGTGACACCTCGCTGAGGTGAACGCCGGTGCCGAATGACGGCGCAAACATACGCTTAATCATCGGTTGTTGTTGCCGCGCAATTCTCAGTTGTTGTTGTTGCAACGGCGACAGCAACGGCGGTAGGGGCGGTGGTGGCGGCGGCGGCGCCGGCGGTGGCACTGGCGGCGACTGCTGAGGCGCTCGATGCTGTATGTTTGTCTCCTCACTCGTCCACCGGGCTAATTGTTGTTGAGCTTGAATAAATGCATCACTAGAAAATAACAGATTACACGAACCCGTTCGATCTATCTCACCACGACTAACCCAAGTCCCTTTTCATGAAATACTTCTTCTTTTTCTTGTTTTCATCATCTTTTTTTCTTATTAATTCTTCTTCGCCACTTTTTCGTCTACTGACGATTATATCTTTCCTAGTCCAACAACGTGCCATCAAGTTTATTCAGTAATTGAGAAGAGAGAAACCGTTTCATAGGAATTCATTCTAACGAGAGTGTTTGCCAGACCAATCAAAAAGTTTCCGCTTTTGGAATCATTCCCAGTTTTAGTTTTCTCTCGCCCCCCCCACCCTGTTCTTTTTTTTATGACTTTTGCGAATTAGTAAGATTAAGCAAACACATACAGCTGCGACAGTTCGTATCAATCTCTAAGCTTGAGTTATTAATATAAGAACTTTTGTTTAATCAAATGAAATGTTTACCCCCGCGATGAGCAAAGTTTGTCAAGACAAAATATGGTGTCGGTGAACTTATGCAACGCTTGATTATTTCAGTCGGAGAGCATGAAGAACGAATGGAAAATTGTATTACGCGTTAGTGAAAAAGAAAGGGTGAAAAAAAACCTGCGAGCACAATACTTAAGTGGCGTGCAGTTGCTTCTTTCACGACACTTGTCAAAATGTTAAACCAGCAATTTCGCTTGCCTTCAAGTGTTACGTCGCTCTAAAATGCTTCACAGAGTGTGCCGTTAAAGTGGTGCAAAAATTTGCTCGCACAATTCATCATGGTGTTTAGTTTGATGCCGGCGAACATCACTCTTTTGTTGTCAACAAATTTGTTTGACACTTGATTTGACAGCCCAATATTGGAGTCTCAATTGTTTGCAAAGCAGTTCATGAAAAGTACACAGATGATCAGTAAGAAATAGAATGGATGAGTTACACGATTCATCTACTGATTTCAAAGTGTGTCCTAAATGAGATGAAATCAGAGGCGTGAAAAAATCAGTGCGGTAATTGGCAGTTGAATTGAATTGGTAGGATCTGATACCTTTCGCTATCAGGGGTTTCGCCCCTGGGGTTTGAGCCTCTGTCAGGATCGGCAGTTTCGTAAATTCCCTCCTCCTCGTGCATCTGATGAGAATGCTGATGACTATGCTGATGCGATCCGTAAGGACTGCGTGACGTTGGCGGGCGGTATCGACCGTACACGAATCTTGTATCGTCATCGCCCTGTCGCGCTCGGCTGCATCTCCTGCTCCTGTGTGCAACGTCATTATTACATCACAGGTCAATCAGCACTGCTAGATGCACACTTTCTCTATAACAAGCTACGCGAGCCCCTCCGAAAAATACAAACTTTCATCCTTCCCTCTTGCCCTACCGACTTTGATACTCGAGTTGCTATCAGTGTTTTAATTTTCTTAAGTAGAAAAGTCAAGACGAAGAAATAAAGTTGTAACAAAGTTAAGAATAAAAGTTGCTTAAATATACGGCGCAAAACTTGTTAAATTATTGGCCCAAGTTATTATTAAGGAGGTTGGAAATGTATTCTGGTCAGGTTCCGTTTGTATTGCGAATATTTTTAGCATGTTCGGAATAAATTGGATGAAAAGTTGGCGGCCCGTTAGATACGGAATAAGTTAACTCTGGCCTCGAGCTATTTCTTTTTTTTTTTTTTTTGCAAACAATAATAAATCGGAGTTGCAGAATTTACCCTTGCGAGGATTCGCTGCAGACGGAGGAGTCTATTCGGTAATGACGGTCGGCTTCGTTCTCGGAGATTCGAATGTCTTCGGAGCCACTCGGGCTCATGTGCCGGGCCGAATGGTGTTCCAATTGTCTGATGATGTCCTCGAGGGTTCTGATGCGGAAGGTGCCACAGGCAGGTGGAAGGTCGTCCTCGTCGTCGTCGTCGTGGTTGTCCATGTTGTCCTGGCTATCGGAATCCTTTCTGTAGGCATCGTTGTAACCGCACTCGGCGAGCGACTTGCGAATCGTGTCTTCGTCCAGAAGGTGTTGGCTTCCCGAAGGCATCGACGACAGGTCGCGTTGCGTCGCTGCGGTACGCAGAGCCTCCATTATCTCATCGCGATAGCCGTTCAAACTGTTCAACGTCCTTTCCACGTCGTTCATCCCGCCTGCCGTGCCTAAACCTAACAATTTGGACATTCAAATTTGCAAATCGTCCCTACTTGTCAGACAAATCAAATTCAATTCAATTTGTCTTCTGACAATGACACGGTTCGAGAAATAAGCAAAATTTGATTCAAAAAACTTCGTTTTTTGATTTTGAAAATTTAGAGCTCAAATGTTTAGTTGTTCTTTATTACTCGGACCGTTTCAAATGTTGGTTTCATCTTAAATTTCATTTATGGTTCGTGTGTAATTTTGGTTAATCATGATTGTTTCTGTTTTTTCGTTTTTCTTGTTTTTTTTTCAACTATCAGGTATGACAATACCGTAACCACCGTGTTTCTTTAAAATTCCTTTCTCAGGCTTTGTATGACTGTTTGGTGGGAGATCAATGAATGAGACAACTTCTTCTGCTCCCGTACCTCCATCTTCCACGTCTAGTCCCGGTCTTTTCAACGGCTCCCTGCAAAAATTAGTAGACGCCTGGTTTCATTACAGTCCGAGTGTCTTTTAGCACGTTGCCTGTCTTTATGTTAACGCCACTCACAGAGCCGACAAATACGCGTTTCGCTTTCAACTTTTAATATCCTCTTTGTGTTCACAACCCCGGTGAAAAACAACATTTTCACATGGGCTTTAGCGGCAGGACAATTATTGATCGTTCAAATTTTGTTCACATTCAAATTTGATTCACGTCAAAATTTTAAGCAGACTCTGTCTTTTGCGTTACCTCGGCTGTTTGCTAAAATCGTTCATCGGTTCTTGTGAGTTACATTCTTTTGATCCGAAATCATTATTGACATGCGTTTAAACATGGTTTAGAGATAATCATGGTATTGGTGACGTGAAAAATAAGTGATGAAAACGAAAATGCAAGATTGTTGACAGACAAAATCAAATTTTGAAAATTACAACTTGTGTTTTGTGAGTACTTATTTTTGTTGTGAGCACTGACTATTTAGCCACTGTGAAGAGTGCTCGATGGGTTTAACAACCAATATTGTGGCAGATGACATTTTTGTAAAAAGAACAAACAATTTATTAAATAAAAAATGTAATTTCCTCGAACACGAAGAGGACTTTTACAATTTAAAAAAATAATGAATATTGTGCAATTAACCATTTATTTAAAACAGTATCCTTTGTACGTTCGTTAAATCCATCGATATAAGCGCAAAGTGTTGTTTTCGACATGCTATAAACAAAGTGCTAATATATCAATACCATGCCAAGCTATTTTGTTGCTATTTTTTACGCTTAAACTAGACATAGAAGTTGACACACGATAAAACACGAAAATCCATCGGATTTTGTGTTAACTTTGGTACATTTTCTGCATCATGCAATCAACGGTTTCGACAAACTGTACATTTGTATTTATTTTTCTTTGACAAAGTCAAACGCAGCCTCAGTAGAAAAAAAATTGCCAACAAACTGAAAAATTCAATCGTACGTATGTGACATTCAAAAAGTTCAATCAAGAACATGTTAATTGAAATAAAACTGAACTTATGTTTGAATTAGCGTGACTACTGGTGGAAATCCGGCAGTAACTTATCCAAGTGTTTGGCATCGGAAAATTATCGACTGCATTTCAAACATTTGTCCGACTTCTTAAGTTCGGCGAAATTAATTTGCCCATTTCTTTGGCGAAGCACACAAAGTTCGTAAAGTGACAAATTATTTTGAAAACTTAATCATCCAGTCAAAGTTTCTGCAAAATTCTCTATATTTTAACAGAACAAACCGGTTGGGACATATTTTCGTCTGAATTGTACAACGGTACAACTTATTGCTCGCGACTGTGCTATACTTATTTAAAACAAATTTTCACTTCGCATTGTTGAAACTTGATCAACTCATCAACTCGGATCTTTTCACGACGAAGTTCATTGTTTGTTGCAAATATAACCGGTGGAAAATGAGCTTATTCGAGCGTTGCAGCTCGGTCTGCTTTTCATGTACCAAATCATCAAAATTCATACCGAGCCGAACCGTGCGCAATTCAATAAAACATTTTCAATTACTTTAAGTAAACCGCTGGTGTGATTTGGCGAATACAGAGTATAACTATATGGACTCAAAGACGCAAAACGGGTCTAGCATTTATTCGTGTTCGTTGATAGAGCTAACATATGTGCACGACGAGACACACTGGACTTACTTGGGTCGTGTCCCGTCTGCGGTAGCGACGCTGTTTTGGGGTCGAAACAGCACGCCTCGTGGCTCGTTGCGGCTAGAAATATACTAATATAGACATGCCGCGGTATATTTTCATTAAACTAAAGTACCTAATCTCATTTCGCCTCTCCTATCTAGAATTATCTAAAATCTATCAGTTCCTTTTTCTCTCAACTCAGTGTACCACAATTTATTCAAAACACTTCTCTTTTTTTGTCTGTTTGGGTGTGTGTGTGTTTTTTTCTTTTTTGCTTTTCTCTGTACAAATACTCGATGGTTTCTCAAGGCTTTGAAAATAGAAATTGTAACGTGCTCTATAACAGCGTATGCGGCACCAAAGCTCAGATAATGATAATGATTGGAAATGGATGTATTACAATGACCAAAGCGCGATAAACCATGGACGAAATGATAAATTGTCATTAAAAAATGTCAATCTAGTTTGTTTCTCGTGTAGTTCTGTGTCTCTCGCACACTTTGATTCGTCGAGTTATTTTCAGTGATCGTTTTCTGTCGTCTTTTCTTTTTTGTTTCATCGTTTCGTTGTTCTGAATTTTCAGATGAAATGCCAAGTGGGACATGAAAATAACTCAATTTATCTTGTGTGACGAACTGTTTTGTAACAAGCTAATATACTCAAGTAGAAAGAAAGTAAGTATCGACGTACTTGTAATGAGGCATCGTGCCAAACGAAATAATTTTGTTCACGGTATCCAGCGTAGCATCTGTGTGACTGTGATTAGCAGGCGCGTTCTGGTAGCTTTTCGGCGTCGGTTTTTTCGAGTACGGTGGATCATACTTGGGAACCGTGCTTTTCCTTCTGTGAAAAATGAATGCATTACGACGGAGGTACATTTTTTTCACCAATTTGGATTCAAGGTTCAAAAATAAAGATCAAGGTTGTTGTTTTTCTTTGCAAATTCAAGCGCATGCCAACGCCACATCATGGGACGTATCAATTTCCCTCGAAAAGATTTGATCCGAATTTTTCCAACACTCTCAACATCTTTTTTTTTACACCAAAAGATGCTAATTTTTGATCTGTTAATAGGATTTATTTGTAAACTTTGAGCGAACAGTTTGGACTGTTGTATTTTGATGAGTGTAGTGTTGAATACTTAATTTTCTTTGTATTACAAGATTTAAGAAAATGGTCTACGAGAAAATCACAAGCGAATAATCGGATAAAGCTTTTCGAGGAAAATCAAAGTTCTATTACTTGTTAAAATATTGATCATCCTTATGTACCATGTTTTAGCGCAGAGCATATTTTGATTCACGCTTGGCTTCAACGTCGTACATAATTTTCTTTTGTTGTTTGTTATTCATAGTGCAAAAGTTTATATTTACAATAAGAAGTTGCATGCTTGCAGGCGGTTTCAAGATGCGGATTTGGTCATGGCTACGACTAAGTTAAGCACAATGATTTAGTGGGGGGTAAAATGAACGTCATGCAAAATCACAGAGGAACGATTAAAAAATGAAGTCAAGTATTACAACGCTTGGTAACTGTGCAAAATGTGTGTATGAGTACGCGCATATGAGACCCTTCACTTGAATTTAATAATCCATCTACTTTGAGACAAATGTTTTTCATCTATAGAATCGTATAATTTTTATCCGTTCTTTGTTCTCTGGTTCGAATTGCTTCGTCCTGGCATACGTACATTGTTGGTTCCGTTTTTCCTTTATGATTACAACTATTACATTTTCAGTCAGCAGCATCATCAAAATCGTCAAGTACTATCTCTCGTCATCGTCACTTTGATCATTCTCTTTTCGTCATATTTTTGATCACTTTCTTTTACTCTTCAACTCTTGTTTGTTTATTGTTTCATTGACTTATGGGACATTATAAAACACGTCCTCGCAAATTATTCGCGGTACACAAACTAAATGCAACGCGCAACCTGAATGCCTAATCTCGCGATTTCGAGCTTAAACTATATATAATCTCGGAATTTTGGCTGCTGATATTACAAACTTGGAATTAATACGTTTGTCTCGCGTATTAGCAAATAAAGCGGCTATGAGCTTGTTTGGGCTCACTCGTATTGTCTCTAAAGTGTTTTCCATCTTGGAAGGAGAGAGAGAGAAAAAAAATGTTTTATTCAAATGGCGAGACCAATCAAAACAGCGAGAGATACCGTCTTGTTTTGAACCCGACAATCTGGGATTAGCATTTTTATGGCCTATTTATGAGAGCTCCCAAGTCTCGCTGATCGATCAGTGCGCGAAGAAGAAAAATTGTACAATTCTAATTTGTGTGTCTGCGTGGCGAGCGGCGGTAGCGGCGGTATAGCAGTCAAATTTCAAGCGACAATCGAGATGTTTGTCGGCTCTTTTTGTTTCCTGTCTTTGTCGCCAACAAGTTATCTCGATTGTCGAAAAAATTTGGTTGTTCTTGTACATGTTCAGCACATAGTTAGATTGTGTGTGAATGCAACGATAAACAAACAATAGCTTTTTTTCAAAAGGGCAGTAGATATATAGTCAAGTGTATAATAATTAAGAATGAAGTAAAATCGTTTAAGAGCCTAATGTGAAAAAAAAGTTGTAAAAAAATGTTTCTCTTTTGAAAACACAATTTTGCTTTTGATTCTTCTTCTTTTCTTGTCTTTTTTGTTTTGAATTTGATCTGTAGTAATCAACTCAACGTAAACGAAAATCTGTAAACCATGTGATGTAAAACTTTCGTGGTAGTAATAAGTAAGAAATAAGATAATAAAGATATAGATAAAAATATGTAAGTATGAGAAACATACAAAAAAACTCTCTACGTGTATGTATCTGCACACTAACCTGAGACAGAGGGAGAAGTTTTTATGTACTACGACTGACCTGTAGCAGAGAGCCATCAGGGCAAAAACTATGAAAACACCCCCTACCACCGACATGAGCATAGCAACTAAAAATACAGTGTTAGAGCCGTGGTAGTTCTCTGTGTTGCAGTAGCGCGAATACACGACCGGTTGAATAATCCAGCGCGCGATATATGGGTTGTTTCAATTTCCGAGCGTCCCACAGCATGCAGGCAGACAGACAGAGATGACAGCAGTGACAGATAGAAACAGACAAGAAACAGAGAAGCCAATATCAGCAATGTGGAAAAATCAAACATAATCAGTTTACATACAATTACACACACGCTTTCACAACATCCGTTCAATTATCACTTTATAATTCACACAATTAATATGGCGATGGTTGCTGCAGACCAACAGTCATTTATCCGATAATAATTCGTCGACATTATGATGATCCGTCGACCATCGTCATGTCTCTCGAACCTTCGTCTTGATCTCAGTGATTCGCCACGTTCATTCAATTATTCTCATCTGATTTTGCGCCGGGTCCGCGAATACCACTTCAGTGGAATCAAAGGTTAGAGAGAATTAGCATGACAAAAGAGCAAAGCCCGGTGCGGCTCTTTACTCGTCACTCTTTCCTTTTATTTTTTGACTCGTGCTTTTACGGGGACTAAAGCAGCTGGCACATTGCCGTACCCAACATATCATGTTACAGTTGTTTAAGTTGCATTCCACAATACGACGAGGCTTATTTAGCCGCCTACGTATTCCAAATTCGATTACGTGCACACTTACGACGTTCACTTATCCTTAATTATGCGAAGCTTCTACAAGTGTTCGTCAGTGCAACTGGTGTCGTGGCTCTATATCGAACACCTGTAGAACTTTTACAGACAATTGCATTTTGAGATCATTTTGTTCGTTCGCCTCGGCGCTCCAATCAATTCAATTACAATCGCGATCATTCCGTATCAGCGTGACGAACACGTAAGGTGCAAAACGTTCTGCCGCGACAACACGGATGCTCTCTAACGTTATATTTGACTTTATATACGGGACGGATGGTTCTGTACACAATGACGTCAACTGGAGCGTACATGACAAGTGCGATAATAATCGTGCGCAGATCAAGTTGGAAACAATCATTAGTCAGAGTACTGTCAAAGTTCAAAATACAATTACGTTACGCTATATAACGTTAGACACATAATAATATCAAAAATGCTCATTGTCTACTCAAAACGGCGTGGACGAAATTCCTTGCTCTTCACCACTCAACGATACTGTGCCAATAGGAATTGTGATACTTAGATATAATACTTGTACATGATACACAATATCAAAACGCTCAAATCAAAGAAACAAAGGATATAGAAGACCAATACACGGAATATACAGTATATCGATTCAATAAACAGTGGGTAATATTCATGGGTAGGCAAGTGCGACCAACAACAATTATTTTTTTCAGCATTTTTGTGTTGATGAAACATTTGTTGGTCACTCTCTCCTATATATTTATATTTATATAGATACACTGTCAAAACAAAGACAAGTATAAATTCAATAATAAATGTGAAAATTTTTTCTAAGATTCATTTTCAATTGTCGGTTTTGTATTTGTAAACAAGTTTGTTTTGACAGTAATTGAAAATATATGATATAAATATATGAGAATAATCAGATGAGAGCATTGATGGCCGCGTGCGATGCCTCCTCATCATCCAGCTAGCCACGAAATACTTGACGTTGAAATTTTTGACAGGCGACGACCATCCTGAAGAACTAATCTACTGTACCTGTAGCAAAGAGCCATTAGTGCAAAACAAAGGAAGACGCCTTTCACCACACCAACTAGGATTAAAACCAACACCAACCGGCTAACACTTTCAGTCTGGCCCCCTGAAAGCACCAATCTCTTCATTAATCCTCCCTATGACGAATCATCGATCAATAAACCCCTGACACACTTTTACCTAATGCTGAATTCATAATTAATCGTTTCTAAATTGCAACACATCACTTATACTAATTGGTCACAATTAACGTGGTGTTTCGCGCGGTTCACTTAATGCTACGCGAATTTTATGTGCTCAGCTGGTGGTGTGTCCCTAAAATCTCAAGTTGCTAAACGTAATAAATTGATACGATCATCGTAAAGCGTCTTAAACTATTATCATAAATGTGATGGATGATTGTGTAGAACGCGCAAGTTTACATTTTATCGACTATTTTCTTTTTTTCTTTTTACAATGTGTAATAATTCATTTTCTCTTCATTTTATCCTTTTCACTTACTGTGTTGCAATTTTCATTCAAGCGTTTTTTTTTGTTACTTTTTTACTGGTTATTGGACAACAGATTACGTTCTTTTTTATCTTTTTTTTTATAAAAAACCATTAACAGTTTGCTCGAGTAAAACGCAATAATAAAAAAAGCACAAAATCTGATTTTTGCTTGTTTTAAAAAAAAACAAAAAGTCCTTCAGCGAAATTGCATTTTTACATGCAATATCGACGTTATATACCTTTAGCGTCTCTTGCGCATTCGTGTATAATTAGTGATGAAAACTAGTTATTGCTGATGAACGAAAAGCATTGTTTCAATCACTAATTAATGACCTTCGGTAACCATGTTAATGATAACTCTTTTATGACAATCAAATAGTTTTGACGAACATCAATGTTCTAAATTCTGACTTACCGTAGGGGGTCTCTTTTGCCTTTGTTGAATCGTCGCTATATTTACCAGATGCCTCGGTGCTGGGAATAATTGAATCTTCCGTTGGAATGTCTTGTTTTATGGAACAATCTGGACCACTCCAGCCGGATTCACAATAACACTTGTTCACATTCGTGCATACCTACGGCATAATAAAATTCACGCTGCTCTAGACAAATTTCACAAGATGTGTTATATTCGTATTCTGATATATGACTCAAGAAGGATGATAAAAATGTTCGAGCTCGACGTCGAAATATCTCTATTGATAATAAAATTATTCAAATACCCCATTTCCAGAACATTCCATGTTGTTGTGGTTGCTGGGACATTTTCCTTGGTCTATGTGTGGGAACTGGTTCACACAGGTCTGATTAACGCAAATCTGCCAAGAGAATTTCAATTAAAATGCAATTTAATTTATGTTTAATGTTAACACTTATGCTGAAACAATTTGCTAACCATATTGTCACCACAAGACGTTCCATCACGCACTAATCCATGGTTAGATGGGATGCCATCGCTTTTAGTAGTTGATCTGCAAAACCATAAATTTGAATTAATTTATTGACTTAGAGTCATATTAGTATGTAGATTTTTTATCAAAATTCACACTGACTTGCACTCGAATTCCTGACCCTTCATTGTTATGGTGGTTCTGGAATAATACAAGTCCTGGCCATCATTGACCGGATGTTTGTTTCCCAATTGACACTGCAGAGATCCGCAATGAACGTTCCTGAAATGAAAACGTCATTTCTGTATTGCACATCAACAAAAACGGTATTCCAACATTTTCTAAATGTCAATCCCAGTACAAAGTACGACGCAATTGCTTTTCAAATTTCGATGTTCTTAATTTAAAATTTTGCCATTTTTGTACAGAGAAAATTATGAGAAAATGTTGAGTTGCAGAATATATAAACTAGATGTCTTACTCAGGTTCGCATTTAATGAGATGACCGGAACCATCAGCACCGCAATTTCCGCTACTTAATCCCTTAGAATTGAATTCCTCGAAGCACTGTTTATCAGCAGCTGTACCGCCGTAACCCCAGACTTCTTCACATTGCAGGTCCAATGCGGGACAATGACCATTGAAGCAGAAGCCCGTGTTGTCTGCGCAAGAGTTACCGTTCTTTTTCCAAACATCCACCGGACACTGTCCGGTGTCACCTGAGCAAACTTCCGGCAGATCACATTCGTTTGTTGCTTCACGACAAACCACACCTCGTCGTCTTAACTGCAAACAAATGAACATTTTTCAATGTCAATATCAACTTTTAATTACTTTTCAAATAATCAACAACATTTTCTAGGCTTAGAAGAGAAAACAATTCAAACAATTTGAATAAGTTAAAGTGCATTTGAGTTGTTTTTTTGTTTTGTAATTTCTTAATAGTTTGAACAACATACTTTGCAGTTGTTACAACAAGGACCAGTGGCACATTCGGCTTCGGTGGTAAGCTTACAAGTGATGGGGTCGCAGCAAGGATCGTAGTTGTGGCACTCTTCAATGGTACCGCAATCGCATTGTTCCCCATCGTCTATTACCCTGTTACCGCAAGCTCTTCTTAATTCTACCTGTAAAGCAAAATGCAATCGTTGTTATCAAAACGTGTTTCCAATATTTCTTTAATCTTTTATGCTACTTTCACAATTGTACTTAAAACTACTATTTAATATATATAAACTCCCCCCCCCCTCCAAAAAAAACAAACAAAAGCAAACAGCGATAAAGTAAATGACGATCAATATAATAAATAACACAAGGCCTCTCGTGACATATTCGGAATCAGAGTGATTATAAACGGTCCTCGTTATTGATCGCGAATGTTTCAAGCCAAATCAAATTCACGTAGCGAACAACTTTGTTAATTAAATACCTTGTATATCACGTCAAACGACTTTAAATTACATGAATGAGAGTAATTATTACTTACAGACAGACTTTTATTAAAGGTCTCGTCATTGAATTTTCATCATTTACGATTGTACAAAGAAACGGTTAAGTCATTATTGCTCGTTGATTTGTTATTATTATAATTGTGACGAATTGAAAGCGGTTGCAGAGATGGGCGGGGGTTCGAGTTTTTGGCCGAACCAATTCTTGGATCGTTATTGTGCATTTTCAATCTACGCTCTGATGTATGGGGTCAAGTTTGTACGAAGTCAAACTTTTTGTCGCGAACCGCCATTGTTGCACCGGCTACTAAATTAACTAGTGCAATCCTCTTAGCGAACGAATAACAATTAATTTGAATTTACATGACACTTGTTCAATTGTCTTTTTACCCATGGAATCGCAATTTTAAACGTCCCAAGTCCATTTGTGAGCTTTGTAAAAAGTTTTAAATTGACAGCTTTTGTTTTATTTAAAGTTACTTCAATAAAGATTGCTTTTGGTTTCGAGTTGCGGGTTAACTCGGATTAAATTTATGCGGCGCTAACTTTTTGCATTCAATTGCGAGTTATTTCTATATGTTAACTACTTGAATAAAAAAATAGCCGAGCGAAAAACTTGAACGTTAACGCAAAAGCATGCTTCGGACGTTTTATGAAAAGGGCGTGATATTGTTTGACACAACTTACCTCGTTTGGTTTATTGAATAGGCACAAGCCAGTCCCGATTTTGAGTGTTTCTATGTAATCCAATTTGCTGCATTCGGAGAACGTATAAGGCTGCACATTTTCCAGACCAACGATAGATTGAGCCATGATGCAACCGTGCCAGTCGCGGCAGTGACAATTTTCTCCTGCAACAAAGAAAGAAAAAAAGCCTCAACATTCGTTTCGTCCCTTTCATCGCTTCTCAACGGTTTTAGTTCGAACTTAACTCCAAACAGCCGTATAAAGAAAACGCGCATCAATTTTCTGATCACATTGGTAGGGCGATAAACAGAATAAGTAGATTTTAAAAGTCCATTATGGCGACGCGATAAAACAGCAATATAATACAATGTAATTGCTTTGTGTGAGCAAGTTAAATTTGAAAGTTAATATTCTATTGTATTACAAGTATTTCTTTGAACTGTTTTGATCTTCTGCCGAGGTGACGCTAAGTTTTCAGAAAAGTTCGCGACTTTTATTAAGTGGGTGTAAACTTTTTAAAGATACTTTCAGTGAATGAAATTGAGATAATAGAGTTTATGTAATAACCGCTCGCCCTAACAATGAAAATTTTATTTACTAAACATATTTCGCTTGAATTTGTCGTTTAATGATTACGTCGACGTAACTCGCTCCGAATAACAATAACCGTTCTGATTGTTCGTGGTTATTATTCAGTTGTTTGGGATTATCTGTAACATGGCAATATTTTTTAGCAATAAAACGTACGCCCGTTGTCGTGTGCCATTCCAAGATTGTGACCTATCATGTGAGCCATTGTGCCAGCTAGTAGATGAGGCTCGTAAGTATTGAGATCGACGCTGATTCCCACAGATTTATGGTTGCAAATTACGTCTGGCATTGCGATCCCTGATTCTCCACCTTTAAACGTTTCACCGCTGCAAAGTACAGATAAAAATTGATCAATTTGTGCGACTGAAAAATCGTTTTTCATTATATCAGTACATTTAAACAATTATTTATTATAATTTGATCTTCACACTAAAACACCCGCACACATGTGAATGCGCATCTTGATTACAAGAGCGCTAGTTTTTACGACATTTCGTTTCGCAAACTGGGTGCAGATTAAATTCTTCAATTGCATTGTAGATTCAATTAAAACGTAACCGTGCTTTTGGGTAGCACAAAACTTCAATTCTCATAAACACTTTCTGCCTCGCTGTGTTGCGAAAAAGCACATTCGCTTATAATGATTTGCAATCGCGAGAGACACAGCTGAACATTGTAAATTTTGTCTAGAATGCAGCTCGCATACGACGCTGTACGTGTCGCGTCGGAGTTTTGTCTTTTGACAAATCATACTGTACTCGTTCGTGTTAAATTATCGCGGCAAAATTAATGTCATGTACGAGAGCTGAACGCGACTGTATTGAATTGTAATCAATTATTTTGCGCGAGGTAACATTTCGCAGCTTTATTAGCATGCGCGAGATTTCACCTCGCTGCTTATTTTGTATTTCTTCTTTTTTCTTTCTTATTCCCCAAGATTTTAATATACATTTTGAGCTTGAAATGGAGAACGAGGAAACACTACACACGAGTGATATAGCCCAAGGTGCAGAGCGGCAAGAATTAAGTGGCTAGAAGTTCAGTGGTACAATTTTATTTTAGTCAGACGTACGTAAAAAATTGTCAGAAAATTATGTCAGCTTGTATTTTTTTGTCTCTGTTTCTTGATTTGATTATTTTTTTCATCTGGTTCAGCTATGTAAAGAATAAATTAACTGAATATATATGCTGAAATGGTTGTCAACTTACGTGAGCAATTGGGTTGTATCGTGAGAATGTTGGTATAAACCTCGCAATGTATAATCGTTTAAATTTGACAGTGCACGTCCGATGTCCATGTCTTTTTCTATAGGAGCTTGATTACCACCTTTCCATGATTCGATGTATACAACAGAGACTCTCGTATTTAACGCACGGAAGTACTGCAGAGAGAGAAAAAAAAATGAAAAGTAATTTATTTCAATTTCGTTCAGTTTCTTGAAGAAGAAAGGTAATGAAATAATGAAAAAAATGCTCACCAAATCTGCGATGTTGGCGACTTGGATGATATCGTGTACTACTTCAGATCTAGTGCTACCATTTCTCTTATCAAACTGAAAAATAACAAATGATAATTTATCGCTCATCCTTTTAGCGGATGAAATAAAATAATAGCGTGACATAAATTGTGCGCGACGAATAACCTGTTACGACGCGAAATTGGTACGAATGGGCGTAATTGTGCGAAAGCCGAGATTGAAATCGCACTTGATAATTTTTATATCACTGCTGAGCGTTCATCATGATTTAGTAAACTGCGCTTACAACTAAACCCATCGCGAAGTTATAAATGGGAATATATTATATCTGACGATTTCCGTCATTCAAATTTTGTGCTCTCGGACCTCGCAGCGATATATAACAAAGTTCGATTCACTCTTCTGAGAAGTAAATTTTACACACACGTCCCAATTTGAATACGCTCCGGAGTGTCGGCCCAGCTGCATCATCGATTTTTCGACAAAATATTTGCGAGTTCATCAGCCCCTTGGAGCTCGAATTGCACTCGAAGTTCGGAGTTAAAAATACTACGCAAATGTTCCAGACTCGAGATAAAAAATTAAAGGAAGCTCGGAGATAACAAAATTAAAAGAAACGCTGAGATAAAAATGAGAGGGAAGAAAAAAAAAGGAAACGGAGAGAAAGAATGTAATGTTTTAATCCCGAGTAAGTGTACATATTTTGCATTCGTGAGCGTTACACGGATTTGTCAGGCGATAACGCGAACGTGAGTGCGTATTTAATTCATGAAATAACTGGCTGGTGCAAGTTGCCAGTGCAACTGTACGCCAGAGTTAATTTCATTTTAGGCAATAAACGATCGTCTCAATAAAGCCCGGAGAACATGCGAGGAAAAGAATGCATGCGACGCAAATCAAATTATCCTTCACGCTCGTCCGAATCGAGAACGCGTATGAAAATCTTTTTTAGATTAAAAGTTCGCTCGCATTTCAGCCGACTTTTTTTTGAACATGAAATTCAAACGTCTATTTTTGTTCAGTCAGTTCGTGAAATTTTTAATCAGCAATTAAAATTAGTTGGCAAACTGTCGAACAAAAAGACAAGACAGACAAACAAGAAGAGAGTTTTGTGAGCATACCATAGCTTTGTCGATAATGATGGCAGTTTCGATGAATTTGGATGCTTCGCGGACGTCTCTTTTATATCGATCGGATATTGTGTCCGTTAGGCCTAACACGTGCTTTTGCCTACGGTTCTTTGCTGACAAAAGGTTTCCGGAATTGGCGCAACCTTTGTTACCTTTGGTTCGAGCTTCGAATATAACATGGGGGTGTTTCTGTTGAAAGAAAGTCGTGTATGTAGTAGTGCCTGGTTTGAAGCCGACGTTCAGTCAGCCACAATTCGAAGAAACATCTCTGTCCATCATTCAGCGGCAAAAAATCATGCAACATTTGTAACGCTATTGAAATGTTTACCCACCGACAGATCTCCGCCGTAAAATGGATGGATGACAAAAGTCTCATTGCCTAAATGTATCACCCCGCTTACTCCGTTACACGTGTGGAACGCTGCGCTTGCACCGGGATAATCTTTCACTGTACCATGGTAGTAGCAGTGTTCGATTTCCTAAAACAACAACAAGCTTTACATTTTATTCAATCTATTACAACTGACTTTCGACGAAATTCCACGCTACTGCTGTTCCAGCTTTATTGTAAAAGCTATTTTTATATTTCCTTTTCTCTCTGATAAAGCGGTGCTTTGGAAAAAAAATTATTTCTAAAGATGATTTATTGAAAAAGAATATTTTCCATCTCTTACATATAAGGTCGTGAGATCATTTTTCTGATATGAAATTTTCTGAGAGGCAATATCGAAGACTTTCGATTTTGAACTTTTACAAACATCTTGAAAGAAAACATCATAAAGAGGAGTTTGTAGAAACTTGATCGCTATTTTGTACGCCATGGTGACAAATATATAAATCAAGACAAACAGAAAAAAAGTACAAAACTAAATTTGTTTTCTTTTATCAGTGTTCCTTTTTTTTATCTTTTTTTTTCTTGTCTACTGGCGCGATATTTTATTGTAAACATTTTTATGGTCCAGTTTACAAAAGAAGTACAAAAAGACATTAGGAACAGTTTTTATATTCACCTGTTTGGAAGTTTGTTCGGCGCCATTGGCTAAAAAGTCTTTTTGAAAAAGATTCGGAGCTAGAAGTTGCCTGCAAGAGAAGGACAAAAGTCAGAACAAATGACCATTGTGAACCTACAAGAATAATGTCATCAATTTTGAACCACTAATGTTGTATTTCTCTCTAAGTACTTACGTATTAAGTTCTAAATCTAAACGGAACCTATGATTGAAAGCCTTAATCAAAAGGGACGTCCGGTGATAATGTTTGCCAGTCTACAAATTGAAGGGAAATAATAAAATGTTGATTCATCTGACAGGTTCACATTAAATGTACAACAGTTTCTCACCCTAGATCTGACTCTCGAATTCTGGAACCCTCCTTCTCCGTAGCCTCCTCTTTGGGGATACTACGAATCAAAAACACATTACACAAATGTACTCAAGCACCCCAAAAATAGAACCACAATATTTGATACCTTGACACTTCTCAGTCTTTGTACGTTTTCTATCTCGATTCATTGTGTCAAACACTTATCGCTGCTTAATCGATTGGACTTTATTTGAACAACGTACTTTCGCATTCAAAAATTATGTAGTTCATTGAATTCAAAAATTTCAAGCTGATTTTTTTGCTGTTCTGCAAAAACGCTTAGGTTTTCAAGATAAAAAAAATTACCTTTGGAATACCAGCTTCTCTCGTCGAAATTCCCATCTTCTCGTGATGTCTTAATTGCACTGGGTAGATGATTTGGTAAAAGTGAGAGCGGATATTTTCTACTAGCTCTTGGTTCTGTTGGTACTCTCGTAGCAGTCGTTCGACTTCGCCTAAAATAACGCGCAAATTAAATTTTACAAACTAAAATAATGACGAAAAGTGTGGCGGATCAAAATACAAAAGTTGATTTCTTAATGATTCACAGAACCAAATAGAATTGATTACTAAGTTGGAGCCGTCAATTCGTTTCGACAAGACTATTAGAACGTTGTATAGTTTTGAATGGTAATTTCCTTAACTGAGATTGATTCGAATAAAATTTGCGTCTGCAAACTTGTCATCAGCAGTAAAGACAAAAGTTTGATGAAAGCGTAGTCGCATGCATGGGAAGTAAACACTGGTTCTGCATACATGAACGTTTCTCTCACAACCGCGATTGATTCTGCATTACAGAATAAGTTCCCAATCCCGAATAACTTCCAATCCATTTTGTACCATATATTACTTTCATTCGAGCATATTAATCGCCCCCTCTGGTCCACAGTGGTTATAACTTTCCATCGCATAAATTTCGCATTGCACAAACAGCTCAAGGCGTTCTTTTCATTTGCCTCCTTTTTTCATGCTTTTTCTATCTCTCGCTTTTTTTTCGGTCCATCTCACTCAGACTCTTTTGCTCTCTCTTTCTAATGTATCCAGATGTCTTGGTTGGCAAATGCTTTAATTGAGTTATCTCGATAGCAAAAATGACGAGTGACACGGCATTGTTTGGACGAAATTCAAGCACACCTCGCTTGGGAAATTTATTGCAATGCTTTTTAATTTGTATGTAAATATCGCTCGTTTTCGACTTGGCCTATACTCACGGTATATTAGTTGCAAAGACCGTAATCACGTCTGAATAATGCTCCTATACTCTTGCGCAGCTAGGTATACACGGGCAAATGACTTTCTTGTTTTCTCCGGTAACAACTTTGACGTTATAAAATGTTCTCTAATTTCAATTAAGGGTTAATCAAAAGTAGCCGGAGATGCTGAGAGCAAAAAAAAAAGTTAATTGCCACGGTTAATGAGTTCGTAAATTGATTGAGAAGAAATGTGTATCGATTCGACCGGCTAATCTGATGTTTATCGCGCTGTAAGATATTCCGACCACTTGTGTTTTTACGAGCCACACCATAATGTCAACAACACGTTCCATTTACTCACCGGAAGGAGTTTCTTCATTCCAAAAGGAATCATCTAAAGTGTAATCCGCTTCTGAAACAGACAAGTTTCATTTTTGTCATTAATACAAACTGTAAATAGGAGGGGAAAAAATAACCTACGAAGCATTCAATGGTTCAATTAATATTTATAAACGAGTGTCTTGTGGCTGTCATTTGAAATGGATCGTATATTTTGATGTTTTCTTGAACTTGAGTCGCTTTTTATTTGAACGAGAGAAGCTGATCAGTCTTCATGAATGTCGAATGGCCGTTGATTTCAAAGGAAGCGGTAATTTTGGTTTACTCTGTTAAATAGAAGTGACCTTTCTTGCGTCGAGGAGTGGGCAGCATCTTTGTCGCGTGGACCTTCTCACGCAGAGCCTCGGGATATTTTCATTAATGCAAAACTAGGCCAACAGGGAGATCAGCTCCTTCTTTGATGCTTGTTTTTCTTACCTTGGCGTGGCCTGTCCGTCACTCCGTTTCCACAACTTGAACGCCCTTCGACCTCCTACCACCTTTCTTACGTGTATCTCAATTTATTATTCCACTCTCGACGTTTAATCTTTGCCATTTCAAAAGTTAAACACATTTTTAATAACACATCCGTCACTTTTTTAAACTCATTCAGGCAACTTGAATTGTTTAAGCTGACTGATGTTTGAAATGTGATTGCATGAATTTCATATCGTAAATTGTGTCAAATCGTTTCAGATGTAATAGACGATTTTGTAAATTGAAAACGTCATTTATTGAAAGCCAATAGTGAAACAGGACTAATTCGAGCACTTGGCATTTCGAGTTCGACGAGGCTGCGACTTAATTACAATGTAAGGAGGGAAGGTCCCTGGTATGCCGTCAGAGTGCATTGGCACGGAAAATCCGATAACCCAGAACTAGTGAATGGATTTGGACGGCTTGCTCTCTTTTTTTCCCCCCTCTCTTCTTATTTATTTATTTTTCGACCAGCGCCGTATGAAAGTTGCGACAACTTGAAAAAGCGAAGTGTCTCGTTCAATTGTCTCGTCAGAAGCTATATACACGTGTCATGATAGCTTACAAGAGCCATCAGCTGTTGCAACTTTTTCCTTACAAACAATATCATAACGTCGCTCTCGCGTTTTTCCGCTTTCAATTCGCTGGACTTACTTTGTTACCGATCAGAAAAATATTAAAACATCACGCGGGACCAATGAAATTTATATGAAATCCTAGATCCGACCCAGACACTTCTTATTTACGACTTGTTTTGAGAATTTGTTTCAGATCCACTTCTCTCTCTCTCTCGGCAGAACCAATTCAATATCATCTTGGGAACGCTTTCTGGCACACAACTATTACTTTTACGACATTTCCTCGTCACTGTTTACTGTATCTTACAATTAAATATCGCACAATCGCTCGCTCTGTCCGCACATTCCAAAATTACTTTGGTCGAGCGAAAATCCTCCCAGCAATCCCAAAGAATTTCCGTGAGAGAATAGAAAAAAATTAATTTCCACCTCGGTTAATCATCTTCTCTCATACACTGTAAATAGAGTTAAAAAAACTGCAAACATTTTGCTCGATTAAAAATATATTACACAAACTTTCGTTCAGTCGGGATGAAATTAAAAACTGTAATTGAAAATTGGTCAAATATTGACATGTGGATTTCGCAGAGAAGAAGAAGAAGCATGTGCTGCAAAAATCGTACAAACA